>OY979707.1:4386366-5064931 GCA_963855925.1 Inga laurina
GATACCTTAATTTCTTGGTTTTGTAATGTTTTTGGTCAACATAAGTATTTTAAATAATTATTATGTTAAGTAGGGGTATTATGGTAAAAAAAGGAGTAATCAAGTCAAAGTTAATGGTCAACTAATGGTTGTATGGAAGAAAATGCAACGTTCAAATTGAGGGGAAGTTTGTTTGCTATATATTTTGATTTAAAGAGAGTTTTATATCAGTTTTCACAACAGAGGTGAGCTATGTGTGATTAATGCAAAACGTAGAGGTGGTCATAGTATTTTATATTGCTTTGAAATAGGTCATGTATCCATCCTAATTAGTTTAAATTTATTATTTCATTTATATAATATGATACATATTTGGGGAGTTGATGTTCACCCTAATTATAAGAAAACTTTTTCATATTTGTCAATCTTTTGTTGATTTACTCTTATTGATACTCTCTCAACGACAATCAAGGAAGTCAAATAATCAGTGAATTAACCAATGTGACTTGAGTGTTTTAGATAATATATGTCAAAAGAAAAATAAACTAACCAATTTTATTAATCTAACCAAATTTATATAAATATGTTGTATATTACGGACTTGATAGAGTTCTTTAGGAATGGATTATGAAATAAGGGCACCAATTATGTGTTCAAATGGTTGAATTTGAGAATGATCACAATATGAGTACTGCTTCCTTTTGATATACAATCTAATGGAATTTAAAATGACAAAAGAATATACAAAAATGGATTTTTATCTAATGGGCCAAAGAAACAAATGAAATCTTTTCATAGTTACGCTTGAATAATGTAAGTTATTATTTTTTGTTGTCAGTTGTTTAGTGAAGTATATAATTAAAAGGATAATCGTTTTGAGTCATAAAACATAGTTATATAATTTGGACCAAATGTGAGATGTACAAGCAAAGTTATAGATTGTGCAAGTCATATAGATTGTTTAAGATGGGTCGTGCCTTTTTTTCAGATTGAATTTGATTAGTTTATCCTATAGTCATTGTATAAGTACAATTTCTCTACTATAGCAAATGGATAAATATATAATTTCCGTTTATGAATTCAAATGGTTCACAATTGAATATCACCATTGAAAAAATCTACAAACCTAACATCACAAAAGGCAATAGTCTGAATTTTGGTGTTTGATGTGCACATTCGTGTCGTCATAGTTTCTCCTAAACACTCCCAATATATGTATGCGTAACTAACCAAATCCCATAGAAGAGTACAGTTGGATTTTTAAAAAACCATTGGTTAGTAAAGTTGATGGTTTGATGACAATTGCAATTCGAAATGCATGTTATGCCACACATTATAGCAATAATGCTGGCCACAAGGAGTGATATAACCGATATGATGCCTTCCACATACTAACTTTAATTTGAATTTTGTATCCCACCATTTCTACCTAAACCTGCTAAAAATATTTTTAATAAATTCATAACAGCTTCTATTTTACATGAGAATGTTCAACCTGTGAATTGTCATACACCATTCTAAACTTTTCGCTAGCCTTCAACGTGGTAGGTTTGTATTTGTCTTTTATTTAAGTCTCGCTTCTTGATAAACTTTTTCATTGTCATCAAACACCATAATATGCTATATTACATACATATGGTATTTTTACAATTAAGAGAAAGGTTTGTGTTTTACACTTGAAAACATTCTTTAATAACGTGTGAACCTATGTACTTTGTGGAAAAGGCATAACAATGTCTTCTCATTTATAGGTTTATCATTCATCCGTGCATTATCCTTTAATGGACAACCTAGAGGGATAGCTCAATTTAGCAATACCTGCTATCAGGGGAAGGAGGAAGAGAAAGATAGGTGTTAGTGTTCAACTAAGAAATAATGAAAATGCAAGAGAGGGTATGGATAAAACATTCAACACTAATCACACTAATTTCTCATATCATTTTATTTTTGATATCTAAATTCTTATGAACATAATATGTTTATTTTGGGTGGTCATACTACAATAGCACAGGCTCACATGATGCAAATATTGCGAAGCAAGAGAAGTCAACAATGAAGCAGCACTAACTCTATTGACATTATGCATGGACATGATTTAACGGCGTTATACGTGAATGTTTTATGAAAAGGATGTTCCTATGTTATTTTGAAAGTTTAGGTTGCGTATCCAAATTTTGTCATTTTCTGCAATACATGTAATGTGTTTTTACAGACCGTGGAGATGCAAGTTCTGATAATTGTATCCCTACAATTCATCAGACAAAAATTTCCCTACCAGTATCATTGGACAACACAAACATTCCAAGCAAGTGATGAAAGACATGCAGTTTAAATTGACTTATGTGTTGTTATTTTGCTATCTTCTAATAGTGCTTTGTGTGAGTTTGGTTTTGATTAAATTCATAGGTGATGTGTCTACCTTTCGACGAGGTATGGTTAATGAAGTTGGTTCAATTTCGGTGTCTCATACACCTAGAATGTCAAGTATATACTTTGTGGTCTTTTTGTGCATATATACATGTAATATCCCAATTTTTGATTAAGGGATAATCATGATTATTATGGATAATTATGAATTTAATTGGAATTATTATGTGTTTTATGACTATGTTAATTAAATATGTCATAATTAGTGGAAAATTGGAAGAATGGAAATATTGGCCATAAGTGGTAATTAATGGGGAAATTAATTACTAGCTAAGAGAAAATGAGATGTGTGATTAAAATGGCTAATGGAGAGATTAGACAAGTTAATTGGTGACTTATTTGGTGAGAGCCAATAGCAATTTGACATGTGGCAAAGAGAGTATGGGAGAGAGAGTGCATGTGTGTGTAAGTCAAATGGGATAAAATACTAATTTCTCTCTCCTCTCTTCTCTCTCTTTCGGCTGGAGGTATGGGTAGAGAGGGATGATGATTGCTTCTTCTTCCTCACTCCATCTCTCACATTCTCTCCCTCAAATTCGAGCTGCCATTGTTGGGCAAGAAAGAGAAAGGAAAAGCTTGATCTTTGGGTAAGTAAATGCCCTCCATTGCTCAAACTCCATTCATAAATGTTGATCCTTGAGTGATGAGCTTCATTTTGGTGTGTATAGTGTGCCCATTGGTGGTTATTTCAAGAATCACGAAAATCTGATTGTTGGAGAATCAAAGAGTGTCTTTGGAAAAGTGAAAGAGGTGAGTGAAACTAATCTATCTATCTAAGTTTCATGCCATTTGAAGTAGTTTATAAATTCTGGAAATTTTGGCTTGAATCCGAAAATTGAATGCCACTGTTCATTTTGTAAGTTTTTGGCATGAGAATGGTGTTTTGGAATGAGTTTTGGATAGATAGATTGATTGGAGGTTGAAATGTTAAGTTTAGTGATTTTGGGAAAATTGATGATTTGTGTTGATTCAAACCAAAACATGAAAATGGAGTTGAATTTTGATCATTTTAATGATTCCATTGAATTCCTTGGGTGTTTTTGTGTGGGAGTAGCTTTGGGTTGGTATTTGGGTTCATTTGGATCACTTGGAAAAATTTCTGGAAATGCTATCATACCTTCTGCGTTTTCTGGTTTCTGATAATCATGCTTGAGGTGAGAGTGAGTGTGCTCGAGTGAGGGAAGAACATCACTCGAGTGATCCTTTTCTGAGAAAGTTCTTGTGCTCTCGGGCATGTGCTTTCTGTCTTCACTTCCTTGTGCTTGAGGTGATTTCTGTACCTGTGCTTGAGGTGATTTCCGTACTTGTGCTTGAGGTGAGGATTTTGTGCTCGAGTGATCCTTTTCTGTGAAAATTCTTGTGCTCTCGGGCATGTGCTTTCTGTCTTCACTTCCTTGTGCTTGAGGTGATTTCCGTACCTGTGCTCGAGTGAGGATTTTGTGCTCGAGTGATCCTTTTCTGTGAAAATTCTTGTGCTCTCGGGCATGTGCTTTCTGTCTTCACTTCCTTGTGCTTGAGGTGATTTCCGTACCTGTGCTGGAGTGAGGATTTTGTGCTCGAGTGATCCTTTTCTGTGAAAATTCTTGTGCTCTCGGGCATGTGCTTTCTGTCTTCACTTCCTTATGCTGGAGGTGATTTCCGTACCTGTGCTCGAGTGAGGATTTTGTGCTCGAGTAATCCTTTTCTGTGAAAATTCTTGTGCTCTCGGGCATATGCTTTCTGTCTTCACTTCCTTGTGCTTGAGGTGATTTCCGTACCTGTGCTCGAGTGAGGATTTTGTGCTCGAGTGATCCTTTTCTGTGAAAATTTTTGTGCTCTCGGGCATGTGCTTTATGTCTTCACTTCCTTGTACTTGAGGTGATTTCCGTACCTGTGCTCGAGTGAGGATTTTGTGCTCGAGTAATCCTTTTCTGTGAAAATTCTTGTGCTCTCGGGCATATGCTTTCTGTCTTCACTTCCTTGTGCTTGAGGTGATTTCCGTACCTGTGCTCGAGTGAGGATTTTGTGCTTGAGGTGATGTCTGTACCAGTGCTCGAGTGAGACCATTTTCACTCGAGGTGAAGCAGTGAAAAATGAATTTTTGTGCTTCCAAAAGGGGATCTTTGGGATAGTTCTTCCTACCCTTTAGGAGTTTTGTTTGGGGTATTTAATGACTCTAAAAGAGCAATAATGATAACCAATTAAGTATTATAAAGTGAATTAATTCTTGGAATAGAGAATAACTCTTCGTCCCTAATTGTGAATATAGGATTTGACATTTGCCCAATTCGGGAGAGACAGGCGTTAGGACACACACGGAAGGATCAAGGTAGTGACTTTTCTCTCATATTTTGTATGATGTTTTGGCATGCATACCTTATCATTAAACTTGTGAACTGTGTACCATGGTCCATTATGGCGTGAGCACTTCAGCGTGAGCCATATAGGGAGTGACAGTGGTCATCTCTAGGTCGGCCGTTGAACTGTCGTCGTAATCGATATGGATTTTGTGTATCCGACCCGTGGGGCGGAGTTTGTGAATCCAGCCATGGGCTGTGTGTATCTTGCCTGTATGGCTTGCGTATGAAATGCATTATATGAATCCCAGCTGTGGTAAAATGTATTGTGTGGATTGTTGTGATGCAATGCAGCGTGAGCAATTCAGCGTGAGCAATCGTCAAGGATGACATGTCTCATACTAACCATTGCCGTTGTAACTGCCGTTGTAGTTGCTTGTTGTTGATAATGATTTGCTTACATGCATTATTATTGTACATTATATGATTGATTTGACACTACGGGGATTCTTTAGAATCTCACTCTCCCAAAATTAAACAATTTAGACAGAGCTGAAGGAAGGCAAGCGGGCGACGAAGAGTAGTTAGAACTCCAGTTTTGGAGTATATTTTAGGTTAATGGTTATCATTGTATACCTTTTAGATATTTTTGGTAAAAACGATTGTATATAGTAGATTTTGTGTAATCCCCAAGAGAAAGGGTATGAATTGTAGGCTTTGTGCCTTGTGTAAATCCCTTTTTATTAATGAATGGAACCCGAATGTGTTGGGAATTTATGTTGTACTCTGAATGTATGAATGAAACCAACCGGTAGTGGCCATTTTGTATTGAAATGTGGACGTGAGACCGTTATCTATCAGGTTTTGTAAAGATTTTTGTGAACCCTGATTTGGGAAGTTGATTTTGTTTAAGTCCCAAAATCTATTACGGTCTCTAATTCCACATTAATGACGTTTTTACGAACTAATCTCGGCCTTAATCATGAAGGGGGTTACAATACACAAGCAACATTAAGATTGGATGTGCAAAATTTCATATAAGATCTACATTAGCTTGATACATTGTAAAGGATCATCTATTCTTAAAAAATATAAGTATAAAGCCCCCTTGCCTTTGGTTTAGATCCGAAACTTCGCTCTCATTCATGTGCATGTTATAACATTTCTTGTGGAAAAAATTATAAATTTAAGAGTAAAATACTCTAACGTTTTGCCTTAATTACATAAACTACCCATCTAATTTGAAAATATACACTTAAGTCCAGATTGTTAACTCCATTAAGAATATTTTTATCTTGTAATTAAAGTTTATATTAAAGTTATTTTTATTTACTAATTTACCCTTCATCATTACTAATTCACTAATTTTTGTTGAAATTGTTTAAAAAATTATATATGCTCTTTCTCAACTTATTTTTTTTACTTTTGTGTTGGTTAAAGTTTTTCCATATTGAGATAAATGCGTAATTAACTTAATTAATATAGACATTGAAAAATTAATTGCTACAAAAAAAAAATAAAGACATTTCGTAGCAGTGCTTTTGTAGTGACTACTTTTAACCATTACCAATATCATGATTTGTAGCAGTTTCTACATAAACCACTACAAATTTGTAGCGGTAAGTCTCGCGCCAAGTGACACGCTGGTTAGCCAACGTTATTTGTAGTAGTTTACAAAAAAAAAAAACCCTACAAATTTGGCTCCAATTTCCAGCCATAACTTGTAGCAGCTCATTTGTAGCGGTTATATCATGGAAACCACTACAAATGTGTCACTAATAGGAGTGAAGCATGCATGACAATTGTGGTGATTATTTTGTAGTAGTTATGTTGACATAAACCACTATGGAATGCAAAAGGTTACCTCCTTATAACTGCTACAAATGTGAAACGATATTTGTAGTGGTTTTTGGATGAAATTGCTACAACATATCAAGCGTATGCATATTTGTAGCGCTTATAAGTAATTGCTACAAAGTGTTTTGTTGATCAAGGTGACTTTGTAGTGGTTTGTGTAGCGGGTTTTTCAATAACCACAACAAAATTCAATGCTATAAATATCCCACGACCCTTCATTTGTCTTGGTTGGTCATTTTGTTTTCTGACATCTCTCTGAGAGTTTTCCTTTAGATTTGAGCTTTTTAACCTCTCTGTGGGAGTTTTACTACAACATTTCACATTTTTCACACACTTGAGTTATAAAAGTTACATATTTTCTTTCTACTTTATTATTATTATTGTATTTTATATATAAAAGTGACTGATATTATATATATATATATATTTGCAGTTCATATGTCTTCAAAAAGGGACAAGGGGAAGGGAAAGGGGGCCAAGCTTCCCCCTATATCACTTTTGCAGGGTGGCGGCAGCAGAGGAGAGGGCAGTGGGATGGGGCAGTATGGAGGGAAGTGACCATGCCACATCAAATGGCCCCAAAGTAGACACAAGAGTTAGCTCCACCACAACCACATCATATGCCCCCATAGGAGGTGAACGCACTACAGGTGCCTCCTGCTATTCAAGGAGAGGGAGCTGATATAAGTTTAAGAGACTACGCTGAGAATGAGGAGTTTGACATCCAGATTCTGATCAATGACATGGAGTGGTTCCTAGATGAGGAGGAGGTGCAGGACGAGAATAACTTATGACGGGCGTCTTCCCGGTTGACTAGGTTTAAGGTGATGTCCAAGGTAAATGTAATTTTTTATTTAATAAATTAAATATTTGAATTGGACCTGTTAAATGTGAATTTAAATTCAACTAACGTATATGGTAAATTGTGTAAATGAGCAGGGGAACATTTTCATGAGGAGGCTGGATGTGGCTGGTCTAAACAGCCTAAGACGGACACTATGAGTTGTAGTTTTGTGGAATGAGGCCACGGACTGGCCCATCGACAATAAGGGCCATTTGTTTAATCGCTACATGAATGAGCTGGGCTCGAATTGTATGCAGTTCTCCCTTCACTTTAGGACGTGGAAGAAGGTTTCGAAGGAGCCAAAGGATTTGGCGTGGGACGAGGCGGTAAAGGTAATTAATTGTATTTAATTATATTAAATGATTTAATTTCTAATTAATTGTATTTAATTATTATTTATTAATTTTCTGATTTGTAAATAATCATATCTAATTTTTTTATTGTATTATAGGATAGGTTTACCGCCTATGAAAACAGGAAGAGGTGCACGCTGATAGAGAACGGTGCCAGTTGGAGGAATAGGAGGAATTATCTCTTCCATTGTATGAATAAGGATGAGATGATTCCTCTACAGTAGCTGATTAACAAAATCCTGGATGACATCCCACCGAACGACTGGGCGAGTTTTGTTTAGTTTAGGAGGAGCGCAGAGGGGCAAATAATTTATTTATAATTTTAATTCTAATATAATTTTCATGAATTTTATGTTTATAATAATTATAATTGTTTAATATTTTTTAAATAATTTTAATATTGTTTTCTTATGCAAGCTTTTTCTCAAAGGAATATTAGGTGCTGAGGGTAGTAGAGGATCCACTACACGGCAAAATCGAAGACATTTGCTATCACTTACAGTAAGCTGGTAATTTTTTACAATATCAATTACTTTTAGCTGGTCATTTCATATTATAAATTTAGTGTTTTATTGTTCATAATACTAATTTAATTTTTTTAATTGTTTTAGGAGAGGAAGGCTTAGTAGGGGAACCGCCAGACAAACTACGAGGAGTTATTCGCTATCACCCATAGACACTGTGATCGAACTCTGACCTCTCAATAGACAGAGGAGGTCATTATAATTTAATTTATTATTTTATTATAATAATTTATTGTTATATGTTGATAAAACTACTTTATTTTGAATAATAATAATAATTTATTGTTTCATAAAATGGTAGGAGCGGATATAGCAGTCGAAGCTTGAGCTGTGAGAAACCCAGACCCTGCAGTCACAGGGGTCTATGGATCCCACTGCACCATTGAAAGCCGATTTGGGTCCAGTTGATCACCCTTGATGCATGAGGGGTATGGGGATAGGCACCAGACCTAGTATGGTTTACGGTAGGAGCGGCGTGATCTATCCCTGTGAGGGAGGACCTGATGATTAGTGCCATGATCCTACCCCTCCTGAGAGAGGACCTGATTATCATCCTCCAGATAGTTAGTTTATGTTTTTGATTAGTTAGCTTTAGGACAGTTATCTTTTTTTTCAAACATCTGTACAAAACTTGGACATTTATATTTTTAGAGCCTTGTTAAATTCTACTTTTATTTATAACTAACCAAAAAAATTAAAAAAATATTTAAAAACCGCTACTACTTTGTAGCGCTTAACTCGATGAAAACACTACAAAAAGAAATGATCTTAAATTTGTAGTGGTTCTAAAAATTAAACTGCTACCAAATGCCAAACAACTATTTATAGCGATTAGAACCTATAACTGCTACAAAATGTCTTGAATATTCGTTGCAGTTTTACATACATCAACCATTATAAAATGTCAATTTGAAATTTATTTATTTTAAATCCCGTTCATGGAACATTGTAGTGGTTTACCCATGAAACCACTGTAAAATGTCTTGCCTATTTGTAGCCGTTTATGTACAAAAATCGCACCGCTACAAAGTGCAAACAAAAAATTTGTTTAATGGCCAACGGTCATGAAATTTTGTAGCAGTTTTTATGACATAACCGCTACAAAAGTGGCAAACATTTGACATTTGAATTTCATATCCCACCAATGGTCGTTAACATTTATAGCGGTTTTCTAGAGTGTAACTGCTACGAATGCAAAGTAGTTTTTATGACATAACCGCTACAAAGTTGCAAACATTTGGAATTTAAATTTCATATCCCATCAACGATCATGAACTTTTGTAGTGGTTTTCTAGAGTGTAATTGTTATGAATGTAAACTTAGTAGTGGTTATGATAGCGGTTTTATAACTGCTACAAATTGTTAAACAATGGAGAATTTGAATATAAGCTTCCAAGAACCCATCATTCTCTATTCACTCATCTTCTTTACTAAATTTGTTCACTAGCTATGGATAAGTCATATATCAGATTGCCACACAATTCTCTAGAATATTTGTATAGATTAAACAATTTCTTGGATTTCACATGCTCTCACACCAACTGTAATGGCAAGATCATCTATCCGTGTTGGAGATGCAAGTTCAAGAAGTGGCATACACAATAAGTTGTTAAGGAATATTTGCTTGTGAAGCCTTTACCAAAAGACTATACTTTCTGGGGAGTTCATGGTGAGAAACCTGGTATGAGATATGTTGATGCTCTTCCTCGAAGTTCACAAGTAGGAGTTCAAGTAGATGAAGATGATCCTATTAATGATGCTATGAGTGATGTGTTTGATTTTCAAGAGGACAACTTCAAAAAAATGAAGTGCAAGGTTCAGAGCCAATGTTCTTAAGGAATGAAGCAACTCGGGATTTTTATAGCTTAATAGACAAAGCAGATCGTCCTTTATATCAAGGTTGTCAAAAATACTCAAAATTATCATTCTTGATCAAATTATATCATATCAAGTACCTATGTGGAGTCACAGATAAGGGAATGTCGATGTTGTTGGAATTATTGCAAGGCCAAGAAGATTATTAACAAATTGGGCTTAAACTATCAAAAAATTGATGCATGCCTTAACGATTGTATGTTGTATTAGGGAAATGATACTAGTGGGGAGACTTGTAAGCAATGTCATACATCGAGATACACAACAATTCAAAAGGGGAAAAAGAAGAAGAAACCTGCAAAGATTCTCAAGTACTTTCCTTTGAAGTCATGGTTACAAAAATTGTTTATGTCATGTAAAACAATGGAGAACATAAGGTGGCATGAGGTTGATAAGAATGAAGATGGTAAATTAAGAAATCGTCGAGATGCAGATGTCATTACCAACGATTTCAATCCGTTTGAGAATCTTAGTATAAGTTATAGTATTTGGCCGGTAGTCTTAGTTCCCTACAACTTACCCCCTAGATGTGTATGAAATAAAGCTCCTTCATTTTATCTTTGATCATTCCAAGCAAAAAGCCATCAGGTAATGACATCAATGTATATCTCCAACTGCTTATAGTGGAATTGCTTGACCTATGGAATGTCAGCATCGAGACATACAACGCATACGAGAAGACATTGTTCAACTTGTATACAACCTTAATATGGATGATTAGTGACTTTCTCGGCCTGAGAACATTATTTGGGTGGAATGTGCATATTGGGTCGGTGTGTCCAGCTTGCAATTTTGACTCTAACCCAGTGCACCTTCGCCATAGTTGAAAGTGGTGCTTCATAGGGCATCGAATGTTTCTCAATGGAAAGCACAAGTTTAGATTGCAACGGAATTGTTTCAATAGGAAACCAAAATAAAGAGGACCACCTCAGACTTTATCCAGTACATATATCTTACACCAGCTTAAGGAAGTTGAATTCAAACTCACAAAATGTGACGATGCAGCAAAAGTAGGGCAAAAGACGGGCAAGACTTCTACTTCTTTACCTCAACAATAAAGGAAGATAAGAATTTTCTTCACTCTTCCATATTGGAAATCTAATTTACCTTGCCATAGTCTTGATGTCATGCACGTTGAAAAAATGTATGTGACAATATGCTGTATGCGTTGCTTAACAAACTTGACAAGTCAAAAGATCATCTTCAGGCAATGAAAGATTTATGTGCCATAGGAGTCCGTTAAGACACGTGGCTAGATGAGTATGACAAATTTCATCGGCAAAGTTCACCTTTACAAAACCAAACAAGGAAGTCATCCTCGCGAAGTTAAAGAAAATTAAAGTTCTTGATAGGTATTCAAGCAAAATTTCATGATGTATTAACATTCGGGCTCGAAGGGTTGCTAGCTTGAAGAGTCATAACTCACATGTTCTTATACAACAGTTACTTCCACTGGCTATCAAGAATGCACTTCCTCCTGATATGTCTATCATTTTTGTGGAGCTTTGTTCTTTCTTTCAGAAGTGTTATTCCAAGGGTTTGATCATTGGGGAGCTCAATTAGCTGCAATTCAAAATCATTCTTCCATTTTATCATTTAGAGGATGATCTTTCCTCTATCCTTTTTCACTGTGATGGTTCACCTTATAGTCTAACTTGTTCATGAAAGAAAGCTCGCTGGCCCAGTTTAATATCGATGGATGTATCCTATTGAGAGGTACTCATTTTACGTATGTGCATCATTATTAGTTTCCATGTTTGCTAGTCACCCTTTTCAACATTTAATATATTTTTTCTTCTTTACTTTGTAGGTTTCTTGGGAAATTGAAATCTTATGTAAGGAACAAGACATTTCTAGAAGGTTTTGTAGCTAAAGGTTATATAGGGGATGAGGTCCTATATTTCTATTCAAGGTAATTTAATGGCATTAAGACGGCTTTTAACCAACCGCCTCATGTAGACGATTGTCATGAACCTACGCCAACATCAGGAAAGTTGTTAATCCCTCATGTTGGAGGAACTAAGAACTTCAAACTAACAGCAATTGAGAAGTTGCAAGCACATAGACATGTCTTGATTAATTGCACTCAAGTCGAACCATTCCTTCAGTAAGAATTGTATACTCATATATTATTCTATATCTTTCCTATCATTTTGTACTTACATTTCATGATCATCTTCCCATGATTAATTATAGGGAATTCATAAGTCATATTAAGCATCAACTTAGGATTCGTACACAAACATCCTCTGAAGTTGAGAAAAAGGTCCACAGAGAATTCCAAGCTAGTTTATCGCATAATACTAAATGACCACAGCCTACACTCACCAGATTCCAAAGCTCTCTAATCAGCCCTCTTGACCATGCAAAAAGGTTTATAGTATATAATGTCAATGGTTTTAAGTTTTTCATGGTTTCATGAGATCAAGGATTACAAAATCAAAATTCAGGTGTTTATGTCACCTTTGGGACAAGGAGTTATACGAATAGCAGTGATGCCAACATGTAGTTCAGAGGTGTGCCTTACTATAGAAAGCTTCTTGATATCGTCAAACTAAATTACTAAGGTCGTTTCACCGTGACGCTGTTCAAGTGTTTGTAGGCAAATACCACTACTTTCAGGGGATTGACAAGTGATGACTTAGGCATCACATCAGTTAATTTCTCCTGGCCAATTTACACTGGTTAATTTGAAGATGATGAGCCATATATTCTTGCCTCAAAGGCATACCAAGTTTATTATGTTAAGGACAAGAGGCACAAGGATTGGAACATGGTGGTTCACTTAAAGCCTCGAGACCTTTACGACATGGGTGATGGTGATAACATCACCTACGAGAATGAGCCATTCCAGCCCGCCAACTTTGAAAACTTTGTCCCTGAAGGCAATGATAATTTACCTATAGTTCGATGAGTTTTTATAAGTTCACTTCATTTAAATTTAATTTTTGTTCAAAATAATACCACACTAACATTTTCTTCACACAAATTTTGTAGGGATGGTGATGGAGAATGATTAAACAAATTATGCTTTTGTTCTTGTAAACCTTAATATACAATTTTTTTTTAAAAAAATCAAAACAATATTTGTAATCAACCAAAACCGCTACAAAGAATGACACAATAACTACTACAAACATCAACCACTACAAAACTTGTTACACTAATCGCTACAAGTGCTAAGCAGATTCCTATAAATACTCCCACCAACACCTCATTTCAAATACTCATCCACTTCTTTTAAACCTTTTTCTTATAAATACTCCCACCAACACCTCATTTCAAGCACTCTTTCTTTTTCTCTCATTTAGGATTGTTTTGATAGCTGAGGAGTTGAACAAGGTGAACAAATATGGTAATTTTTTTAATTCTTTCATTTCAACATTTTCCCCTCTCATAATATTTATTCTCATTATTTTTCTTTTTTCCAGAAATTGAAGGACATTTCCTCACCGTTTTCAATATACCTTCCATAATGATAACTACATAGTAAACAACATAATAACTTCTTAATACCTACATAGCTTCGATAATATCAACTATAAAAGGTTTATACTTATCCAATTTAATTTCATTTGTTTTAAATAATAACCACTATCAACTAAGTTACTTAAATAATAAACTATTCAGTAATCCAATATTATAAAAATGGAGTTAGATAATTGTATATATATTTTGTAAATTTCACAAAAGTTTGTAGTGGTTGTACAATGGCTACAAATTTTTTAAAAAAAGTAGGATTAAATTTTTGGGGTAGCGTTTGGGATAAAAAACAAAGGTTGGCGCCATTTTTTAAAAATTACTATTTCAATTTAGTAACGGTTTTATAACCATTACAATAATGAAGCCAAATTTTGATTTTTCATTTCCCGCCAGGCGAAATTGTGGCACCAACATTTGTAGTGGTTATACAGATAATGGGTCATCACCATTTGGATGCTGTAGCGGTTGGGATGAACCGCTACAAAAATAGTAGCAGTTGTGTTACTTGAGTAGCAATTATGTTAAACCGCTACAAATCTGTTTGCAATAGTGGATTTTGTAGCGGTTTTGACAACTACTACTAATGTCTTTGTTACACCTTTTTAATGTCTACTAATCTGTATTTTTTTTCAGTGAATTAAAAATATGATTAATTCTTTTGATAGATTGATATATAAATAAATGTGTGTTTATCAATGTTTTCGCACAAAATGATTTTAACAAATTTAAATTGAAAATCAATATAAGTTATATAATGTCTCAGATTTACATTATTAATAACATATGATGAATATCATATGCCTTTCAAATATGTCTTTATTCATAGTGTGATGGTAAAAGAAAGAAAGAAAGAAACATGTTTTTAGTCATTGAAAAGAATACTAAATAAATAAGTTTCAGTAAATATGACAGAAATTTAAAATATGATAAAATTTAATAAATTTGTATATTGGATATTTTGAACATATATGTATGACAATTATTTTTTATCTGTATAAAAAATTATTTTTATGCAAATATAAATGTTTATTCATTTATTGAAAAAGGGGTATTTTGGTGGAAGCAAATGTGTAATAGTCAAACTTAAATGCTAATTAATGTTGGGTGGATGGAAATTAAATAACAAATATTTAAGGGATGTTTATGTAACATGCATTTCAATTTCAAGGGAGGTCTACACATGTTTTTAAAATTGGAGGTTTGTGTAATTTAGTAAAATAGAGGGGTAATCAATGTATTTTACTCTAGATTTAAGTTAAATGGTATAAATTAATACCCACTAAATCTTACATGAATTAGTCCAGAACTTTGACATCATCTCATTTTATTCAGGTTATCATAGTCTAATTAGTTTTTATGGGTTTGTTATTGGAACATATATAAGGAAAATGCCAAATTTATAAAATCAAATGGCTTACTTATCAACACATATTGTACAATTAACAAATAATGTATCCATTAATATTTAATATTTAATATTTATTATAAGTCATTAATGGGTATAACAATAATGGGATTAACGTTAATAATTTCAATCGCATTAACTCGAATGGAAATTGATCAAACATAATTTATTACATTATAAGAACATCAATCCTACGTTCTATATGTTATTTTATGATATAATAGTGGCATGTCTTTATTCTTAATAAAGTTTAGAACTGATATACAACATACTTGTGATGTTGTCATCATTCATTTACATGTGTATTGTTGCCATAGTTTAATTTCAACCTAAGGAAGTTGTACCTTTATAAGACTTTTGATAAATGTAGCTGTTGCACTAACTTTAGGTTTTATTCATAAATATATTGTTTGAAATGTTTTTTGTTGGGATGTTGATGACTTTATTGGATGGCATTTAAACTTTCATTTTTTAAATATTGCAAATTTATAGAGTTTGAAAAAAGGTGAGAATTGTATGAATGGCTTTAATATATCATACTTCAATAAATTTAAAATTTTGAGGTATTTAAATTAGAAATTGAAATTATGAGCCACACATTTAGTATAGCCAATGTAAATATAAAATAACTGTATGAATTCTGTTCATATTAGTTTTCTCTATAAATCTCTAACTCATGCAACTTTAGTGGGATCTGAAGATTTGCCTAAGTATGAAGACTTAGGTGATCGTGATTATGTATGTGCTTACTGCAAACCAAAGTTTTGGTTTAATGAAAGGCTACAAAAAGATAATCTAGATTGTTCACCTAAGTTTGGAATATGCTGCGTTCAAGGTAAGATAAGACTACTTGAAATCAAGGAACTTGTGCAATATCTAAAAGATCTTCTGACAATTGGAAGCCCATGTTGTGCAAAATTTAGATAGAACATTAGAATATACAATTCTATGTTTGCATTTACACCCATAGGGGATCAGATTGATCCTGAAATAAGTATAGGCTGTGGACCTTTTATTTATAAGATTTCTGGGAAGAATATGCATATAATGGGTAGTATGCTTCCTATTGATGGTAGGGCACCAAGATATACTCAATTATACATCTATGATACAGACCATGAAATTTTTCACAGAATGTCAGCGGTAAAGTAAGTGTTTTTTTTTCTGTAGATGCACAGTTGTCTATCACATTTATGTCATTATTTTCTTATACAATGATCCAATTTTGATATCGATTTGATTTGTAGTTCTCATACAAATCATCGACAACATAATATGAATCAAGATATTGTGAGGGGTCTTCCACATATGTTAGAGAGGCATAGATCCAAATAGGTACAATATGCCTTCAGCACCCAATGAAGTTGCTTCTTTAATTGTTAGAGATATTGGTAGTACGGATGAGGGATAAGATATCATTCTTAAATACAAGTAAGGTTTATTGGAGAGAATTAAGGAAACACATCCAGACTTTCCAGCATTGCAATGTCCTCTGTTTTTCCCATTTGGTGATGGTGGTTACAATGAAAATATACCACATGTCCATGATGAGGAGGCCTTAATGAGTCGGGTTAAATATGTATCAATGAGAGAATACTTTGCTTACATTGTTCATGAGTGTGACAATGAATTTTCTGCTATATTAGGGCTAGAAAAATTGTTCCAGTAGTTTGATGTTGATACATACACAATGATGGAGGCATACAGATTGCAGTTCTCACAATACAATCAAAAACTCTTTCGGGGTAAAGATGTACAAGGGTCTCACTGATGCAATATTTGTTGTTGATACGGAACTAGGGGTAAGCGCATTATATTGCCATCTTCCTTCACCGTCGGGTCTCGATATATTAAGTGTAACTACCAGGACACAATTGCCATATGTGGATAGGCTGGATATCCATATATGTTTATAACATTCATGTGTAATCCAAAGTGGCTGCAGATTACTAGGGCTATGTCATCTTCTAGTTTAAGGGTTGAAAATCGTCCAGACCTTACAGGTCAAGTGTTTAAGATGAAGCTGGATTGTTTGATGAAGGATTTAAAAGGGTCGTTTGTTTGGTCCAGTAAAAGCATGTAAGTATGGACTATCGATGCATTTAAGAAGCACTTCTTTTATATCGTACATGATTCAAACACAAATATATAAATTAATACCACCGGCTTAATTACTTTGTATATTGAAATCTTATTTTTTTAATGTTGTTGAAACTTGTTGTGTGATGATATATACCATTGAATTCCAGAAGCATGGCCTACCACATGTTCATATTCTGTTGTTTTTTGGCAATACAAACAAGCTATCCACGTTTGAAGAAATAGATGATGTTATAGGCGTGGAGTTCCCTAATAAGGAGAACAATCTAACATTGTTTAAAGCGATGAGTAACTTTATGATGCATGGGCCTTATGGAATAGTCAATAAGAAAAAACTCATAGTGTATAAAAAATGGGAAGTGTTGTAAATATTTTTCAAAAAATTGTACATAAAAAACTTTAATTCATGAAGATAGGTATGTCCAATAGAGAAGATATGATGATGGAAGGGAAGTTCTGAAGAGTGGTATTCCTTTGGTTAATAGAAGTGTTATACCATATAACCCATACCTACTCTTAAAGTATCAGGCACACATAAATGTTGAGAGATGTAAGCAAGGAGAGTCCATCAAGTATTTATTTAAATACGTCAATAAAGGTCACGATCATGGAACAGTAGCCTTTTATGTAGATTCTAAGTTGTGGGGACCGAACATGGTGCATGATGAAATTAAAATGTATTATGACTTTCGTTACTTATCACCGAGTAAAGCTATTTGGCGGATCCTTGGCCATGACACAAACTATAGATATCCATCTGTTGAACATCTTGTATTTCATCTCCTAGATTAGCAAAATGTTATTTACGAAGATGACGATGATATAGAAGAAGTAGTCAATCAGTCAATTGTGTGAGAGTCCATGTTTCTTGCATGGATAGCTGTAAATGACAAATTTGATAAAGCAGAAGTGCTAACCTATGCATTTCCAACCAAATTTGTATTTAAGAAAGATCTATAAAAGTGGACACCAAGAAAGAATGGATTTTCAATCGAACGATTATACTATGTTCCACCAGGAATATAGGAGTCATTTTACTTGTGGTTGTTACTAAAACTAGTGAGAAGACCTAAGTCTTACAAAGAAATCAGAATAGTAGACGGTATGGAA
Source organism: Inga laurina (assembly GCA_963855925.1). Lineage (NCBI taxonomy): Eukaryota > Viridiplantae > Streptophyta > Magnoliopsida > Fabales > Fabaceae > Inga > Inga laurina. The sequence continues at coordinate 4,404,600 of OY979707.1, forward strand.
TGTAATAATTTCAGGGATGCATGCTATGCATTGGGACTATTAGAGGATGATAGAGAGTATATTGATGCATTCAAAGAGGTTAGGGAGTGGTCAGCTGCTAAGTACGTACATCGTATGTTTTGTACTTTACTCTTCTGTAATTCTTTCGGCAGACCGGAGATTGTATGGCAATAGTCATGGAAGTTAATGTCAGGTGATGTACTATATACACATGAGCAAGAGATAGGTATGTAGTGTAATATACATTCAGGAGATTTTATTTATGAGAATCTATTATTACTCATTTGACTATTCAAAATTACATCAAATTCATCCTAGTTCCTTATCATATTAGTTTGTGTGCACTCACATTATTGCCATTGTTCAGGTTTAACTATGACGGACAGAGAACTTGAAAATGCTATTTTGATAGAGATTGAGTGTCTTCTGAACATGAATGGTAAAAGCTTAATGAGTATGAGTCAATGCGATTTCCATCTTCACCCTCTTTTCGTGGTCAGCCAAATAGATACATGTATGACGAGTTAAATTTTGACTTCCATGATCTGAGGAGGGAAGTTCCAAATTTGGTTGCTAACTTGACCGAAGAACAAAAGGAGATTTATGATGCAGTTAGCTCAGATGTCAGTATCTCGAATGGAGGTTTGTACTTTGAATATGGCCATGGTGGAATCAAAAAGACATACTTGTGGAAAATGCTCTCAACGTCATTGAGAGGCGATGGAAAAATTATGCCGACAGTGGCGTCTAGAGTATTGCGACTTTGTTATTAACCAGGGGTAAAATGACACACTCTCAATTTGTTATTCCACTAAATATCAATGAAGATTCTATATGCAATATCAAACAGGGTTTGTATCTAGCAAAATTACTCATCCATACATATCTTATAATATAGGATGAGGTGCCAATGACAAATAAGTTCTACTTTGCTTGCAAAGTGTAGTTACAAAAAGCTAACCTTGGGCAAAATTTTGGGACATATAGTATATTAATCATTTAATTCAATGCAATTAAAATATAATTTAACCACCAAATGTCACACGTTACTGATTGTGTAATTTTAATTAACCATTAAAAAGTTGTCCAAAACAGTTTCTGTATTATATAGATGACGTTCACAAATATTAATGACAAATGTACTATTTACTATAATAGTACAAAGCTCTATCCCATGCATTGCATGGGTTTTAAACTAGTTAAGTAAAAAAAAAGGCATGAATTTTATAAAGCTACACTCAAGACATAAATGAAACTAAGTAAAAATGACATAAGAACTTAATATAACACGTTTTTCTAAAATCAGTTTTGATTAATTTAAAGGAAAGATTCTCTGAATAATCTAATTTTCTCTTTAAGCTTCGGTTCCAGGGATCCAATTTCATTTCTGCTCTTCCCAATTCTATATGCTTAAAATGTTACCGTTTTAGGAGAATCCACGCGTGATGGAGATGTGTGCCTGGGATTCTTTTCACATGAAAGTAAATTTATGGGTCCAAGATTGTTCATTTTGGGTCTCACGTACTGATGAAGACATCAATGAAGTATTAGATAAATTCTCACCATGAATTGTAAAAACCAATATGTTACAAGTCTCACATCAGAAAATCTCACAAGCAGAGTGAGGTTTATAAGTTTAAAGGGCTCTCTCTCCCAATAGACTAGTCTTTTGGGATGGGCTCCCCTTTGGGCTTGTGATCATCACATTGGCGCTTTCATTGAGAACTTGATGTGCCGTGGTGTGGAGCTGCCGGGAATGTCCCCACATCGGGAATTCTCACAAGTAGAATTGAGTTTATAAGTTCAAGGGGCTCTCCCTTCCCAAATTCATTATATGAAACATTGTCTCAAACATAATAAGAAATGACCATAAAGTTGTTTATGCATATATTAATAATTTCCCAAATTCTTTTTAACCATCTGAGATATGCAAATCAATTGATCCTTGCAATTGTGAGATGCTAAATGCCAGACACTCACTCAAATGAAATGATCGAAGTCACCATCATCACCAAACTTGTTGTATAAACCATTTCCAAATTTGTTAAAAACACAAATTCAGAAAGTAGGTTGTAAGCATACGAAGAACTAAGGAAACTAAGTCTGCATCCAGGAAACATGCCCCTACTCATCCAGGAAATAGTTTGATGCGATTGGTTATTTCTTCTCGACATATGGGACACGCGGACAGCTTCATCCCACATTCTTCACAAATCTGCATCAGAATCACATATAACTCATCATTCTCATTATGCAAAGAGAAGTAAGCAATGAAACCATTATGGTAGGCTTGTTTACCATGTGTCCACATCCAAACGCCATGTCCTTTTCCTTGGTTCGACAAATTACACAATCCTGCAACATCATTTCAGGTTTAGCATTGTTACACATACCAGGAATACTTCCATGCAGCTTACCATTTGAGAAGTCTTTGGAGAAACTCATTTATATAATAAAGAAATCTCTATCTTGCCAAAATAACTACTACAATATTAATGAACATAAAGCTAGATGCAAATCATTCCTAGCATTCATTTTAGTCAACAGTTTGCATATTGCATCAGACAAAACTTAAGCAAAGTTCTTTAAATGTTTGCCATCAAGTTTTTCAATAAAAATATAGCATGTGCATAACCATTTTTTCTTTTTAGAAAAATGAATCATGTGATGTTTGAGTTGTAAATTTTAAATGAAGAGCTTGAAGGTAGAAACTTTAAAATCACATCTAAATTTTGTTCTGTGGCATGTTGAATTTCATCATTTCATCCTTGTTCAAAAGTTGTACATGTTACAGTCAAAAGTTGTATGATTTACCTCAAACCAGCCAGAAAGATGCTTCCCTTGACTTTCAATCAAGGAACAAGAAACGTTTAAATAAGCTAGGCCCATACATAGTGGGGAAGAAATAATACTCATAAGAAGCAAAATATTCATAATCATCTGAAGATTTGATTTCTTTCACAAGAAGTGTCTTGCCAGAGGAGTAGATTGGGATAAGAAGTTTTTTTTGGCCAACGGATAAGAAGTTATTCAGTAGATTCATTAGTTATAAGAAGTTATTAGGTAGATTAATTATTTAATCTTGGAAATCAGCATTCAAATGCGAGGTAACATGTAATGTTAATCTTGGAAATCTAGGAATAAGGATTTGTACAAAAGCTAACAATTTCCTATCATTCATCCGTTTCACTAAGAATATTTTCATGGTCACTTAGATCCTTCAATTCAACTGCATATAATATATTATTATAATTGCCCTATCAATAACAAAAATCATTAAATGAGGAGGCAAATCTCAAAGAAAAACATGAAGAAACATTAATTTTGACTTAGATTTAAGAGAAGCACAAGCAAAAGAATTATGATCACCCAACCTGATTTTGTTTTTTGCCAGCTATCCCCCAGATTGATTAGTGATGATATTTTCATTATTTTAGTTACAAATTCAATGCAAATGGGTTCATAATGCCAATTTGTCTAAAATATTATATATACATGCAGTCAGATCGCGCGTGAACACATTGCATATTGGATGAACCGGAGTGGTAAGTGCCTGAGCAATGTTAGCACCAATTTGAGCATGCTCAGCATCTTTTCAAGCATCCTCTAATTCTTGACGTATCTCTTCAACTTGTATAGTAATTTGTCCCATCTCCTGAATTTTCAACTTTAGACGTTTGATGAGCTCTTCGTTTTCCTTTACCTCTCTCTTCACCTTGGCCCATTCATTCTAAACATAGAAATAACCACTTAGTACACACAACTGTTTATGCAAATTGCACCATCTGAACGTAAACAATCATTTGAAGAGAGAATTCAGTTACAAGAAGCATTCAAATACCAGTTAACATGTAACGTTTATCTTGGAAATATAGGAATAAGGATATGTAACAAAACTAACAATTTCCTATCATTCATCCTTTTCACTAACAATATTTTCATGGTCACTTAGATACTTCAATTCAATTGCACATAATATATTATTATAATTGCCCTATCAATAACAAAAATCATTAGGTAAGGAGGCAAATCTCAAAGAAAAACATGAAGAAACATTAATTTTGACTTAGATTTAAGAGAAGCACAAACAAAAAAATTAAGATCACCCCAAACTGATTTTTTTTGCCAGCTATCCCCCAGACTAATTAGTGGTGATATTTTCATAATTTTAGTAACAAATTCAATGCAAATGGGTTCGTAATGACAATTTGTCTCAACTATTATATATACATGCAGTCAGATCGCGCGCACACACATTGCATATTGGAGGAACCAGAGTGGTCAGTACCTGAGTAATATCACTTTCATATTTTTATAAATTTACTTTTTTGACAAAAATAAAAGCCAACATAAAAACCATATTTTCAATTGTTGCCCCAACACTTGAAGTCACTAGCCACATAGTCATAGCATGTTTCACCTGAGAAGGAAAGAGAAGAATACATAACGATAATTTAGGTTTCTAAATTTTTCTAGATATTTGATAATGGCATACGTTTGCTTTAAAATGATCAAAGGATTTAGTTTCCCACCGAATGAGGGGAGCTTAAAGTAAGAGTTTGCTTACAGAGAAGTATCATAAAAAAGTACAGATATAATCCAACTATTCTTTTAAGTGTCCAGGTTCCAGTTATTTCCTGTAGTTTATCCCTTCTTTTCTAATGCACAAATGTCGATCTTTGATGAAAAGCACAATTCCTTATTAGTAACAACTTTTGGAAATATTAGCAATAAAATCTTTTAAAAGTTTGTGTAGAATAAGATGGCATGCAATATTAAAAACGGCAGAAAAACTCAAAAGGCATATATAAATAAGCAACAGAACAAGAAATACCTCGCCAATTTCAGAAGCATGAAGCACGCTGACTAATTCTCGTTCCTTCTCTTCAACTTGCCTCATGGCACTTTGTCTTATCTCGTCACATTCTGGCTTTAGCAATTGAGAAAGCTCTTTCAACTCTTTCTTTGCCTTAACCCATTCAGTCTAAACATAAAATTACTTATTAATAGCCACTTAAGAGCCTTCAATACATCCTAAACCATTCTTCACGTGCACAAAATACATTGTTATAATTGCTGCTCATCAATATATGTGTGGTTGGAATAACGATTGACAATTGGACTTGTTTCAATTGAGCTTGTTATAATATTACTTTTGGTAAAAGCCAAATTGTGTAATGTGATTTATGTTTGGATCGACGATTGTCAATTGAGCTTTTACAAAAATAAAACTTGTTTGGATTGACTTAAGCATAAGGGCTTTTGTGATAATGGTAAAAGAGAGTGGGCGGAAAAATATTTAAAAAATCAAGTAAATATTTAAAAATTACTTTAAAATATTAGGTACTACTGGAAAAATATTTTAGAGTCGGTGGAAATCAATAAATTAGTATTATAAGTTTTGGATACTCTTTACTACTAAAAAAAACTACATTAAAGGTAAAATTGTAATCAGTTCCCTATGACTGGGTACAACTGAAAAATTATTTTAAAGAGTTAAAAGCACCAAAAAAAAAATATTTTAAAGTAATTTTTGGAGCAGAAAAAGTACATTAAAGGTAAAATTGTAATAAGTCTGATAACACACTGGATACAGCTGAAAACATATTTTAAGGGGTTAAAAACACCAAAAAAATATTTTAAGGGGTTAAAAACACTCAACAAATATTTTTTGAGTGGGTACAACTAGCAAGTGGGTAAATTACAATCAGTCTGATAGCACACTAGATAGTGGGTAAAACTAGAAACATATTTTAAGAGGTTAAAAACACTCAATATATTTTTTGATACTACATACTATTTAAAAAAACATTTTATGGGAAAAATCAATATCATATAACTAATCTCCAGACAACCTAATCTTGCATAAAATGCCATTAGCTATTAACAAAAGCTCCATTCTCTAGCTTATCCCAATTGAGCTTTCACCAATTGGGCTTTGGCAAAAGATCAATTGCCAATAGGCCTCCCCAAACACTGAAAAAAAATACTTGCTGCCAATTGGGTTTTTGCCTCCCCCAATTGGGCTTATTGGCCTCCCCAAACACACCTATATAACCATTAAGAGAGGAGAGTCGGTTATTAGTAGAATTCGAATGACAGGCATAATAACAGTGCTAGGATCTAGTCTATGAAAGAAGCAAAACCCAAATGCATAGAGGGAAAAACAGGGAAAGATGTATAAAACAACTTTCATAGGGTAAATATAATGAAAGCAGGTGTGGTATAGGAATCAATCTCAAATGTGTTTAATCAAAACTCAGATGTTTTACAATAAAAAATAAACCACCTATTTATAGTGCTAATTATTTCATATAATATTGCAAGAGTCAACAATGGTGGCACCTACTCCCTCAACCACCAACCCCCCAGCCGTCTTTTCCTATTTCAGATGTCATTGCATGCGTCACTTGCTCTCTGTTTCATTCTCTCGGGGTTGGACAGGACTTGACCTCGAGTCAGAATCAACATCATCAATATAAGGAGATAGATCTGCAACCTTATGCTTGAGTAAAAAAGACTTGGACTCATTTTTGACTTTGATGTGTTTATAGGGTGGCAAATGTTCAAGCTGAATCTTCACTTCATCCTTATGGATGGAAAATGTGTTTGCATAACCGTCGTATAGAGCGCGTTGATCATATTGCCAAGGTCTTCCCAGAAGAAGATGACAAGCGTCCATCGGAACAATATCACACCAAACTTCATCGTAATACCTTTTTCCAATAGAAAAAGTAATAAGGCATCGTTTCGAAACTTTTACCTCGCTGTCTTGGTTAAGCCATTGAAGCTTGTAAGGGCTCGGGTGGTTGTGAGTCGGCAGTTGCAATTTTTCTACCATGTAGTTGGAGACTACATTTTCACAGCTTCCGTTGTCAATAATGATGTCACAGACTTTACCCTGAGTAGTGCAACGAGTATGAAAAATGTTGTGACGTAGCCAAGGATCTTCTTTCACTGTGGCTGTATACAAGTTTCGTCTAATCACAAGTGTTTCACCTTGATCAGGAGGAATGACTTCTTCATCAAAAATTGGCTCTTCATCAAAGACAGGTTCTTTGTCGAGTATGAGCTCCTCTTCTTCTTCAAATACTGTAGAAGTTTCCCCTTCAATAATAGTAACAACTCTACGGGTAGGACATTCTGAAGCGATATGACCGAACCCTTGGCATTTGAAGCACTTAGGTGCCTTGGAGCTAAATTCCTTTGTAGCCTTTACTGGAGGCATGCTTGAAGAGTTAGACTGATATTCTTGTGTATGCTTATTTGAAGAGTTATGCTGATGTATTTGTGTAGGCTGATGCATGTGTGCTTCAGTCCATCAAAAGTAATTTCGTTGGAGGAAGACAGTTGAAACGGAAACCTTTTGGGCAACTGTTTCTCAATACGGATGGCTAGATGAATGACGTCGTCCAGAGTCCAGTATTGTTGGAGCTGTACCGGATGAGCAATGTTGGTATTTAATCCTCCGATATAATGGGCTATTGTTTGCTCCTCCCTCTCTTGGATATCACACTTCATCATGAGTTTTTCAAATTCCCTCATATATTCTTCCACAGTCATAGCCTTTTGACGGAGATTATGTAATTGAAGGAAATTATCTTGATAATAATTATTTGGAAGAAACTTACGTGAGAGCTCACGTCGCATTTTGTCCCACTTCCAAATCTTGCCTTTTCCTTCTCTTTCACGCCTTTTCTTGAGATTTTCCCACCATATGGAGGCATGTTTCTTTAATTTGATGGCGACAATTTTGACTTTCTACTCATCGGGAATCTCTTTATATTGAAAAACTTGTTCGATGGTTTGAAGCCAATCGATGAATTCGTCTGGTTGAAGTCTTCCCTCAAATTCAGGTATGTCTATCTTAATGTCATTAAGGCGGAATTGTTGTTGTTGAGGACAGCGACGGTAGTCAGTAGACGACGAACTATTATTATCTGAATCATCTGGATATTCATTGCGAGATTCTAGCATGACTTGCTGCGTCTGTACAGTGGTTTCCAGTTCCTGTATCCGGCGTCTCATCTCGTCCATCTCAATCTCATGTGTGTTTCTGCGTCTTGGAGGCATTTTGGAATTGTTCTTGTGAGGTTAGGTATAGGGTGGAAAGGTACAAGGATAGGATCAGTTTTTATGGCAAGTAAGAGGTAAAATTGGAAATTTTATGGACAATTGGGGTAGAAAGGTAATTTCTTAACTTTCAGGGATGGAAATGTAATTTTGGAAAAAAATCTGGGGCCAAAATGTAATTTCAGAAAGTTTTGGGGCTCGAAATGTAATTTTGGCAGAAATTTGGGGACAAAATATAATTTTAGAAAGTTTTGGGGTCCGAAATATAAATTTGGTAGAAATTTGGGGCCAAAATGTAATTTCAGAAATTTTTGGGGTCCGCAATGTAATGTTGGCAGAAATTTAGGGCCAAAATGTAATTTCAGAATGTTTTGGGGCGGAAATTGTAATTTTTACCAAATTTAGGCGTCAAATTGCAATTTCTGAAAAGTTTGGCTGATTGGGATTGATGACGTGGCGGTTATGACACGTGACAGTCAACAAGTGGCTGACCTGTCGCTGACGCAGCAGATCAGGATGACGTGGATGATGACGTCATCATCTTCAACCTCTGAACTCCGGCGACTGTCTAAAATTCCGGCGACTTTTCCGGCGACGTCCGTGGAGGCGCGTGGAGGTGTTTCACGGCGGTGACCGAGGCTATTTCTAGGTTTTTTGGCCTTCTGAACACGATAGTGAGGTCGGTTTCTTCAAAAAACGCTCCGAAAGTGAAAATCCGACACCCCCTTTTTCTCACATTTTTTTTTCTCACCCACTCCTCGCTCTTTCGCTCTCTAGCACTCTGGAACTCAGCTCTGGTACCAAAATGGTATAGGAACCAATCTTGAATGTGTTTAATCAAAACTCAGATGTTTTACAATGAAAAATGAACCACCTATTTATAGTGCTAATTATTTTATATAATATTGCAAGAGTCAACAATGGTGGCACCTACTCCTTCAACCACCAACCCCCCAGCCGTCTTTTCCTATTTTAGATGTCATTGCATGTGTCACTTGCTCTCTGTTTTATTCTCTGTTTTAAGGTGATAGAGAGAAAAGTGAAACTAAAGCAGAATGCTAATTACAATGACCTAACTAGCACAATGACAAAAAGGTAATCTTGATAATTACCTCATTCCAGGTAACACTTGGACCTAACCAGTAAAAAGTCCCAATTACATTTTTCATATTTTCTTGCCGAGTGCTGATCACCTTTTCCATCATATTTCAATCATTATTCCCCCCATATTAAACAACCTTGTCCATTAGCAGAAAAATGAAAATTGACACTTGAAAAAATTAAAAGAAACACATGCATAACCTTGTGTTGCCCCCTGAAAAGTTCCTTCCAACAAGAGCATAAAAAAACAAGTAAAGACACACGAGAGAATAGAAATGTCTTCCAACATATACCTTCCATGTGTGAATGGGCATCCCTTGTTTTTCTGTTCAATACCATTTCCGTCTAATATTTGGCTTCTTCTCTGTTTTCTTCTGCCACAATCTTTAGAGGGAGCTTGAACGTCTCCCTCATACATTTTCCTCTTTAATCTCTTCTCTGTCATCCCTCTCTGCTCTCTATTTCAGCCCCTCTATTCTCTTATGTCCGAGTCTCTTCTCACCTTTCCTTATTTTGTCTTTGTTTTTTCATTAGCCTTGTAATTTCTTCTTCTATTAGCTCTTGGATTTCAAGCTAAACATTGGATGTCTTGCAACAAAAATGGTCTCCCCTTGGAATGGCAAACACCTTATTATTAGAACAATCTATTCATCAAAGATCAAAAGGTAAAATAGACATCCTCCCCAAATTTCTGACTCATGAGAACTGACAACAGAAAAACCTTGTAGCAGAAGAATATTATAATTATAGTAACATTCCATGATGCTCTACATCCTTGACTTAGTCTGATTCATACAGATTCAAATTTGAATGATCTCACTGTTCATGGACCCCAAATCTTCGTTGCTTTTGTCGAGACAATTAATGAGAAGGGAATGCTTTTCTACTTCTAAATCTAGAAGGAACTTCGCTTGGTTTTTACACCCAAATCATTAAAACAATAACATTTATATCCGTCCTTAAGAGTTAAAGGTCCTTTCTCATAGGAAAACAGCACAGTGAGAGAAAATTGACTTCCATGACAAACCTGTGCAGGCTCAAACCTCAACCTAACCTCACACAATCACACTGTCCTGGGTCTTCATTCAAAAAAAAATTCCTATCCATAGAATCACATCATATTTCCTCTTCCTACCGTATCCCTACTATGAATAAATAAAAATTTGATAGCGATCTTCGCTATCAATTGATTTATTCAAGGAAAGGAAAGCGTCTCAGAGAAGAATAAAAGTTCAAACATTATTTGTTAAGCTCAATTATTATTTTCTTTTTATTTAATTAATTGAGTCTATTTTTATTATTATCTTCAGGAAATCAGAAAATAAGTGGAATATCCCACTGGTAAGATTTAGTTGCTAGAATCTAGGATTGTAAGTCATTTGAATTTCATATTTGGATTTCGCATTTGAATTTTGAATTAGAGTCTCTCTCAGTAAACTATTCTTATAAATTGGCATATTGCCTCATCAATAAAGGTATCAAATATTTTAGAGAGTAAATTGGTTTAGAAGATTCTCCTAGGTTGTTTTAAAGAGAAGGTGAGATTCTTGCCTACTCTTTATCTCAGATTATCTTATAGATTTCTCAACTTATTATCTCATACTATCTTATAACTTTCCCATCTTATTAATTAGTCTACTTGGTTCCTTATCATTGGCATAAGAGCCACAACAATTCAGAATGGTTGCAACACACTCATCTACAACTCAACAGTTTGAAGGCAACCCTCAGGAATCAGCGACAAACCCTTTAGCTGCCATTATAGCTCGCCTTGCTGCGTTGGGTACTCTCACCGTAAAAGTGGCGGTGCTGGAAGCAAAATCATTGAAGATGGAAAACAAGCGACGATCACATTGAGGGGCTGATAGCGACGATGATACCAACTTGGTCATCTGAAGCTACAAGCCATTCACGAAACTCGAGTTTCCCAATTCACTAGTGGCGACCCAAGGGGATGGATCCTGAAGGCTAAGAAATACTTTCGGTATTATGAAACACCATAAAAATTAAAGGTAGAAGTTGCCTCAATGTATTTTGAGGGTGATGCTCTTGATCTCTACTCCTGGGTAAGCGAAGGACGCGCTGTTTTGTATGGGTATCAACTTGTGAATGCTCTGCAAGAACATTACAGGCTGCCAGAATATCAAAACCCAGATGAATATTTAAGCACCATCAAACAAATAGGTACAGTCTCAGAATCCCGATGGGAGTTCACCAATGATTAGCTAGGGTGAAAAATTGGCCCAAACATTGTTTATTGGGCGTTTCTGAACGACTGCGAGAATTGCTACGATTTGATGTTCGGCTTCATAAGCCAAGAACAGTCCACCGCGCGATCAATTTGGCGTTAAAGTATGAAGCCAAAATCAATTTTCAGCCGCAACACAAACCCACAACAGTCAGTACCACCCGACTCACTTATCCAACCCGCGACACTCGGAGTATCATGTTGTCCTCCAGTTCCAGTTCCACTTCCAACCGAGCCTCAAGTGCTTTGACTTCAAGGACCAGAGCTTAACTTCCTCCTCATTCAACCAAATAGTAGTAACACCGCGAGAAGGGTTTGTGTTTCCAATGTGGGAAGAATTTCCGACCTGGTCATCGGTGACCTGGTTCTCTAACGCTAATGGAAATAACGGAAGAGGGGGAGGAGGTGGCCGAACTAATCACTAATGAAGCCGGCGAGGAAGATGCTGAGATTTCCCTTCATGTACTCTTGGGAAAATCATCAGCTTCGACTACGAGATTTGTAATAACCCAAAATTTGGGATTTGAGGCTTGAGAATAAGCCTAAATTAAGTGAACTGTTAAACCCCAATTTAATAGGAGCCCAAATTTATTCTTTAATGATTCTTATATCTTTGGGGTATTAAGAAAATAAAATGATGAATTTTAGATAATATAATTATATTTTCAGTGAAATCGTCTATGAGGTAGTAAGCTTGTCATGTGATTTTTAATGATCAAATGATGAGAAAAATTATGAAATTTAGCAGGATGAAAGTAGACATCTTAAGCTTTAATTTGATAGCTCATATGATTCAATTAGAGCTATATACAAAAAGATATGAATTTTTAAAGTTAGCACAGAAAAACTGTGAAATTTCTGGAACAGCATGTAAAGATTAAAATTCTGGAAATTTTGTGATTCTAGATAGAAAAATTCTATATTTTTCCTTGAAACTAGAATCAATAAGGGTTTTATATGCTTTAGAATCACTCCAATTCAATTTTTCTAAAGTTAGTTATGAGTTTTCAAAGTTTAGGCAGAAAATCTGCTAGAATTTTGTAAAAATCTGAAAATTTGGAAAATTAAAGTAAAATATGATATAATAATATATTATCATCCTCTTCCTCTTGGGCTCATACCTGACGTGAAATAGCAACCAAGGGGAGAGAGAAATTTTGAGAGGTTATAGAGAGAGAAGGAGAAGAAAACTCACGAGATAGGTCGATTTCTTAGGTGAACTCGTACCTAACGCGTATAACTTTGCTCATAAGCTTCTATTCGGTATTCTTGAAGCTTGTAAAGCTCAGATTTTGGGTGTGGAAGAGTTAGGGTTTTCAGCTATATTGAGGAAAAGCTAGTGGAAGCTTGAGGTAACTTCCAAACTTTCGTATATTACTTATTTTGGCTGTTGTGGGCAATTTAATCAGTGAAATTTTATCGGATTGCTATTGGTTTTAAAGTTTGGAAATGACATGGCCTAGGGGTTATGCTGCCCAAATTGGGTTTTAATGTTAGCTTTAACCTAATGTAATGGTTAATAAAGTGGTTGAGTAGAAAGAAACATGTCTGTGGAGCTGAAACCCAAAAACCTCAATTTTTCTGGGGGAATTGAGAATTTCGGCCAAGGCTAGTTTGGAGGGGTTAGAGATGGATTTTCAATGATTTGATGATTCCATTGAGTTCAGGAGCGAAAATTAGGTGGGGTTACAGTTTGTCACTTTTTTAGAAAAGGCCGAAAAAGCATAATTACAAAAACACCCCTGAAACCCTTAAAGTGGGGCTGCCAAGGGTAATTTTGTAATTTGACATTGAATTTGATAATTCCAAGTCCGGAAATGGATTCTTTAGGAAAAAAATATGTGAGGATAGCCCAGATTAGAATTTCAGAAAAAGTACAGTCAGACCAGGATAGAGTTGAGAGCCCGAGTTGTTGGCACGCAAATCGAGGAGAAAAGACTAGAGGTAGGGGACTTACCTTATTTGCATGTATTTGATGCCTTTGTTTATGTAGTGATGTATGTGATTGCTTTACTTGATTGTGTAGAGCATATTTGAATAAATGAAGTTTTGTTTCTATTTTGATGTGACCATATTTTTGTTCCATGAAACATTGAGCATGCAGAAATGTTATTATGGGGCATATATCTAGTTAAAGCTAACATGTCATACACATAACATCTATCATACATGCATTATGGTATCTGTTTCTTACTAAGATTCTCTCGAATCTCACCCTCCCCTACCAACAATTTAGACAGGTGAATACCGAAGATATGCTGAGAACAAAGAAGAGAACCGTATGAGGGGATTGTAGTGGTGGAACTAAGATAGGAAGATGTCTCCGTTTCACTGGGATGAGTTTATATACCCTAGAGCCCTGTATGGCTACAAGGTTTGTAAATATGCTATGTGAATCCCTGAGGGAAATTTTTGTAATCATGTACATGTTATCAGTATAGTTATGCTATTCCTGTGTTGCCCACCAAACCGTATATCGTTTTCCGTGAATACTCTAGTAAGGGTGAAATTAAAATAAGAGTGTGACAATATTGAAGGGAATCGTACAAGGCAGAGACATTAATTTTGGCAGATAGTGGGTCTACTCACAATTTTGTATCAGACAAACTTGTGGCTAATTTACAACCTCCTACTCTTGGAGTCCAAATTGAAGATGGACACAAGGTTAAATGTCATTAGGTTTGTCCCAAATTAGAGGTGAAGGTTTTTAATTTAATTATCAAACATGATTTCTTGTTTTCTTTGGGCGGTGCTGATCTGGTTTTGGAGATTAAATGGCTGGCTACCTTAAATACAGTACAAGCTAATTGGAATAAAATGTTCAGGATTTTTTTGGGCAGAGAGGAAAAAGTACAAGATGCAAGGCGTAACTTCAAAAGTTGAACCTCAAGTATGCTTACAAAGCCTAGAAGTTCATCAAACAGTAACAACACAGTAGGCTGCACTTGATGTATCTCAGGTATTTCAAGAATTTACTTCAATTTTTGACGAGCCTACATCTTTACCCCTTCCACGCGGTCATTCTCACATGATTAATTTGTTACCAAATAGTTCACCTCCCAATTTGAGGCCACATTGCTACCCGCATTATCAAAAGGGTGAGATTGAATCTCAGGTCGTTGCTCTATTGGATAGGTTTCATTTGTCCCAGTTCAAGCCCTTATGCAAGTTCAGTACTGCTAGTAAGCAAGAAAGATGAGACATAAGAGACTTTGTGTGGATTACCGACAAATTAATCAAATTACAATACCTAACAACTACCCAATTCCAAATATTGATGAGTTATTAGATAAGCTACACGGCGCCAAGTATTTCTCAAAAATCGACCTAAGATTGGGACACCATCAAATTCGTGTCTTGCCTACAAATATTCAAAAAACTGCATTCCAAACACATTCGGGTCATTATGAGTTCATGGTAATGCCCTTTGGATTAACCAACACCCCCACAACCTTCCATGCGATTATGAATAATCTCTTTCACCTGTATCTGCAAAAATTTGTTTTGGTGTTCTTTGACAACAATATGGTGTATAGCTCATCTGCTTAAGACCACTTAGACCATCTCCAAATCATTTTTCAAATTTTGCAGCAGCAATCCTTCTATGCTAACTCCAAAAAGTGCTTCTTGGGACAAGCACGAATCGATTACTTGGGGCACTTAGTCACGAGTAGAGGTGTTGAGGTTGTTCCAGAGAAAATCATAGCCATTGCTCATTGGCCTACTCCATCATCAGTAAAGGATTTACGCAGATTTCTGGGTCTCACCGGGTACTATCAAAGGTTTGTAAAAAATTATGGGATTATTGCACGTCCACTAACTGAACTGACAAAGATGCTTTTCAATGGTTTGAAAAGGCTCAGGGAGTATTTGACAATTTAAAGATAGCTTTAACTACCAAAATGGTTCTTCAATTACCGGATTTCAAGCAACCTTTCACTATTGAGTGCGATGCCTCTATGAATGGAATTAGGGTAGTTATCATGCAGCATGGGCACCCATGGTTTATTTCAACAAGGGGTTCTCTTTTTCCAATCGCTACAAATCTGCTTATGATCGGGAGCTTCTTGCCTTGGTGCTTTCCTCCAAAAATGGCGCCACTATTTATTGGGACACCATTTTTATGTGCAAACAGATCATCACAGTTTAAAACACTTGCTAGAACAAAAGCTTGTGACTACATCACAATAAAGGCTCTTGGTGAAACTTCTCCCCTTTGATTTCACCATTATTTATAAACCTAGGAAGGAGAATGCAACAGCGGATTCACTTTCTAGAAGGCCCCAACAAGCTGATTATTTCCAAATGGTTATCTCTATAGCCAATGAACTTTAAATGCTACCTCAAGCATTGCTGGAAAACCCTGAAACCAGAGCCAAAATTGACGAACTACAAGCAAACCCGGATCACCATTCTCAGTTCCACTTAGTGAATGGGCACTTGTTCTACAAGAGCATATTAGTCATACCTAATCTCCTCGAGCTTTGAGAGAAATTAATGGTTGATGCACATGATACTCCCATCGAGGGGAACAGTGGGTATCTTAAAACACTCAGAGGCTTGGTGATCAACTCTATTGGCAGGGAATGAAGAATGATGTCAAATATTACATCCAACGTTGTTTGATTTGCCAACAAAACAAGTATGAGACCTTGGCACCCATAGGACTTTTACAGCCTCTTCCCATTCCAGAATGCATCTGGGAAGACATCTCGCTTGTTTTCATTACAAGACTGCCCAAATCTAAGGGATTTGATGTGATTTTGGTGGCGGTTGGCTGGCTTAGCAAATATTTCCATGTTATTGATCTCCCTCACCCGTACACCACCAAAACAGTAGATGTACTGTTCTGTCAAGAGATAGTCAGATTACACGAGATGCCTAGATACATTGTTTCTGATAGGGACTCGCTCTTCTCAAGCAATTTCTAGCAAGAACTGTTTCACCTAAATCAAACACGCTTAAATATGAGCACCACTTATCATCCACAATTGGATCAGCAAACAGAAGTGGTCAACCGCTACTTAAAAACCTATCTTTATTGCTTTGCTCATGATTAACCCAAACAATGGAGTAAGTTCTTGTGTTGGGCAGAATTCTCTTTCAACAAAGGATACCACGTATCCACAAATGATACTCCTTTCAGGATAGTTACCGGACGTGACCCTCCGCTTCTGCTTCCTTATGTGAAGGGTGAAACATTGGTGGTTGAGTTGGAAAAGCAATTGGAAACGCGTGAAGCCATCATCAAGGTCTTAAGGGACAACCTCCTTAAGGCACAATACTGGATGAAGCTACATGCTGACCAACACTGACGAGACCTTGAGTTTACATCCGGATAAACAATTTGGTTAAGGATTCAGCCATACCGCCAACATTCTGTGGCCAAGAAGCAGTTCAACAAACTTTCCCCCAGGTTCTTTGGACCCTTTAAAGTTCACAAGAGGGTAGGTAAGGTGGCATACAAACCTGAACTCCCTTCCAATGCCAAAATCCACCCAGTATTTCATGTATCCTTACTTTGCAAGGCACTTGGCCAGCAGCCCCTCAACCCTCCACCACTACTTCCCCTCTCGTCTGATATAGAGCTCACTCTTTCACCATGCCGGGTCTTGAAACATAGCTGGAACCAAGAGAAATAGCTCGAGTTGCTCATTGAATGGGAGCACCGTCTTGTAGAAGATGCCACTTGGGAGGAATATGACTTAGTTGTTGAACAATTCCCTCATTTTCGACTTGAGGACAAGTCGTTTTTCCAAGGGGGGAGATATGATAGCGATCTTCGCTATCGGTTGATTTATTCAAGGTAAGGAAAGCGTCTCAGAGAAGAAAAACTTAAACATTATTTGTTAAGCTCAATTATTATTTGCTTGTTATTTAATTAATTGAGTCTGTTTTTATTATTATCTTTAGGAAATCAAGAAATAAGTGGAATATCCCATTGGCAAGATTTAGTTGCTAGAATCTAGGATTGTTAGTCATTTAAATTTCATATATGGATTTCGCATTTGAATTTTGAATTAGAGTCTTTCTCTTAGTAAACTATTCTTATAAATTGGCATATTGCCTCATCAATAAAGGCATCAAATATTTCAAAGAGTAAATTGGTTTAAGAGATTCTCATAGATTGTTTTAGAGAGGAGGTGAGATTCTCGCCTACTCTTTCTCTCAGATTATCTTATAGCTTTTTCAACTTATTATCTCAGATTATCTTATAACTTTCCCATCTTATCAATTAGTCTACTCGGTACCTTTTCAAAATCCTTCGTCATTCAAATTGGTTTGTATAAATGTTTTTATATTTTTTTTTAAGCACAGGAATCCTATATTTTGCTTTCCAAGATGATCACAACAACTTGTAACATGGGTCACTTTGTTTATTTGACTGAAAAATGATGGATAAATATGTTAATATAAATGAAAAAAGATATCACGTGAATCAAACCTCAGCAACAATAGCTCTAGTAGTAGTATTCTCGGCATCTTTTCTAGCATCGGTTAATTCTTGACCTATCTCTTCAATTTGTCTCTTTGCCAATTGAGCCTCATCTTCTTTCTCAACTATAAGCCTTTGGAAAAGTTTTCGTTCTTCTTCCAGCAATGTCCTCAGTTTATCACATTCACTCTGTAAAATTAGCCATGGGTTCAACAGGACAATAGCGGAGTGATACAGAAAAGTATCACAGTAAACTCAAATGGGGAAGAAATTCAATCATAAAAATACAAGTATCTGTATAAACAATTACACATTGACAACTTACAATCATCAAAGGAATTAATATTAGAGTAGCATCACTTTCATCTTTTCGTAAATTTTATCAAATCAAAATTTGCAGCTCTCTATATGACGTAAGCCAACTTAAATTTCAAATTATTTTCAAATTCAGCATCACCCTCTATAAAATCGCAAGCAACATAATTATATCTTGGTTAGCCCAACTATGCATAAAAAATAAATGTGTCCATTTATTTATTTTATACTAATTGTGTTTCATAAACGCAGAGATCTGCTTTTGATTTACAGATGGATTAAATTTTCCACCTTGAGAGAAGCATAAAATTAGTGTTTCGCTATACAGCAATATTAGAGTCGGGGCAAAAAAAGTTTTCGACAACCTAATTGACCAAATGTTAATCACTGATAAAAGCACTTGCATGATAATTAGATTTAAAACTTACTGCTTCTTCATTATATAGCATTAGCAAACGCTAATTTTTTTGTAAAAAAATTAATCTTTGGAAAGCTTATCTGGATTAAAATACATCTTTCAAGGAAGGAAAAACTAAGATTAATAGTTTAAGAAAATAACATTAGCAACAACAAATACCTCAGCAATTAAAGCAGCATTAAAGGCATTGTCTAACTCTAGTTCTTTGTCGTCACCCTGTCTCAGGACAATTTGTCTTGTCTCCTCACTTTCTGGCTTTAGCGATTGCACAAGCTCTTGAGCATCTCGCAATTCTCTCTTCAACTTGACCCATTCATTCTTGTAAACATAAAAAGATACCATTCAATAGCCACTTGACTTCATTACTTTAATCTATCCTATATCATTTTCAAAGGGCTTTTAATATGTTTTTATAACTGATCACATAAAAACATAAAATCACTTGGATAGGAGATTAATGGAATGACAGATAGAAACCTTGGAATTCTCAAATTTTTAGAGTGGCGCACAAATAGATATATCATACAGCCTTGTTAGTCTAAATATTGTGATAACTTTAAAACCAGAAATGAAAGAATCATATATTATAAATTTTTAAAAAAAATTATATATATATATATTATATATAAATTGAGGGGACTGAGGATCAAGACAAGCCAAAACCTCAGCAACATCAGCTCTAGCTGCGTACTCAACATGTTTTTGAGCCTTAGCTAATCGTTGACTAATCCTTTCAATTTTTCTCTTGGCCATTTGTGCTTCATCTTCTTTTTCTTGCATAACCCTTTGCACGAGCTTTTTCTCTTCTTCCAGCAGCCTCCTCAGTTCAGCACATTCCTTCTGTAAAGTTAGCAACAGCTCCAACTATAAGCTGAGTGATAGAGTTGAAGCACCACATTCGGTTCAAATAGAAGAGCAAGATAATAATTATCTATATTTCTTCACAAGTTAAAAGCAAGGAAAGAATTATTTCCACCTTGAAAGAAGCATAGAATAAGAGCTTCTTCACAGAGCAATACAAGATCCTCCCGCCCAAAATAAAAAAAGAAACCATCGGAACATAATCAAAATAAACAAAGTGCTGACATAATCCAAAATAAAAATATACATAAAATTAAAAAAAAAAAAAACAACACCAATAAATACCTCAGCAGCAGCTGCAGCATTAAGGGCATTGACGGATTCTGCAGGCATCTCTTGAACTTGTCTTATCTAATGGGACTTATAGGGTCTCCTGAAATACCAGCTTTAGCAATTCGATTAGCTCTTCCTCTTCTTGCAATGTCCTCTTTACCTTAATCTAGTAATCCGAAAATGATACAAAGGTAAAAAAGCCAACGTCATTGTTGTGAAATGAGGGCAAAATGTCCATAGAGCTCGATTTGGGTATCTACATAAAAATCACTTAACAAGAGTGGCAAGAGAATTAATTGCACAAACACCACAAGGGGAAAAAAGTAGAAGAAGTTTGCGTTGATCTGTCTCATCATTCCTTACAGGTTACAATTGCAGAGCGCATCAATCAAGTAATGCAGCAGAAATATTATAAAATATTGAATCTACATAAGAAAATACTCACCACGACAACTCTTTAATTTCAGTTTTTGCCTGCGAAAAAGGTTTGAACTGTTCAGTGAGTGGAAAGCTAAAGAGTGGGTGAAGGTTCCTATTTTTCTGGTCAAGAAATTGATGAAGCTTACCCAGTGACGACCGAAGCTAGAAGAGTGGAGAATGAGAAATAGCAACCATGTCTGTAAGTAAAACATACAAGAAAAGACAAGAAGCTTAGGAAAGAAGAAGCCGACCTGGTGTTGACGTTTCGAGTAAGGAACCTCTTGAGTAATTTGCTCTATAAAAAATGAAGTCAAATCATGTTGTACGAAGATTCCCTTGGGAAAATTATGGATCAGTCTGATTGAAACATTGAAGTTTATTTACGAACGTTGGTAAATTTATGAAAATATTTGATTGTACTCCTTTGCCTACTTAGGCCGTGCAATGCTTATTTATGTGAAATAAAATTCTTTTTATATATTTATATTATATACTGTAAATCATGATTGAAAAATTGTTTTTGAAAGTTTCAATCACTATAATAAATTAACACTTAGTGGTCATTTGCATTAGTGGTGGAGAATCATGATTAATTGTTATTTGCATAAGCGACAAGGGGTAAAAGTACCGTTAGTCAATCTTAATTTTTGTTAAGATATTTTTTTAATAAGTAACTTTAATAATTGTGATTATGTTTGGATTTCATTTATTAAAAGTACTTATAAATGTATAATCTATATATCTCTATATCTTTATATATATAATAGGAAGGTTTAAAACTAGCCTCCTAGCTTGCCACGTCAACAGTTCACCCTCTCTCCTCCCCAAACAGTAATTCCTGCCTGTTGGATATTCTTCTGCCCAACTCACAAACGATTACCCAGCAGACACGTTTGTTCAGTAGGTTCACCTTTAGATCGGGTGCTTAGTCGTTGGTTTTATCCCCAATTCGGCTTTTTTCGGAATTTTTGGCGACGTGCATAGAGTAGTTGTTACTTTAGATCCTCTATAAATACCTTTTGTTTTCAATTCTTCTGTTCGAGATGTTTAGGAGGTTGTAGTTCTATTTCACTGATGTCAATTTACTTTTGATCTCCATGGCTTCCGTATTTGACCTTATGAGGGACATTAACACCAGTCGTCATGGCTAGAAGCTCTATGTTCGTATTATTCATTTATGAAAATGCCTGGCCGACACAGCAAGGGAGATGTGGCTTCTATTGGGCTTTGTGTTGCAGGACTTTGAGGCAAGCGTCTATATTTCTCTTTGCTCTCCTTTTCATCTGTTTCAGTAGGTTTATTCTGCGTTATGTAACTTTTGTTTGCTGTTTCCTTTGTTGCTTTTTTTTTCTTACTGTCTAAAAGTAGCCGCATAAGCAATAATATTGCTACTACGGAATCACTTTTCTCTGGGTCACATATCCAAGTCCCCCTGTCATATTAGTCTTGCTAAAGAACAAAATGATGATGGCAATTGATCTTTTTAAGATGAAATTGGGATGTTTGGTGGGGGTCGGTTTAGCACTTTTCTCTTGATCCTAGATCCATGTCCCCCTATTCACATTAACCTTGCTGAAGAACACTCGATCGTGCTAATGGCAGTTGATCTTTGAGATGAAAGTGGGGTGCCTTGTGATAGGTGGTTAGGGAACGAGTGTCCCCATTTTTGGTGTTTGGTAGTTATTGGGCCTACTATAACACTATGAATATATCCTCTATCTTCTTGCTATAGTTTATTTTATGCTTTGTTTATGTGGCCCATTGCACCTTCAATTCTCCTTGTGCATCATGTCTAATTGTTTTGATGTTGTTCATATACTGAATCTCAAGCATCAGAATTGGCGTATACGTGTCTGCATTGTGAGGTTGTGAAAAATGCTTGCAAGGTGTACAAACGAGAATGCTTCATCCATTGAGTTGGTGTTTTAGGATGTTGATGTATTTTTCTGCCTTTTTTTTAGTCTCTGGGCAATGGTAATTCCATATAAAAAAATTAGGGGTTTTGATATGTCCTGATGATTTGCTATTTATTGACTCATTCTCCATAAGTGCTGTAACCCTCTCTCTAATTATATCCGAAATACGCGATTAAAATGAAATAGAGACCAATAATAATCAAAACCATTTAAAATCCCATCCTTGAGATAGGGATTTTATAAATACCTTTGAAAATCTAATTAACTTGGTCTCATATTCACATTTCGAATACAATTACTACGCGAACATAAATAACATTCATATAAATATCAGAGTGCACAACATAATCATCCCGGCAATCCCGGGTACATACCTTCACTAAAGATACACATGGCATAAATGCCCATTACAATTATTCAAATGGGGATTACACAATCTCATCTCAAATTCATAACCATATATTCAACCGAATCATATACAGTCTTCACAACTCATTGATAACCAACTACCAACTCTCATCTCGAAGGAGTCCTAGCCGTTCCCTCCACGAGCCACTTGCCCTGTCTAAATTGTTGGCAGGGGAGGGTGAGATTCGAGAGAATCTCAGTAGGAAACAGATACCATAATGCATGCATGATAGATGCTATGTGTATGACATGTTAGCTTTATCTAGATGCATGCCCTATAATGACATTTATGCATGCTCAATGTTTCATGTAACAAAACTATGGCCACAGCAAAACAGAAACAAAGCTTCATTTATTCAAATATGCTCTACACAATCAAGTAAAGCAATCACATACATCACTACACAAGCAAAGATATCAAATACATACAAGTAAGGTAAGTCCCCTACCTCCAGTGTTTTCTTATCGATTTGTGTGCCAGTAACTCAGGGCTTTACATTCAATCCTACAATGTCAAATGTACTATTTAGATACTTCCATAGTGGTTCTGGGGGTTATATGAGGCTATATTGAAAATTTACTAAAATGCCTCTGGGACTCGGCCCGGCCCCACCGTACCTGGTCCGGCTGTACTTTTCTTGAAATTTTGACATAGGCTATTCTAACATATTTTCACCCAAGGAATCCATTTCTGGACTCAGAATTATCAAATTCAATGTCAATTTACAAATTTACCCTTGGCATCCCTACTTTAAGAGTTTCAAGGGCGTTTTTGTAATTATGCTTTTTTCGGCCTTTTCGGAAAAAGTGACCAACTGTAACCCCACCTAATTTTCGCTCCTGAACTTAATGGAATCATCAAATCATTGAAAATCCATCTCTAAGGCCCATATACAGACATAACCAAAATATACAAGTACTCCGGGGAAATATATACACAAATTTGTCCAAAAATATCAAAATGAACTAATAATAACCAACAACTCCATTGTCTTGACCCTAACACCACAGTTGCTTTTAACTACAATAATGCCTTCAAAGCCATTTTCTGCTACTGTAAACTTTACATTTATGGAAAGGGTGAAATTCGAGAGAATCTCAGTAGTAACATGCTATCAATAATATAAAATATGAAAATTAAATATGACATCCTCATGTTATGCAACAAATTAATAACAATACCACGGTATGTATATATGAGTTAGGAGCTCAATCCCCCACTACCCATAAACCTCGATTGGGCTCTTACTCAACAACCAGATAATAGCGCCCCTCGCACTAATTGCCCTCCTCGGTGAAACCATATTCATTAATTAAATCACAGAAGATGATATACACAAATATATAAAATATTGGCATAGTGTATAAAAGATAGAGTTAGTACCTTAAACCCCTTTTCGTTCATAAGCCGTTCCTTGAATTTTGTTATAACGGCTCGACGATCAATTCGGTCCTTAAATTCCAAATGTACAAGAATTAGGTAAATACTCATTCATGTACCACTCTAAACTCTTCTAATTTACTTTTGTTGGCCATATTAGTCTAAAACTACAAATTACCAAAATGCCCTTAGGAACCCGGTCTAAAACTGCATATGAGGGGTCTTTATCAATTGATTCATGTTAAAGCTAACTTGCTCATCGGCCACCCTCAAAGTCAATTCACCTTTTTCCACATCTATCAAAGTTCTAGTCGTAGCTAAAAATGGCCTTCCTAGCAGCAAAGGCATTTCTCTATCCCGATCAAAGTCAAGTACAATAAAATCAGCTGAAAATATGAACTTATCAACCTTGACCAAAACATCTTCAATAATCCCTTTAGGATAAGATATGCTTTTATCGGCCAATTGCAAAGTAACTATGGTAGGTCTAGCATCACTTAATCCTAACTTGTTGAATACAAACAAAGGCATAAGATTGACACTTGAACCAAGATCACATAGACCATTCCCTAAAAATTTACCTCTAGCATGACAAGGTATAGAGAAGCTTCTAGGATTCTTCAACTTAGGTGGAAGTTTCTTGATAGCATCAGTAAAGCTTTTGGTTACAGCCACTGTCTCAAATTCATTAAACCTTGTTTTCTTTGAGATGACATCTTTCATGAACTTGGCATATTTAGGCATTTGCTCTAGGGCTTCCGTAAAGGAAATGATGATATGCAATTGCTTGAACATCTCAATAAACTTCTTGAATTGCCCATCTTCTTAATGTTTCTTGAGCCTTTGTGGAAAAGGTGGTGGTGGGACATATCGTGGAAGAGAAGTGTTGGTCTTTCTCTTCATCTCTTCTATATTTTCAGGAGCAATGGTCTTGCTTTGCACCACTTCATCTACATTCACTTCAAGTTGCTTCCTCTTCTTGTTGTCCTCTTCTTCGACTATAATGTCTTCAACAACCTCTTCATTGAGGTTAAGATCTTCTACAACATGGTCCTTTAGCTTTGTTGTAGCCTTACCCATACTTGGAATATCGAGTAAAGTCTTGCCACTTCAAAGAGTAAGAGCCTTGCATTCTTCTTTACCTTCTCTCTTAGGATTGGGAATAGTATCACTTGGAAGACCATTTCTTGGTTGAGCACTCAAGTGTGAAGCAATTTGGCCCATATGTATCTCAAGATTCTTGATTGCTGTGTCATAAAGATAAACTATGCCAACTAAGCCTTCTTGACCTTTGAGAAGTTGCCTCAAGAGTTTATTTGTCTCGGAATCACCCTCTTGTGGCTTTTGTGGTTGCTCAACGCCCGGTGGACGCATTGGCTTAGTAGTAGAAGCATAGTGATTAATTGGATTCTCACTAGGTCTATTCCTATAAGAGAAGTTGGGGTGGTCCCTTATACCCTTGTTGTAGGTATTAGAGTAAGGGTTGCCACATAGATACCTTTGATTATTGTTCAAATAACTCATAGACTCCATAGTACGATAACATTCTTCATAAGAGTGGGCTTTTCCACATATTTCACAAGAAAGACTTGGAGCCTGGATAGCATTCACATTCTTGGATGTATTTCTCTTTATCTTCAATTCAAGTTGATCAAATATCTTAGCTATTACTTCAAGTTGAGCAACAATTTCCTTAGACATATTTGAACTACTCTAAGGACTTGGTTCCTTATAGGTTCAATAGCTAGAATGTGATTTTCTAATTGTTGCAAGGAACTAAAAGCTGTTAGAACAAGCGTTTCACCCAAGAGGGGGGGTGAATTGGGTGATACTAAAATTTCGTCGGAAATATAAAACTTTATCAGAGGAATTAAAACAGTAATGAGTAAGGAGAAATATCACCGAAGTGTACACCGGGAGTTATACTGGTTCGGTCACAACCACTTTGACCTACGTCCAGTCCTCAGATCTTCTCTGAGAGTTTTACTATAACTTCCAAGATTCAGTGGGTTCTTGGCACCTCAGTACAAGCAAGTTCCTATACCTGGACACTCGCTCCCCCTTACAAGTTGTAACTCAATCCCAACTCAAGGTTCCACAACCTTAAGTTACCTCAATAACAAATATTGAGTTTGAATGAAATATCTCTCTTACAGAGTGAATAAGAATCACTGAAGCATAGAAATATAATTTGAACGTGAAAACAGAGTAATAAACTTGATAATACGTTTGTGTGTGTGCTTGTTGTTGTTTCTCTGTTTGGATGTTCCCATATATATAGATATGTTGGTGATGACCGTTGGAACATTTTCTTTCGTCCGTTGGAGAGTGCGCAGCCACTGTTGACTTTTCAAGTTTTTGAAAAATATCCGTTGGCGGTGGTTGGCATTTGAACGTTTCTTTTGACTTCAATCTCTTGAAGTGTTTTCTTCATTGTTTATCTGTAAATAGACTAAGAATACTAATACAATGAAAGATTAATCATATAGGAAACAAATCTTTGAACGTTTGAATGATTTCAAAATTTCTGGGTAAGCTTACTCGAGTATCGCCTCGAGTATTGCTTGAATGTTACTCGAGTACCTACTCGAGTAACCTCAGGAAATCTTTGATTAATTGCAGGTTAATGAATAAACATAAGATTACTCGGGTAGTGCCTGGAATAACCAATTTTCAAACCTTTGGAAATACATGTTTACTCGGGTACCTACTCGAGTAATGCACTCCCAACTTTATGAGTTACTCGGGTACCAACTCGAGTAAAACTTGAAATAAACATGCTCTACTCGGGTAATGTTGCAGGATTTCAATGCCGAGAGCACTTACCTCATTACTCGAGTACGTACTCGAGTAATGCACTCATTGTTCCATAGGTTACTCGGGTACCACCTCGAGTAACTGTGCTTTTTGTCAATGACTTACCCGGGTAAAGACTTGAAGTTGTCTTTGAAAATATTCTGCATACTCGGGTACTTACTCGAGGAATCTACTTAAATATATGCATACTGGAGTAAGGACTCGAGGAACATGAAATAAAGAGAGATCAAGTTAATCGGGTACCACCTTCAAGTTTTTGCTTACCTTAGTGCGTTACTCGAGTACCTACTCGAGTAATGTTGCAGTGGTACAAAGTGCCGAGAGCTCCATCTTTTCAGAAACAGAGTTACTCGAGTAGCTCCTCGAGTATCGTTGGCAACCTGAAGGCAACTGGAAGTTTTTCACATGGTTACTCGAGTCGCTCCTCGAGTAATGTTGCAGTAGTACTAAATGCTGAGAGCTGCACATTTTTAGAAACAGAGTTACTCGAGTAGCTCCTCGAGTATCAATGGCATCCTGAAAACTTTTACACTGTTACTCGAGTAGCTCCTCGAGTAACGTTGCCTGGTTACTGGAAGTTGTCTTTGATTACTTCAAGTTTTGTCTCATTACTCGAGTACCGCCTCGAGTAATGCCTTAGAAAACTTGCTTTTGATCAAGTTTCTCAGCTTTATCTCTTGGACTCTCTTCATTACTTCCATGCTTACCTCAAGTAAAGCTTATTCCTGTCATTACTTAGTTCAAGCTTGATTATTAAACATTTCCTTTTCAAACCATTCTTTTGTTATCATCAAAACATGAGATCTAACATTCTCCCCCTTTTTGATGATGACAAAACTTGGTGATTTTGAACATGGTTTTTCAAATTGAATTTTCAATTATAAATATGTCATATTAAGTTTGAATTCATATCATATACCTTGCATACATAATAACTTCATTAGTTCAAAACATGTATTATAATTCAAAGCTAAAAATGAACTTAAAATGAAATCATAACACACTTGCATTAATCTTAAAAGTTTTCAAATTACAAGATAAAATCACAATGAAAACAAAATGCTCCCTAAAATCCCATGTACACCCAAATACCCCAAAATGAACTAGGACACATTCACAAAATCACTTCAAGCTCTTCTCCCCCTTTTTGGCGTCATCAATGAAGTGGAGGGCTAGGAGGTTTGACCACGGAAATGGGTGTCACTGGAAGAACTGGAGAACCATCTGAGCTCAAAGAGTCAAAAGAGCTAGATGGGACAGGGTCAGGTAGATGAACTGGAGGGACTTGGATGTCATCCCCTGGAGGAGTGGGTTGGAAGACAACCATAGAAGATGTATCTCCTCCTGGAGTGGTCTGATTCTCAGGGGTGGTCTTAGCCGTGGGAGTAAGATGTTCAGAGGAGGATGTAGAAGGAGAGATTTCCTCTGTGGGAGCAGGTGATGGAGTTGGTTTAGGATCAGTTTGTGGTTGAGGTTTGGGAGGTGAATCATCAATGGTGATGTGAGTTGTCTCATGGGTTTCAGGATCATCCACAGTGAATAGAATTTCTTTGCCTTGTGGTTCAAGTGGATCAGAAACCAGAGGGGTAGATGGTTCTGCCTCAGGAATAGGTTCAACAATAGGAGGGTTTTCTGGAGGAGGTGGTGCAGATGAAGAGGGACCGGCAGAAGGTCCAGGACCCAAGGAATCCAATCGTGCCAAGATCAGTCTCAATGTTTCTCCCTGGGCACGTTGCTCTGCTAGCAACTCCTCATGCCTTCGATCCATTCTTTCAACCAACTCTCCCATTTTTATGTTCATGTAGGTTATGAGTTCTGCATTGGTGTTGGCTATGTCCACATGAAAGCCTCTGAGCATATTCTCCATAAAGTGCTGGAGAGTGGCATTCAGGAAAGATGGTGAAGGTGTGGTAGCAGCTGGAGCCGATGATTGAGTGTCATCCATCCTACTGGTTTCTGCCTCAGTAGTCTTTCGCTTCTTCTTGGACCCAGACTCCAGTGGGCCTTTAAGAGGGATGTCGATGTTTAGTTTACCAATCTGGTTCCTCCCCATTGGGATCATCCTCTCAATTGGCTCCTTACTATCCAAGTACCATATTTTGTTCTCTTTTAAGATAAGAGACACAATTTGGGGATATGGCATTGGAGTAGTAGCCTTCCCTTCCACCTTATACCTCTTCATCTTCGAGAAAATGTATTCACCCAGATCTTTTTGCTCCTTCAAGAGAAATGAAGCAAACCATCTATAGTCCCTATCCGAGAAGTGGGTATAGTTGTTGGCTTTGTTTACTAGGGACCTAGAGTATATGTACCAAAGGACCCTATGGTGATCACACATATCACTCGGTTTAAAGTTTAGGGGGCCAACTAACTCACCAGGCTTTAGGATAGTGAAAATCTGATTTGGCTCAAGCTTTGAATATATATCATCAGGGGGGTCCTCTATTCCTAACCACAAGTTGATTTTGGAAGGTGAAATCAAAATTTTTTTGACCTCTCACAGTTGTGGTCATCTCTTCCTCTACTGAAGTTCGGTTAGGTTCATCTATTATCTCTAGGTTGCAATAGAAATGAGTGACTACCTTTGTGCAAAAAGTTAATCTAATTGACAACCAAGGCAAAAAAGGATCTAGATAAGGACTAAGATCGTGCTTCACTACCTCTTGAAGTAGCTTGAGATCCACATAGTGTGTCTTGCACACTTTCCTTCTGGAGAATTGAGTTAAGTACTTGGGAGACTCCTCCAGTTTGCCCACATTAAATCCCTTTGGAGGGGAAGTGATTTCTGCTTCTGGAATCTTGGACTTCTTGGAAGATTGACCCTTCTCCATTTGGTCAATGATCCCAGCCATTGCCTTAGCCACATTTTTGTCATACTTTGGCTTCTTGAGTGGCTTAGGAGTGAAAGAGGGTGTAGAGGAATCAGAGTGAGGAGGTGAGGGAGTTTTGGCTCCTTTGCTTCTTCCAGTAGATGTGCTCTTTTTAGACTGAGCCCTAGTCACAATAGGCTCTTTAATCACCACTCCTTTGGCTTTAGGTTTTGATTGAGGTTGAAGAGGAATTTTGGCTTTTGGTCTTGGGATTAACTTTCTCCTCTTTGTTGGAGGATTAGAAAGGAGATCAGGGTTTTGTTGTGAATCAGAGGAATCAGTGAAGTTGAGATTCTTGGTTCTAACCATCTTGAAACACAGAAAATCAAGAATCACAGAAAAACAGGGTAACTGTCGCAAGTTTAGGGCAGAAAGATTTTGAACAAAATAGGAAGTTTTTGGACTTGAAATCAGTTGGGTTTTGACGGAAATGAGGCAAGGAATCAATTGGGAAAAGTTTTTGGAAGGGTGTATAGTGATTTACTCGAGGAGATTTTGTGAAAATGACCGAGTTTGCGCAAGATAAAGACCTAACACCCGACATTACTCGAGGCCTTACTCGAGTGACATTCAAGTTTACTCGAGGCCTTCCTCGAGTGATCATACAGAAAAATTCAAAAATAATTCATTTAAATTGCGTACCTGGCATGAATAATATAGTAATTATCCATGGATGTTCCCTCGATCATTTATAACCCATTCTGATCAGATTTGAGTCATTTTTCATCAATTTGAAAATCTGGACTCCGACTTTACTCGAGGCCTTACTCGAGTAATATTCAAGTTTACTCGAGGCACGCCTCGGGTAACCATCTTTTCAACTTCTGACTCTTCATTTCTTCGAAAACTGAGCCGTTATGTTTGAAAATCAAGTAACTTGATCCGTTACTTCCAGTTTTGGTGTCCATTACTCGAGTACATACTCGAGTAACATGCTACTTTACCTCAAGTTACTCCTCGGGTAATGTTTCTCAGATAGCCAAAAACTTCAAGTTAGTACTCCAGTAAAGATGTCCTCTGATCATCTCTGTTTTTGTTTCTCAAAACAGGGTTTTATTCTTCCTGCAAAACAAGTTTCTATATACTCCGATGCTTAAGTTAATAATCATCAAAACTTTAACACATGACTTCATCTAATATTATGAGAAATTGAAATAACTTACAACTCATTGGGATTTACCATTCCCAATTCTCTTCTAATGTATAGAAATTGATCTTTTGCAAGGGGTTTTGTGAAGATATCTGCTAGTTGAAGATGAGTAGGAATGAATATCACTTTCACATCTTTCTTCTGTACATGGTCTCTGATGAAGTGATGCCTGACATCGATATGCTTGGTTCTAGAGTGTTGAACTAGATTCTTTGCCAAGCTTATCGTACTTGTATTGTCACAATAGATTGGTATTTCCTTGAGATAAATACCAAGATCTTGTAGTTGTTGTTTTAACCATATCACTTGTGCACAACAACTTGAGACTGCAACATATTCGGCTTCCGTTGACGAAAGAGACACTGTATTTTGTTTCTTGCTGAA
Organism: Inga laurina; assembly: GCA_963855925.1. Taxonomy (NCBI): domain Eukaryota; kingdom Viridiplantae; phylum Streptophyta; class Magnoliopsida; order Fabales; family Fabaceae; genus Inga; species Inga laurina. Next base: position 4,435,671 of record OY979707.1, read on the forward strand.
CCACGATACAAGAGATCCGCCAAGAAATTGTCCTTGTCCACTGGTGCTCTTTCTGTCTATTTTGTATCCTCCATGATCCGAATCTGAATATGCAACAAGATATTCACTTCTTCCTTTGGGATACCACAGACCCAGTTCGGGTGTGTCAGCAAGGTATCTAAAGATTCGTTTGACTGTTTCAGCATGTGATTCTTTTGGTGCTGATTGATATCTTGCACATATGCCAACACTAAATTGGATGTCTGGTCTACTTGCCGTGAGGTAGAGTAATAATCCAATCATTCCTCTATACTTTGTTATGTTGTAGTCTTTACCTTTGACATCAGCATCAAGCAATGTAGTTGAACTCATAGGCGTATCTGTCCCATTTGCTTCATCCATTCCATACTTCTTCAATAGCTCTTTTAAATACTTTGTTTGAGATATGAAGATTCCATTCTTTCTTTGTTTGATTTGTAGACCAAGAAAGAAATTCAATTCTCCCATCATTGACATCTCAAATTCTCCCTGCATTATCTCAGAAAATTCCTTACATAGAGATTCATTAGTAGTACCGAAAACAATGTCATCAACATATATTTGAACAATTAAAATATCATTGTGTTTTCATTTTATAAGGAGTGTTGTATCAACTTTTCCTCGTACAAAACCTTGATCGATGAGAAACTTACTGAGCCTTTCATACCAGGCTCTAGGAGCTTGTTTTAAACCGTATAAAGCCTTTTTGAGTTTGAAAACATGGTCAGGTTTAGTAACATCCTCAAAGCCTGGAGGTTGTTCTACATACACTTCTTCCATGATGTAACCATTTAGAAAAGCACTCTTTACATCCATTTGATAGAGTTTGAATCCTTTGATGCATGCAAAGGCTAAGAGTACACGTATAGCTTCCAATCTAGCCACTGGAGCATACGTTTCCTCATAATCAATCCCTTCTTCCTGATTATAGCCTTTGGCCACCAATCTTGCCTTGTTTCTGACAATAATTGCAGATTCATCAAGTTTGTTCTTGAATACCCATTTAGTACCAATGATCGGATGATCTTTGGGTCGGGGCACCAAATCCCAAACTTGATTTCTCTCAAATTGATTTAGTTCTTCTTGCATTGCTATAACCCAATCATTGTCTGATAAGGCTTCATCAATGTTAGAAGGTTCAATCTCAGAAATGAATGCAGAAAAACTTACTTCATTGAAAATTCTATTTCTAGTTTTGATCCCTTCATTCACATCTCCTATGACTTGATCTAGGGGATGACTTTTATTGTATTTCCAAGCTCTAGGTTGACCTAGGGATTGCTCTTCTTCCTTAGTTTCATCAACCTCTGGAATAAGAGATTTAGAGATAGATTGACCATTTTCTTGATTTAAACCAACTTCCTGTTCTTCATCAATGGTTTTGTCAGAGGATTCAAATTCATCAAATACAATATGAATTGATTCTTCAACAACACATGTTCGTTTATTGAAAACTCTATATGCTTTACTTCGGTTAGAGTATCCTAGGAAAATTCCTTCATCAGTTTTAGAATCAAATTTTCCTAAATTATCTTTACCATTATTATGAATGAAACACTTACAACCAAAGATGTGTAGATGAGCAATGTTTGGCTTTCTTCCTTTGTACAACTCGTATGGTGTCTTACCAAGTTTTGTTCTGATATAGGCTCTATTTGAAATGTAGCATGCTGTACACATAGCATCAGCCCAAAATACTTGAGACACGTTCTTTTCATTCAACATTGCTCTAGCCATTTCTGTAAGCACTCTATTCTTGCGTTCTACAACTCCATTTTGTTGAGGCGTCCTTGGAGTAGAGAAATTGTGATCAATCCCATTAGTGTCACAATACTCTTCAAATGCTTGATTTTCAAATTCTCCGCCATGGTCGGTCCTAATATCTTCCCTTTTTGCTCTGAGCTTAGCCTTGATATTCTTCTTATCAAGTTGTAAGTCATTCTTGTTGATAATTAAGCATTCTTCTGAGTCAAATATTACCCAGTTGTCTTTATCTGCACTTTGACTTACGCTCAGCAAATTATGACACAAGCCTTCAACATAATATACATCTTTGACTTGTATTCCTTTGTCATTTTTGATTTCACCAATTCCTGCTATTCTTCCGGTTTGATTTCCTCCAAATTTTACCTCTCCACTTTCTTTAGGTTGCAATTTGGTAAAACTTTCGAAATCACCGGTCATATGTCTAGAGCATCCACTATCAATGTACCACTTGTTATTTTTGGATGCTTTGAGACATTCCTGCAATCGAATGACTAGGTCTTAGGTACCCACATCTTTTTGGGTCCTTTTGGATTAGTACAAATAATTTTCTGGATATATGAACCTTTAGGTACCCATTTGTAGGTTCCTATCGTTCCTTTCTTCTTATGAATGCATGAAGAAGTATAATGGCCTTTTCTATTACAGTAGTTACAAAATGCAAAAGGATTTGATGTATGCACAGAATGCTGGAAATAATTCAAATATGACTTACCCCCTGCTTTCTTTCTACCTTTCCTTTTATCTGACTTTGGATCGTATCCAATTCCAGATCGATCATTTACAAATCGTTGAGCTTTTAAAATAACATTTAGCATCTCACTACCTTGTGTAAATTTTTCAAGGGTTTTTGTAAGATCAATGTTTTTCTTTTTCAGAGATGAACAATTTTCACAATCCTTTTCTTTAAGTTCAGTTTCAAGAGCTTTGTTTTTCTTTTTGTAAACAATCAATTCTTTAACTACTTTGATGAATTCAGAATGCAAAGCATTATATTCGGAAAGTAATTCATCATAGGTAGGTTCAGAATCATTTACCTCTCTTTCTGTTTCTTCTTGAGCAACAAGGCATATGTTAGCTACTTCTTCCTCATCACTTTCTTCGTCAGAAGAGCTATCACCCCATATAGCAGATACGAAGGCCTTCTTTTTGTTGAAGAATTTGCCTTTTCTCTTTTCTTTGCTCTTTTGATTCAGTTCTGGACATTCTGATTTGATATGTCCTGGTTTTCCACATTCGTAGCAAATGATGTGATCTTTGTTGCTAGTTTCACCTTTTTGAAAGTGTTTGAATCCTTGTCCTTTCTTGTAGAACTTTCTGAATCGTTTTATGATTAGACCCATTTCGTCATCGTCGAACTCTTCATTCTCATCTTGATTTTCTTCTTTTGCTTTTAGTGCTAGACCTTTCTTTTTCTTGTCACCAATGTCATCTAGTTCCCGTTTGAACTTTAGTTTGCTTTCATATTCAGAAAGACTTCCAAATAGAGAAGCAACTGATCTCATTGATTCTCCTTTTGCTTCTTCTATCGCAGTGACTTTGGCCTCCCACTCTTTAGAAAGAATATTCAAAATCTTTCGTACTTGGGTATGTTGATCATAAGATTTCCCAAGTGCTGCAAGTTGATTAACAAGATGAGTATATCTAAGTTCAAATTCAGAAATTGATTCACCTGATTTCATTCAAAGTAGATCGAATTCAGTGACCAAGGTGTTGATGCGATTCTCCTTTATTCCCGAAGTTCCTTCATGAGCTATTTCCAGAGCTTCCCACATTTCCTTTGCTGTTGGAAGTGTGCAGATTCTGAAGTATTCACTTTGGCTTAAGGCACTTTGTAACATCAGAATTGCCTTGCTGTTGAGAGTGATAAGTTTCTTGTCATTCTCATCATATTCCGCTGGCGTCTTTGGAATTTTCTGAGAATCTACAATCTTTGTAGGTTGATAATTTCCACTCTCAATTACATCCCATAGTCCATATTCGGTAGCCATCACGAACACTCTGAATTTTGCTTTCCAAAAGGAAAAGTGTTCTCCACTGAAACCGGGAGGTCTAGTGATGGATGCTCCGTCGGGAAGAATTCCTTCACCCATGCTTGCCATTGGATCCTTCTTAGGTTGTTATACCTTAACAAGAAGACCTACGCTCTGATACCAAATGTTAGAACAAGCGTTTCACCCAAGAGGGGGGGTGAATTGGGTGATACTAAAATTTCGTCGGAAATATAAAACTTTATCAGAGGAATTAAAACAGTAATGAGTAAGGAGAAATATCACCGAAGTGTACACCGGGAGTTATACTGGTTCGGTCACAACCACTTTGACCTACGTCCAGTCCTCAGATCTTCTCTGAGAGTTTTACTATAACTTCCAAGATTCAGTGGGTTCTTGGCACCTCAGTACAAGCAAGTTCCTATACCTGGACACTCGCTCCCCCTTACAAGTTGTAACTCAATCCCAACTCAAGGTTCCACAACCTTAAGTTACCTCAATAACAAATATTGAGTTTGAATGAAATATCTCTCTTACAGAGTGAATAAGAATCACTGAAGCATAGAAATATAATTTGAACGTGAAAACAGAGTAATAAACTTGATAATATGTTTGTGTGTGTGCTTGTTGTTGTTTCTCTGTTTGGATGTTCCCATATATATAGATATGTTGGTGATGACCGTTGGAACATTTTCTTTCGTCCGTTGGAGAGTGCGCAGCCACTGTTGACTTTTCAAGTTTTTGAAAAATATCCGTTGGCGGTGGTTGGCATTTGAACGTTTCTTTTGACTTCAATCTCTTGAAGTGTTTTCTTCATTGTTTATCTGTAAATAGACTAAGAATACTAATACAATGAAAGATTAATCATATAGGAAACAAATCTATGAACGTTTGAATGATTTCAAAATTTCTGGGTAAGCTTACTCGAGTATCGCCTCGAGTATTGCTTGAATGTTACTCGAGTACCTACTCGAGTAACCTCAGGAAATCTTTGATTAATTGCAGGTTAATGAATAAACATAAGATTACTCGGGTAGTGCCTGGAATAACCAATTTTCAAACCTTTGGAAATACATGTTTACTCGGGTACCTACTCGAGTAATGCACTCCCAACTTTATGAGTTACTCGGGTACCAACTCGAGTAAAACTTGAAATAAACTTTTGGTTACTCGATGCTCTACTCGGGTAATGTTGCAGGATTTCAATGCCGAGAGCACTTACCTCATTACTCGAGTACGTACTCGAGTAATGCACTCATTGTTCCATAGGTTACTCGGGTACCACCTCGAGTAACTGTGCTTTTTGTCAATGACTTACCCGGGTAAAGACTTGAAGTTGTCTTTGAAAATATTCTACATACTCGGGTACTTACTCGAGGAATCTACTTAAATATATGCATACTGGAGTAAGGACTCGAGGAACATGAAATAAAGAGAGATCAAGTTAATCGGGTACCACCTTCAAGTTTTTGCTTACCTTAGTGCGTTACTCGAGTACCTACTCGAGTAATGTTGCAGTGGTACAAAGTGCCGAGAGCTCCATCTTTTCAGAAACAGAGTTACTCGAGTAGCTCCTCGAGTATCGTTGGCAACCTGAAGGCAACTGGAAGTTTTTCACATGGTTACTCGAGTCGCTCCTCGAGTAAAGTTGCAGTAGTACTAAATGCCGAGAGCTGCACATTTTTAGAAACAGAGTTACTCGAGTAGCTCCTCGAATATCAATGGCATCCTGAAAACTTTTACACTGTTACTCGAGTAGCTCCTCGAGTAACGTTGCCTGGTTACTGGAAGTTGTCTTTGATTACTTCAAGTTTTGTCTCATTACTCGAGTACCGCCTCGAGTAATGCCTTAGAAAACTTGCTTCTGATCAAGTTTCTCAGCTTTATCTCTTGGACTCTCTTCATTACTTCCATGCTTACCTCAAGTAAAGCTTATTCCTGTGATTACTTAGTTCAAGCTTGATTATTAAACATTTCCTTTTCAAACCATTCTTTTGTTATCATCAAAACATGAGATCTAACAGAAGCGATGTCCTCATACAATTGTGATTTATCACAAACTCTCATCTGGCCAATTCCACCATTAGAGGCATTGTTTAGCATATTAGAAGTGGACACATCTAATCTGGCTGTAAAGGCTTCAAGCAAGACATAGGTTTTTTGTTCATGGTTGGGACAACTACACCACAGCTCCTTGAATCTCTCCCATACTTCATGAAAAATTTTACTCGATTGTTGTTGGAAACCTAAGAGTTCAGCTATTTGAACTACTCGTCTATCCTTTGAAATGAACCTTGCCTTGAATTTGGATGCCATTTCATCCCACGTAGTGATGGAATTAGGTGGTAGAGCGGTAAGCTAAACTCTTGCCTTCTTGTCAAGTGATAGAGGGAAGAGTCACAAGCTAAATACATATGAAGTTACTCCGTGAAACTTGAAGTTCTCACACACTTGTACAAAACATGTCAAATGGTCAATAGGATCTTTATTCTAAGTTCCCAAAAACAAGCCAATCATTTAGAGCTTTGAAGTATGATTGGCTTCAACTCAAAATTCTGAGCTTGAATAGTAAGGGACTGGATGCTAAATTGATAGGTGAAGGTTTCTTGCTCCATGTACTCATCCAAGATGCACTCCAAGTCATCATCATTAGGATTGGCCATATTGTAATATGGATGAGGATGAGGCGGTGGTCTCGGTTGCTTTGGTGCTGGTAAAGGTTCAGGTCCTTAGATAGGTTGTACTTGAGGTGGAGTCTCTGATTCAGTTTCAAAATATTCTGAAAAATACTTTTCGACAACCCCATCAAGAACAACTTCCAAATCAGTTTGCATACGAAGCACGAGTACCTATAAATCAAAAATCCCACAACGAGTATCAACCTTATCAACAAAAAGGACTAAACTAATAAAAACAAGAAAAAGAGCTATAGCTATGACTACACTTAAAAACAAAGCAAATTAAGAAAATGAAACAAGAAGAGGAAAAGGATTCAAGCGTAATCAAGCACACAATTACACTAACTAACTCAAAAGACTTTAGTCGGCGCCAAAAACTTGTTTGCCATTTAGCTTCCACAAGCGTACATGTCGCAAGTAATAAATTAGTGAGAAACGAGTGTTGATCCACAAGGACTATGACAAAAGCAAGTTAACTAATTTAACCATGTTCTTAATTAGGTTGAATGGAATCATTTGAATTTGATCAATTTGTATAAAGACTTTTGATAAAAATAAATAAAGAAAAATAGTGGAAATTGGGAAATAGGATTTAACTTCAAGAGGTATTAGCTTAGGATTACTTCTTCCCAATTGTATTTCATGAAACTATGCAATTATCCACTTATATTAATGAAATGAGTCTTATATGCTAGTCAAAGGTTCTAAAATTATCAATCAAGCTCTCTCAAGTCAAGATTGATTTTTAATCCTCATTAAAAATATTCAATCTCTTGTTTACAATTAATGAGAATCATCTTTCAAAAGCAAGCCTTCACTTGACTATCGTAGGTTGTTAGATATATCTCTATTCTAACAACAAACCAGCCATTTAATCCTTAAACTTCAAGTCTAGCATGATTTTTCTTAAGTTCTACAATCAAAATAGCTCTCTGAAGTATCTTCCAATTGAACAACTCTAATAATGTGGTGATCAAGCACAAGATAGCATTAAGCTCAAAGAAAAATCAACATATATACTCATTAACCAACAAATGTAAGATAATCCAATAGTTTCAATCCATTTAATGGGTAAAAGTAATCCTAATTAGGAGTTTTAGTTACTCATGATCAATACAAACCAATAACTAAGCTCAAGAGTCATAACAATATAAGCAAAATAGGAAGAAAAGAGGGAAAAACTAGAAAAGGGAAAGAAAACCCTTGAAATTCTTCACTAATCTCCTCCTAAAGCTCCAAGATCACCAAGAGTTGTCTCCCAAGTAGCCTCCTTGTGTTCTTGACCCTTCCCCTATGCAGAATGGGTGTTTTTTGATGCCTCTCTAAGGTTAAAAGAGCATTAGCAGCATCACATTTTTCAAAACGCATAGTATTCGTTTCGCCCGTTCATCGTGGGTTTGCTACGGTGAATGCCATAGCGAATTGTCATCAGACAGAAGTAAGGCTTTTTCAGGTGGTTTCGCTATGACATTGGCTACAACAGATTTCACAACCAACAGGAAGACAAAAGGGTCGTCTTCTGAGGCAGTTTTGCATTGGCTTGGCTACATCATTTCCACAGTGAATACATACTTCTTTATAGTGTCCTTTTTCATCTTCCTCTTACATTCTTCCCTTCCTTCACATATTCCTATGATCTTTGTGACCTTTTACAACTTGTCATCTTCCACCTACAAGGAGGAAGACTTTATGAGCTCTTCAACTTTTATAATTAATCATAACTAATTGCATTTAACTCATGGTTTGAAGAAAAGTTTGATTTTGCTTATATCCATTTTCTTCTATAATCTCTTTATATGCACAATTTGAACCTATAAATAAGTGAAAAGAGAAGAAAATGAGCTAGAATATTCCTGATTAATGAGTTAACAGAGAGAGAATGAGTAACAAGTATGAAAGAGTATAAGCATAAAATATGAGAGAGAATGTGTAACAAATAAGTAAATGAAAGAGAATTAGTGGTGAGAGGGGATAATTAATATAAAGCTGTGCATTTAATAGGGGTAGAAAATGAAAGGGTAGTTTGAATTTTGAGACACAAGGAGAAAGATGCTTATAAAAAGGACCAACTATAAGAGAGAGAAAGTTACTTATAAAAAGGATCGGAGGGAGTAATGGGGTTGACCATGGTAATCCTTGTTTATACCACCTCTCCCCTTATAAATACTCATTACCACCCTATTGTATAGTTGAAAAAAAATTCAATTTACCTTTTGATTTCATTTGTCTTTATTTCACTTATCTTATCTCACTTGTCACACCATACCACAACCGCCGCCACCATACCTCCTCCTTCTCCACCATCGTCATTGACAGGGCCACCATTGCCACTATGTCCTCCTCCTAGTCCACCAGTATGGTCGACCCCCACCACTACCATTGCTACCTCTATCTCCTCCTCTACCACTATTACCCCACCATTGCTGCCGCTGCCACTGACTCCTCTTCCTCCACTATTATCGCTGCCTCCACATCCACTATTACCTCTATCATTGCCACTAACTCCTCCACCACCACCACCACCGTCGTTACTGTCATCGCCACCACTACCTCCTCCTCCTCTATTGCTATCACCACCACCCCCACCCGCCGCCGCAGCCACCACTACCTCCTCCTCCACCATTGTAGTTGTTACTACCTGTCATCGCCCACCGCCCATCATTATTACTATCACTTCCACCACTACAACCATCGACATCGAACGATCCTCGGTGAGATAGCATGACGGTTATTATGAGGCAACATAATGGCTCTTAACTAAGGTTGATTATGGACCAAACCAAACCGGATTAGGCCTCATCCCGAGGTCTGGTCTGCATAATATCTCAGGTTGAACAAGTCAGCCCAAAGTTTGCTTTGGTCCAATACTAGCCCGAGCTCAGGCAAGACCATATCAGGTCCAATGGATTGGTCCAGGCAGTCCATGACCTCTTAGTTATTTTTTTTCTAATTTTTGCCTTCTTTGAAGTAGGAAGATTATGCGTTTAGATGAGACAAAAAATCAAAGAGAAAAAATTGAGTATACTCAAAACCTAAGGAATTCTTAATCATAGCCCAGAACCCACAATCTAGAGAAGCAAGTCAAATTATAGTGATTCAACAAAAAATATCCAATTTGACTCCTATCGTGATAAAAGATTAGCCTCTCTAGGAGTCATGAAAACGTGATGAGTGAGTTTTATTTTCAAAAAATAGTGAGGACGTAAAAATAATTGAAAGGAGGGATCGTGAATAGGTTTTGGTGTAATTCAACAAATCTCCGATAAACCAAATAGAGAGCAAATAGTGGAGCATAAGGAAGTCAATAAACAACGAAATCACAAACTTATTTATCAGACAAAAAGTATAGAAATTCGAAATTTATGCATATCTGGAAGAAACAACATAAAATCAAATGATGGTAATAACCCCATAGAAATCTCAGATCTGATAAATAGGGGAAAATAGAAGGTCAAAATAAGTAAAAGGAATACATAATCAGAGTGAGACTAGAACGTGAGACCAGAGCACCACGATGCCAAGACTGGAGCTAATTCACCTATACACCAAGACCGGAGACGCAGAGAGCGAGACGGGATCTGAGGAAAAACAACCTAGGTGAGATCGAAGAGTGAGACTGGAGAGGAGGAGACACCATGAGACCGAGACAGGACACCGAGAGCTAGTAGGCTTCTATTGTTCTGCAGTTGCCAAATATGAAATGTTGTCTTTAAAGTTTAAAGTTTGCACTTTGGAGAGCGCAGTGAACTCCTATGACTCGGTGATTGGAGTATTGGACTGACTGAGTACAACAGTGGATTACAATCATTAGTTTATTTTTTACAAAAAAAACCTCGGGCCAAACTAGATTAGTCAAGGGGTTTAATGTCTTGGTCCAAAGTCCAATCCAGCCTGAGCAAATCAGTCTAGTCTGGTCTGCCAGAAGTTACTTAGACCATTTTTTTTCTACTGAATCTGGCCAGGCCAGACCGGGTTTCCTAGACCGCCGGGATTATTGATCATCCATACTTTTAACTATTTTTTCTACAAAGATTATATTAAGGGTAAAATAAACTTTGTGTGATCTATTAGTTTTAAATAATTATTACAAAAATAACTCATAGTACCTTGTTTAAAAATCAAACCAAATATTAGCCTTGTAATTAATATTACATTTCATTACTATTACATTGCATTACATAGCACTACAGGGTCTAATGGGATCGAATTAAACTGGCCCTTAATCCTACGCAAGGAAAGGCAAAACCAGGCCCAGTACCTCAGCACCTTTTCGGCTGGCCCACAATGAAAACGATGTGCCGTCACTAACTATTCAACTCACCATCTTATGAAGCATGAATGATGAATGGCAACGAACACTCTAGCTTTGGCTTTGTTATAAAAACTAGTTATGAAGATAAGAAATGTGTGAACACTAGTGCCACCAGGGCATAACAATGACTAAAACATGGCACTCCATCTCCATTTGGCTACCCAATCTTAATTACCAACTCCAACTCTATCCTAACTCTGTTATCTCATTTGCCACTTTGTTAATGACTTAACCGTCTAACATGAAACTAGGATGGGTTGGAGAGAGGGAGAGAGAGAGAGGCTACTTCTTGATTTCTATCCAACCAGTAAGCCTGTATCTTATCCTTTATCTTCTATTACCTTTTAGGAGTCTCAAAATATATATGCATTAATTGGTTACACTTTTTACACATGGAAATATCTATCATCCTACTCACCATGATTGCTCTTCCTCTCTTTCCTCGTTCCCCTCTGAATGAAAACTATTCTTCCAAATGTAAACGAATCACTCCGTTGAAGTTGATCTACTACTCCAATGCATAATATTCCTCTAATCCTTTTTATAAGGAGCAATTTTTTTATAGGGGTAGTCCTTAATATAATGAAGAAATCCCTTTTGTCTGAAATTGTAATAAGATCTTTTTTATTTTTACCCTAATTAATTATATGTTACTAATTATTGTACTCTTTCTGGTCTTTTTTATAAGAGCTCAACATTTGAATTACCTTGGTCCTTTTGTTAAGAGTCCAACAAGAGTTGTCTGAATATTTAATGAGTTTTTTCCAATTTTACCTCTTATTAATTATATGTGTTGCATTAACTAAAAGTTGGTTATACTTATATTTATATTAATTTATTCTCTTACTTTCCCCTCATAAATAAGAGCATACTTAGAAAACAAAGTTTATTTTAGACATACTTATTATTTTTTAACTAATTTTAACTATTGTCTTAAATTACATAATTCGGTTATTGAGCTTTTATAAATAGGAGTATCTCTCATGTACTCTCTTTATAGATAAGGGTATGATTGGAAAAACATACTCACTTCGGTTTACAATAGAAGTCACTTCAATCAATTCATCAAAATCAAGAAATAGTAGTTTACTCATTAAATTTGTTTTAAATTCAAATAAATTTCTAACTTTACTTATATTAAATGAGGTTTTAAATGAGAGAGAAAAATACAATGAGCCATGTTTAAACATTAACTACAGGGGCAAAATTGATAAATTAGCATTAATTGATCTTAAAATGACTTATATTGTGGATTAGGGAGAGTATACATATTTAACACATTTATTATTTTTAACTAATATTTTGAACCATGTGCATATAATGAGCCCTGCCTAGTTAAGGAACGCAAGCAATTCACATTCGCAATTGAAAGAAGCATCAATATTCACTATTAGTTGCTTAAGTACATATGGCCTTAGCCTCCCAACAAACCCTTTCCCTACCTCCTTCCTCTCCAAGAAACTCCACCAATCACTAGCCTACCCTCTGGAGTTATGACTTCCTCCAGTCCCTCAACAATGGTTTTACAGTAATTTACTCCCTTCATTTCTTGGCCACCTTATTAATCAACTCCCTTCTCTCTTCTACTATTATGACATGGAATTAACATTAGTGAACTTGTTATAGGATGACAAGTACAAGGCCAAAGAGAGGAATCTTCTCGAGGATGTAAGGAAGGTGATCGTGAATGAAAATACTGAGCCATTGGTAAAACTTGAGCTTATTGAGGGTGTCAAATGCTTAGGCCTTGGCTACCGCTTTGACAAAGAGATCAAAGATGTTCTTCATACTTATGTCTCTTTGGACGAAACACGTCGTCGCATAGAACAGAGCATAAGCATACATGAAGTTGTTTTAAGCTTCAGACTCCTCAGAGATCATGGCTATCATGTCTCATCAAGTACCTTCCCACTATTATGGACTTTATTCTGCATATGGCTCTCACTATAGTATTCTTTTGGCTCTATGGCATAAACTAAATCAAATGATGTGATTGGGACGTAAATAACACATATATATATTTGAGAGTTTCAAGGACCAAAACGGTCATTTCAAGGCATGCCTGAGCAAGGATTTGAAGGGGATGTTGAGTTTTATATGAGGCAACATTCCTGGGATACCCAGGAGATAACATTTTGGAGGAGGCCAAGGCCTTCACCTCTATTCATCTTCGAGATATGAACCAATATGTAAGTAATGATCATGTTCTGGCACAAGCCATTAGTCATGTGTTGGACCTTCAGGTGTATCGCAGGACACCAAGGTTAGAGGAAAGATGGTACATTGATGCTTATGCTCAGAGGAAAGACCCTAACTTAGTCCTTCTTGAAGCCGCTATCCTAGATTTTAGTATAGTCCAGTCAACGCCTTAGAAGGATCTCCAAGAAATGTCAAGGTCAGTTAGTTTATTATATTTTTTTTACTATTTACACACAATTAGTATCAATCAAATTGTAGGAAATAAAAAGAGAATACTATTGCCTTCATCAAATATATATGTATATAATTCAAATATAGATGGTGGAGGGTGATGTGACTAGCATCAAAGTTGAGCTTCAGTAAGGACAAGCTAATGGAATGCTTATTTGGGGCCGTTGGAATAGCGTCTGAATTGATGCATGCTTCTGTCGCTAAAGCAATCAATTAAACTAGGTCCTAAATTATTATACAATTTAGGGTCAACCTAGGTCATTCTTCCAAGGAGCAAGCTATGGGTTTTCTTTAGGATTGATTTTCAAGTGATAAATGTAATGCCCTAATTTTTGATTAAGGGCTATTGATGATTGATGAGATTAAATTGTGAAATTAAATGTGAATTATTATGTGTTTTGTGGCAATTTTAATTAACATGCCATAATTAGTGAGAAATTGAAAAGATGGTCATAAGTTAGTAATTAATGGAAGAGATTAATTACTAACTAAGTGGAAAATGAGATGTGTAATTAAATGGTTAATGTAATTGATTGTGTAACTAAGTGGAGGATTAATTATGAGGAGATTGTATGTGAGAGTGACATATGGCAAGCCTACATGATAATGGAGTGTTTGAAGAAGTCAACATGTTAAGTTATCATTTCTTTCTCTCTCCCTTTTTCCTTCAAATCGGCTGAGCATGTATGGAGGGATGGGAGTAGTTATTTCTTCATCATTTCACCTTCTTCTTCAAGCTTCCCTCTTTCTCTCTTTTCTCTCTATTTCATCCTCCATTTCTGCAGAAGGAAGAAGAAGCTCTAAGGTAAGTTCTTGCCATTTTGATCCTCTTAATGACCTCTAATGGAAAAACTCTCTTCTTCAATCGTGTTCCTTGTATTGAGAGCTTTAATTCTATGATTTTAGATTTGCCATTGGTGAGGATTTGAGCTCTCAAGGAAATATAGAGTTTGAAAAATCAAAGAACTCCTTTGGAGAAAGTTAAAGAGGTGAGTGAGTTGAGCATTTTGATATAAGTTTTGTGGTCATTTGATTAAGTTGAAATTTTTGGGAATTTAGCCCTATTTTTGAAAATTAGGGTCTTGTGGTGTTTGAGTTGTTATTGTCATGGATATGGTGTTTTGAGAAGTATCTTGGATAGATAGAAGTTGGCAAGCTTCACCCAAGAGGGGGGGTGAATTGGGTGATATGATAAATTTTTTAGTTGATGTGGTGATATAGCTATAGCAGTAGATAGAGTAGAGTTGAGAAGATAAGCACACAAAGAGTTATACTGGTTCGGCCTGAAACCCAGGCCTACGTCCAGTCCTCAGATATCAAGACCTACTGAAATTTTCACTATTCTTCCAAGATTCAGTGGGCTATCGGAACGCCGCAAAACAACAACCGTCCTTGAAAGGACTACGAGTAGAAATATTCTAACACTAGAAATTTCTCTCCCCCTTACAACAAGTCTTACGTGCAGAAAAATAAACCTTTGACCTTTCTCTCTTGCTTACGTATACAAGTCTTTTGAGCAACAATGTTCACTCCTGCTAAACCACTGTAAGTCTTACAAATAGCAACGCGAGCACACTTCCTGACTTGCGAGTGAGATATAATCCTGCTCAAGTGAGCATGGGCATGCTCGAGTGAGGTCTTGCCTAGAAGTAGTCTGTGCTCTCGGGCAAACACTCTTGGTGTTGCACGTCTTGGTGCTCGAGTGCACTTAAGGTCATTGCTCGGGTGCAGCTTCTTGTGCTCGAGTGAGTGTGAGAGATATTTTGAGGATTTCCTATCGGGCAAACACTTTCTGTGTTTCACTCGCTGGGACTCAAGCACAACTGAGGGCATCACTCGAGTGAGGTGGTTGTCACTCGAGTGAGGCAGCCCAAAATTGGTGTTTTGCATGCATCCGAAAAAGGTATCTTCTGGGTAGTTTCTTCTAACCCTTTGGGGATATGTTTAGGCCTATTATAGCCACCTAAAGAGTTCATATGAATACCAACTTAAAGTATTATGAAATTTGGAAACTTGGAAAAAAGATTGACCTATTGTCCCTATTTTGGTTTATAGGATTTGATATCTGCCATCCTCGTGAGCCCACTGAGCCAGCAAACGTCAGGAAGGAACGAGGTAGTGACTTTTCCTTTGTACCATATGTGATGCATTTTATGTGTGTTATATCATTGCTTTGTGATAAATACGTATGCTGCGACATTTGTGTATATGTGTAAACACCGTCATACCAATAGTCCCTGAGTAGCTAACAACAGATCGGGTAAGGGTTGTATGCCTTCCCGGCAGAGAAAGGGGATGAGGATGAGGTGTGACTTTGTGATTATGTGAAAAGCCGAAAGGCTATTTGTGAAGCCGACGGGCCATTTGTGGAAGCTGGATAGCTATATGAGCTATAAGGCTATGTGTATGCACTGTCACGCCAATAGTCCCTGAGTAGCTAACAACGGTTCGGGTTAGGACAGTGTGCCTTCCCGGCGGAGAAAGGGGATGAGGGTGGAGTGTGATTTGTGCTGCTGATGTTGTATGATGATTTGCTTACATGCTGTATGCTTATGTGTGGTATAAATGTTTTGTTACTACTGAGATTCTCTTGAATCTCATTCTTTCTTTCAACTAATCTTTCAGACAGGGCGAGTGGCTCTAAGGAGAAGCGAACGACCTGGAGCGGTTATAACTCTATAGGGACATTTAGCTCAGGCCATGTTGGTCATTCATTTTGAATAAGGATTATTGTATGACGTTTTGGAGTTGTAAATGGTTTTGAACATATGTAGATGAACCCGGGGGTGTCGGGATTTATGTTATATATTCTTATATGAATGAATGTAAATTAACTACACATGTGATTATATTCAATAATTGAACTTGAGACTGGAATAAGAAAGAAGTTTTGAAAATTTTGTAAAGTTCCTACTACTTAGTGGGTGATTGACGTTTTTGAGTTGTAAATGGTTTTCCCTTGTTTTATTGAATTTGCTTTTACATGACATTTAGTATTACCTAAGATTCAATAAAAGGCTCCTCGAGAAAAGTGAGAACGACCTGAGTATTGTACTATACTGCAATTCTTGGATTTAAAATTTTCTATTTGACTCCAAGACGCAAAGATACGGTAAAATAAAAAATATTATGAAGAAGACAAACAACAAAGGTTTAATTTAGTTCTGATGATGAAGGGGACAACTTATGATTCACATGGATTTAGCTTTCTTAGCCATTAAATTTTTTATACCAAAGGGAGGTTGATGAAAAATTGGAATTAATAAACTTAATCACCTAATTGAAACATGGGAAACTCTCAAGCTCAATAACACATAATCCACTATAAAACTCATAATGGAAAAAGTGGTGATTAATTAAATCCATTAAAAACCAATCACAATTGTTTAAGATAGTTTTGGAAATTATGTTCACAATTACCTAATTAAACAATCAAGAGATTAAACCCAAATTGACAATTAAATTAATAATGAAAACTCAGTTAATAATCTAATTGATGTTCAAAGGTTTGCAAACAAAAATCCCAACAATCATTTAAGAACAATTTAAATCAAAAATATCAATTCAATCTAAATCAATAATAAGTCTACAATTTAAAGTTAAATTGCTCTCAATTAGTACAACCCAAAATCATTTAAAACTAAACAATCTCAAGTCTTGAATCAAAAAGATAAAAAGAAAGACACTCCCTTGTGATCTTCAAATGTAAACTCCTAGACTCTAGCTTCCTTCATACTCCTCCCAAGTTGCCTCCCAAAAGAGCTTATGCTGCCATTAATTTATTCTCTTCTCCAAACTCCAGACAACCCGCCATAGTCAACGATGAGCTTGATTAAGAGATGACTTGAAGAATATTTAATGATGGTGGAGGTAATTGTTGATGGTGGGTGCAATTCACACAATTTATGCGTGAAAGGAGAATAATAAATGCGTGGCGGTGAGCTTAGGAAGTGGAAGAGAGAAATTGTGAAGACCCTCTGAATGACGCTGAAAAGCAAGAGAACTTGTGTATATTTACTTCCTGTTCCAGCGTCCTCCCGCCTCTGTTCGTGCGTGTCAGCCTGCGAGTCGTCCTTTAGTGAAGAAATTCCAGCGGCTGAGTCCCTCCGTACCTCGTCTCCGCGTCAGTCCGTGTGTCTCTTAAGGGCAGCTGCTAGGTTAATTTTTAAGAGAAGAGGGGAGAGTTTTTGGGTACCAATTTGAGTCCTTTAAAATTTAAGAAGCTCAAATAAAATTTAATCATTGGATGTTTTTTTAGCTTTCAAGAAAAATTCTATATCATAGGATTTTCTAATTTATTTTTCCTTGTCCTGCTAGAATTTAATAAAATCGTGATCTATCATATATTTGAAAATATTATCTAATCACAACATAACAATTAAAATATTATCAATTTAGGCCCAATAATATCATAATCAATTAAGATTTATATTATTTCCTAAAATTGGCTAACTATCCAAATATTATCTAATAAATCCAAATTAGTCTAAAATAATCTCCAAAATAAATGAATAAGATGGAATAAAATATATAAAATTTGGGATTTATCATGAACCTCAACACAGTGAGCTTCGAAAAGCATTAACCAAAGTCGCTTGTTTCATTACCATAATCCACGACGTCTATGATGTTTATGGCACTTTGGATGAACTTGAGCTTTTTACTGCCGCTGTCGAAAGGTATTTTTAAGGGAAAATGTCAGTTAGCCCCTATTGGAAAGATTTTTTTTCAATTAATCCAAAAAATTCTGAAATTTTACTATATCTCATGGGTTAAAATGAAATTAAGTTTCATGTATGAAAAGACAGTGATATCCTTCCTTTATTCTTTCAAAAGTGTATTTATAAGACAAATAAGGGCATCTGCAAGAAAAATAAAAGCATTTATAAGACAAATAAAAGAATTCACAAGATAAATAAGAGTATTTACACAGTAAATAAAGACATTTACAAAATAAATAAGGGAATTCACAAGACAGATAAGGATATTTACAAAATAAATAAGGCGATTTACAAGACATATAAAACAAGGTCATCATTATCTTTTCATCTATAAAATTTAATTTCATTGACCCAAGTAGGTGTAGTGAAGTTTTAGATTTTGTTGGATTGACTGAAATAAAATCTCTTCAATGGGCTAACTGAAATTTCCCTATTTTTACCACTCCTTATATTCGAATTAAATTATTTGACTGATGATATTTCCGTTGACAGCTAGACACACATTACGTACGAACAAAAATTTATGTGATGAATTCTTTCTTGGTTTTGTTTTGTTTTTGTTTTTGTTTCGTTTTGTTTTGTTTTGTTTTGTTTTTTGTTTTTTGTTTTGTTTTTTTTTTTTTTTTTTTTGTGTTTTCGTGTGGGATATCAATGCGATCCATGTTCTGCCAGAGGATATGAAAGTGCGTTTTCTTGCTCTCTACAACACCGTCAATGAAATGACTTATGAGGCTCTCAAAGAGCAAGAACATAATATCCTTCCCAACCTCACCAAAGCAGTGAGTGAATGAAAACGACTTCATTATAAACACACATGTCAAATACTACTTCAGTGCCAACTGAATTTTGTCCTTAATTATTAAAGTGGGCAGACATGTTGAAAGCATTCCTTCAAGAAGCGAGGTGGTCCCATGAGAAACAAATACCTTCATATTTCTTTCTCAATCACAATTTCTCAGAGGACCCGCGTCAATCCTTGGACCCTCACTTTTGCGTTGCCCTTCCATTATTTTTCGACTATGTAACGATTTGGGCAGATCAAAGGTGGCCTATCCTTCATTAATCTCTATCCTATGTTGTTCTCTGGTTCTGCGTACTCTCACTTCCAAAGCTCTGATATATGAGAAGCTTGTTTTGATTAATTTGTTCGTTATTAAATAATGTCTGTTGCAGGCGGAGTTAGAGAGAGGGGAAGCTGCAAGTTCGATAGTATGTTACAAGCATCAAAGTGGGGCCACCGAGGAGAATAGCTACAAATAAGCACGTCGTTTGGTGGATGAGACCTGGAAGAATTTGAACAAAGCAAGACGAATTGAGTCTAAATTTTCAAAAGCTTTTGTAGAAACTTCTGATACTAGAGCCATGTATCAGAAGGAAAAATTATATGTAACAAGTTTACAAACAAAACGAAATCATCATTAAGATTAATACTTAAGTCCAACAATGATTAACGCAAACAATAATTAAATCAAGCAACAAAGGTAAGGGATTTACATGATCAAGTGCTCTTTTTCTTTTCCTTGTCTTAACACTTTTAATATTCTTTTTAGTTATAATTGTTTTCTTCAATTTGCGAAGCAATTTCCCACTCTTTAAAATCCAAATTTCTTCATTGTTGTCATTGTTCTCGTTGAAATGTGTTTCAAGTAATGTCCTTTGGAAAAGATCATACTCAGTTGGATTGGCTTCATCTCCTGCATCCTCATTTGTTTTATTTTATAACAAAACAATAGAGAATTCTTTATTACCTCAATAGAACAACTAGGTTATGGATATGGAAAGGGAAAATTTCAGTCACCCCAAGCAAATCAATTTCAGTCAACCCCAAATTTTATGAATATTCACTGCACCTCATGGTCAAAATGAAATTAATTTTTGTGGGCCCTGCTTTTATTTTTTTTTTCAGAAGAGAACTTACAAAATAAATAAGAGTATTTACAAGAAAAATAAAGAGATTTACAAGAAAAATAAAAGGATTCAAAAGCACCTAGGAAATTAAAATCATTTTGGCCATTTATTAGGTAAATAAGGGTATCATTGTCTTTTTACCCACAAAAATTAATTTCATCTTGATCATGGGGTGTAGTGAAGTTTCAAAAAGTTTTAGGGGTTGACTTAAATTAATTTGTTACAGAGGGGGACTGACTGAAATTTTCCATATGAAAATAAAATTTGAGTTATAGGAAATTGTGAAAAAGACAAAAAAAAAAATACCACTTGAACTTCAAAATATCAAAATTAGTCCTGTTGTGTCTAAGAGTATAGCAATTAACAGCTAATTTTAATAAAAAATGACTAATTTGAGATTTTAAATTTTAAGTAGTATTGTCATACCTTTTTTCATAAAAAAAAAATTAGGCATGGCTGTCACCTGAGATATGGCCTTGGTGTACAAAACAATACAATAAGATCTCATCGACTTTACCATATGTTGCTAGAGAAGGCCGTAATAATTGAATGTTGACCTCACTTTTGGTCAAAAAAGAAGGGTGTGGAGATTAAGACCAGTACAAAAGGCAAGATAAAATTGTGATAGGAGAGCTAATCAGATTTAGACACTCTTTCCTATCACCTCCCACCTATCATATTTTCTTAATTTTGCCTAAACAAATTCTTTATTCAAACATTTTTACTAAAAATATTTAAATTTTAATTTAACTTATTTTAAAATGAGGAAATATTTTCGAATTATAGAGTAGTTCAAATTTAAAAGTCATATTTTAAATATTTATGGAACTCTTATTAATTTTAAACAAGTTTTTTTAAAGGCAAAGATTCATTATAAAAAAAAAATTTTAATTTTTTGAAATTATTTACGTTTTTGAAATATTTAAATTATAGTATTTTGAATACCAAATATAAATTATTTGAAAATATATTATATATTTTATAAAATAATTTAAATGAGTCCTTCTAGCCAATATTTGACTGAGTTATAATTCGCGAAGCGGAATTTTTTTTTAGAGTGCTGTTTGGGTTTGAATTAATTGATGATGATTACTTGGAGTAAGATATTGCATGATGATGAGGACATTTCTCACTAACCGCCATGCTGCATGGTTGTTAGAAATTCCGCACATTGCATTTATATATATTAGTATGGAGGCAACCCATAACGTTCTCGTCATCAACTTGCGATCCGTCTGACTGTCTCTAGTGTAAGACAGATACCGACTCCCACATGTGAATGCTCTCCTTTCCTAATTCTTGTTATACTCAACCACACGCCTTTCCACCACGTCGCTGCATTTTTTGTGCCTTATGGTGTGAATTAAAGTTCACTCAAGTTTGCTACTTTGACCTTCATCTGTACGTGTGGTTTCTCTGCTCATTTCCTAATGAATAAATAAACTTCACCTTGTTCATAATGCTTTTACACGTACCCATGGCCTTATCCGTCGAGATATAAAATGTATATTAGTCTGATCAATTATATATTATTATAACAAATGAAATTGACATGCGACTTCATGTCCCAAAACTCAAATGCCACGCACCCTTTGATATCTCTATTCTAAACATTACTAGTTTTTTTCATAGCATGCGCGTCAAAATTGAGCTGTGAACTTGTCATACATACTAGTGCTAGTATTTTATACCATCCAATGAAACCACACGCGCTTTTAATCCTGGACTCACAACAATCTCTCTATGACATCATTTTTACAAGTCAGTACCAAAGCGAAACTAAAACGAAACTGCGTAGTTCAGGCTGCATGTAAATAAAACGAGACTAATTCATTACTCTTATTTTAGTTAAATAAAGAATCATTGTCCATATTATTAAAATTAGGGAGGCCGTAAGTTCAGGAACGTGCTATATATAACGAGCCCCGCTAGCTAGTGAGGAGGATGATCGTTAATGAAAATACAGAGCACTGGCAAAACTTGAGCTCATTGACGACGTCCAACGCTTAGGCCTTGGCCACCGCTTTGACAAAGAGATCAAAGACGCTCTTTATACTTATGTCTCTCAAGTAGAAACACGTCGTCACACAAAACAGAGCATAAGCCTACATGAAGCTGCTTTAAGCTTCAGACTCCTCAGAGATCATGACTATCATATCTCATCAGGTACCTTCCAACTATTATTATTGACTTTAGTACGCATATGACTCTCACTCTAGGATTCTTTTATAATTACCTCTGTCGCATAAACTATATCAAATGATGTAATTGGGACATAAATAACGCAGAAATATTTGAGAGTTTTAAGGACCAAAACGGTAATTTTAAGGCATGCCTCAGCAACGATGTGAAAGGGATGCTGAGTCTGTACGAGGCAACATTTCTGGGATACCAAGGAGAAAACATTCTAGAGTATGCCAAGGCCTTCACCACCATTCATCTCACAGACATGAAGGAACATTTAAGCCGTGACAATCTTTTGGCACAAGCCATTAGTCACGCGCTGGACCTTCCGGTGCATCGCAGGACTCGAAGGTTAGAGGCAAGATGGTACATAGATGCTTATGCTCAGAGGAAAGACGCTGACGTGGTCCTTCTTGAAGCTGCTGTACTCGATTTTAACATAGTCCAGTCAACACTTCAAAAGGATCTCCAAGAGATGTCAAGGTTAGTCACTTTATTATATTCGTTACCCTATACACATACAACTAGTTTCGATCAAATTGTCGGAAATCAAAAGAGAAAATTGGCTTTAACTGTTTGTGTTGAAATTGAAGGATTATATTGATTAAGAGGGAAAACAATAACCACTAAAATATTATGGATTGATCCTGAATAAAGAGAGTACAATTAAGTCTTTATATTGGCAAATTTAAAACTAACCCCGGAATCTAATTTAATCTAACCTAATTAAATCAAAATATCTAAGATATCATATATATCCATATCTAATTCTAAAATATAATAGATATTAAATAATAAAATTAAACCTAATAATAAAATAATAATTAACTAAATAATCTGAAATATCAAAGAAGGAGGACGTGCTTGAGTCTTGAAGGATTACTCAACAATATGTATAATTAAAATTTAGGTGGTGGAAGGCGATGGGACTAGCGTCAAAGTTGAGCTTCAGCAGGTACAGGCTAATGGAATGCTTCTTTTGGGCCGTCGGAATAGCGTCTGAACCTCAACAAAGTGAGTTTCGAAAAGCATTAACTAAAATCGCTTGTTTCGTGACCACAATCGACGACGTCTACGATGTTTATGGCACTTTGGATGAACTTGAGCTTTTTACGGCCGCTGTCGAAAGGTTTGTTTTCACTTATAGTTAGTTAACTTTATTATGCATGTATAATTTCTATTGAAAGACTTGTATATACAAATATATCATATACACACGTACAGTAGGTGATAAATTCATTTTTTGGGGTTTCAGGTGGGATATCATGGCAATAGATATTCTGCCAGATTATATAAAAGTGTGTTTCCTAGCTCTCTACAACACCGTCAATGAGTTGACTTATGAAACACTTCAAGAACATGGACTCAATATCCAACCCTGCCTCACCCAAGCAGTGAGTACTCAGTGACAACCAAAACGACTTTTGACTTATACAAACATATCACATGTTAAATAATATTTCAGTGTGATGAAACTAAATTATATGTGTTTTCTTAATTATTGAAGTGGGCAGACATGTTGAGGCATTCCTGCAAGAAGCCAGGTGGTCCCATGAGAAACATATACCTTCATTTGATGCCTACTTCGAAAACGCATGGATGTCAGTTTCAGGAGTAGTGTTCCTCATCCATTCCTATTTCTTTCTCAACGACCATTTCTCAGAGGACTCACTTCAATCCTTAGACCCCAACCATGACCTCTTGCGTTGCCCTTCTGTTATTTTTCGACTATGCAACGATTTGGGCACATCAAAGGTGACATATTCTTAATCAATCTCAATCATATGGTTCCACTTACTCTCCCTTCGAAAACTCTGATGTGAGGAGCTTGTTTTAATTACTTTCTTCATTATTAATGTTTGTTGCAGGCGGAGTTAGAGAGAGGTGAAGCAGCAAGTTCGGTAGTATGTCACAAGCATCAAAGTGGGCTCTCTGAGGAGAATAGCTACAAATACGTACGTAGTTTGGTGGATGGGGCTTGGAAGGAGATGAACAAAGCAAAAGGAATTGAGTCTAAGTTTTCAAAAGCTTTTGAAGAAACTGCGATGAACCTGGCGAGAATTTCCCATTGCACCTATCAGTACGGAGATGGACATGGAGCTCCAGATTCCACATCCAAGAACCGGATTCGATCATTAATTGTCGAACCCATTAAGCTTCCAAGGAATTAATAGACCTGGGATTATCTTTTCATTTTTTACTTTTGTTGATGTTGTCTGATTTACCTTTATATACCATACCACTTGTATGTTTGGGTGACACTGATATATCCCTTTTTATCATAATATTTAATATTTTAATTAAGGATTTTATTTTTAATATTGGACTCAATTAATTATAAGGTTTAGGTGTATTTTCATCTTGAAAGTTATCCAAAAAGAGCAATTTCACTCAAAAAAAATTTTATGGGGGTAATTTTACCTTGGAAGTATTCAAAATATAGCAATTTTACCTCAATTTAACACTTAAAAACAGTCACACATTAGTTGACCTTATTCTGCTGATGTGGCTTAGCCATATAAGATCCACCCCACTTTTTATGAGCCACGTGTGGGGCCATGTGACAAAATTCTCCTCAATTTCTCCTCCTCCCTCTAGAAGCTCTGTTCCTTTTTTTTTATTTGTTTAACAACATTCCAGAAATTGTTTTCAAACCCCTCAAATCATTTAGGAGAGTTTCGATCAAGAAGGAAGGAAATTAATCATGTCCCCACGCAATTAACCATGTTGCACCAACTCTTTCATCAATCGAATCTGCGCCGACGACCACCAATAATGCTTGCCAAATCGCACCTTTGCTGGTGAACTCGTCAACAATCCTGCCATCACCACCACCAACAAAGTCCTTCTTTGCCAGTGCTCATGACGTAAAAACTGCAACAGGTTTGGCATACTCTGACGAGGAACAACGACACCCACCCACCTTCCGTGGAAGTATTCGTCTATGGGATTGATGCGTCATCTGGGACTTACGAAACTTGATAAGATTGGTGTTGCTATAGATTTGGTTGCTAGGATTTCAATTTGCAAATATTTCTCACTAAAATTTTGGCTGTTTGTGACTTGTGAGTAAGATAAGAACAAAGGTCATTCGAGTATGAAATTGTTCAGGTCTTCCGCCTTATCCTTCTCTCCCCCTGTCGGATTTCGGGCGTACCTGAAGTGTCGTTTCGAGTTCTTCCAGTATCCACATGAGTCGAATCACCAAGATTTCGACTATATCACACAGCAAATGCACAAAAAGGGAAGAGTAGAGAAGAGAGTTCTCAGAGAATGGTTTTCTCTTTGTGTGTTGTCTGTTCTGTGTTCTGTGTACTTATTCACGCACACACACACGTCTGTTTCTCAAATAACTGTTCCCTCCAAAATATACCGGAAACTGCTCCCTCTAGGTTTCAATTTTGAACCCTTGAGGAAAATTACAAATAAATACCCCACATTTGTCTAGGTATTTTATTTTGCCCCAAAAAAACTCTAATTCAATAAGCTCTCATCTTGCTTTGTTTTAGGCGTGGCAATTGTAACGGACACAAAAGGTAAGACGAAGATGAACCATTGTTGAAGACCATCTTTAATTTCCGAAATAATTAAATTTTAATTTCAAAAATTCATCTTGAATTAATCGGTCAGACTAGTTATGAGTTGTTGAAGAACCATATGTTATTAAGTTGACAATCAGTTAAAACAATCTATATGCAGTTAAAATATTGTTGAAAATAATTTATATTCCTATTCATTTATTAGCTTAAAATATAATTCCAATGTTTTATTGAACTCTTATTAACTTTAAAAAGGCTTTTTAAATACAAAGATACAAAATAGAATAATTATTTAAATTTTTTGAAATATTTAAATCATGTTATTCGAAAATCAAATATAAAGTATTTAAAAATTTATTATATATTTTAGAAAACTATTAAATCAGTCGTGATGGCCAATGTTTAACACTGATGACTCAATCATCATGAAATTATTGAATGGAATTGTTATTGTGTAGTAGCGCTTGTGGGCCGGAATTTTTTGGGGTGGTCATTGGGCTTGCATTAATGAACGATAATACTGAGTGTATTGTTGTGGCCTATATCATTGCGGATATGTGCTCGTTATCAAATAAAAATGAAGCTAATAATGGGGGTTGAGTCTAGCAAAATGAGCTATTATTCACAATATGACAAATTAATATTCAAATTCCGACTAGAATACATGCCCCAATTTAGTATCCAATAGTGCCTCGAATAAGATTACCTCCAATAAGAGGATACAAGTGCTTAGCATAAGGGGAAAAAAAAGAATGAAGATGGTGGTGGAGTCATTAGAGATTATAATGGCCATGATCATTGCGTTCTATGTTTTAAGCAATCTCTTGAGATATGCATTGTCTTTGACGTGGAAGAATGGACTATTTTAAAGAGCCCTCGACTAGCATGCGAGTTAGGATTCAAGAAAGTTATTCTTGAGTCAAATGCAAGAAAATATGGTTGACTTGAAGTAGAACAAAATGGGTAGCAAAATGTGTAATAAGGTGAAGCTTGCAACACATACCAAGAGAATAAAGTCGTCTTGTTGATGCTTTAACAAAGGAGGGTTTATCAAGTTCTTCATCACGAGACTCGTGTCTAGTTCACATATACGAACCTTAATGAGTGTTTCGAATTTAATCCCCTTTCAGAGTAATTAAAACTGTAATGCTTTTTCGGCTGCAGACATCTCTTATACCAAAAAAAGGGAAAGAAGATGAGATTGGGTGCACGTACTAGTGACAAGATGAAGATGATGATATTGCACTAGAGAGTCCATGTTGCTTGGTTGTTAGAAATTTTGCCCATTGACGTTGTCATCAACTTTGGTGCGGAACCTCTCCATTACGTCTTGTTTCCATTGACTCTCTATTGCATTAAAACGAGGCCGTTTTGATGGGTGAAAGTAGCTGCTAGATGGTGGTCGAGACGGCGGTCAGAGTAGGAGTGAGGGTGGCGGCGGCAAAGGTGAGGATCGTTGAGGTGGTGGAGAGCGTGATCGAGGGCTTCTGATAGGGCAGGGATTTGTGTTCGGTTAAGGGTTTGCAAGTAAGGGCAAGGTGATGGAGCACAGGGGTGAAAACGGAGGACAAGGGAGAAGACGTGGAGTACCAAGCTCTTATCGTGACAAACTTTTGTCACCAGGGGTTGCGGGTTTCCTAGTTAGGCATGAGGAGGAAGAGGATATTGTTAATGTGTGGAAGGCATACTTCACAAAAAAGAACATGGAAGAGGAAGGGAAGGAAGACGTCGAAGGTTCTGATGAAAAAGAAATGTTTGAGAGGGTGTCAGAGGGTAAGAATCACACACTGAAGGTAACGGCATAAGAGTATGTAGAGTAGTGCTGCCCATTGTTAAACTCTTTGATCATTAAGGTCTTGGGCGCGGAATTTTCTAAATGCATTATTAATGATCAGATTCATCGTATGTGGCGACCAAGAGACCCGATGAAACTTATTCCTCTGACTAATGGATATTATATAGTTTCCTTTACAACAAGAGAGGACCGTGACTATGCCTATTTGGAGGGGCCATGGATGATTGATGATTACTACCTAATTGTGCAAAGATGGAGTCCTAATTTTAATCCTTAGAAGGCTGACCTTTAGAGATGTATCCATTCCCACAATTGACGTGATTTCCTTCCTATCCTGAAAATCTAGCTTTAGTTACCGGATCTTCCTATACATGCTCTCCTCCGAAACGTCATACTTATGGCGGCGCTCTATACAACCATTAGATCTTGATTAGAGTTTAAGCCTTGGTGCACCTTCTCTTTGCCCTGATCATTCTTCAAAATCCCAACCCCTGAATCATTACTGCTCACCCCTGACATCTCTAGTATTCTTGACTGCACTGTAGCCTTCTCACGTTCCAGAACTACTTAGGGGCAGTACACCTTCTAATGACCATAGTGACCACACTAAAAACACACCATATGAAGCCCTTCATAGATAATAGGATGATCCTCCCCAAACGCGTCAAAGGTCCGTAACAATGGTTGCTCTAGATCTAGTTCAACACATATACGGGCCACCGGTGAGGAATTCAAAGCTTGTCACAGATGTAGGTAGAGTCAAGCATATATAATACCAATCCAGGAATACTAAAAGTAAAAGATAGTGAAAGGAGAATCGATCAGATGCAAGGTCAGTTTGGGAACCTCAGCCCATACCAATTAGATTTGAGCTTCCCACGTCCAAATTTGAATCGATCTTGGAACATCAAAACACAATCACCCACTTTGAATTCCTTCCACATTATCTTTTGATCATGAAGCTTTTTGGTCTTATCCTTATAGATACGGGAGCTCTCATAAGCGTTCGATCGCATTTCCTCAAGTTCTCGGAGTTGCAATTTCCTCTCCAATCCTGATTTCTCCAAATCCATATTGCACATTTTCATCGCTTAATAGGTCTTATGCTCCAATTCCACTAGAATATGACAAGCTTTTCCATAGATAAATTGATAAGGAGACATCCCTATCGGTGTCTTAAAGGTGGTTCTATAGGCCCATAGTGCTTCCTCAAACCTTGAGCTCCAATCCTTCTTTAAAGGCTTAACTATTTTTTCCAAAATGTGTTTGATTTCTTGGTTAGAGACTTCTGTTTGTCCATTCATCTGTAGGTAATAAGGAGTAGACATTTTGTGGGTTACCCCAAGCTTAGCAAGTAGGTTATCAATAACCCTATTACAAAAATGGGAACCTCTATCACTCACTATAGCCCTCGATACTCTAAATCTACAAAAGATGTTAGACTTAAGAAACTTGGAAACCATCTGGGCATGATCTTTCCTAGTGGGAATGGCTTCTACCCACCTAGAGAGATAATCTATGGCTAACAAAATAAAGGTAAAGCCAGATGATGGTGGAAAAGGACTTATGAAGAATATATCCCAAACATCAAATACCTCATAAAAGAGCATGGGTTGTGTGGTATCTCATGCCATTTACCTAACCTCGCAAACCGTTGGCATTTATCACATACCTTACAATACAAGTATGCATCCTTAAACAGGGTAGGCCAGTAAAACCCAGCATCTAACACTTTCCTAGAGGTCTTGTTAGCACTGAAATGTCCACCACAAACCATTGAATGGCAAACAAAAAGTATGCCCTTAGACTCGGTCTCTGGAATACACCTCCTGATCACTTGATCATTGTATAGTCTTCACAAATAAGGCTAATCCCAAATGTAGTGCTAACTTCTCATTTAAGTTTCTGAGCCTGAAAGGAAGACATATGTTCAAGGTTAGACCGATCACAATATAATTAACAAGATTAGCAAACCAATGAACATAGATAAAGATAGACATAAGGGATGAACCAGGAAAGTCATCACAAACTAAATCCGAGTCAAGTACTCCCCTTGTACTATCCGGTAGTCTACTTAAGTAATTTGCTACAAGGTTCGCAATTTTATATGTATCCTTAATGCTAATGTCAAACTCTTGTAGCAGCAACATCCATCTAATGAGCTTTGGTTTGGACTGAAGCTTGGTGAAGAGAAACTTCACAGCTGCATGATCTGTCTACACAACCACTTTGGAGTTGATTAAGTATTGTATAAACTTATCTAATGCAAATATCACAGCAAATATTTCTTTCTCAGTGGTTGTGTAATTCCTTTGTGTGCTATCCAAGGTTTTGGATACATAGGCAATCATATGGGACAACTTACTATTCTTTTGTCCTAGCATGACCCCCACAACAGAATTGGAGGCATTGCATGCTAGTTTAAAAGGTAAGGTCCAATCTGGTGCACTCAAAATAGGAGGAGAAATCAAGTATGCTTTCAATTCATCAAATGCTTGTTTACAAGGATTATCAAAAACAAAATCAACATCATTTTACAATAGTTTGGATAATGGTAGAGCTATTTTACTGAAATCTTTTATGAATCACCTGTAAAAACCCACATGCCCTAAGAAAGAACGAAGTGCTTTAACATTAATGGGGTAGGGCAAGGAGGAAATCACCTCAATCGTAGCTCTATCAACTTCAATGCCCTTGCTAGATATCAAGTGACTAAGTGCTATTCCATGATCAACCATGAAATAGCAATTCTCATAATTCAAAACCAAGTTTTTCTCAACGCATCTAGCAATAACATTGTCCAAACTAGCTAAACAATCATCAAATGAATTGCCATACACTATGAAATCGTCCATAAAAGCCTCCATGCATTTTCAAGGAAATCACAAAATAATGCATCATGCAATATTGGAAAGTGCTAGGTGCATTGTACAATTCGAACGACATTCTTCTATAGGCATAGGTACTAAATGGACAATTAAAATTGGTCTTTTCCTGATCTTCAGAAGCTAGTGGGATTTGGAAATATCCTAAATAACCATCTAGGAAACAATAGTGGCTCTTACCCACCAACCGCTCAAGCACCTGATCAACGAAAGGTAAGGGAAAGTGATCTTTCCTAGAGGCTTCGTTCAATTTCCTATAGTCTATGCACACTCACCAAGCATTTTGCACCTTAGTAGGTATCAACTCATTGTTTCATTCTTTACCACAGCAATCCTACTCTTCTTAGGCATTACTTGCACTGGACTAACCCACTTACTAATTAGAATTTGGGTAGATGATACCCGCACTCAATAGCTTAGTCACTTTTTTCTTGACCATATCTAGAATCAGGGGGTTAAGTTGCCTTTGGGGCTGCCTAAGGGGTTTGGAGTCCTCACGCAAGAGGATCCATGGGTTCAAATAGCTAGACTAATCCCAGGAATGTCAGCTAAAGTCCAACCTAGAGCCTTTCTATTCTTGTGTAAAATAGCAAGCAATCTCTCCTCCTCACTCACAGACAAAGAATTTGAAATAATCACATGTAATTTCTCATTAGAAGTAAGGAAAGCATATTTCAAATTCAAGGGAAGAGGTTTAGGGTTTGTTGTGTATTATAAAGTGATGTGAATAAGCAAGGGTTGGGGTGTGCCCTACCCAGCTGGATTGTGTTGTGTACCGTAATATGAACTATATTATGTACCATGATATGAATAAGCTGGGATTAGGGTATGGCCGTATGCAGTAGAGCAGAGCTAGTTCAGCTGATGGCGAATTCGACTACATAATTAGGGGTTCTCACTTATGAGGGCACTTACCCCGGTATGGCTAGTGTAACCCCCTTCCGTAATTATATCTGAAACACGTGATTAAAATGAAATAGAGATCAATAATAATCAAAACTCATTTACATTCCCATCCTTAAGATAGGGTTTTCATAAATTTTTTTCACAAACACTTTAACCTGGTCTCACAATCATATTTCGAATACAATTACCTTATGAAGATAAATCACATTCATATAAATATCAGAGTGCACAATAATAATACTGGCAATTCCGGGTTCATGCCTTCACCAAAGATATGTAGGGCACAATTGCCCATTACAATTCCTCAACGGGGATTACACAAATCCGTCTCTAATACATAACCAAATAACCCAATATACATCCAAGCACATATACACCCAATATCCAATTATACATAATCCCAACTACCATGGTAACCAACTATCAAAATGACAACCCGAAGGAGTCCTTGTCACCCTTGGATGCTTGCTCCATCCTCATTCTACCTTCCTTGTCTAAAATATTGGTAGGGGAGGGTGAGATTCTAAGGAATCCCAGTAGAAAATAGATACCAATATGCATGCAAGATAAGTGTTTAATGTATGACATGCTTGCATCACAATAACTCATGCTCACATAATGATATATCCCATTGCTCAATGTTTCAACAACATACTCATGACCATAGCATAAATAGAAATAAAACTTCAATCATTCATATATTTTTCACATAATCAAGCAAAGCAATAACATGCATCAATACACAAACACAAATATCAATACATGCAGGAGAGGTAAGTTCCCTACACTTTTTCTTTCTACATATGCTCCAGCATCAGCTACTAACGATCCGAGCGGATATCAAACCATGATCAGGGTGAATACCCAACCCTATAACCAAATCAAGAACATAGGATCATTCTCTTTTCCAAATTCTCATTTTCATAACACTTAAAGTTGGTTACCATTCATGACCTTTAGGTGGCTAATCAAAGCCTAAATACATGCCTAAAGGCTTTGGAAACACTTGACCAAAGGTCACCTTTTAAAAGTCCAAAATGCTGATTTTTAAGGGTTGGCAGCGGCCAGCCTACCCATGGGTCGTGGCCAATGGATGCACAGAAAGTCTTGGGCACGGTCCATAACATCTGGCCGTGGCCAAGAAAATTCTGTTTCTTGGTTGAACTTCCAAAAATCATAAATAATTCTAGAAATATCAAAATGAGGTGATTCCAAAGCCAAATAAAATTTATTTAAGTCCTATTTACTAGAAAAATATGGACCATTACTAGAAATTACCACAAAATTCTAGAATTACACAAAATCCACCACTGCCCCAAAACAGAGTCTAGTTTCAATCCCAAACTTTGGCAAAGCATAACTCTCAGTTCACAAAATGAAATGACATGAATTATATGTCCATTTTGAAGCTTGGGATGTGAAATTTAAGACTGTAAAGTTTCAGAATTGTCCAATACCATTTGATTATTCAAAACGTTCGTGCAAACTGACTTCCCAGAACAGAGTTCACACAAGACAGATTTTCAACTTTTCTACCAAAGTGTCCAATGACTCCAAAATCATTAACCAAACCTATTCCCATACAATTTTCCATAAGGAACACAACGTTAACCTCAAAATGACCAAAATCACAACCCATTGACATGCCTTGTTTTGCCCAATGCACAAAAACCAACACAAAGTGGCCAAACTTCACATTTAAGCTTCAATGCAATTCTATCAATTCAAAACACTAAACAAGGCACCATGTCCATAACAATAACATACCATACTCCCCCATAACCCTAAATCACGAAAATTAGGGCAAATTTTCCAGAAATTCAATGCTCAACCAATGGCTACAAAACCTATATGAAAAGGTTTGTCTTACTCACCTCTACAACTTTCCCCAAAGGAGTTCCTTGATTCATCCAAGTTCAAAATTTTGTGAGAGCTCAAACACCAACAAATGACAAATCTAAAACTATGAAATTGAAGCTCTCAACACAAGGAACAACTTTATAGAAGAGCATTTTTCCATTCGAAGTCATTAAGAGGGTTAAAATGGCTTACCTTTATCAAGTTTTCTTCCTCTTTTGGCCAACAATAGAGGACACATGAGAGAAGAAGAGGAGAGATGAAGATGGAGGATGAAGTGCAGAATTTCTGCCCCTTTTTCCCATGCCTAAACGCACAAAGAGAGAGGGAGAGAGAGAAAAGCAATAAACAATTGCCATTTGACTCTTCTAACCACTCTCCTATCATCACACCTTGACACTTGTCCCACTCCCATTGGTTCTCATAAAGTAAGTAACCAAATTAGTTACTTTAATCCCTCTATTAGCCACTTAGTTACATATCTCATTTCTCCTTAGTTAGTAATTAATTTCTCCATTAATCACTAACTTATGGCCATTCTTCCAATTTCTCACTGATTATGACATATTAATTAATATCGCCACCAAAACACATAATCAAATTCTTTTCCTTCTTTCATGCGCCATTTACCCCTATATTTAGCCCAATAATTATTTCATCACATAATTATGTTAAAATACAAGGTGTTGGGCATTCCCAATACTTAATCAGGATCTGAAATCCACATTAATCCACATAATCATTCACAATAATTGTAATTAGCCCTTAATCAAAATTTAGGGCATTACAGCTAGCATGTCTAGCCACCTGCTGGTTGCACCGGTGTTGACTCTAGGCTAAAAGGTGGTGCATAAAACTTGAGTCTACTATGAGTTTGCTGTGAGTCTGCTATGAATTTATACTGACTATGCTAAGAGTCCTCTGGTAGCTAACAACAGCCATGGTGATGACAGGTGAAAGAGGATGAGGGTGGGATGTGACCATGCCAAGAGTCCTCCGATAGCTAACAACAACTGTAGTGACGGCGGGTGGAAGAGGATGAGGGTGGGGTATGGAGATTGAGACTCCCGATTGGCCATCTGGATGGAAGAGACTGAGACTCCAGGTAGGCCGTTATAGTAGGGTGCTTCGATAGAAGAGATTGAGGTTTTGGAGTGGCCCGACGTTGTTGTTGATGCTCAAAAGTCCCGGTTACCACTAACGGAGTCACTAGTGGGTGTATGGGTAAGGGTACTACTGTGGAAGTGGATATGGGTGAAGTGATATTGTTGTTGATGTCCAAAAGTCCTGGATATAGTGAGGGTGATGCCGTGAAAGTGGATACGGCATAAAGCTATTGTTTTATGACTTACGAGACACACATCTATGTGGAAGCTATTGTGAATGTTGTTAATGCCCAAAAGTCCCTGTCACTAGTGGGTGTACGGGTGAGGGTAATGTTGTGAAAGTGGATACAGCGAAAACTGAGGTATTGTTGAAAACGGCGAAAGCTGAGGTATTTTTGCAAACAGAAAAAGCTAAGGTATATGAGAATACAGTGGAAGCTATCATTTTGTGTAGTGAATCTATGGTGTTTCAAGTTATTTCCAGAAGGGGTAACTACATCAAGCAGAGTGGTGGCATATGCCTCCTAACTGTTGAGGTCTTATGAAATGACTCATGATCTAGGACTTACGACGATTGTGTTCGTGCAGTGATTGTGTTTCTGTGACAATTGTGTTAGTTCAGTGATTGTATTTTGTGGAGGTTGTGTATATTGGTGATTACAGTTTTGGGGAAATTGTGTTGTGTTGATGTGTGTGTCAAAGTTATGGTCCCATTGCCTGTTTAGGGTAATGGTAGAACAATACAGTGACAATTAGTGTCCCAAATATCTTTGAGATCAAGTATCGTCTAGGTAAAGTTAATGTCATCGCGGATATGTTTATTTGGAATGTAATTCGGATTGTTGTAGTGATGATTAAGGATTGTCGAGATCTAAATTTCTTGAATTAAATTCTACATGTTGAATATAGTGTACCCTAAAGGGAAAGTGATTTGATGTTTGAGATTGAAAGAGCTCAAAGCCAAAATAGGCAATTGCAGTCTATCCAAACCAAGATTGAATGAGGTAAAGACCTCTAGAATTCAAAAACAGAGATCACATGCTCATGTGAGTGTCTCCAATCACGGGAATCATTAAAGTGAGTAAGAAAAAGAAGTTGAGCCACGATGCATTGGTCCGTAGAAATTCTTGCGAGAATCAAACCTGTAGAGTATCATTTATGCAATTGGTCTAGAAGGGATTATTCCCAACAAGAAATAATTTGAGAAACGGAAGCCGTCATGAACAGGCGTCCGAGGTTTATGTCCCTAGTAGTGTAATAAAGGGCTAATGACTATTATTGAGAATTGTACAGGGGAGAATTGTAATAACCCAAATTTGATTAAGGGCTAATGACTATTATTGAGAATGTAGTTTATGTGAGAAATAAGGTTTGTGAAATAAAGTGGATTGGAGACCTAAACTAATTACTGGGATTGCCCAATACCCTGTATTTTAGCATAATTATTTGACAAAGTGATTTCTAGGCTAAAATAAGGCAAAATGGCGCATAAAGAATAAGAAAAGAATTAAAATATGTGTTATATGGCAATTCTTGTAAATGTACCATAATCAGGGGAAAAACTAAAAGAATGGAAGTGTACAAGCCAATTAGTTAGTAATTGAGGAAGAAATTGATTACTAACTAAAAGAAATGAGAAGTGTAACTAAATGGCTAATGAAGTAGTTAGAGTAACTAATTAGTTACTTATTTATGAGAACCAATGAGAGTTGGACAAGTGACAAGTTGAAATGATGATAAAGTAGTGGGAGAAAGTCAAATATTGCATTTTAAAATGATTTCTCTCTCCCTCCCCCTCCCTTGTTTTCGGCTGCATGGTTTGGGCAAGAGAGGAATGATCATTTCATCTCCTTCTTCACACTTTCATCTCACTTATTTCTCTCTCTTCTCTCTCCAAAATTTCAGCAGCCATGTTTGAAGAGGAAAGAAAAAGAAGCTCTTAGTTAAGGTGAGCATTTTGACCCTCCAAATGAACTCCTATACCTAAACTCTCTTCTTTAATATTGTTCCTTGGGTTGAGAGCTTCAATTTTATGGTTTTAGATTTTCCATTGGAGGAGGTTTGTGCCCTCAAGAAAATCTTGAGTTTGGAGAAGCAAGGAACAAGTGATTACAAGTTGTAGAGGTAAGTAAGATGAACATTTTCATGTATGTTTTGTGGCATTTGGTTGAGCTCATAATTTTTGAGATTTTTCCCTATTTTTTAGAGTTAGGGTCATTGAGAGTATGGTATGATGTTGTCATGGGAATGATGTGTTATTATGTGTATTGGGTAGATAGAATTGATTTGAAGCTAAATTGTGAAGTTTGGAGTTTTGTGTTAATTGTAGCCCTAAAAATAGGACATGTTAAAGGATTGAGAATTTGGTTATTTTGATGTTTCCATTGGATTCATTGTGAAAAATTGTGTGGGAGTAGTGTTGGATGTGAATTTTGAACCATTAGAAACTTATATTTAAAAGTTTCAAGATTTGGTTAGTGAAAACTCTGTGTAGGCAGTCAGTTTTCATGGACATTTTGAAATAGAAAATGGTGTCAAAAATTCTGAAATTCTCCATATTTGTAGTAGGCATTTCAAGCTTTCCAATGACATAAATTTTGTGTCATTTTGATGTGTGTGCTAAAAGTTATGAATTTTCAAAGTTTGATGTCGAAACTACAATCAATTATGGAACAGCAAGGAGAATTGTTAAATTCTGTATTTTTGTGGGCATAGACAGCAATGATTCATATTTTTCCTATATATAGGACTTAAATAGATTTTCATAAAACTTGGGATCACCTCATTTTGATTTTTGTAGAATTAGTTATGATTTTTTGAATTCAGCCAAGAAAGTGAAAATTTCCTTGGCTGCAGCCAAAAACTCTTTGTGTTGTTTTTTGCTGCAGCCAGAGATTTCTTAGCTGTAGCCAACCCCTATTTTCAGCAATTTGTAATTTTGAAAAGTGGTTTCTAATCTAGTACTTCCCAATCCTTTTAGGCTATTGTTAGAGACTTTCATAGCTACTTAAGGGACTTTAATGATAACTAAATATAAGTTTTTTGAAGTTATTTGAGTATTGGAACAAGTGGTAACTTGTCATCCTTAATTATGATTATCATATTTGATATTTTCCTGGAACGTAGAAAGCATGTGCCTGAACAAGAATGGAAAGACCAAGGTAGTGACACTTTCTCCGATATCATGTTTAATGCATTGCTTGTTTGTATTTATCATTGAATGAACAATTGGGTTATGGCGGGTAGCCCGACCTTGAATGCTGTTGACATTGATTGAGTCGCGGCGGGTGGCCCGGCTTTGAATGAATGATTGGGATGTGGCAGTTAGCCCAGCTTTGAATGTATAATTGAGTAGAGGAAGGTAGCTCGGCTTTGAATGATCGATTGGGACGTTGCAGTTAGCCCGGCCTTGAATGCTGCTATTGCTTATTGAGTCATGGCAGGTAGCCCAACATTAAATATTGTTGTGTTGCTGAATTGTGATATATGCTTACATGCTTTGTTTAATTATGCATTATATACGTGAAATGTTACTAGTGGGATTCTTTTGAATCTCACTCTTTCCAATTAACAATTTTAGCCAGGGCAAGTGGTTCAAGGGACAAACAAGTGAACAAGGGTGACTAGGATTGCCGATAGTAGTCTTAGCTTGTTGGTTTTTGGTTATCATTTTGGACAATTGTATATATTTGTTGACCATAGAATAGTAGCATTGTGTAATCCCCAGTATAGGAAACTGAGATGGGCAATGATGCCCTGTAAAACCCTTTGGTTAATAATTATATTCTGGGTGAATGTCAGGAATTTTGCTAGCACTCTGATATTGTGTATGTGACAAACCGAACAGGCCAAATGCTTTTATTTAAAAATGAATAGAGATCGTATTATACGAGTTTTGTAAAAAGTTTTAAATTATCCTCAATCTCTTATTCAATTATAAAATGTGTTTTAAACACTAATTATGGTCTTGATGATTACGGGGGCTGCATCTATTTTCATTGTAGGTAGTAGTGTTAAAGTCTCATCTTTGTTGTTGATTAGGCCTTCCTTGATACATAGCATTGATTTCCACATGGTGATTAGGGCATACACTTGTAATATGCATAACTAAACCACAATTATCACAACTAGGTGCAACAAGAGCTTTTGAAGTAGGAGAAGGAGGTGCTTGGTGGATACTCAAATGATGAAGCTCAGAAGTGATGAGAGAAAGTTGTGAGGTGACTGTATCTATTTTTAACATAAGTAAGAGCATTCTTTGGTTGGATCCTATATCACAGACTCCTATAATCTCTCTAACATTGCATTGTTAAGTGTTTCGAGCTCTTCTTTTAATTTGAGCCCAAGCTTTCTCAACAATGCAATCTTCCAAAGAACCCTCAACTGAAGCGTCTAGAATGCCCTTCTCATTAGGTAGAAGGCCATCATGAAAATATTGAATCAACTGTTTATCACTGATTTGATGGTGTGGACACTTAGCCAAAAGCTCCTGAAAGTGAATCCAATACTCATAGAAGGACTCCAAAGGATCTTGTTTGATACACTACTACAAAAAGGTTGAAAGGTGGCGCACTTTTGTGGCACTTCTTTAAAGAAGTGCCACAGCTGCCTTTTTTTTTTTCTTTTTCTTTTTCTATTTTAGTTTTTTTTAATTTTGGGTACCAACTGTGGCGCCTGGTGGACCAGATACCACAATTGGTAGGCCCAACAGTGACGCCTGCTAAGGCAAACGCCACAATTGGGTGCATCCTACCAGCTGTGGTGCCTGAAAAATCAGGTGCCATAGCTGGTTGTATAATAAATAAATAAATAATTTACCAGCTGTGGCGCTTGGAAAACCAGGTGCCACAGCTTCTTCTATATTAATAAAAAAAAGAAGGCTAGCTGCCTCGTGCCTTTATGGTTCTAAAGCCTTATAGTTTTAGGCGCAGGTATTCCCAAAAACAAAATTAAAAAATGGACCAACTGGTGCCAAAGCTGGTTCTATTAAATAAAAAAAATTTTGGCACATGTATTCAAAAATAAAATAATTAAAAAAAATTAAAAAGAAATAAAAAGGGACCAGCTGTGGCGCTTGGAAATCCAGGCACCACAGCTGGTCTATTTAATATCAATGAAGCATGCATTCCCAAAAAAAGAAAAGGACCAGCTCCAGGCGCCATAGCTGGTTCTATTAAATAAAAAAAATTGTCAAATGTTCAGCTTCTATAAAAAAAATTTTTTTTGACCTTTTTAATGGATTACACTATCCACTTCCCACCAATCACAATTCCCCCTGCTCCCACTCTTATCTTTTTTCCCTTTCCCGCGTAGTGGCCCCCTTCCTTCTCTTTTAATTTATTTTGACTCATCCCACTTTAATTATTCCCTCCTCTCTCACTTTCCCTTTTCATCTACACTACAGCTTCTTGCAGTGGACGACCGTCGCCCCTTCCCTCCATTTTCTATCATCTTCACACTTAAAAACATACCCACATGCACACACGTCTT
Source organism: Inga laurina (assembly GCA_963855925.1). Lineage (NCBI taxonomy): Eukaryota > Viridiplantae > Streptophyta > Magnoliopsida > Fabales > Fabaceae > Inga > Inga laurina. The sequence goes on from OY979707.1 coordinate 4,475,255, forward strand.
CATCATCGAATCTACTTCTTTGTTTTGTTTCAACTGTCATCCCCCCACTCCTCCTCCTCCTCACTCAAGATTGCGACACCAACGGGCAACGTGGTCCCCCACTCCACTGCACTGATCAATTAAGCTTGTAAGTTCAACGTGATTCTTCCTTTTTTTTAATTGGCATATAATTTCTGCAATTTTTTATTTCAAATTGATATCTATGTTCTAATCTGTGTTTAAAAAGTGGAGAATATATATATTATTTCAAAAGAAGTTATCCAAAAAAATAATATTTCAAAAGAAAAGAAAAACCAAAAGTGAACCATGTCTTGTAATGCCTTTAGCATGTTGATAAAAGATATCTTTACATATCCGGAGTACTTGATTTCATATTAGGCTTAAGAAATTTTAACATTTTTTGCCTGAAAAAATTTTTAATTTCAAAAAACCTTATTTTAGTAATTTAAAAGAAAATAGTCTAGTCCGTACACATGATTAAGAAAAATATAATATTTGTATCATAATATAAGTTTCTTTAGCTTAACTTTTTTGCCAACAGTTTCTAGTTTAACACTGACCTCAATATCTTCAATTTTGAAAATAAATCTGGACAATTAATATTATTTTGTAAATTAAAATAAAACAATTTCTTTACCTAAATTTTTTAATTTTTTTTAAAAAAATTACCCTCCTGTGGTGCTTGTTGGAGGAAGTGCCACAGGAAGGGGTCTCCTATGGCGCTTGCATCAGGAGACCCCCTCCTGTGGCACTTCCTCCAACAAGCGCCACAGGAGGGTATTTTTTTAAAAAAAATTTAAATGTTGTGGTGCTTTCAAGCGCCACAGCTTCTTTTAGTGGCGTCCAGATATGTGGCACTTCTCTAGCGCCACAGCTAATGCAATTATAAGCGCCACAACTTTACTTTTTTGTAGTAGTGATAGAGTAAATCTCCTTCTTAAGCTCAACAATTCTAGCATTGGGAAAGTACTTGTCCAAGAAGGCTTTCTTCAAGTTAGCCCTTGAATAAAGGGCATCATTGACATGTGTAGGAAGCATCATATACCACTCTTTCACCTTCCCCTCCAAAGTGAAATAGAACACTTTCAATTGCACATCTTTAAGACGAGCACCAATAGGCTTCATGTTTGAGCAAGCCAAGTGTAATGCATTGAGATGCTTATACGGGACTTCCTTTTCAAGTCCATGGAAATAAGGTAGTGCAGCAAGAAAAGGACCCTTAAGCTCGAAATTGACCTCAAAGTTAGGGCATGCAATGTTGAAAGGATCATAAGTGACATCTTATCACATTTCTTATAGTTCTCCTTGGTGGACCATCACCATTCCCTTCCATTGTTGTACCTTGAGAAACACAATCACTTAAGTCAATTAAAATTCAAGATTAGAGGAATGATCAAATGCCCTCTCAAGTTGGTTGGACATACAAAGCTAGCAAGCAAGCAATGGATTTATGAAGTGTCAAAATTATCTTGCACACAAGTTCAAGCAAAAAGGTATGAAGTAGGAAGAATGCAAGTGTATGTGAGTGTGTATGATGTGTATGAAGAAGTATAATGATCACAATCCAAATGGGAAAGGTATATAACCAAAATTGTGACTTGGAGATTGGAATCATACACTCAAATAGCATCAAAAGCAAGTCATCCACAAACAATCCAAATGCAATGAAATCAATACGCATCAACCAAGCACAAAGCAAGTGAATTCAAGTGAGAAATGCAAGAATGCAAATACAAAAACAAAGAAAAATCAAGATATTTGGTTGGTTTTCTCAAAATTTTTGATGCAAGACACTCTACAAACCTAGACTAACTATGAAAAAAATGAAAGAAAACCTAATAGGCTCACAAGGGCAAACCCCGATCAATCTAAACCAATTGACACTTAGTAAACCAAAGGAGTCAAAATTGATTCCCTGGCAACGACACCATTGATTTGACAAAACCTTAGCCACCTCAGGGTCAAATCACAAACTACCACGAATTAAATGCAATATAGTGCAAACAACTCAAGATCTTTCTCTTATCAAGGAACCTTTTGTTTTGACTTCCCTAAGTAAACCTAAGTGCTATAAACATGGTTAGAAAAGTGGTTTTTTTGGATATTGGTTTTCTCTAAATTAAAATTTATGAAAATAAAGATAATTCTAATATTTTTGTTATTTTTGGATAAAGATAAGGAAATGATTTGGATTAAAAAGGGAATCTATGATAAAATGAACCTTGATGGCAAATTTGGTAGCTTTTCTAGCTTCTTAAAATATTTTTTGGAGTTACTGTACATCAAGTCAAATTAAAACCCTTAAGAAATCGCATTAGGTCCAATCTACTTAATTAATGACCAGACGTACAATTGCATTCATAGTCACCTCTTAGAAAAATTGTTAAAACCCACTTGATGTGTGTTGAAAATTTCTTAATACACTTGTTTCCTCTTAATTGAAAGCTCAATCGCGACATTCAAATTAAATTGAATCCATTACACACACTAGCAATCACATAGAATGCATAACTTTATTAATCCAAAAGGAAATAAGTCCAATAAAATTCAAGTGCACTAATACAAAATTCAACACAAGATAATCTATCATAGACAAATAATCACTCATCTAAGTCTAAAAAATACACATGTATCAATGCAAAATTAATCCAAAACAAAACATTGTGCATAAATTGAGCTAATGGAAATTATTCCCCTTTGTAGCACCTTAAAGCTCTAGCCACCTCCTCTACCACCAAGACCCAAGCAAAATCAGCCAATCATCCTATTAATAGGAGCCATAGAATCTCTAAACTTCAGCAAAGCCATGACAAATCAATAAAAGACTGAATTTCAATAAGAAATTGATGTGTACTGTCGGCCAAGTTGCAAAACAGAGGAATAGAGGATTTGGATGGTGGTGACTATGTTGATGATAGAAAGAGATGTGAAAGGAAGATGAAGGTCTAATGGTGTGGAGAATAGTAGAGGAAATGGTGGAGAGAAAGATAAGAGCCGTTGGAATCTAGAAAAAGGCCACCGAAAACTGGGTTTCTTCAGCTGGGAAACATCACCGAAGGTAATAGACGGTGGTGGTGTTGATGATTTAAACTCCCTTCGTTATCTCCAACTCTCAGTTCCTCCTTTACCATCAACTTTGAGCTCCCTCTGGTTTGATTCTGAGCTCTGCAATCGTAGGAGCTCCAAGGCTTCTCTCTGTGTCTAACAATGCTTGTGAACACCCTATTTTGTCTGGGCCCCACTAAAAAATACAAAAATAATTGATAATAATTGGTGTCCAAATTGGCAATCATCATTGAAAGAAAAAATAAAAAAAATGAAAATAAGGAAAAAGAAGGAAATCCTCCTATTGATGATGTTCGGTGTCTAAATAGGCAATCATCTTTGAAAGGGAAAAAATAGAAAAAACGAAAATTAAAATAAATCCCCTCATTGATATGATTGGCATTGTCATTCATTAAGGGAAAAAAATAAATAAAAGATAAAAAAATCTCATTTATGTTGATAAGTTTAAATTAGGAAGTTACTTGTGGGGAGAATAATGAAAAAAAATTAAAAACGAAAAAATCTCCACTAATAGTAATTAGGTCAAGTTAGGAAGTTTTATCAATAGAAAATACAAAAAAATAAAAAAAAACGAAAATTAAAAAAAAAATCACCATTGATGGTGATTGGGTCAAGTTAGGTAGTTCTTAACATAAAATACAAAAAAAAATCAAAAAATGAAAATAAAAAAAGGAGCATTTATGAAGAAAACCCTACCTTGAGACTATAAATAGGAGTGCAAGGGTTGAAGTAATGGAGACAACAATTTTGGGAGGAGAGAAAAAACACAAGAAAGGGAGGCAAGCTACATACAAAAAATTGGCAAGAGGTAAAGAAGGAATGAAACATGATCTATCATTGCGCCAATGAACTTCTCTATTTTGGAGAAGGAGGCATGCACATTCGCACATGAGCAATGATCCTTCTTCTCATCCCTTGATTCTTATTGTATGTTCGTTTATGAATGTGTCCTAGTGGAGGTTCAATCTATGCCACCAATTGTTTTTCTCCGTTTACTCCACCTCTTCAATTGCTTGCTTTTTGTCATTCTAAACAAGACTTTTTTTGAAGTTTAAGGGGAATGGAAATTCAATCAAGGGTGCCATTGTTTCATCTGCCACTGTCTCTCAATACTCAAGTGCGTCAATAGTTGAGTGCGTTAACAACCATATGACTTAATCTCATGTGATTCATCCACTACTACAAAAAGATTGAAAGGTGGCGCACATTTTGTGGCACTTCTTTAAAGAAGTGCCACAGCTGCCCCTTTTTTTTATTTAATTTTTATTTAATTTTTGGGACCAGCTATGGCGCCTGGTCCACCAGGCGCCACAGCTGGTGGGGCCAATTGTGGCGCCTGCCAAGGCAGGCGCCACAATTGGCCAACTGTGGCGCCTGGTGGACCAGGCGCCACAGCTGCTCCTCCCCAAAGGTGGCGCCTGCCTTGGCAGGCGCCACAATTGGGTCCTAATAATTAAAAAAAAATTAAATAAAAAAAGGAGCAGCTGTGGCGCCTGGTGGACCAGGCGCCACAGCTGCTCCTACCCAAGGGCAGGCGCCACAATTGGGTCCTAAAAATAAAAAAAAATTAAATAGAAAAAAAAAGGAGCGGCTGTGGCACTTCTTTAAAGAAGTGTCACAATTGGCTAAATATGAATTTTCAACTCTCCCGCCAATCAGATTTCCCTCCTTTAACTTTACTTTTTATCTTTTCCCTCCCTTTTTCCTTTTTATTCCCTCTTCCTTAGCTCACGTTGACGCCTCTCCCCCTGTAAAAGATATCACTTTCTCTTGCACAACAAAAACACACACTCGTCTTCTTCATTAAATTCTCTTGTCCCTTTTTCCATTTTGTTTCGTTAATCCCCACTTTTGTTCCTAGTTGTTCCCCTTTCTTCATACTCTCTCTCTCTCTTCCTCTTTTGAACCCCACTCCAGTTGATCCCTACTCCTCCACTCCACAGCTCACATTTGCTCATCCTCGTCACTCAAGCTAGCGTCACCAACGTAAGAAGAAGATTGTTTCATTCTAACTTGCTTTGTTTAAATTTTTTTTAGTACAGTCAAGATAAACCATAATATAACGTTTTTCTTTTTGCTTTGTTTAAATTTTTTGGCCGACAAGCTTGCAATTTTTAGTAATCTTTTAATTTACTTAATCATCAGTTGTTGATGTACTGTGTTCACATATCAAGTTCTTGTATTGTGATATTTTTTATGTTAGCTTTGAAGAGTATTAATGTAAGAACATTATTGTTGTAAAAAGCAAAAAAAAAAAGGCCACAGAAAAGAAAAGAAAAATAAAAATAAAAATAAAAAGCAAAAAAAAAAAGGCCTCCTGTGGCGCCTGGCCAGCCAGGCGCCACAGGAGGCATGTCTCCTGTGGCGCCTAACCAGCCAGGCGCCACAGGAGGCATCCCTCCTGTGGCGCCTAACCAGCCAGGCGCCACAGGAGGGATGCCTCCTGTGGCGCCTGGTTGGTTAGTCGCCACAGGAGGCTATTGAAAAAAAAAAATTTAAATAGCTGTGGCGCTTCCAAGCGCCACAGCTATTTTTAGTAGCGTATAGATATGTGGCACTTCCCTAGCGCCACAGTTAATACAATTATAAGCGCCACAGCTTTAGTTTTTTGTAGTAGTGATCGATGATCAATGTGATTCCATGCTTGGCCATAAGTGTTATCTCTTTTGTGATTTATTGCTAAATGGTGTGATTACATGCTTTACTACCATGTTACTAGCCTGGGAATATGTCATCCCTTACCAATGAACATTCCATGAGATTGAGGCACTTACATACAAAGCTCTAGGCATGTTTTTGTTTTGTTTCCTTCTATCTTCACTAAATGCTCACGTGATCCCAACCATTTGATATTGCTATATTTGAACCCATTACTTCACTGACAGTTTTTTTTATGGTGATATTTTGATGGTTGAAATGATTTCATGCTCTCTCCTCTAATGCTAACACGTCATATTGCAAGAAAGCCTTTTTGTTTTGATAGGTCCTCATACTTTGTGGCTCTTATATGCTTGATCGAATTTGATCCCTTGGCCCAATATATGCTCATCAAAATTGAAGGGATTTATAAGATGGATAAAAGAAAACACCATGAATTGTGTGTTGATCTACCCATGTGCTTTTCTTATCTTGTTTGTTTGAATAGCTTTCAAGTATAAAAGGTACATATAAATCTTCTCACATTTGGTTTCCCATTCTTTTAACTTGTGCAATTTTTTTCTCTTCTTTTTTCTTCATCCCTTTCTTAGGTTCTCTTTCAAAAAAAGAAAAAGAAAAAAATATTTTGACACATTTTGATAAATGAAAATAAAATGGAAAAACTCTCTTTTACAAGAAAATGAAAAAAACGTTTTTTTAAAAATAATAAAAAATACAAACCAAATAAAAAAATATATATTTTTCTCAAATAAATTAAATAAACATTTTTTCTAAAAAGCACAAACAAAGTGACACGCATTTCTACCCCTGGAACTACGTGGGCTTTGATCCCTCCAAAGGGTACTAGGCCCTAGGCTTTCATCCTAGGTCAAGTCCAATTTTGTAAATAAATATATTTTTTCTTATTTTCTTGTTGTAAATAAATGTTCTCTTTTTTAAATAAATATATTTTTTCCTATTGTAAATAAGTGTTCTTTTTTTTTTTCTTCTTTAGTTTTCATTTCATTTAGTTTTGTAAATATTCTTTTTTTATTTGGGTAAATATAATAAAGTTAAAGGCCATAATATTTTTAAATAATTAACTTAGGGTAACCATTCTTATGAATGGGTGTTGTGGGGTGCCTAACACCTTCCCCACACGCAATCGACTTCCGAACCCTAAATGGTTTTTGTAGACCAGTTTCCATTTTTAAAAAGGTTTCCAAAATTATCCTATCTTTAAAATTTTGGTGGCGGATCCATGTTTTCTAAATTACGGGCGCTACAACAATGCTTCCCTAGCAATGGAAGCCGCCGGAAATGGAGCTGTGGTGAGGGAAGGAAGGTTAATGATGGTGGTGGTATGGTATGGATCTCCCCCTCTCAAACTCTCCTCTCAATTCTTAGTTCTCAGTTCTCTCCCATGTCCACCACTCTCAGCTCACACTTCCCAGCCGCTAGCCCATGTCTCCCTTCTCCAAGTCAAGCCTCCAGCTCTCTTTACCTAGCTCTCTTTTCTCTCATTCAAATGGTGCCAAAACGCAGCACTTTTGTGGGCACTAAATTGGCCTTTTTATTATTCAGGTACCAAAATGTCATTAATTTCTGGTCCCTTTTCTGTCATTTCTGAATTTGGGAACTTTTAGCAACATTAATTTGGGTTTTCTATTTTCTTTTCCACCTTGCACTCCAATTTCTTCCAAGTTCCTACAGTGCAATATTTAAACAAAATGCAGCATCAAAAGCCCACAAGAAAACAATTGCACAATTAAAGTAACAATTAATGATCATTTTACCCTTAATTGAGCTAAATTCACTGCAAAGGTCCCTAACTCATATAAGTGTTAAATCACGTAAAAATGGACCAGAAAATGTATTAAAAACCCTCAAATTGATTATGAAAAATCATATACAAATATGTTTCAATCACCAAATCAATAGAAGTGTTTAAAGTCTCTCTGTCATCCATATTTGAAAGATTGTATATCATTATCCAGATTGACCCCTGACATGGATCAACTACCTTGCTTGAAGACCTTAAATACATATATTGTTGGTACGCAAAAAGGATTTTTATTGGAAGAAGTAGGAAATTCGAAACTTGAAGGAACAATTCCCATCAAGCACTTGGAGAGAGTGACAAATGTGATGAATGCCAAAAAAGCCAATTTGGCTAATAAGCACCTAAACAAGTTGGAGTTGTTATCGGAAAGGGATAAACAATCCTTGTTACAAGTAAATGAGGAGAAGATTCTTGAAGTTCTTCAACCTCACATGCGGCTTAAAACTTTGCTTATAAGAGGATATCTTGATACTCAACTTCCACAGAAGATTGGCAATCCTACCGTAAAAGATTTTAGTTGCTTGAAACTGATGGATTGTAAAAATATTTTCTGCATTTCGTCCTTGGGAAAGCTTCCATCTTTGAAGAGTCTGAGTTTGTCGAACATGAAACACATGCAATATATAGAGGATCAATCTTATATTGATGGGATTGACAGACACATAGGTTACCAAGCTTTGGATTTTCTTATGTTGGAAAGGCTACCAAACCTTATAAAGTTGTCAAAGGAGGAAGGAGACAACATGTTCCCATGTCTCTCAACGTTGGAAATCCCTCATTGTCCACAACTAAACTTGCCTTTCCTTCCATTATGATACTGAACTAAAACTTTGTGGCTATCCTAAATCCAAATTGTCCGCAAGTTTTTGACACCCCGTTGCCCTTGAACATCTAACTATTAGAAGATGCCTAGAGATGGAAGATTTTCATGATACTTTACAACATATTATGACTCTTCGATCATTATGTTGATATAATCTCCCAAATTAAGTCTTCTTGACTGGCTGGTTGGGGAACCTTAGGTTACTTGAGTTATTGGTTACATCTGGATGTCCCAAGTTGATGTCACTTCCAACAAGCACTCAGAGCCTTATAAATTTGAAATATTTGAAAATTGACAATTGTCTAGAGTTAGGGAAGAGATGTAAGGAGGGAATAGGCTAGGGTTGGTACAAAATTGCTCGTTTCATACCGTGATATACAAGATTAAGATGCATATTTTGCTCAACATAAATGTTTTTTATCTTATTTAATTCACACGTTAAGATATGTTCATTCTCTAATTTTTGTATATGCAATTTGTCTTATTATATTGCTTGGATTTTTTTTTTGCAGGTAGAGGTTTTATATTGTTTTCAATTTGTGTTTCTTATCGGGAGAATTACTGTGCAGTCCCACATAAGCTATTTAAACTAAAAGTTCCACAACAAGTGAGTGTCCTGCAACCTGTTGTCATTCCCACTACAAAAAAAAAGACTTTCGGCGGCGACAAAAAGTCGCTGCCTATGCGACTGTCGCTGAAAGTTTTAGCGACGACAATTTTTGTCGCCGCTGACAGTATACTTTCTGCGGCAACTTTTGTCGCCTCTAAACGTGTTAATTTTAAAAAAAATCAAAAAATTCAATTTTTTATTAAAAAGAATTCGAATTTTTTTAAAATTTAATTTACAATTGCCACGTGTCGCCTCCCCGTGCTGCCATGTGTCGCCTCCTCATGTTGCCGCGTGTCACCTCCTCGTGCTGCCACGTATCGTCTCCTCATAATTCCTCAAAGTGATTCTCTTCCAGTTCGAACCCACGACCTCAGGGAGCCGATGCCTTTGCGCGCGAGTCTCTGCCAGTTGCGCCGAAATGAACCTATGTCATATTATTACATATTATTATATATATAATATTATCATATATATAAACACACATACATATAATTAATTAATTATATACATATAATTAATTATTAATTAAATATAATATTATTAAAAATAATAAAAAATTAACTAAAAACGAAAAAAATATTTATATATTTAAATTAAAATTACTTAATAAATAATAATTTAATATTATAAATATTATTTTTAATATAAAATTATAAATATAATATTAATAAATATTAATATAATTTTAATAATTAAGGTTAAATTGAATTATTTAAAAATTAATAGTTAAATTTTAGAAATATTATTTTAATTTTATAAATATTATTTTTAAAAAATATTAATAAAAAAAATATGAAATTGACTTTCAACGGCGACTATTAAAAGTTGCCGCTGAAACTCACTTTCAGCGGCGACTTTTAATAGTCACTGCTGAAAGTGTTTTAAATTTTCTTTTTTAAATTTCAAATAACACTTTCAGCGGCGACACTAAAGTCGCCGCTGAAACTCACTTTCAATGGTGACTTTTAATAGTCGCCGCTGAAAGTGTTTAAATTTTTTTTTTAATTTCAAATTAGACTTTCAACAGCAACACTAAAGTCGCCGCTGAAACTCACTTTCAGCGGCGACGTTTAATAGTAGCCGCTGAAAGTGTTTGAATTTTTTTTTTTTTAAATTTCAAATAAGACTTTCAGCGGCGACACTAAAGTTGCCACTGAAACTCACTTTCAGCGGCACTGAAAGTGTTTTAAATTTTTTTTTTAAATTTCAAACAACACTTTCAACGGCGACACTAAAGTCGCCGTTGAAACACACTTTCAACAGCGACAACACAATGTCGCCGCCAAATGTCGCCGCTGAAAGTGATTTTTTTGGTAGTGTCCTGCATTGGGCTGCTCTTGTTATAAGACTTTTCAGTGATTAAACTACTTATGATAGATTGCATAGTAATCTTGAGATTCTGTTTGGACAACAAATTTATTACAGTAATTTTCTACTGTAATTTGTGTTAAACTTTGAAACTGAGAAATCTCTGCTTCTATATCTTCAAATTTTTGTTGAAGATTGATTTAGATTCGATGGCCTGTCTGGGGGAGCCGAGTTACTCAACAGACTGTAGGCTGCGTCTCTTCAAGTCAAATTTTAGAATTCAAGCATGAAATTCCGTTCCTTCCTGCTTTCTTCTTTTTCTATGTGACATTCTTAATGAGTCATTGTTTCAAATCTAGGATGGTGGGAGCATTTTGCATCTTCCTTTTCTTTTACTGCCATCTTCCATACTTATGTAATATTTTAGGATGGTGGGAGCATTTTGCATCTTCCTTTTCTTTTACTGCCATCTTCCATACTTATGTAATATTTTCAGAAACTATTTATACTATTGGTACATACATACATACATACATACATACATACATACATACATACATACATACATACATACATACATACATACATACATACATACATACATACATACATACATACATACATACATACATACATACATGCATACATGCATACATACATACATGCATACATACATACATACATACATACATACATACATATATTTTGGGCTTATACCATTTCATTCAATTTATCCCCTTTCTTTACTTGATAATTGTTTCAACTGAAGTTAAATGTTTATACTACTATATATATATGTGCTTGTTCATCGATTATGATAACAAGCACAAATTCCCCCCGCGCTTTGCGCGGGTGCATCAACCACATGACGTATAACATACACTGACTTTCAACTCATCCATTGTGATAAGCACAAGAACAAACATGAAATGAAATAACATTCCTCAGGCTACCAACAACCCTACATTACAATACATTGCCACTTAATTTAGATAGCTACATATGTTGATTCATACATGCATCCCACAAAAAAATCGGGAAAAAAAACCCTACAATATACAATCATCCACCAAAACAAATTCTCCCAACCCCCCCCCCCCCACACACATAATCGTATTCACAAACTCCGTTGTGCATAGATCTTCAAACCCATCAACCTAACAGAACCAACCATAAAATATGCCTACATTATCAAGGGACCCCTTTAAAATATTATTAAAAAATTTTTGACTACATAATACAAATACCACACTCCCATTGATAAGAACCTAAAAGAAAAAGTTTAATCACAAAAGTGTGAAGAATTACTGATAGGACATAAGGATTGCTGGAGATAAAACAGATATTTCAGTGCAAAAGGAGTAACATATGTTGAAAAGAATCTTTCCATGTCAAGAGTTATTGAGTGTTGGACCATTGAGGGGAGTAGGTAGCCGGATTTAATGTATGGCAAACCTTTTAATGAATTATCAGTTCTTCATTACCATTTTGAGACTCCAACTTGGATGAGACATATCAGACACCAATGCTGCATCATATGACACCAAAATTCAAAGGATTACATTTTTGTTTCTGAACAAAAACTTGATCCTACTTGTCCCATCTATTAATTTTTTAATCATGACTATGTATGAAACCTCATAAGTTTGGAAAGAATTCGCCATGGCTTAAGCACAGCCATCAATAAAAAAAAAGGACTGGACATTAGGATCATTGCAGTGAAAACAGGTATACTAGAATAAAAGCAGCAAATATGTTGAAAAGCATCAGATTATTTTTGCAGTTGTAATGTACACTTGTATCTTCTTACATGAAACATATCAACTTACATGAAGCATATCTGTTGCACTTCTAACTTCCCATCAACATTCTCAAACACAAACTTACATGCAATGTACATTAATCACCAAAACTTCATCATATGGCATGAATAGTCAAAGTTGTTAAACATATACTTTCCCATGAGAAAAAACACATCTGCAGTCAGAATTCATGAAGTCATATATCATGATCAACGTTGATTTAACCACAGCCAACATTATTAAAAGGCAGAAAAAACATGCATACATTACCAAGTATGATTCTATATTGCAGTTAGAACAGATATACCAGTCTAACAACAGCATATATGTTGAAGAACAACGTTGTAATTTAAGAATTGATGTGTTCCACCATGCTGAGACAGAACTCAGTGTTGAAGATATATGGCAGACCTTGAAAATAAAGGCAATCTCCTTCATGATAATTTTCAGTCTCCAACTTAAAGACAATCACCAAAGTTGCATCATTATGGAATTATCACTTCTTTATGACCATTTTGAAACGCCAACTTGCATGAGACGACACACACCAATGCTTTTTCATACGACGCCAATATTCAAAGGATTACATCTTTATGACTGAGAAAAAACTTGATCCCACCAGTGCCATGTATTAACTTTTTTATCTTGACACCTTAATTGACAGGCATTGTAGTTGTGCTCAGTCATATCATAAACAAACACATAGTCCATCGACATTTAAGGGATTGCAATACCTTGACAGAAAAGTAAATACCAATAAGTGACTTACTTTAAACTATTTAATTAATTATTGACTAATAACACCACTCAGAATTAATGGACCGCCAGAATAGACATAAAGAAAAATGGCTCTAACTTTGACAGCCCTTTATTTCGAAGTCTATGTTGCAAGATATAAGTCCACTTTCACATATTATGTCTATCCAGCCTATAACGTGTAGAAGCTACTTAGGGAGTAAAGCCAATGAAAATCTTCACTATGAAACATATCTGCAACATATTTTAAAATGTTAGTTCAATATTTTCCAAATGAACTACATGGTGTAGAAGATATTATAACAACACCTACTGCAAAACTATAAAGAAACTAATTTCAACCTGCACTTGAACACACGACCATTATTTTATTACACAATTAGGCATTATCTTATAGGCATTACACATTAGGCATTTAATATAATGAATTTTCGCAAGTATTGACATGGTCACAAGTCATAACAGATATCATGACCATTAGTCATAAGGCATTAAGCATTTAAAACATGTCAGGAGACAGTTGGAACAGTTCAAGGGCAGGCAACCATTCATCCCTACTCCCATGTGGAACTGTGTGCCACCTACTTCATTAGCCATCATAGTCATATACTAACCCTTCTGGACAGACCATACACAGTATGAAGCATTTAGAACAGATCAGTGAAGAAATATTGATTATGACACCTTGATTGACAGGCATTTAAGTTGACCTCAGAGAAGGTACAAAGAATTACATAGTACACCTTGATTATGACACCTTGAATTACATTGTCATACCTTGAATAATGCAGAAAAATGACTGCCCTTCATTGAATATCCATTTTTCTTAGTGCATTCTGAGTAAATAAGGCAGAAAATATTAGTTTAAAAGCCTATGTAGAAACCCACATAGTCAAGAAAAAGTGACAGGTATAGAGATACTATAGATGGTGACCTTCATTTTGCAACTTGATAAGACAACTTGAACAAATAAGAAAACAAAATATTTGAACTTGTGCAGAAAATCCCAGGTTTCGGGTAAACCAAGATACTATTATAGATGGTGACTTCATGAAAAATGACTTCTAGCTAATAGTAATTATCCTCACGTCCACTAAAAAGCATTCTCAGTTGTTTCCACTTTGGAAGTCTCATTAGGAATTTTATCGTACTTTTAGTGATATAGAATAAGTAGAAAAACAGAATAGAAACAGAGAAGTGGGCTTTCATGAAGATTTCCTTGATGTTTCTACTTCTTCACTTTCCTTCCCATTCTTCAGTTTTGTCTGCGCTTCTGCCTCACAGATCTTTGTAAAATCAGGGAATATAAGATTAATAGACAATACTCAAATTAAATCAAATAATCCCACGGTTTTAGCACTCATATCTTCAACCAATTCCTACAATTTAGTACCCAATCAATTAAAATGTCCACCCTAAAACAATACAAACCACATCACCCTGATTGATGTAGACTGAGTAGAATAAAAAAAGTGTGTTCTTAGCTATAAAAGTAACATAATTTAATGAAGTTATAAGAGACTGAACAATGAACATTATTCAAGGTACATTCAACATTAAAAATAATACATTGTTGAACCTAACCATCCCTAAAAACTGGAAAAAGTAACCTACAATACCTACATGACAGTCAACACATTGTTCTACAATCACCTATCGAAAATAGCCTGTAATCCAAAGATTTGATGCAGAAAATCTTCAATTGCCTCTTGCTTCTACATCTACCTACCGCTCTATGAATTCCTTTGTTTTTTTAATCAAATCCTCCATAAGCAAGCAATACCAATAACACAAATTCCTCTTGCTTCTGTGTAGTATAAGAATTAAAAACGATATGAAAAGAACCACATATGATTCCAAAATAATAGATATAAACCAAAATAACCAATCATTCAGGATGTTTAGAAAAATAGTAGATATGAGAATTAAAAACGATATGAAAATCAAAACGACATGAAAAGCACCACCATATGTATAATAGCCTAAGTTTCCTAATATATGAGTAATTGCAGCTTCCTAGAATATCATCTATTAACCTTATAAATAGGTGTCTTTTATCATCCCTCCCTCCATCTATTTTTCTCTCTAGTGCAGTGCATTCTACTTTCTCCTCCTTTTTTATTTGCTAACACGTAGAAACATTAATACGGAGATGCAAGAGCTGCCTGATTATCTCACCCACCAAATCTAAAACTTATTTAGCTACATGGTTTTTTGCAGTACTTAAAATCGAGGTTTGTTGACAAAGCATGTATAAATGTCTCATAAATTATTCTTCACCCTTCAACCCAGTTATGATGGGTTGCTCCAAAATTATAGACTAAGGGCAATAATCGAAGCCTGAAATCTCTAAAAGAGTAAGAGAACTTTTTATTAGGTACATCATACAAATGCTAAATTACTTAAACAAATTCAATGATACAAGTAAATTGATTTACATACCGGAGTTTACTTCAACAAACAAACCTCGCTTCACTACATAACCAAACATACCACTCTCTTTTTCAGAAAGGGAGGACTCTTTTATCTAGGCAGGAAATTCAATAGGAATTCCTGCTTCGGATGTCCTGACAAGACATCACTTTATGTCTTCTGGTTTAATGATCAAATTATCTGTGAATGTGGTAGACACTCGTTAGTAAATAATAGATAAAGGATAAGAATAGAATTTAAACAATAAATGATAGAGGAAATAATAATTAACTTAGTCATATGTTCCTATTTCTCCTATATCACGTTTCTTTCCTCTCGCGTAGGTTGCAAAGGGTCTGATAGAATTTCTACCATAATGTTTTCTCAGAATTTGTTGATTGGTTAAAAAGTACTTTGCTTCTTCTGCATAAGGATGGACATATATCCTTATTGCATAACTCCATTGCCACATCAAGCAAGACCATTGAGTAGGATATCTCTTATCTGTTTTCTTTTTTTAATGCAGCAGCAGTAGTTCCATATGCTTTCACTTCGGATTTTATTAGTAATGGTTGTTTTAGTGAATACATTACAATAATTAATCTTTTATGAAAAGTAATAGGTACCTAAGCAAAATATCAAGCATAAGAACAGAATTCTTTACCTCCTCCTATAAGCTGGAACAACCAAAATGAGAGAAACTTTACCTATCAAGTAAGGGCAGTCAAAAGTTGCAGAACCTTTTGGTAAATTGTCACCTGGCAATTGAAAACAGATTGCCATCATCTCCTTCACTACACAATATAATATTTGGTAGCAAAAATGCTTAGAAACCCGTTCCCATATTATAACTTTTATTTTCTGAAGAAAAGTAATTTTGAAAAAAAAAACAGAACCTCAGCAACTCAAACAAAAGCATACCATGCATTTTCAAATTAACATGCGTTGAAATATTACAGATCAAAACTACTCCAATCAGTACCTAATGTTACTGATCAAATTAACGATTAGGAATGAAATCTCAAAACACTATCAAGAAATGCCGCTACCTACTGTTTCAATATCCGACTCAAGAACGACCAGAAATATGCCAGAAAATCGGTTAATACTTAATAGATTAAGCACAAACGAAGCAAATCCATAGTTATTTTGAAACCATATGTGCAAATATTGGAGAAAGAAAGAACAAAGAGAGGGTGAATTAGAGAGTGCAGTCAAAGAAGAGGAAGAAGTAGCAAATAAGGAAGAGCAAGGGCAGAGACTTCAATACCGTCACGAAAGCCCAGACGCATCATCCACTATGGAGAAATCAAAATTCAGCCTCCGTAAACCATCATGGCTTCTACAGTTATACACAATCGCGTCTCATTCTCTTCAAGTATTCAATGATATACGAAAGCCCTAAAAGTCCTAATCCAATAAAGAATTTCAATTCCAAATCTGCCCAAAAAGCAATTAACGGCGAACAGCAACCCAAAAAAAATAACTCAACAATGACATTACAAACGTAGAAGCATTGAGGCAGTATTTGCAGGTTACCAGATCAACGACAACGATAACAGATTACCCATATGATGGCTTGGTCCTCCATCCACAGCATAGTCGCAACTCCTTAAAGAGAGGCATCAATATCAGATCGGCGAGGAAAAAATCTGTTCCGGAGCTCCGACTTACAGAAGAAATTGGGAAAAGTAAAGGCAAGTTCTATGAGTATATTGACTAAAGAGAGGGTAAAGGCGTCAACTTTCAAATAGAGAAGGTCTTCACCAACACCACTATGACCTCCAGATTTCGAAAGCAATGAATCCGTCTAGAAAGAGTGTATTGGGAAAGCAAGAACTTGACCAACTCCTTACAAATGTCAGAAAATTTACTACTGGATAAGACACAATGAAGTGATGCCTTTACCACATTTGCACTCACATGTAGGAAAAAATTTAAAAAAAACGGAGACTTGATTATTGAGAGGAGCTATAGCATCAAGCCTTTGTAGTGATGAATCGATTGCAGGATAAAATAAATAACGTGTAACAACAAAATAGGAACGAAAAAGCCGAACAGAGCAAAAGCAGAAGCAGGAAAAAATTAAAAAAAAACGGAGACTCTACTCTTTATGAAATACCCGAATGATGACCTGCGCTTCCTTCCACAGCACCCACCCAGATCCTGGAACAAAGACATCTCAATCCGGCAAGAGCTCAATCTCCTTTCTTCGCACAGAGACCGGACGACGTTGAAGGAAAGAAGTGGAAAGAGGTGGCTTCGATTTAGGGAAGTGAGTAAATGCTTGACCGACTTCACGTGTTTTCTCTAACTTTACCTGCTCATATTCAATGACTGACGATGACATTGACAATTGAAGAAGCAGATATGATGTGACGTTGGGCTGGGAAGGACTTGTTGCAAAAAAGCACTGTTTTGTTTAAGTTGTAAATGAACGAAGCCAGCCACGTACATTGAAGGCGGCTTGAGGAAGTAGCCGTTACTGTTGTTGTGAATAGTAAAATGTGAGAGGAAAGTGGGAAATAAAAAAGGCACGGCTTATTCCCCTATTACTAAGTATATATTGATAAACATTCATCATGTGGGGAATATTTTAAATCAAGCTTCTATGACTTGGCCAACAGATAGATAGCCAGTATTGAAACATAGGAATAATTTAAACCAAGCTTCTTTGACTTGGCCATTTAAAGTACTACTGATAGATAGCCAAAACTGAAACATAGGAATAATTTAATCCAAGCTTCTTTGACTTGGCCATTTAAAGTACTACTGATAGATAGCCAAAACTGAAACATAGGAATAATTTAATCCAAGCTTCTTTGACTTGGCCAATTAAAGTACAACAGATAAATAACATGTGAAAAGATTAGACTGGTCTCAACACATTACTTTTGTGTCCCAGAGTGTTCTAGATTGTTTTGATTCCATGAATTAGGTCTAGTACTTGATGGAATAACACGTTGAAAGTTGTAACTTATATTTTTTGGTCAAAAATATTTTTAACATTTTTTCGATTGTTACATCAAACGTCAAGATATTAATTCATGATTATCCGGCAAAAAAAATCATGATTAATATTTTCGATTACAGTCCTAATATTTACGCACTCTAGCGTTCTGATACAAAATATAATTAAAATGAACTACTCTCAAAATAGAGAATTACTCCTAGCCAATGCATAAGATATCAATTTGGCTCCTCTCTTTCATTCCAAAGATATACACCCACAAATTCTGACCACCAATATACTGTAATCACTTAACAAAACGATAATAATATAATGAAGCAAATTCCAAAATTAATTGAATTTGGTTCAGGATATTTGTACTATATATTTGAAGAAAACAATTTCCAATTGCTGTTATATATATGCTGAAAGTTAGTTTAATGAACATATAATATTGTATAATTGAAAAGGAGGGACTAATTAGAATTTTGCGTATATCTTAAGAGGAACACAAAGAGATGACCTCTTCTAGGGTTCCATAGGTACAGTCCTTGTACGTATCAGATGAAACGCATTCGCCACTTATAATTTCATGCTTCATTAATGTTGGTTTTGCCTCTGGCAAATTTATTTGTGGCAAATCTTCCATCTCCAAATGCTCCAAAGGTAATGATCTGTATGCTGCAATTTCATCATGCATGCTTCCATAAATAGGCACCTCCATATCCTGCACACGTTCACTAGCACTATATTAACTATATATAACGGAATAATTTTGGCTAAAAAAAATTATTTTATGGGGTAAAAGGGAAAATTGAGGAAAAAGTCCCATTAAAATTTTTGTTAGTGAGAAAGACATAAATCAGAGTACTGATACTTAATATGTGTACAAAATTTCATGTTACTAGTGTTTTTTGTGTATAAAATTTTATCAGTTCATTTTTACTAACAAAATTTTCATCCCCCCCCCCCCCCAAATTTTCTTAAAAAATAAAGTTATAAACATTGTACATGTGACAGATCGTTATGATACAAGTATTGGGGTCTAATCAACAAAAACTTATCCAAAGCAAAAAAAAAAAAAGGGATATGTGCTCAATTTTGAAATGTAGGTGCTTTATATGAGGAAAATGGGGGAGGAAAAATGTCTTTACTTTGGAAACGTTTTGGTGAATTTGCAAAGAGTAGTTATTGGGAATAATGAAGAAAAACTACACACATACGCATATTGGATTCAGTCCAAGTGATTTTTTAGAAGAATAGCTTTACAAAAAGATATGAACTTCATATACTTAGCTTCCACCTTTTCGTAACCAACTCAAACTCATATTCTCGTTCCGATTCTTAATATATGATATATTTACCTAATTTAATTAAATTAAGAAAATTAGTTAGTATGATATATATTTTCTAAAACACCATAATTATTTTTTTTAAGTCTCTCATTTCCTCTTCTTGTTTATTATTATTGAAAGAGTATCAATATGGATAAATTAGAAAAATAATGACAAATAGAAAAAAAATAGGTATTATATTTAGGATTATGATCAGCTCCTTAACTAGGTCCTATATTAAGTAGTGGAAGGAGTATTATTTGGACCACTAACTATCAATTACAGCACATAAATCTAAGGTAATATTTCATTGACACACACATCTAGATACAGAATCCATACTTTAGCTGGGGGCCTTGGCCGGGGGGGGGGGGATTTTGTAGTCCTAGTCTAAACTTATTTTTCATGTTTTCACGCATTCCTTAAATTTCGGAATCATGGAGATTAATTAGCTAAATGACAAAAAGTGAAAATTTTAAAGTAAAGGAAGCACCTGAAACAGATTTGATGGGTCCTCCATTATGCCCAGAGATTATGTATTATTAACTTCACTGTTTGCTCCGTCCCAAGCGAATTGTGCTTGAAAATCATCTACGATACCAGTTTCAGTGTGTTGTGTTCCTTGAGTGAGATCCGAACAAGAAGCATCACAATTAGGAACTTTATTAGTAGCAAGATCACTATTTAAAATTTGATTATCGTCTTCCTCTGCTGGTCCTAAAGATTCCTTGTTTGCTTCTGTAGTTTTGTCTTCTTTAGGTGATTCCGACGTTTGGATCGTCTTCTTGAAAACTCGACACAATGAGTAAGAATCCTGTGTAATAATTACAAGTTTTAATATTTATGATTAAACATACGGAGGCAAGAAAAGTATAATACCACAGATCAGGAAAAAAAAAAAGCAGGTTTTAGAAAGAGTGATCCTTATATTCATAGAAAAAAATAAAGTTCTAAACACTAAAATCATAAAGAGAAAGCCATGGGCATCGGTCCTTATGGAACACATATATACTCTATATACGTTCAAGACTAAAAATCCCGTTAATTAGTTGCAAAATTCAGCGACAGAATTCCGCTGCTAAATTGACTTAGCGACAGAATTCTATCGCTAATTAATAAGAAATAGTCAATTTGAAGATGAAATCATCCAATTCTGTCGCCAATCTTCTATTATTTCTTGTAATTAAGCTCAATAGATGTGAACTTAGACTTATCTATCACATCATTTTTAACTTTACCCAACACCACACAAAATTATCCCTGTAAAAAGAGGAAAACCGAGACTGTAAATTAAAGCAAAGTACTGAACTTATTAGTAAGGATCATGAGGATACTTTAATTTGTCATCTTTTTAGGGTTTTTTCTTTCAATCATTATCAACTGTACTACTGCGGCAGAAAACATAAGACTCAAGCTCCTACAATTCACAACCAAGTACAGTTTTGTTAACTAATTACTCCTTCTATTTGTATTCAGAAACCCTAATATGATATTCATGTCTCCCTCTCTCCTCTTCTTATTCAGCCTAACATTTATGGTGGCTGTCTTTGAACCTAATATGGATTTAATGTTTTTTATTTTGATTTGATGAAGGATTTTCCTTTTCAAAGCTTAGAGTGCCAAGGATTTTCTTTTTTACCAACAAGTATGCTTTTCGGGATTTCAACTTGTGTTTTTCTCTTTATAGAGGTGAGGTCACTTACCACCTCAACCAAAACAGCTTGTTGGTTTAATGATCTTAATTCTAATTAGATGCTTTCTAAAAGAATGGAACCAAATATACATATATACACACACCATTAAAGATGAGAAAACACTTGGAGGTTTTGAATCAATGAGGCGATACTCGTGCATAACCCAGTTGGTTCTGATGCCATGAGGAGCTCGACCTTTATAACACACCAACATCTTCTTCACCCCAATAGATGGATTTTGATGATGAGAACTCACAGACACAGGCCTATCTCTTCCTGTAGCTTTCCAATAACCAGCTCTTGTTGCCCTATTAGTTCTTGATCCATTTGGGTACTTTCTATCCCTTCTACCGTAGAAGTACCACTCCATATCTTTACTTGCCAACCATGACTTCTCTGCAACAAGTCATTTCTCATCATCTCAGATACAATTTAAAAGAATAATGAAAAAGAACTTGCTAGAAAGAATTCACACACACACACATATATGTGTGTGTGTGTGTACACCTGGCAAATCCCACAGCTCATGTTTGTATAGATCAACTTCAGGGATTATATGAAGCTCTATCGAGCGACCTGTTATCTTTCTTTCTAGGTAGTAAGAAACAAGTTCTTCATCTGTTGGATGGAACCGAAATCCAGGTGGGAGAGAAAAACTCGTTGAAGCCATTATTGCAATTTTAGAGAAGAGATGAAGATATATATATATATATATATATATGAAGTAAATATTGTGAACCAAACTGGCTTGTACGACAACGAACTATATATATAGAGGCCAACTTGGGATGCACTATAATTAAAGTGAATAGAGAGACGTAGTTTGTTCTGTAATTAAAAGGAATATTGAGGGGCTAAAGTTTTAAAAAGGGAGGCTCTTTGGCTTTTGAGGAGATTCAATTCCAATATATAAAACTAGTTTTTAATATCAAAACATATATAAGGTATTGTACAGGTCACCATTTCTTTATAAATTGGTAAAATAGAACATTTACAAATTGGTTCCTAAAACTAAATTTTTCATGGTCCAAACTGAGTTACTCAGTTATTTAATCATCATGGTGTAATAATTTATAATACAGTAGCTTCAGTTACTACCAAAAAACTGACTTTCAGTGACCTCTTTCAGTAGTAACTTTTAAAGTCGCAAGTTATCACTGAAAGTATGGTTTTTGGCGGTGACATTTTGTCATAGTTTCAGCGGCAAGTTTTGATAGTTGCTGCTGAAAATGGCACTTTCAGCGGCGACTATCAAAAGACATCGCTGAAACTATGACAATTAAGTCGCCGCTGAAAGTGGCACTTTCAGCAGCAACAAAAAATGTCACCGCCAAAAACCATACTTTCAGCGGTGAAGTCAATTTTAGTTTTTTTTATGGATTGTTTTTATCATCAAAAAATGTTATTTTTTTATATTTTTTGTTTAAATTTGATATTTAACATTTGAGGATACTAAATATGTTATTTATTATAAAGTAAAATAAGATAATTATACATTTGCATATGTGTGGGATCTCTCTATACAAGTTTCCTTCCCTTGCACACTTACATATTAAGATGAATGGATGAAAGCAATTAGATTCAAAGGAGAAGATTATAAAATAGTGAACAAAACTGACATATAGCTAATTCATATCGTAAATATATATAATAACAAGGGGTTGTTAGGTAAAGTCTAAACTTTCAAATATATAAGCAAACCTATTGTTTGTTAAGTTCTTCAAGATTTATTATTCCCCACACTCCCATCAATATATCTTTCTAGATTAATAACATGTAATGACACTTTTTATCTAAAATAAATTATTTCATAAATGTATCAATTAATACATATGACCTATACTTGGTTTTCTTTTTTAATTACTTCATTTATATATAAACACACTTAATAAGTTAAATAAATATAAAAATTTATACATTTTAATTAATAAGAGGATATTAATTAAATTTTTATTTTGATTTATTCAAAAATAATTTTAAAGTATTATATCAGTACACACACATATATATATTTGTTACATATATTAATATATTATAAATAATATATATAGATATAATATTTAATAATATAAGTAATATTTCATAATATATATTTATTTATGTTTGTGTTGTTTAATATATATATATATATATATTATACATATATATATATATATATTTTTTTTTTTTTTTTTTGCAATAGTAATCAACTAGTTCTTTCTAGCTTAGTGGTAAAAGGCATAGCCATAAAAAGAGGTGGTCTTGGATTCAAACTTTAGAGGGACCATAAATGGCTTGATTTTCACACAAATGTGGTGCGACGAGGTAGCGACACATGGTACGGGGTGAGGTTAAGAGGGACAAGGCGACACGTGGGCCTTAACGATGTTGTGGATGACAACTGGCTAGTGATGTTGTGGACAGCCGATGATAGTTGGTTGTTGATTGTTGGCATAATTTTTAAAACAAAAATTGATACTTTTAGCGGCGCTGGGTGAGGTGGTGAGGGACAAGGCGACATGTGGGCATTAACGATGTTGTGGATGGCGACTGGCTGGTGATGTTGTGGACAGCCAATGATAGTTGGTTGTTGACTGCTAGCATAATATTTTTTTAAAAAAAAAAATTGATACTTTCAGCAGCGACTTGTATAGTTTCAGTAGCGATACAAAACTCCTGAAAGTCACCATTGGTGGCAACAGAAGTCGCCACTTGAAGTATACTTTCAGCAGAGACATTGTAACTTTCAATGACAGTCGTAATAGTGGTGACTCTTTGTCGCCTGTCACAGCTGAAAACCTTTCAACAGCGACTTTTAGACTTTCAGTCACCGCTGAAAGGCTTTTTTTTTTTTTAATGAGTTAGGAAAAACAGCCTCTCCACTAACTCATTTCTCCACTTAATTTCTTTACTATTAGATCGGCTTTTAATGGTTGAAATTTATTTTATAAAAATATCATTAACATTGATATTTAATATTAAATGAAAAAAAACACTTGTTGATCAATCAATGAACATTGCATGCTATTTTTTTAAGGACATAAATAAACCTGTTCAGGATGTCATATTTTATATTCTTAATTAACACATGCAATACTTAGGAAGGAGAACAAGGTATAGAATCTTTATACGTATAGTATAACATCAACCACAAGCAAGTAATATATACGTTCTCTATACGATCCAAGTGATTAATTTAATTACCAACTTGTTACATTTCACCGTGTGGGAAGTAGCTTGTCAAGTTTTAGGATCAAGAACATTATTATGGTAGCTCGTGAATTTAATATTTATCCGAATGAATGAATATTGAAATTCAACTAATATATGTACGTATCATTTGGTTTGAACAAAATCACTGGGAACTACGATCACTCATCTGTTGAGAAATATGAATTATATTGTTATTTCATGAATAAATTCAAACCGTTAAAGTGTAACCTAGAGCTAGTTATAGCCTTTAATTTTAGAGAAAATCTTATTAAAAGACAGTTAAATTACCTAAATTCTAATTTGAATTATTAAACTTAACAAATCATTAATCAGGTTATGTGACACAAATAGGGATTTTAAAATCTGATGAAATGTTCAGAATGCCCCTATGTGAATGAGAAGAAAATATAAGGGAAAATCAAAATTCTTCCTGAAAGTGAACTTCAGGGATAGAGGAATCTCGGTTTATTATTTTATAAAATTATTATAATATTTTATGATTAAATCCAAATTGTTAAGATGTAACCTATAATTATAGGACTCGGCGAAAAAAAAAACCTATAATTATAAAATTTTATTATAATTTTAAAAAATGATTTTCTTTTTAAATTTTTCTTCACTTTTTGAAGTATTTACGTTAAAATGAAATCAAACGTCTATCCAGCAAAATAAATAAGCTAGGTTTTCCAACACAGGATATATTAATCCAGATTTTTTTTGGACAAATAAATTTAGGAGATTATTTAGCTAAATATGTTTCTTATTTGAGCTTTTTTTTTAAAAAAAAAATATTACACAAGGTCTAATAATACCTTAAATTGTTGAAGAAGAAAAATTGTATATAAAAGTTGTCAGATTTTATGAGGAAAAGCACTTACGGCAGGCATTTCACTTTAATGCTTAATTCTTCTAATTTTCAAACTATTGAAATTGGATTATAATTACTCAAATATCTGCTTTGATCACAACCAGAATTTGTGCTTTAGATGAGATTCCTAAATAGAGCAAGCTTTTCAAATATGGCATATATAAACGCCTGTAGATGATCACACCCTTTCAAAACTTATTGTCGAAGCAACATTTGGGTAAAGAGGTTAATCCAATTTTTCCTCCAATATAATCTGTTGTTTGTTGCTGTTGTTCATACACATGATTGGAAGAAATAAATGTAAAGAGGTTAATTTGTTTTTAAACTATTGCAATGTATTAAATTTATATTTTTATGAAGCAAAAAAATAATAAAGCAGCACAATAAAATATTTAAACACGATAAAAAACCGTGGCATGGCTAATAAATTATATGGAAAGTCCGATGTTGCAATTTTCTTTCCTGAACATACACATAAATTTTCTTTTAATTTGATCCATGGCAAAAACATATTTAACCATATCTATCTATATATATATACTCTCTCCGGTTCTAATTATAAGACAAAGTTAACTTTTTTGGAGAAATTAAGGAAGCCAATTAAATTACTTTAGAGTGTTTATATTTTTAGTATCTTTAGATTATATATTAGTTTATCAGTAGTTTGGAGAAAAAAATAAAAATAAAAATAAAAATACCCTAAAATAATTTAATTGGCTTCCTTAATTTCTCTAAAAAAATCAACTTTATCTTATAATTAGGACCGGAGGGAGTATATGTATTCATCATGCTTTTTACAGGTATTCTACATGCTTTTAAGATGACACAAACACACATCTAAAGTGTTGGTGAGCTGTATATATATTAAGATTATTTAATTCTTATGCGGCTTCTATTGCTTTATCCAATACCGCTAGTCAACAATTATATGCTCTTTATTATATCCTACGATCCTTTTTATAAACTCCGATTAATTATTTATATAAATTGATTGAGAAAGTTAGTTAAAATTAATTATTCCTTGAAATCTCAAAAGTATCCAGTTTGATGAGTTTGATTAATTAATTTAAAATTTTATTTAGCTAGGGATATTAGATGAAAAATTTAGGACGACAAAACTTATGTTATGTTTGTTATACGACTTATATTTATTAAGTCAAGTGTATAGATGAATTTACAAGTGCATATATGCATTAAACAACATACAATAGCAGAATAACAAATGTCCACATAAAAATTTATCAATCCTAATCTTAACAACTAACAATAGAAAAAATAACAAGTGTCCATGTGAAATTTACAAATTCTAATTTACATTATAAGGGCTGATACAGAAATGTAGGAGTGCTTCATAGGTGAACTTACAAGTGCACATGTATTTTGATAACTAAAAATAATAAACTAATAACTTGATCGAAAGGATATAAACAACATTTAATCCAAAAATTTATTACTTTAAATAAAATATTTTATATTATGAAATATGCAGGAGTTCTTTATAATATAATAATGACTAGAGAGAGCAACTATTATCTAGAACATGAAAAAAAGGACGTTGTTATTTAACTATTTCAAGATTTGAAATGATGACTAGCTAGCTCGTTATTAACCTAAAAAATAAAATAAAATAAAATCTGACCTATAATGACAACTTTAAAAAAAATAGTAAATATATAGCTTGTTTGTGAATAAGTTATTATTGTTATTCTGCTCTCTAGCTAGCGTGTCCAAAATTAAATTATGTTATTTTCATAATAGAAAAAAACTAATCTGCCTTATAAATAAATTAAATCTGCAAAAGCATGGAAAAAAGAAAACTGCTACGAATTAAATGAAACACCGCCATAATTAATTATTAGTTGTAACTTGATTATAATTTAATAATGGGGCTATATTTTGAAGAAACATATAATCCTAATAATAATAAAAATAATTATTATTAGTGGGGTCATGTGATGGAATTCTGATTTGTCTTTAAAATTTGGCCCCAAGGAATTAGAAAGAACCCTTTTATCGTAATTCATCGTCAAGCATGGATCTGAAAAAACCTACCTGGCGCACACAGACACACAACAGTCCCTGAGTTCTTTTTCTTTTCATGTTTGTTGCCCCTTTAATCCCTTTTTTTTCTTTGCCATCCAAATTTTCTTTTTCTTTACTGTTTTCCTTAAAATATCATTTCCTTAAAATATCATTTTCATTCGGCTAAAGATACTCTCTCCACTTTAATGATTTCAACACAAAATTTTTGACTGGTCGTCTCTCTCTTACTCAGTACTTAAATTTTTTATCCTTTACATATGTATGATCTTTAATGCTGTTACATTGTACCGACAAACGCTGTGATAATTGACCAGAATCAGGGTTTAAGTGTGGTTGTAAAACACATATAAGTGAGCTGTTGAACTATCTTTAGAAAAAGATTATCCCTTTCAAGACATGTTTAATTCGTTAATTATAAAGGTTTGTTTTAGAAAATAATAGAGAAGGGAGAAGAATATGTTCCATGTTCGGATCCAGGTCTAACCTCTCACGCAGAGTTTAAACTACTAAAGCCTAAATTAGAGTGGCATAACAGATGGACCACTTAAAGTGAGAAAAGAGAGAGCAGAGATAACCAGAAAAATTAACGGTTGGGATGCATGGAAGACTTAGAAGGTAAAGGGTTTTCACCTATCTCAACAAATGTGCTTTTTAAGATTTGAACTTGGGTTCTCCTTTTTTACAGGGTTGAAGCTCCTTACCGCTTCAATCAACAGTTTGTTAGTTGATTGATATATCTAAATCGATAATAGTTGAGTAATATAGTTTATAACTTTTTTTTTTTATGAAACGAAAAAGGAGCGAGGATTACGATAGTATTATCCAAACCCTCTGAGTTTGCTTCCTAATTATATAAATAGTTATCTGTGAATCAGTGGCTGTTTTTCATCAACACAATAGAGAAAAGGGTTTTATCTTGTGGAAGTCTTTTGCCAAAAGATTCTTTTTATTACATAGCTAACATTATCTTTGAGAAATTGGAGAGAAAAAGCTTATGATAATTTTGTAAAAAGAGATTCCAAAACTGATCCATTTGAATAATGAGACAGTGCAAAATCCACACTATGTAATCATTCCGATCCAGTTAATTAACATGCATGTCTTTATAATTTCAATATTCTAGCTCTATCACTCACATCGGGTAGATTTACTTTTACTTAATACAAAAAATTAAACGACAAATTAATTATTGCTTCTAGATTCGTAAGCATATTTGACACAAGTCCCTAAACAACATGTTAGCCTTTTAAAATAATATAACATATTTATCGCATACGAGTAATTCGTTTTGTTAAGAGACACGAATCATCCTTCTCATTTATAGCGAAAATATAAAGCTCACACGAGTTTTGTTAAAATAACACAAATATTACTTCTACTTTCAAAATAACCATATATAAATAATTTCCTTCAGTTTACTCTGTTAGTTTTTTTTGAAAGAAACAAATTAGTGTTAATTTTGGAGGAATATATCAGTTCATTTTTTAAAAAGGGAAAATCAGAAAAAAAAAAAAATTCTGTAATTTAATTTTATATTATCCGGGAAAGTATCTGTAATTTTCTTGTCATCTTTAAGGAAGATCTATATAAATTTTAAAACATGAAAAATTTGTACAATTTCAATAGAATATATAAGAGAACATAGTATAACTTATACTCTTCAAAACTACTAATTTAGAGATTGAATTTTGAAATGAAATAATTTTTTTGTATGCTTAAACCAGAGAGAGAGAGAGAGAGAGAGGTGTTGAATTGTTAAATGGGGTCTAAAGCGATGCAACATTTCACACGATTATAATTTTCATTGAGAACTAGAAGATCGAGATGATGTTATGTATATATATGGAAAAACAAAGCAAAGTGAGGTTAAGGTGGGTGGGCCAATATTCATATATACCTTCATTCTCTACTGATCTTTCCCTCTCACTCATTCTATCAACGGCTATTCGACGCTTTTTTTGGATTACTAAGTATCTGAATAACTGACTAATCAAATTTCGAAGTTTATAGTTGCGGCTCCCAGTAAAGGTGTATCTTATGGGACTCGAATTCGAAAGCCAAAGGGAGACCTCTCTCTATCTATCTATCTATCCATATATATATATATATATATATATAAAGTGAGATAAAGGAGATGATGAGGATAAGATTCCCCAAAATTGTCTTACCTGCCACTGTGTTTTCATATCAGTTAGTGCATATGCAACAAAAGACAAACTGATCTATCTCGTATATTTTTCTTTCTTCATTCCTTTAATTTAGTGATCACCTGATCATTTGATGCTTTCATGTGCCTTCATGTGCATTCACCTTACAAAGCCCCTTACAACACAAACTATCACGGCCTAAAATCCGAGTTGTAATGAGTGTATGGGTTAAATGCATATTTGGATTAGATTTTGAAAAATAGCTTTTACAATTTATGAGGTAAATATATGAGAGGAGTTTTGTTTCACCTTACGGAAAAATACTTCTAAAACCATGGTTTCGCAGTTACACAATCATGCAATAAGTCAAGAAATTGCACATAGCCTAATAAGCCTAAACAAACAAACATCTCTACAATAATAAAATAATGCTTATTAAACTCTCAGTTTTAAAACTATTTAAAATCTCACTGAGAAACAAACCAAAAAAAAGAATAACTTCAGGGGCGCGCCGCTATTCCATTGCCTACATAAGTTTAATACATTGGCTCCAACTCAATCATAGTAATCATGGCGCTATAAGACTCCATAGGACGTACCAATTCAACACAATCTAAGTCTATATATGAAGCATAACCGACAACAGCCACTTGTACTGGTTGCGTCATCTAAAAATATATATATAAAGAAAGGAGTGGTAGATAGAGATAACAAAGAGCACGTAAGGGAAACAAGGGCACAGAAGAGTTTTTGAAACATATTTTCAAGAAGGGAAAGCAAATAATCTTTGGTGGGGAATAACCGTCTAACATACATTTCATTATGTATCTCTTTTATGTGTAAGGGTGGGGAATAATTGTCCCACTTATAATTTGTAGTAGTAGTACAATATGTATATCGATCTTTTATATGTATAAGAATGGGACGGCCCAGTAATTGTCCCACATAAATTATATATACCATAGATTTCTTTCTTTGTATAAAGGGCTCTGGATCAGAAAATAATAGTTAAGTTAATTAATTAGAAGCCTGAAATTAGTGAGGATAATAGCTAGCTAGAAGCTGTAATTTGTTCGAGGAGTTATGTAATTGATTCAGTAACTTGTTTCTTCCTAATGATGCACTTCTGAGAAGGTTAAAGAAGTATACTCATCAAAGAGTGTTGTCTGCCATTCTCTCCTTCAACTGCATTCTTCATGCACTGTTAACACTGGTTTGATGTTTGTTTTGGTTTTTTGGTTCGTGTACTTGCTTTTTTCTTTTGTGACAGTACTGCTTTTGGCTTCTCTTCCTCTGTGGTATGTGGTTGTAACTACCTCCCGTTTTTAATATAAGACCTAGTTAACTAATATGGAGTTGTAAAGGAAGCTAAATAAATACTTATTATATACCAATTTATAAGTTATGCACCGTAGACTATACCTAAGGGGTTTTAGTGCTGGCTATAAGATCCTCTCTATATATACCGTCATGGATCAAACCCCTTACTAGATGCTTAAAGAATCCAGTTAAGTGCTGACTGTGCTAGGCCTCATTTTTGTTGGTGTTGGTCGTGTTCAATGTCATTATAGCTGGCTTTGTTTAGCTTTTGTTTTGTTTGCGGATTGGGGCTAAACGAGTCATTCACACTACAAAAAAAAAGGTATTTTGTAGCGGTGCAATTGTAGCGGTTATATTAAACCGCTACAAATTATAGTATTTGTAGTGGTTCTTACCTAAACCGCTACAAATTTGTAGCGGCAACGTTTTTTGTAACGGTTTACTTCAAAAAACCGCTACAAATTTGTAGCGGCAACGTTTTTTGTAACGGTTTACTTCAAAAAACCGCTACAAATTTGGCGCGAAATTCCCGCCAAAACTTGTAGCGGTGATTTTGTAGCGGTTAATGCACAGAAACCGCTACCATATTCCCGCCATTTGGCGCGCCAACAGTGTAGCGGTTATTTGTAGCGGTTACAACCACAGAACCGCTACAAAATACCAAAGGACAGAATTTTGTAGCGGTTCTGCCCCTATAACCGCTACAGAATTTCAAGAGTCTCGCCATTTGTAGCGGTTCTGAGCAATAACCGCTACAGAATTTCAAACGTTGTGAACTTTTGTAGCGGTTATTGTAGAACCGCTACAAATTTAATTATTTGTAGTGGTTAGAGTAGCGGTTATTTGAATAACCGCTACTAAAAGCTGGCCTATTTAAACCCCCCGCATCCTTCATTTCTCCTTTTGCTCATTTTGTTTCCTGAGGTTTCTCTGAGTGATTTCTTCGAGATTTGAGCGTTCAGACGTCTGTATAGGAGTTTTTGCTCAGTATTTGCATTTGAGGTACGTATATAACACGTATTTTATTTATATTTATATTTTTATTATATTTTTTTAATAATAATGTGACTAATTTTTTTTGTAATTTGTACAGTGGATATGGCTTCAGGACAGGATAAGGGGAAGGCCCCTGAGGTCCCCAGACCGATTTTACGGGGTGGCAGCAGCCGGGCAGGGGGCAGAGGAAGGGGGCAGCGCGCAAGCAGGGGTACCGCGGCATCTCAGCCCATCCCCCCACAGGCACCGCAGACGATCACACAGGCGACGACTGTACCAGAGGTGCCTGAGGTGGAGAGGCCAGATATTAGCGTTGAGGACTTCCTCAACGAGGAGGAGTTCGAGATCCCGATGGGGTTCAGGGAGATGGAGCAGTTCCTCGATGAGGAGGACGCTCAGGACCAGAACAACCAACGAGGGTCGTCTTCGCGGTCCACTGGGTTTGAGGTGCAGGTCGAAGGTAAATTAATTTTTTAATTTAGTAAATTATTTATTTAAATCAGAAATGTTAACTTTGAATTACAATTTATCTAACATGCAGTAAACTGTGCAGACGAGCAGGGGAACGTTTCGACGAGGAGGCTAGACGTGGCCGGTTTGAACCAGATGGACCGGAGCCTCCGAGTTATAGTGCCGTGGAATGAGGGCACTGACCAGCCAATCCACAATGAGGGTCACCTGTTCAACCGCTTCCTGAACGACCTGGGCGCGAATTGGATGCGGTTCCCCCTTTACTTCCAGACGTGGAGGCACGTTCCGAAGGGGCCGAAGGACCTGGCTTGGGAGGAGGTGGTTCAGGTAATTAAAATTATTTAATTAATATTTTTTGTAATTAATTCTATTTAATTAATATTTTATTTATTATGTTTTTTGTAATTATTAATATTTAAATAATCTTTTTTCAGCTGCGGTTTGCCGTCCCGGCCAACCGGAAGAGGTACGCCCTCATGAAGATGGGTGACGCCTGGAGGAACAGGAGGAACCGTCTCTTCCACAAGGTGGATAAGGACGGGACGATGCCTCTGGAGCAGCTGAGCGAGAGCGTCCCAGACGGCGTGCCGCCGAACGACTGGGCACGTTTCGTCCAGTGGAGGAGGAGTGCTGAGGCGCAGGTAATGTATTTATTAGATTTTTGATATATAATTTTGTAATTGTTAAATATTAAATTATAATTTCAATTTAATTTGCATTTAATTTTAAATTATAATACATTTAATATTTTTTTTCCAGGAGCTTTCTCAGAGGAACACCGAGATTCGAGCGCAGCAGACGATCCACCACACAGCAGGATCGAAGACCTTTGCTGTGACCTACAGTGAGCTGGTAAATTTTCAAACAATCACTTACTTTTAGCTGATTATTTCATAATACTAATTATTATTTTGTATTTGTTTCAGGAGACGAAGGCACAGCAGGAGAACCATCAGACGGACTATAGGGAGTTGTACGCCATCACACATAGACACCGTGACGGGACTACGACCTCTCAGCAGGCAGAGGCGGCCATTGTAAGTAATTTTATTATTATATTTTTTATAAAACCAAGTTAATAATGAAAAATGCTAATTAGTAATTGTTTCATAAAATGGCAGGAGCAGATGCAGCAGTCGCAGGCTGAGCTGCGACAGACACAGCCTGAGGAGTCACAGGGGTCAGTAGACCCGACGGCTCCTTTGAAGGCGGGTCTGCCTCAGGCTAAGCACCCCAGACGCATGCGGGGGATGGGGATAGGCGCTAGACCCAGCATGGTCTACGGCAGGAGCGCCGCCTCTGAGGCTGGCAGCTCTAGAGGGGTCAGACGTCAGAGGGACGAGTCTATTAACCAGCTGCGGTCAGATATGGAGCAGCAGATGCAGCAGATGCAGGTGCAGCAGCAGCATCACCTACAGATGCACGCTGATATGATGTACGCTCAGCAGACGCAGTGGCGTGAGATCGCGAACAACATGCTCGAGGGAGCATGGAGTCGCCTGTTCCCGGACGAACAGCATCCAGTGGTTCCCCTTGTCCCTCACTACGTCGTCCCGAGTACGACTCCTCCTCCTCCTCCCCTTGCTGATGACGATGGTGCGGTTCACTCTGCGCAGCGGCCCGATCCAGAAGTCCCTGAGGGAGCACCAGATGATCAGCCCCCGGCTACTTAGTTTAGGACTTTTTTTGTTTAAACATTTGTAAATATATATATATATATATATATATATGAGTTTTTATTGAGTAATTATTTCTTATTGTGTTTTATATAATTATATTTCTTATTGTGTTTAATTTATGAATTATTTATATCTAAATTAAAAAAAAAAATAAAGTATATATATTTGTAGCGGTTTTAACTTAAAACAACTACAAATATATATATTTGTAGCGGTTTATATTAAGAAACCGCTACAACCATATATGTTAGTAGCGGTTTTAAAATACTAACCGCTACAAATATATATATATATATAGTTGTAGCGGTTTATCTTAAGAAACCGCTACAACCATATATGTTAGTAGCGGTTTTAAAATACTAATCGCTACAAATATATATATATATATATATAGTTGTAGCGGTTTATCTTAAGAAACCGCTACAACCATATACGTTAGTAGCGGTTTTAAAATAATAACCGCTACAAAATGCTCATCATTTGAATTTTGAAATTTGCCGCCTTTCTGCACATTTGTAGCGGTTATGTTATGTATAACCGCTACAAATTAAAAATTATTTTTAAATCTTCTGTTCAACGGCTTTAATATTAGTAGCGGTTTTATATATATAACCGCTACAAATACTCAACAAGTAAATTTTGAATTTCCCACCAAAGTGTAACGGCTTGAATATTAGTAGCGGTTTTATATATATAACCGCTATAAATACTCAACAAGTAAATTTTGAATTTCCCCAAGGTGTAATGGCTTGAATATTAGTAGCGGTTTTATATATATAACCGCTACTAATATTTTACTACTGTAGCGGTTGGTGTAGCGGTTTAAGAACCGCTACAAAATTATAAACGTTGGAATTTCAAAATATAAGGTTCTAGGCATTCGTCATTCTCTTCTCACTCATCTTCTTCTCTATACTTTCTTCTCTCTCACTTGTAGCTATGGATAAATTATGGATCAGGTTGCCACGCAATTCTCCTGAATATTTGTACGGATTAAATAGTTTCTTGGATTTCGCATTCACTCACGCTAGCTGTAACGACAAGATCGTCTGTCCGTGTCGGAAATGCAAGTTCAAGAAGTGGCATGCACGAAATGTTGTGAAGGAACATTTGCTTGTGAAGCCTTTCCCTGAGGACTATACGTTCTGGGCAGTTCATGGTGAGAAGGCCGGCATTAGATACGACGATGCTGTTCCTCGAAGTTCTCAAGTAGGCGTTCAAGTAGATGAAGATGATCCTGTGAATGATGCTGTGCGTGATGCGTTTGGATTTCAAGGTGACAACTTCAACAAAGAAGTGCACGGCTCTGAGCCGGCTTTTATGGGGAATGAAGCAGCTCGGGATTTTTTCAGCTTGATGGATGAAGCAGATCGTCCTTTATATCAAGGTTGTCGCAAATATTCTAAATTATCTTTCTTGATCAAATTGTATCATATCAAGTGCTTGTGTGGGATCACAGATAAGGGAATGTCGATGTTGCTCGACTTATTACAAGATGCATTCCCCGACGCCGAGATTCCGACAACATTCTACGAGGCCAAGAAGATTATCAACAGGTTGGGGTTGAATTATCAAAAGATTGATGCGTGCCCAAATAATTGTATGCTGTATTGGGGAGACGATTCCACCAGGGAGACGTGTAAGAGATGTCACACATCGAGGTACAAGACAATTCGGAAAGGGAAAAAGAAGAAGAAGAAACCTGCAAAGATTCTCAGGTACTTCCCTTTGAAACCTTGTCTGGTACAGATATCTTACAGCAGCTTGAGCATGTTGACTTCGAGTTTGGAAAAAGCGACGATTCAGCACAAACTCGCCAAAAGACACGCAGGACTTCGGCGCCTCAGCAGTGGAAGAAGATAAGTATTTTCTTCACGCTTCCATATTGGAGATCTAATTTACTTCGCCAGAGTCTTGATGTAATGCACATTGAAAAGAATGTTTGCGACAATGTGTTGTATACGTTGCTTAACGAACCCGGTAAGACAAAAGATCACCTTCAAGCGAGGAAAGATTTATGCGACATGGGAGTTCGTGAAGACGCTTGGCCAGATGAGCATGACAGATTTACACCGGCAAAGTTTACCCTCACAAAACTGAACAAGGATGTGTTCCTCGCGACGTTGAAGAAATTAAAAGTTCCTTATGGGTATTCAAGCAACATTTCTCGATGTGTCGACTTGCAGGCTCGAAAGGTTGCTGGCCTGAAGAGTCACGACTCACATGTTCTTATGCAACAGTTACTCCCTCTGGCTATATAGAATACACTTCCTCCCGATGTTTCCATCGTTTTGGTGGAACTTTGTTCTTTCTTTCGGAAGTTGTGTTCTAAGGTTTTGATCGTTGAGGAGCTCAATAAGCTACAGTCGAAAATCATTCTTATGCTTTGCCATTTGGAAATGATCTTTCCTCCGTCCTTTTTTACTGTGATGGTTCACCTCACAGTCCACCTCGTTCATGAAACAAAGCTCGCTGGACCAGTACAATATCGTTGGATGTATCCGATTGAGAGGTACTCATTTTAAACATGTGCTTTAATTTATTGTCCGTATTTAATGTTTGCTAGTCGTCCTTTTCATCATTTTATATCAATTTTCTCTTATGTACTTCGTAGGTTCCTTGGGAAATTAAAATCTTACGTGAGGAATAAGGCGTGGCCAGAAGGTTCTATAGCTGAAGGCTATATAGGGGATGAGGTGCTATATTTTTGCTCAAGGTATTTTGATGATCTTGAGACGGCTTTCAACCGCCCGCCTCATGTTGACGATTGTCCTGAACCTGCGCCGACATCAGGAGAATTTATCCCTCGTGTTGGTAAACCAGTTGGAGCAACTGAGAACTTCAAACTAACAGCAACTGAGAAGTTCCAAGCACATAGACATGTTTAATTAATTGCACTCAAGTTGAATCTTTCATACGGTAAGAATTGTACACTCACATGTTATTCGATCTATATCTTTCGTAACATTTCTCACTTTCATTTCACTAACGCCTTTCCATTATTAATTGCAGGGAATTCAGAAGTCATGTTAAGCGTCAGCTCAGGATCCGTACACAGACATCCTCGGAAGTTGATAGGAGGGTCCACAGAGAATTCCTGAGCTGGTTTGCACGTAGAATACTAAATGACCACAACCCATACTCACCAGATTTCAGAGCTCTCACAATCGGCCCTATTGATCATGCAAAACGGTTTACAGCATACAATGTCAATGGTTTTAAGTTTTGCACGGTTTCATGGGATCAAGGATTGCAAACACAGAATTCAGGTGTTTATGGCACATTTGGGACAAGGAGTTATGCGAGCAGCAGTGACGCCAACGTGCAGTTCGGAGGCCTCCCTTACTATGGCAAGCTTCTTGATGTGGTCGAGCTTAATTATCAAGGCCGTTTCACCGTGACGCTGTTCAAGTGTTTGTGGGCAAATACCACTACTTCTCGGGGACTGACAACTGACGACCTAGGGATCACATCAGTCAATTTCTCACGGCCGATTCATACCGGTATTTCTCAAGGTGATGAGCCGTATATTCTAGCTTCAGAGGCACATCAGGTTTATTATGTCGAGAACGAGAGGCATAGGGATTGGCACATGGTCGTTCATTTAAAACCAAGAAACCTTTACGACATGGGTGAAGGCGATAACATCGTCTACGAGAGTGAGCCATTTCAACCAGCTGATTTTGAAAACTATTTCCCTGAAGGCGATGACAATTTACCTCTACTGCGGTGAGTTTTTTTAAGTCCACGTCATTTGAATTAAATTTTTTAAATTTAATAATACATCAATAACAATAATTTTTCTACAAAATTTCTGTAGGGATGGCGACGATGAGTGATCAAATTCAAATTATGCTTTTGTCTTTACAAAAAATGCAAAAAATTTGTTAAAATAAAATGTAAAAAAAATTTAAAAAAAAATTAAAATAATATTTGTAACGGTTATTAAACCGCTACAAAAATATAAATAACTGCTACTAACTAATAACCGCTACAAATAGCACTATGAATATTAAACCGCTACAAAAATATAAATAACCACTACTAATTATAACCGCTACATTAACCGCTACAAATAGTATGTGAATCCCTATAAATACCCTTACCACAACTCATTTCAAACACTCCCCAATTTCTTTTCACCTTACCTTTCTTTCATTTTCTCTCATTTACAACTTCTTTCGTATGAATAGAGGAGCTGAATAATACGATCAAATATGGTAACAAGATTTTTAATTTCTTTTAGAATACTTCTTTCCTTTCTATAAAATTTATTCTAATCATCTTTTTTAGATATATCATAACTGTATCTCATTTTCATACACAATTACATTATATTAGATAACATAATAATTCCTTATTACCTACCTATCCTTAATATTACTATAAATATAAATTTTATACTACTCCTTTTCAATTACATATTTCCTTTTTATTTATTAATAAGTTAAACTATTGAATAATAAACTAATTGAAAAAGATAAAATAATAACAAAATAAACCATTTAATTTAATATTGAAAAAACAGAAAAAAAAATAATTATATTTTTTAAAAAATATTTTAAATATTTGTAGCGGTTATGAAACCGCTACTAAATAACGCGCTTTTTATCGGCTCAATTTAAATTTTTTGGAGCCAATTTTGAATTTCATGAAATTAGTAGCGGTTTTTGAGAACCGCTACTAATTTCAAGAAATTCAAAATTAGTAGCGGTTTTTAAGAACCGCTACTAATTTCATGAAATTCAAAATTAGTAGCGGTTCGTTAACCGCTACAAAATAAAAAAATGTCATTTTTTTCGCACCAACAAATTTTCAATTTTTTATATTTATAGCAGTTTCTTAACCGCTACAAAATTAAAAATTCTTTTTTTAGCTCTTAATATAATTTTTTATATTTGTAGCGGTTATATAACCGCTACAAATATCTCTGGATGTTGTAGCGGTTATGCTTAACCGCTACAAACTATATAGCGGTTATTTTGATTGAGTAGCAGTTTTATAGAACCGCTACAAAACTGCTTGCAACGCTCGATTTAGTAGCGGTTTTATTAACCGCTACTAACATAGTTTATAACGGTTAGAACCGCTACTAATACCCATTTTTAACTGCTACTAAATCACGTTTTTTTTGTAGTGTCATTCCCATTTTGAAGGCACACTGAACAACAATGTAAACTCGATGCTCTCATCTCTTTTCCGTCACTCTTTATATAGAACTGATCACATTCCCAAGACCATATTAGCTGTAAAATCTTCTATGCTTGTATATAAGGAAAAATGACAAAAATATTATCAAAATATGTAAAAAAATAAATAAGGGTGGTCAATTTCAACAATTCCAAATTGACTAATTTGAAATTTTGAAATGTTGATAAATGTGTGAAATTACATAAGTGCCCTTACTTTTTATTTTTTTAAAGAATCCCTAAAGCCCCTTACTGCCCGCCGGAGCTCTGGTCGCCTAATATATATATATATATATATATATATATACATTTTTTCAATTTCTCAATCAAAAGTTGTCAATATAAAAAAGATGTTTGAATTGATAATAGCAATACTAAAGTTGTAAAAGGTGACTTAATATGTATTTTTTGAATTTCTCAGTCAAAAGTTGTTAATAATGATACTAAAATTGTAAACAGAGTATTTTTAGAACATTTCCTAATAATTTTCACTAGAGCTCTTGCCGTCTAATATCTTTTTATATTTCTCAAGCAAATGTCGTAACTATTGATACTTGAATTATTTAATAATGATGTTAAAGTTGTAAATGAGATATTTATTGAATATTTCTTAATAACTTTCACTGGAGCTTGGTGGTCTAATATATATATATATATTGCATTTCTCAAGCAAAAGTCATTAATATTGATATTTGAGTTGTTAATAACGATACTAAAGTTGTAAATGAAGAATATGTTGAATATTTTCTAATATCTTTCACCACAGCTCCGACAGTCTAATATTTATTTTTTGAATTTCTCAGGTAAGAGTTGCCAATATAGATATCGGAGTAGTTAATAGTAATACTAAAGTTATAAATTGAGTATTTGTTGAATTTGCTTGAGAAATTTAAAACATAATATTAGGTCATCATTTTCAACTTTATCATCGTTATTAACAACTCAAGTATCTATATTGGCAACTTTTATTTCAAAAATTCAAAAAAAAAAATGTATTAGGATGTGTAGAGGTCTAGTCACCAGTTGCTGGCAAGGACATCGGAGCTCCGATGACTGGCCGACGTACACGGTCGCCGGCGTTGGAGCTCTGAAGGCTAGCAGGAGGGATTTTTTTTTTCTAAAAACAAAGTAAGAACACTTATATAATTTCACACATTTGTCAACATTTCAAAATTCTAATTCCGTCAATTTGAAATTATTGAAATTCATCACCCTTATTTGTCTATTATATATTTTGACAATATTTTTATATCATTTTTCCTAAATTCATTCCTTTGACTGTTGTAAACTTGTAAGGGAGCATAGTCTTTTATGTATTGTTTTAGGGTCTATTTGGCAAAGCGGTGGGTAGCCCC
This sequence comes from Inga laurina, assembly GCA_963855925.1. NCBI lineage: Eukaryota > Viridiplantae > Streptophyta > Magnoliopsida > Fabales > Fabaceae > Inga > Inga laurina. The sequence continues at coordinate 4,515,750 of OY979707.1, forward strand.
CACCGCACGTTTTGAAGAAAAAAATCACAATGGCAGCAAATGAACCGTTTGGCAAGGCGTTGATCATTCCTTCGCTTTTGGAATCATCATGGCATTTTTTTGAAGCTGAACTTCGTAGCTTTTCCACTGCACTTTTAGTCTCTCTCTTCCATCAATGCTCAACTGCAGACCATTGGAAGCATTATATGTTCATTATTTTGTCTCACCAACCTCCATGACCGTCGTTAACCCATGTACAAAGGCGATCTCTGAGCTTGTATTTTCGTTCAAATCAAAGCTTCCGGTGGTGCATCTCAGAGAGCTCCGTCCAAGACTGCGTGTGTAAGCTTTGCCGTCGTGGGTCACACCGTCCAGATCTCCATGTGTCTCGTCGGTGTCTCGCGTCATCACTCATCTCATGGCTTGCCTTCGGTGGTTCGGTGTACCACCCTCATTATTTTGTCTGACCAAGCTTCTTTGTTCGCGCATGCACAAAGGCGATGCTCTGTTTCGATGGTTCGCTGGTTCGTGTGTTTGAAGGAAGAAGAAGATGCTTTGGTCAAATTAGATTTGACCAGGGACTTCTTTGCAAATTTCAAAAGTTTTTGAGGGATTAAATTAAAAATTGTTGAAATATTTTTAGGGTCAAACTGTAATTTATGAAAAATTTGCATAAATTTGGGTCTTTTTCTGTGATTTCCCTGATCCCTTTTCTTCATTCACTTATAATTTTCATAAATTCTGGGGTACTTTTCTGTTATTTTCTCTAGTCCTCAAATTAATGCTTAATCATGTAATAATATCCCAAAAAATACATTAATCTGACTTATTGTATTTTATCAAATTTTAGTTTTAATTTAATTTTTTACTTCAGTTATCACAATATATACAAATAATATATATATATATATAATTCATGCCCTTTTCGGTCATTTTGCATCTAAATGGGCTTTTCAAACTCTAATCCAAACAAGTTCAAGGTTAGGAAAAAAGTCACCTCTGCCACCACTAATCCAAACACAAATTACATTTACATTTTCACTTTTTTTCCTACCTTACTTTTCCAAAAGTCAGATAGTAAAAAAAGTCACTTCTCCACCGCTAATCCAAACGGGCACTTACTTTTTTAAAATAAAATTTTCTTACTATAAAAAATTAAAATTAAGTCATCTATGAAATTATAAATTTAAATGTTTTATAAATTAATACATGGTTTCAATTCGTTAATAAATTAGCACTTTATAATTGTAATAAAATAAAATAACTATATTTAAGTTCTATTAAATACAAACTTTGTCCTCACTAATTTTTTTAATCATTATAAAAATTTTAAACTATTTGAAAAACACTCTTTCTTAATCTCTCATAATTGGTTAAGACACTTCATGCTCAATTTTTTTATAAAAAAAGTGACCATTTATTATAATTAAGTGTGTGTTCTGATTAACTTTTAGAGAATAGCTTTTACAATTTACGAGGTAAGTATGTGAGAGGAGTTTTGTCTCGATTTATGGAAAAATGATTCTGAAACCATGGTTTTGAGAGTATAAGAACACACACTAAGACACTCGAATTTTAGATAAAACACTTGTGTTGGAACCGTAATGATAATATAAAAAAAAAATTAAATTAAATAACAGAAATTAAGAAGGGAAAATCCCATATAAATACCTTTTGAAATAACAAAACCCCCAAAAGTCTGTTATAATATGATAAAGACAGAAAAGTGCTGAGGGACCTTTCAGGGATATTGAAGTGTTGAGTAAAATACTAAAATGCCCCCTTTACTCATAGAAGTAAATGGATTCCTTTTGCTGCCTAGCGTGTCGCCATCCCCAAATCAGAAACGGTTGTGGGTGCCATTCTCTTCTGCTGCCGGCGACGTCGATGTGGGTGAGGGAATGTTCAGTTGTTGGTTTGTCCGTTTAAGCTTTGTGTTCGATTTCTCCTCCTCCTCGTGCTTATGTTCGATTCCAAAATGCCTGTGTCCGATTCTCTTCTGCAGATGTTGGTGTGAGCAAAAAAGGGAATCTTTGAAAACCAACCTTCCTTCTCCGCATGATTGGACGCTGTTGCTGATCCATTTCTGTGATCAAGGTTTTTAATTCTCCTTTTATGACGGAAAAGGCAGTTGAGGAAATTCATGGCAGACCTGAACAGACATATATGTTAATATCATGGATATGTGATCGGTTAAAGGAAAGTGATGACAAGACTTGTTATGGTAGTTGCTGTCATGAAGAATCTGGTGTTTTGTTAATTCCATTACTGTATTTGTCATTTCCATTACAACTCTTGTTAATCATGTCAGTTTGTTGTAATTAAAGTAAACATAAAGGAACACGTTCTTTTGGGTTCATGACTTATGTACATTAAGTGTAGATGGATTGAGTAATGTTAAATTGTCATTTGACAATGTATACGGTAGTTGCTGTCATGAAGAATCTGGTGTTTTGTTAATTCCATTACTGTATTTGTCATTTCCATTACAACTCTTGTTAATCATGTCAGTTTGTTGTAATTAAAGTAAACATGAAGGAACACGTTTTTTTGGGTTCATGACTTATGTACATTAAGTGTAGATGGATTGAGTAATGTTAAATTGTCATTTGACAATGTATACGGTAGTTGCTGTCATGAAGAATCTGGTGTTTTGTTAATTCCATTACTGTATTTGTCATTTCCATTACAACTCTTGTTAATCATGTCAGTTTGTTGTAATTAAAGTAAACATGAAGGAACACGTTTTTTTGGGTTCATGACTTATGTACATTAAGTATAGATGGATTGAGTAATGTTAAATTGTCATTTGACAATGTATACGGTAGTTGCTGTCATGAAGAATCTGGTGTTTTGTTAATTCCATTAATGTACTTGTCATTTCCATTACTACTCTTGTTAATCGTATCAATTTGTTGTTATTAAAGTAAATATGAAGGAATACGTTCTTTTAGTCCATGCCTTATGTACATTAGGTGTAGGTGAAATGAATAATGTTGAGAAGCCATTGGAGTATTTACTTGATACTTGTTGTCATGAATTTTTGTGGCTTTTGTCAATGTCACAACAGAACTTGTCATTACCATTACTAAACTTGTTATTCCCATTATAAATCTTGTCAAAGTCATTGAAAACTTTGTCATTCCCATTAGTCAACTTGTCAGCGTCCAGCCTTATTGGGGCAACACACACAAGGCCACAACTATTCATCAATATACAAGATAGGTGATCAAAATGATCCTCACTATGTCATCCCAAAATTCAAAGCTTGGTTACTAAGTTAAATGAAATGTGTCAATCTCCTTACAACAATGATGAATTCCAAAAAAAAAAAATTCTAACTTGAAGACAAAAAATTTACATTAAGAGCGTAATTTTGTCAATCATTTCCTCTTGATCAGGGTCATTCATGAAGTCACCAGTCTCAATGCTTCCTTTCTCTTGCTATTCATTTCATGGTTAACCATGGGAAACAAAGTGTAACCATCTCTCACATTTTTTTTTGCATATCCACTTTATCTCCCACTCTTTCATGTGACTCCACATCAATGTTCTCTGCATAGACTGCTTTTCTCTTCACACCAACCTCTTCATGTTGACCCTCCATGTCTACATCATGGCTTGCAATCTCTTAACTTGTCATTGGATAAGAGTAGCTAACTTTCACCTACAAAACAATGTCACAATTTAATTTAAGCTATCTTTGATTGAAACAACGTAACAGTTGGATGAAAATGGTAATTAATTTAAATATACTAATTAAGCTATCTTTGAAATATATTTGAAGTTCTGACTACGACCTTAAGACCTTTTGAGTTTTGAATAATTCGGTTCAGAGTCCAACAACAAAGTTTCTTAAAGATTTTCAAAATATTTATATTTATCCAGTGCATATAAGTAACTTTGTAATCACTAATAAATTATGCCATCTACATAACAATCTCTATGACAATTAAGTGATAAACAAATAATATAAATCAAGGAGAGGTAAAAACAACCAAACCAACTTCAATTAAAAAATACAGCCTCATTTCATTGCATTTCAGTTATAACCAGTTTTTGTAATAACCAATCAAATCAAACCAAGTAAATAGCTAAATCAGTTTATACATAAGATTTTCAATCAAATACAAGCATTTAATTCCTGAAATATATCGTTGAACAAGCACATGAAACTGAAATAAAAAGTATGCTATCAAAAGCACATCCGCATGTTTACTATTTCTTTCTTTATTTCAATTTCTTTTTCAATAACAACAAGTGATCCCATGAAATTCACCCCAACTTAAGGTTTCCCAGCAAACAGTTAAAACTCAATAAGAATACCCCCAACATGAAAAACTTCAAAGATCCCATGAATCATATATAACACACAAAAAAATAAGCATCTTGTTGACTGCAGACCTATCACGATATAGAAGTACCTGCATGCACTTTTCCAGCAATTTGACACATTCTTCAAAGGTCAAATTTTCATTCCATTCATCACGAAGAATTGGCCTTGCAAGATGGTTGCCAAGCCTAGTTGCCATATGGTTGTCATCAAAATTAATGCTAATCATGTTAACCTGGAAACAATTCACAAAAAACTGAGTAAAAACTAAATCTTGGAGGCAACTCACTCTCACATTGAAATCAAAGACAATAAACCAATGCATATCATGCCAAGGTATTTCTGTCCGTTTTTCACACCACTAATTACAAGTGAGTTCCACAATGGATTGAATTTATTACGTCTATTATACATCACACGAGTCAAGTAGTTGTGCACTTCCTTTGGACCAAGTATTTGCCCAAAGGGGGATGCTGACAAATTCACTAATAGAATTAACAAAGTCTTTAATGGTTTTGACGAGAACGGTAATGGGAATGACAAGTTTCATAATGGTTCCAAACTTTATATGGCCAAGTGTTTGTCCAGAGGGGGCAACGCTGACAAATTCACTAATGGAATTAACAAAGTCTTTAATGGTTTTGACGAGAATGGTAATGAGAATGACAAGTTTCACAATGGTAAAGACAAGTTCTGATGACATTGACAAAAACCACCAATGTTTATCACAGCAACTACCAAGTAAAGGGTTCAAATGACAATTTAACATTACTCATTCCATCTACATCCAATGCATACAAGCCATGAACCCAGAAGAAGGCGTTCCTTCAACTATAATTAAATGGTTGGAAGCTGTCACCATTAACAACTGTTTCAATGAAAATGCCAAGTACAGTAATGGAATTTACAAAACACCAGATTCTTATTGACAACACCTACCAAAAACATTGTCAGCAAAAAATTTAACATTACTTATTCCGCCTACACCCGATGCATAGAAGTCATTAACCCAAAAGAAGGTGTTTATTCATGTGCACTTTAATTACATCACATGTCATCATTAACAACTGTTTCAATGAAAATGACAAGTACAGTAATGGAATTTACAAAACACCAGATTCTTATTGACAGCACCTACCAAAAACAATATCAGCAAAAAATTTAACATTACTCATTCCTCCTACACCCAATGCATAGAAGTCATTAATCCAAAAGAAGGTGTTCATTCATGTGCACTTTAATTACATCACATGTCATCATTAACAACTGTTTCAATGGAAATGACAAGTACAGTAATGGAATTTACAAAACACCAAATTCTTACTGACAGCAACTACCAAATACATTATCCAATGATAAGTGAATATTACGATTCCACCAGCACCTAATGTTTTCTTGTCATTCCCAGGTATAGCCTATTGTTTTAACAAAAAACAGTACTTACATAAAGAACATCATATATGTCATAACCCTTCTAACCAAAATATCTGAAGGGATCCAAATCATTGCACATAAACCAAAAGATGACTTGCAAAATAGCTACTCCTAGATCTGCACACCCAGGCTTAAGTTCAGTTTTTTGGAGCCCCTTTCCGACAGAACCGAAAGGAACGACAAAAAACCCTTATGCGACGAACCGAAAGGAACGACAGATGAGTGATTCAGTTTTTCGGAACCCTTCTGCGACAGAACCAAAAGGAACGACATATGAGAGATTCAATTTTCTGGAACCCTTCTGTGACAGAACCGAAATGAACGACGGGGAGTGATTCAGTTTTCTGGAGGTGAGTGTGAGTAAATGAGTTGAGGGGCATTTTGGTCTTTAACCATAAACTTCAGTAACCCAGATTGGTCCTTTATCACTTATCTGTCTTTTCCAAGTTATAAAAGACTTTTGTGGGTTTTGACAATTGAAATGGTATTTATATGGGATTTTCCCAATTAAGAATTGAATTATGATGTAATTTATCCCTTAAAAATAAAAAACTGTAAAAAAAATAAAAGAAAGAATGATGGAAAAGCGGCTCGGTGAAAAGGAGGAGGCGAGAGGCGGCTAAGTGGCAGAGTGAGAGATGTCGATCCTGTGGGAGAAGAGCGCGACTTGGAGATGGCTGGTGCAGCGGACCAGAGATTCCAAGCCCTTTTTCCTTGCTTTCGCCACCGTATGCGGCGTCGTTCCGGGAGTCATTGGCTATGGCGTCATGCAGCTCACCAACACCCGCAACGAACAGCTTGAGGCCCAGCTTCGCAAAAATGCTCGTCCCGAAACCATGGTACCTCATCACCCTTTCTCCTTATTATCCGTTTATTTCCTGAGAAATCATGGTAAATCTGTGAGCTGTTGTACTTATTCTGTGATTTGTGATTTTGTACTTTGTTGATCCGATGGTTGGCATAGCGATTAGGGTATTTAGACTTTTGATGGAAAGATGTGCTGAACTTGTGGGCAGTTTAGTGTTAATGAATTTGGATTTAATTCATCTTTTCCATTATTTAGCTCTGTTTTTGGGCCTCGATGGTTAGCTTTTGCTGCGAACGGAGCTTATGTGTGCTTTGATGTATCAGCTTTCTATCAGAAATCTTGCTCCCTAACATGAAGGACATTGCAATACACAGTAGGAGCTTGCTTTATAGGGGAAAATGAGCTTCTTGAACTTTGAACATTTGCATTTTCTATTTTGGAATTGTCAGATGTATCAATCATGTCTTACCATTGGTTCTCTTTGAGAAAAGACCATAGGAAACTTGCCCATATGAGTAGTCCGTGAAATGTAAGTTGTCACCTGGAACGGTACCCCAATATAGGTTATGACTTCAATATCAATTGACTAAGTCTTCAACAGTATGGGTAACTTCAATATCAATTGACTAAGCCTCCGACAGTATGGGCTTCATGGAGTGCTGGTGGTTAGGATTTGATATTTGGAATGAGACTTGCTTATCTTGGTATTTTAGGCAGTTTCATTTGATATGGCTGCGAGAGTTGATATTGGTACACGAATTCCTTACCATAATAAGCTTCTACTATCATTTGTATGCCCTGAATCCCATATCATATATTGTATTGGCTTATGCATTGCGTTCAACGTTGTATATCCAAATTAGGCCTCAAATTCATTTTTCTTAAAAAGAGTAGAGTGAGGCGAAAAAAGTTGTGATATTGATTTGTTTTATTTTGTTCCGATTGTCCAGATGAAACACTGGATATTTGCAACAGTGATCCTTAGGAGAAAGTAAGCACTTACCTCAACTGCAGTAATTTTTTTCCCCCCTGAACGGAAGCTGAATCAATAACTAGTCAAAAGGAGTACACAGAGAAATCAAAAACATCCTATGGCAACCTTTCTCCATATCCCACCTTTGATTGAAGGTCCTCTGAGTAATTTTTGACTGACATAACAAATCTCCCGATCTTTTAACATATCAAAATTGCTCCAGTTGATCAAATGTCACCATAGTATCAAATATTGCAATCGCTACTTTGAGTCTGATGACCATTTGGTGTCCTTGTTCTGTAATACTTGTTTTTCCTCTCTAGATCTTTGGATATTGTATAACTACATTGATAGTCTATCATATATAACTTTTTTGTTTTTATCAAAGGGAGGTTAAATAACTTAATGGGCTGAATAGTTGCTAACAAATGTTTTAGGACTTGTTTTTTTTATTTTTTGTCAAAATCAATTCTTTCCTCTGGTGAAAATCTTATCTTGACAATATGGTTGCTTTGATTAATTAGATGATGGGACAAGTAAACAAAGAAAGGTTGGCTGAATTCCTTGGAGAACTACAGCGGAAGGAGGATACAAATGACCGGTATGTTGCTGCTCTGAAAGGTGAGACTTTAACCAGAAAACCATATGTGAGAATTCAACCTCTTCCTAAGCAAAATGACACTGGCGTTGACAAGGACCAGAAGAAATAAAGTCTGATAGGCATTTAGTGTGAATACGTACGAGGTATCTGTATGTCAAGATCTACCTAGTGTTTAGGAGCTCAGTATGAACTTGATGCTATAAGTCTTTACTTTTTTATTTTGATTTGGTTTTATTCCATACAGAACGGGATCTTTGTGGACTTGCATGATTATATGTAGACAGGAATTTTCCTTGTCTGGATTTCATGTGTGTTTTTCTGTGGAATTACAAAGTTCTCATAGGCTATGGGATATTTTGAGGTTTAATCAACCTCAGCTTAGGTTATTTCCTTGTTCAGTGACGTGAAATAAAACACAATTCCTTCACATTTTATCATTTTCATGATACAATTCGCCCACTATTGTTGTTTTGGAAATTCTCACTTCACTTGTCAAAATCAATTTAATTCTATTATCTCTTATCTCCTCCAACATGGTTACACCAACAGTTCCATATTAAACAATCCTCTCAACCGCACCTCTCTGAAACAATTTCCTTCATTGACTCAGTTTGTTTAGGCCAAAACAAAAATTGATTCAGTTTATTAACATATAATGGTCTCCAAGTTCTGAAACAGAGGTGTGGGATGAGATAAAGGGATTGTTAGAGGAGCATTGCAGAGAGAAACACCACAAATACTCCAGCCAAAGTATTCACTTTAAGCTTCAGTTCCAGGGATTCAATTTCATTTCTGTTCTTCCCAATCCTATATGCTTAAAATGTTAACCGTTCTAGGAGAATCCACGCTTGATGGAGATGTCTCTCTGGGATTCTTCTCACGTTAAAGTGAAGTTATGGGTCCAAGATTGTTCATTTTGGGTCACGTACTGATGAAGACATCAATGAAGTATTAGATAAATTCTAAGCATGAATCGTCAAAACCATCTTTAACATTGTCTCAGAGATGATAAGAAATGACCATACAGTTGTTTGTGCAAGAGATGTATATATTAATAATTTCCCAAATTCTTTTTAACCATCTGAGATATCCAAATCAACTGATCTTTGCAATTGTGAGATGCTAAATGCCAGACACTCACTCAAATGAAATTCACAATCATCACCAAACTTCTTGTATAAACCATTTCCAAATTTGTTAAAAACACAAATTCAGAGAGTAAAGTTCTCGACTCACCAATAAAATAAGGAGCAGAAGAAAAGCGAAAGGTTGCAGACATACGAGGAGCCAAGGAAAAAAAGTCGCATAGGAAGATTACATTTGAGGATGTTTGTTCACAAACTAAAATAAGTCTTACTAGGTTGCATTCTTTCTGATTCCATTATTAACACTTATCATCTCTTGGCTTGTATGCTTCTGATCCGAAACTAAAACACAGTCCATCCACATTGCATCATCATCTTCACAGCACACTGGAAACTTGGTGATATATATAAAGAATGAAAGAGGATGAGAAAGATAGGTCTGATTTGAACCTAAACATGCCCCTACTCATCAGAGAAACAGTTTGATGCGAATAGTTATATCTTGTCGACATATGGGACAGGTGGACAGCATCATCCCACATTCTTCACAAGTCTGCATCAGAATCACATATAACTCATCATTCTCATTATGCAAAGTGAAGAAAGCAATGAAACCATTCTGGTAGGCTTGTTTACCATGTGTCCACATCCAAATGCCATGTCCTTTTCATTGGTCAGACAAATTACACAATCCTGCAACATCATTTCAAGTTTAGCATTGTTACACATACCAGGAATACTTCCATGCAGCTTACCATTTGACAAGTCCTTGGATAAACTCATTTATATAATAAAGAAATCTCTATCTTGCCAAAATAACTACTACAATATTTATGAACATAAAGCTCGATGCAAATCATTCCTAGCATTCATTTTAGTCAACAGTTTGCATATTGCATCAGACAAAACTTGAACAAAGTTCTTTAAATGTTTGCTATCAAGTTTTTCAATAAAAATATAGCATGTGCATAACCAATTTTTTTTCCAGAAAACAGAATCATGTGATGTTTGAGTTGTAAATTTTAACTGAAGAACTTGAAGGTAGAAACTTTAAAATCACATCTAAATTTTATCCTGTGGGATGTTGAATTTCATCATTTCATCCTTGTCCAAAGTTGGACATGTTACAATCAGAAGTTGTATGATTTACCTCAAACCAATCAGAAAGAAGCTTCTCTTGACTTTCAATCAAGGAACAAGAAACGTATAAATAAGCTAAGCCCATACGTAGTGGGGAAAAAATAATACTCATAAGAAGCAAAATATTCATAATCATCAGAAGATTTGATTTCCTTCACAAGAAGTGTCTTGCCAGAGTAGATTGGGATAAGAAGTCATTAGGCAGATTCATTATTTAAAATATATGTCTATTAACCTAATCATGAATAAACATGTAAGCATGACACGTGAATTCCACTGAAAATGTTAACTATACTTATATGATAATATATAATCAGTCTGGTCTGTTTTTGCAGAAAGGATCTGTTTAATATCTTTTTTTGTTTTCATTTAAATACCTGGGCAACAGAGGAACTCGATGATGCAGATGTGACAGCATTAAGGGCATCAGCTAACTCTAGTTCTTTTTCTTCAACCTCTCTCATGGCCCTTTCACTAGTCTCCTGGCATTGCAGCTTTAGCATCTGAATCAGCTCAAGCTTTTCTTGCAGATCTTTCTTCGCTTTCATCCACTCGTTCTAAACATAACATGTTACAAATTAATGTTCACTTAGATCCTTCAATTCAACTGCACATAATATATTATAATTTCCCTATCAACAACAAAAATCATTAGGAGAGGAGGCAAATCTCAAAGCAAAATATGAAGAAACGTTAATTTTGACTTAGATTTAAGAGAAGCACAAACAAAAAAAAATATTATCACCCAACCTGATTTTCTTTTTTGCCAGCTATCACCCAGCCTGATTAGCGACGATATTTTCACAATATTAGTTACAAATTCAATGCAAATGGGTTCATAAAGTCAACTTGTCCAAAATATTATATATACACCCCTGCGCACGCACATTGCATTTAGGAGGAACCAGGGTGGTCAGTACCTGAGCAATGTCAGCATCATTTTGAGCATGCTCAGCTTCTTTTCGAGCATCCTCTAATTCTTGACTTATCTCTTCAACTTGTCTTGCAGTAATTTGTCTCATGTCCTGAATTTCCAACTTTAGAAGTTTGATGAGCTCTTCGTTTTCCTTCACTTCTCTCTTCACCTTGGCCCATTCGTTCTAAACATAGAAATAACCACTTAGTACACACAACTAATTATGCAAATTGCACCATGTGAACATAAACAATCAATTGAAGAGAGAATTCAGTTACAAGCAGCATTCAAATGCCAGTTAACATGTAACATTAATCTTGGAAATCTAGGAATAAGGATCTGTACAAAAACTAACAATTTCCTATCATTCATCCTTCTCACTAACAATATTTTCATGGTCACTTAGATACTTCAATTCAACTGCACAGAATATATCATTATAATTGCCCTATCAATAAGAAAAATCATTAGGTGAGGAGGCAAATCTCAAAGAAAAACATGAAGAAACATTAATTTTGACTTAGATTTAAGAGAAACACAAACAAAAAAATTATTATCACCCAACCTGATTTTCTTTTTTGCCAGCTATGACCCAGACTGATTAGTGATGATATTTTCACAATTTTAGTTACAAATTGAATGCAAATGGGTTCATAAAGTCAATTTGTCTAAAATATTATATATACATGCCGTGAGCGCGCGCACATTGCATTTAGGAGGAACCAGGGTGGTCAGTACCTGAGCAATGTCAGCATCATTTTGAGCATGCTCAGCTTCTTTTCGAGCATCCTCTAATTCTTGACTTATCTCTTCAACTTGTCTTGTAGTAATTTCTCTCATCTCCTGAATTTCCAACTTTAAAAGTTTGATGAGCTCTTCCTTTTCCTTCACCTCTCTCTTCACCTTGGCCCATTCATTCTAAACATAGAAATAACCACTTAGTACAAACAACTGTTTGTGCAAATTGCACCATTTGAACATAAACAATCATTTGAAGAGAGAATTCAGTTACAAGCAGCATTCAAATGCGAGGTAACATGTAACGTTAATCTTGGAAATCTAGGAATAAGGATCTGTACAAAAGCTAACAATTTCCTATCATTCATCCGTTTCACTAAATATTTTCATTGTCACTTAGATCCTTCAATTCAAATGCACAAAATATATTATTATAATTGCCCTATGAATAACAAAAATCATTAGGTGAGGAGACAAATCTCAGAGAAAAACATGAAGAAAAATTAATTTTGACTAAGAGAAGCACAAACAAAATGATTATGATCACCCAACCTGATTTTCTTTTTTGCCAGCTAACCCCCAGACTGATTAGTGATGATATTTTCATAATTTTAGTTACAAATTCAATGCAAATGGGTTTGTAATGCCAATTTGTCTAAAATATTATATATACATGCACTCGGATCGCAGCCACACACATTGCATTTTGGAGGAACCAGAGTGGTCAGTACCTGAGCAATGTCAGCATCATTTTGAGCATGTTCAGCTTCTTTGCGAGCATCCTCTAATTCTTGACTTATCCCTTCAAATTGTCTCATAGTAATTTGTCTCATCTCCTGAATTTCTAACTCCAGAAGTTTGATGAGCTCTTCCTTTTCCTTCACCTCTCTCTTCACCTTGGTCCATTCATTCTAAACATAGAAGTAACCACTTAGTACACACAACTGTTTATGCAAATTGAACCATGTGAACATAAACAATCAATTGAAGAGAGAATTCAGTTACAAACAGCATTCAAGTGCAAGGTCACATGTAACGTTAATCTTGGAAATCAAGGAATAAGGATCTGTACAAAAGGTGACAATTTCCTATCATTCATCCATTTCACTAAGAATATTTTCATGGTCACTTAGATCCTTCAATTCAACTGCACATAAAATATTGTTATAATTGCCCTATCAATAACAAAAATCATTAGGTGAGGAGGCAAATCTCAAAGCAAAACATGAAGAAACATTAATTTTGACTTGGATTTAAGAGAAGCACAAACAAAAAACATTATTATCACCCAACCATTTTTTTTTTTTTTTTTTTTTGCCAGCTACCACAAAGCCTGATCAGGGATGATATTTTCATAATTTTAGTTACCAATTCAATGCAAATGGGTTCATAATATCAATTTGTCTATAATATTATATATACATGCGCACAGGGCATGCGCACACACACATTGCATTTAGGAGGAGCCAGAGTGGTCAGTACCTGAGCAATGTCGGCATCATTTTGAGCATGCTCAGCTTCTTTTCGAGCATCCTCTAATTCTTGACTTATCTCTTCAACTTGTCTCATAGTAATTTTTCTCATCTCCTGAATTTCCAACTTTAGAAGTTTGATGAGCTCTTCCTTTTCCTTCACCTCTCTCTTCACCTTGGCCCATTCGTTCTAAACATAGAAATAACCACTCAGTAAACAAAACTGTTAATGCAAATTGCATGATGTGAACATAAACAATCGTTTGAAGAGAGAATTCACTTACAAGCAGCATTCAAATGCCAGTTAACATGTAACGTTAATATTGGAAATATCGGAAAAAGGATCTGAAAAAGAACTAACAATTTCCTATCATTCATCCTTTTCACTAAGAATATATTTATGGTCACTTGGCTACTTTAATTCAACTGCACACAATATATTATTATTACTGCCCTATCCATAACAAAAATCATTAGGTGAGGAGGCAAATATCAAAGAAAAACATGAAGAAACATTAATTTTGACTTAGATTTAAGAGAAGCACAAACAAAAAAATTATGATCACCCAACCTGATTTTGTTTTTTGCCAGCTCTCCACCATACTGATTAGTGATGACATTTTCATAATTTTAGTTACAAATCCAACGCAAATTGGTTCATAATGCCAATTAGTCTAAACTATTATATATACATGCACGCAGATCGTGCACACACACATTGCATATTGGAGGAACCAGAGTGGTCAGTACCTGAGCAACGTCGGCATCATTTTGAGCATGCTCAGCTTCTTTTCGAGCATCGTCTAATTCTTGACTTATCGCTTCAACTTGTCTTATAGTAATTTGTCTCATGTCCTGAATTTCCAACTTTAGATGTTTGATGAGCTCTTCGTTTTCCTTCACTTCTCTCTTCACCTTGGCCCATTCGTTCTAAGCATAGAAATAACCACTTAGAACACACAAATGTTTATGCAAATTGCACCATTTGAACATAACCAATTATTTGAAGACAGAATTCAGTTACAAGCAGCATTCAAATGCTAGTTAACATGTAACGTTAATCTTGGAAATCTAGGAATAAGGATCTGTACAAAACCTAACAATTTCCTATCATTCATCCTTTGTAACTAACAATATTTTCATGGTCACTTAGATACTTCAATTAAACTGCACCAAATATATTATTATAATTGCCCGATCAATAACAAAAATCATTAGGTGAGGAGGCGAATCTCAAAGAAAACCATGAAGAAACATTAATTTCGACTTAGATTCAAGAGAAACACAAACAAAAAAATTATTATCACCCAACCTGATTTTCTTTTTTGCCAGCTATGGCCCAGACTAATTATTGATGATATTTACACAATTTCAGCTACAAATTCAACGCAAATGGGTTCATAATGGCAATTTGTCTAAAATATTTTATATACATGCCCTATGCGCGCGCGCGCACATTGCATTTAGGAGGAACCAGGGTGGTCATTACCTGAGCAATGTCAGCATCATTTTGAGCATGCTCAGCTTCTTTTCGAGCATCCTCTAATTCTTGACTTATCTCTTCAACTTGTCTTATAGCAATTTGTCTCATCTCCTGAATTTCCAAATTTAGAAGTTTGATGACTTCTTTGTTTTCCTTCACCTCTCTCTTCACCTTGGCCCATTCATTCTATACATAGAAATAACCACTTAGTACACACAACTGTTTATGCAAATTGAACCATGTGAACATAAACAATCATTTGAAGATAGAATTCAGTTACAAACAGCATTCAAATGCCAGTTAACATGTAACGTTAATCTTGGAAATCTAGGAATAAGGATCTATACAAAAACTAACAATTTCCTATCATTCATCCTTTTCACTAAGAATATATTTATGGTCACTTGGCTACTTTAATTCAACTGCACACAATATATTATTATAATTTCCCTATCCATAACAAAAATCATTAGGTGAGGAGGCAAATATCAAAGAAAAACATGAAGAAACATTAATTTTGACTTAGATTTCAGAGAAGCACAAACAAAAAAATTATGATCACCCAACCTGATTTTGTTTTTTGCCAGCTATCCCCCAGACTGATTAGTGATGATAATTTCATAATTTTAGTTACAAATTCAATGCCAATGGGTTCATAATGCCAATTTGTCTAAAATATTATATATACATGCACTCGGGTCGCACACACACACATTGCATATTGCAGGAACCAGAGTGGCCAGTACCTGAGCAATGTCAGCATCATTTTGAGCATGCTGAGCTTCTTTTCGAGCATTTGCAGCTTCTTTTCGAGCATCCTCTAATTCTTGACTTATCTCTTCAAATTGCCTCATAGTAATTTGTCTCATCTCCTGAATTTCCAACTTTAGAAGTTTGATGAGCTCTTCCTTTTCCTTCACCTCTCTCTTCACCTTGGTCCATTCATTCTAAACATAGAAGTAACCACTTAGTACACACAACTGTTTATGCAAATTGAACCATGTGAACATAAACAATCAATTGAAGAGAGAATTCAGTTACAAGCAGCATTCAAATGCAAGGTAACATGGAACGTTAATCTTGGAAATCTCGGAATAAGGATCTGTACAAAAGCTAACAATTTCCTATCATTCATCCGTTTCACTAAGAATATTTTCATGGTCACTTAGATCCTTCAATTCAACTGCACATAAAATATTATTATAATTGCCCTATCAATAACAAAAATTATTAGGTGAGGAGGCAAATCTCAAAGCAAAACATGAAGAAACATTAATTTTAACTTGGATTTAAGAGAAGCACAACCAAAAAAAGTTATTATCACCCAACCTGATCTTCTTTTTTGCCAGCTACCACACAGCCTGATTAGGGATGATATTTTCACAATTTTAGTTACCAATTCAATGCAAATGGGTTCATAATATCAATTTGTCTATAATATTATATATACATGTGCGCGGGGCATGATCACACATTGCATTTAGGAGGAACCAGAGTGGTCAGTACCTGAGCAATGTCAGCATCATTTTGAGCATGCTCAGCTTCTTTTCGAGCATCCTCTAATTCTTGACTTATCTCTTCAACTTGTCTCATAGTAATTTGTCTCATCTCCTGAATTTCCAACTTTAGAAGTTTGATGAGCTCTTCCTTTTCCTTCACCTCTCTCTTCACCTTGGTCCATTCATTCTAAACATAGAAGTAACCACTTAGTACACACAACTGTTTATGCATATTGCACCATGTGAACATAAACAATCATTTGAAGAGAGAATTCAGTTACAAGCAGCATTCAAGTGCAAGGTAACATGTAACGCTAATCTTGGAAATCTAGGAATAAGGATCTGTACCAAAACTAACAATTTCCTACCATTCAACCCTTTCTCTAATAATATTTTCATGATTTTAAAATTGAATACAATAGGGGAAAAATCAACAGAATTAGTACCTCAGCAATGTCAGCATCATTTCGAGCATATTGAGCTTCTTTTTGTGCATAGGCTAATTCTCGTCCCATCTTTTCAATTTGTCTCTTGGCCTGTTCCGCTTCATCATCTTTGTCAATTATAAGCCTTTGGACAGTTTTTCCATTTTCTATCAGCATTCTTTTAAGATTAGCACATTCAATCTGTCAAATTAGCTAAAGCTTTAACAGAAAGGTAATGGAATGATGCCTTTTAAGTGTCAAAATCAACTTCAATGGAAAATCAGAGAACATAATTACAAATAAATAATGATGCACATTTCTTCAAAAATTAAATGCACGGAAGAATTTATTACTTTTATCTTCCCAGACATTTTGTTAAGCCTAAATCTGTAAATTTTAAAATAATAAAAAAACATAAATATCACATTATTTTCAAACGTAGCCTCACTACATAATCTCTAGCCACATAATTATAGCACGTTTCCTGTAACAAATAAAGATGGAAAAAAAAATACTTATAGTTTTTATTTTTTGATAAGCTAGTATCAGAAACTAGGGGTGTTCAAATCCGGGACCGGGATCACCCACTCCCAGTCTCGGTCCCGGTCCCGGTCCCAGTCCCGGTAATCCCGGGCGGGACGGGATCAAACCGGGAAATCCCGGGTTTTTTTTAAATTTAAAATAAATTATTATATTAGTTAAATTTTCTATAATCTAGTGTTTAAAGTAATTATTTAACACCTAATAAAGCCATAATAATCACACAAATTGATCTAGTATTGAAGAATAACATTATTATTATTATTATTATTATTATTATTATCACCTTCATCATTTTTGTTATTATTTTTATACATTATATAGTAGGATTAGTATCACGATATATACAGTTTAACTCCAACTAAATATGTGATACACATTTTATCAAATGATAACTTAAATTATGGGATAAAAAATACAAAAATAAAATAATAACTTAGTTTTTAAGAAAAAAATAAAAAGACCGGGACTGGGATCACAAGATATGTGCCCGGTCCCGGTCCCAATGGATCCGGGTCCCGGTTTTCCCGGTCCCAATACTGGCTAGGACGGGAAATTCCCGGGATCAAAATGTCCTGGACCGGGACACTTTGAACAACCCTATCAGAAACGGCGAAGAAATGCACCTGAATAAACCGGAATGAAAGGAGTACAGATATACCTCTTTTAGTTTTTATGTATGTCTTTTATAGTGATTCAAAAATTTAAAAAAAAAAAAAAAAAAAAAAAGTACCTATTAAAACAATTGAATAAGGATCAATCAAACACTAATTGCATCTTTATAATTCAATTTTATAGATACTTAATAAAAAACTGTTCTCTAGAACATTTATCTGGAATACGATACATTTATCTAAAATCACCTCAGCGATCGCAGAAGCATTAAGGGCATTGGCTAACTGCAGTGCATTCTCTTTATCTTGCCTACTAGCACTTTCTCTTATCTCTTGACACTGCAACTTCGGCAATTTGACATGCTCTTCCATATTCTTCAAATCTCTCTTCACTTTAGTCCATTCATTCTGAATACAAAAACTTCCAATTAATAGCCATTTTACATTTAAGCACTTCAATCAACCCAAAACAGTTCTTACACAAGGTATTTTATAATTGCTCGCATCAAAATATATAATCATTTGAAGATTCAAATGACAGATAAAGTGTGTGTTTGGTATTGCTTATTGGGGGTCAATAAGCACTTATTACATAAGTCGAGATAAAACTCTTCTCACATACTTACCTCGTATACCGTAAATCATGATTTATAAACACTTATTGCTTAAAAATAAGCTATCCCAAACGAGCACTTTAATCATGGATTAAAAAGCTGTGCACAAAATGAATTTTGATAAAATATATTTTGTTATCAACTTGATTACAATTGCATGTAAGTTGGTTCATATTGTAAATTAATTAAAAATATGGTAGATAAATATTATAAAGTTAAAAAAGAAAATACCAACATAATCAATACCTCAGCAGCATCAGCATCTTTTCAAGCACGGGCTAATTCTTGATCATGAAAGCAGGTTATAGAGAGAAAAGTGAAATTTAAGCAGAATGCTAACTACAATGACCTAACCAGCACAATGACAGAAAAGGTAACCTTGATGATTAACTGATTCCAGGTAACACTTTGACCTAACCAATAAAAAGTCCCAATTACATTTTTCATATTTTCTTGCCATGAGAGCTGATCACCTTTTCCATCATATTTTTATCATTATTCCCCCACATAAAACAACCTTGTCAATTGGCAGAAAAATGAAAATTAACACTTAACGAAATAAAAAGAAACACATGCATAACCTTGTCTTGCCCCCTGAAAAGTTCCTTCCAACTGGAGCATAAAGAAACAAGTATAGACACACATGAGAGAATAGAAATGTCTTCCCACACATAGTGTGTGTTTGGTGAGGGTCCTTAAGCCCGATTGGTAGCCATGAGCCCAATTGGCAGCCATCATTTTTTTTTTAGTATTTGGTATTTGGGGAGGCTTGCAGGCAATTGAGCTTTTGCCAAAGCCCAATTGGTGAACGCTTAATTGTGAGAAGCTGGAGAAAGAAACTTTTATTAAAAGCTAATGACATTTTATGCTAGATTGGGTTGTCTGAAAATTAGTTACATGACATTGGCTTTTCCCATAAAATGTTTTTTAAATAGTATGTAGCGTCAAAAAAATTTTTTTGAGTGTTTTTAAGCCCTTAAAATATTTTTTTGTGTTTTTAACCCCTTAAAATATTTTTCCAGTCGTACCTAGTGTTTTTTTAGACTTATTGCAATTTTACCCTTAATGTACTTTTTCAACTCTAAAAATTACTTTAAAATATTTTTTTATGCTTTTAACCCTTTAAAATAATTTTTCAGTTGTACCCAGTCTTAGGAGACTGACTACAATTTTACCTTTAGGCTTTGTTTGGTTGGAGGTTAGGTTAGGTTGGGGTGGGGTTGGTTTTGTTTGGTTGGAGGTTAGGTTAGGTTGGTGTAGATTGGGGGTAAAAAAGTGGTGTTTGGTTGGAAGGAGATTAGGTTAGATGTTGGATGTTTTTTTGTCTTCTAGTGATAACCTAACCTAGGTTTTGAAACCTCCAAAATTGGGGTTTTTCCTAGGTGAGAGAATATTTGTCTTCAATTGTGATTAAATTGCCCGTGACAATTTTTTAAAATTTCAACACTGCTCTAACTTAACCTCCTGATTCAACGAACTTTTCAAATAATAATAATTTTATAAATAATTATTTATATGCTTACATGAATAATTATTTTATAAATAATTATTATTAATAAATACATTATAAAAGAATAAGAAAAATATGTAGAAGGGCATTTTAACCTCCTCTAACCTAACTTAACTTAAATAAACCTCACTTAATCTAACCTTCGTTGAACCAAACAACATTATAACCTCTTCTAACCTAACTTAAGTAAACCTCACTTAACTTAACCTTCGTTGAACCAAACAAAGCCTTAATGTATTTTTTTAGTAGCAAAGAGTACCCAAAACTTAGAATACTGATTTATTGATTTCCACCCAATCTAAAATATTTTTTCAGTAGCACCTAATATTTTAAAGTAATTTTTAAATATTTACTTGATTTTTTAATTATTTTTCCACCCACTCACTCTTACCATTATCACAAATATCACTTGTGCTTAAACCAATCTAAACAAGTTTTACTTTTACAAAAGTCATTTGTACAACTGCCAATCCAAACATAAATCACCATAGACAATCTGGCTTGTACCAAAAGTCATATTAAAACAAGCCCAATTGCCAATCCCTGTTACAAACACAAACATAGCTTCCATGTGTGAATGGGCATCCCTTGGTTTTCTGTTCAGTACCGTTTCCGTCTAATATTTGGTTTCTCTTCTGTTTTCTTCCGCCACAATCTTCAGAGGAACCTTGCACGTCTCCCTCATACATTTTCCTCTTTAATCTCTTCTCTGCCATCCCTCTCTGCTCTCTATTTCAGCCCCTCTCTATTCTCTTATGCCCGAGTCTCTTCTCACCTTTTCTTATTTTGTTTTTGTTTTTTTTTAGCTTTGTAATTTCTTCTTCTATTGGCTGTTGGATTTCAAGCTATACCTGGATGTCTTGCAACAAAAATGGTCTCCCCTTGGAATGGCAAACACCTTATTATTAGAACAATCTATTCATCAAGGATCAAAAAAAAAAAATTCCTATCCATAGAATCACATCATATTTCCTACTTCCTACCATATCCCTATTATGGATAAATAGAAACCCTTCGTCATTCAAATTGGTTTGTATAAATGTTTTTATATTGTTTTAAGCACAAGAATCCTGTATTTTGCTTTCCAAAATGATCACAACAACTTGTGACATGGGTCACTTTGTTTATTTGTCTGAAAAATGATGGATAAATACGTTAATATAAATGAAAAAAGATATCACATGAATCAAACCTCAGCAACATCAGCTCTAGCAGTAGCATACTCAGCATCTTTTCTAGCATCGGCTAATTCTTGACCTATCTCTTCAATTTGTCTCTTTGCCAATTGAGCCTCATCTTCTTTCTCAACTATAACCCTTTGGACAAGTTTTCGTTCTTCTTCCAGCAATGTCCTCAGTTTATCACATTCGCTCTGTAAAATTAGCTATGGGTTCAACATGACAACAGCGGAGTGATACAGAAAAGTATCACAGTAAACTCAAATGGGGAAAAAATTCAATCATAAAAATATAAGTATCTGTATGCACACTGACAACCTACAATCATCAGAGGAATTAATATTAGAGTAACATCACTTTCATCTTTTCATAAATTTTATCAAATCAAAATTTGCAGCTCTCTATATGACATAAGCCAACTTAAATTTCAAATTATTTTCAAATTCACCATCACCCTTTATAAAATCGCAAGCAACATAATTATATCATGGTTAGCCCAACTATACTTCAAAAATAAATGTGTTCATTTATTTATTTTATACTAATTGTGTTTCATAAACGCAGACATCTGCTTTTGATTTACAGATGGATTAAATTGTCCACCCTAAGAGAAGCATAAAATTAGTGTTTCGCTATAGAGCAATATTAGAGGCAGGGCAAAAAAGAAAATTTTGACAACATAATTGACCAAATGTTAATCATTGATAAAAGTACTTGCATGATAATTTGGTTCAAGACTTACTACTTCTTCATTATATAGTATTAGCAAATGCTAATTTTTTTTGTTTTTTAAAAATAATCTTTGCAAAGCTTATCTGGATTAAAATAAACCTTTCAAGGAAGAAAAAACTAAGATAAATAGTTTAAGAAAATAACATTAGCAACAACAAATACCTCAGCAACTGAAGCAGCATTAACGGCATTGGCTAACTCTAGTTCTTTGTCGTCTCCCTGTCTCAGTACAATTTGTCTTGTCTCCTCACTTTCTGGCTTTAGCAATTGCACAAGCTCTTGAGCATCTCGCAATTCTCTCTTCAACTTGACCCATTCATTCTTGTAAACATAAAAAGATACCATTCAAGAGCCACTTGACTAAGGTACTTTAATCTATCCTATATCATTTTCAAAGGGCTTTTAATATGTTTTTATAACTGATCACATAAAAACATAAAATCACTTGGAGAGGAGATTAATTGAATGACAGATGAAAACCTTGGAATTCTCAAATTTTTAGAGTGGCGCACAAATAGATATATCATACAGCCTTGTTAGTCTTAAATATTGTGATAACTTTAAAACCAGAAATGACAGAAACCTGTATTATAAAGTTGTCAAAAAAATTATATATATATATATATATATATATAATTGAGGGGAGTGAGGATCAAGACAAGCCAAAACCTCAGCAACATCAGCTCTAGCTGTAGCGTACTCAACATCTTTTTGAGCCTCAGCTAATCTTTGACTCATCCTTTCAATTTTTCTCTTGGCCATTTGTGCTTCATCTTCTTTTTCTTGTATAAGCCTTTGCACGAGCTTTCTCTCTTCTTCCAGCAGCCTCCTCAGTTTAGCACATTCACTCTGTAAAGTTAGCAATAGCTCCAACTATAAGCTGAGAGATGGAGTTGAAGCACCACATTCGGTTCAAATAGAAGAGCAAGATAATAATTATCTATATTTCTTCGCAAGTTACAAGCAAGGAAAGAATTAATTCCACCTTGAAAGAAGCATAGAATAAGAGCTTCTTCACAGAGCAATATAAGAACCTCCCACCCAAAAGAAAAAAAGAAATCATCGGAACATAATCAAAATAAACAAAGTACTGACATAATCCAAAAGAAAAATATACATAAAAAAAAAAAACACCAACAAATACCTCAGCAGCTGCGGCAGCATCAAGGGCATGGACGAATTCTACAGCCATCTCTTGAACTTGTCTTATCTAATGGGACTTATAGGGTCTTCTGAAATACCAGCTTTAGCAATTCGATTAGCTCTTCCTCTTCTTGCAATGTCCTCTTTACCTTAATCTAGTCATCCGAAAATGATACAAAGGTAAAAAAGCCAACGTCATTGTTGTGAAATGAGGGCAAAATGTCCATAGAACTCGATTTGGGTATCTACATAAAAATCACTTAACAAGAGGAGCAAGAGAACTAATTGCACAAACACCACAAGGGGGAAAAAGCAGAAAGAGAAGTTTGCGTTGATCTGTCTCATCATTCCTTACAGGTTACAATTGCAGAGTGCATCAAGCAAGTAATGCAGCAGAAATATTATAAAATATTGAATCTACATAAGAAAATACTCACCACCACAACTCTTTAATTTCAGTTTTTGCCTGCGAAAAAGGTTTGAACTGTTCAGTGAGTGGAAAGCTAAAGAGTGGGTGAAGCTTCCTATTTTTCTGGTCAAGAAATTGATGAAGCTTACCCAGTGGTGACCGAAGCTAGAAGAAAGTGGAGAATGAGAAAAAGCAACTATGTCTGTAAGTAAAACATAAAAGAAGAAAGGTAAAGGCAAGAAGCTTAGGAAAGAAGTAGCCGGCCTGGTGTTGACGTTTCGAGGAAGGAACCTCTTGAGTAATTTCCTCTATAAAAAATGAAGTCAAATCGTGTTGTACGAAGATTCCCTTGAAAAAATTATGGATCAGTCTGATTGAAGTTTATTTATGAACAAGTGCAGTAAATTTATGAAAATATTCGATTGTACCCCTTTGTCTACATAGTGCGTGCAATGTTGATTTACGTTAATTGAGATGAAATTTATCTCATATATTTATCTCGTATATCGTAAATTATAATTGAAAAATTATTTTTGAAAATTTCAATCACTATTATAAACAAATACTTAGTGATCGTTTGGATTAGCGATGAAAAATCATGATTAATTGTTATTTGCATAAGTGACAAGTGTTAAAAGTAGGTTAGCCAATCATGATTTTTGCTTAGATAATTTTTTTTAACACGTAATTTTAACAATTGTGATTATGTTTGGATTTTATTTATTAAAGTATTTATAAATGTTTAATCTATATATCTTTATATATATAACAAGCATTGACTTCCTCACGCGATGCGCAAGATGCATTAACTTCAATATTTTAAATGAAAAATTTTAAAAAGGAAGTGACCCTCTCTGTTACACTTGATTTTGCACTAAATGCCTATGCATTAAATTATTAGCATATCGGTGTAGAGAAAATTGGCAACCACATTCATCCAGAGTGTGCTTTCTATAAAGATATTCAAACAGTGCCTAATGACCAACTATGTAAAATTATAAGCATTGACATAAAAATCCCTCCAAGTAAATACACTCAAAAAAATATGTCTTACAAAAAACAATCAAAGTGATGTGAGTATCCATGTATAGATAACATGTGCTTACTTTGGTAAATGTCATATCATTTGTATTCCCACAGTTATGTTACCTTGTTAGCCTTCTCCCTCAAAGAAGCTTGAGCATATTCAAAACATCTTGCTACCACATCTTTATTTTCAGTAAAGTAAGATGTCACAAGTGAAAAATGATTATAATCTTTTTTCCTAAGTATGGATTCAAGAACGCAGACAACTTTCATACGAACTTGAAATACCATTCCCAAAGAAGAAAAGAGGTACATCTATCAATGGGTGCTGTTTATGTATAAAGCAGTATCAGCATACATAGTAATTGCCAACAAAACTGATAGCCAACAATTCAATGCTTTCACTTGAATATTCACTTAAGCATGCACATGTTTTTAATGCATGGAAAAAAGGCATAGATGTTTACACTAGGATATATACATAAACCATTCACATTTATAATTAGTTCCTCAGCTAGAAAAGAAATGTGCAAAGATGAACTTTATTGTGATCCCGAACTACATGAAATTGAAAAGAAAAAAGAAAACTGTAGTTCAAAAAAGTAACTGTCCAATTGCAAGTTTCTATTTATGTAATTGTCATGAATATGCATATGTCAAATTATTCTTCCACAGAAACATCAACATAACCAATATACCTGCCATAATGGAGATTGGAGCTTCAGTTCAAGTGCATGACTTAGAGCAAGGGGATCCAACTTCACAGCCTTCGTTAGGAAAACTTGAATGGCATCTGGTGTGGGCTGAAGACGTACACCTCCTGAACTCCAATCTCCTTTCAAAGGATCTAGCTCTCCCTTGTTGTGAAACAACTGGCGGATTGCCACTGAATGTCTCTGCATTTCCCTTCTGAACTCTACACCTGATTTTCTAACTGCATATTTTATCAATCTTAAAGCCTTCTAACATACATAGAACAAAGAAGTAAATCATAATGAGTTCAAAGATCAATAGTATGAGTTCTCACTTCCAAGACACAATTTATGACACCATCTTAATGGTGATTCTTTTGCCTTCCTATTATCGCCTGTCATTTTCCCCATCATAATAAACAAAATAGAGTCACCCACGGCAACTACTCATCTTAGAATTAAAGTGTGTTCAAATAGAGCAACACAAATAGTTAACTATCAGTCTCTCAAATCTTATGGAACACTAAATTGCTGTAGAGGAGGCAAATAATTTCTACAATCAAGATACTCAAAACTCAATCATAAACCTCTTTTTTACCCCAAGGAAAAAATAGCAGCAGTAGCAACATGAACCTGAAGAAAGAAATCTCTTCCTATACTCTTGATCAGACACTAAAGAACTTTAGATTAAAAAGTTCAACCGTACATCAGCCAAATCCATCTCATACAAAAAGCTGACCTCGAGTTTAGTATGGAAATAAAAATCATAAGAACAAATGTACCTTTTGTTTAACAATCGGGCTCTTATGCTCCAGCCGCTTCAAGATGAATTCTGAAATCTCTTTCATAATGCTGACATGCGAAGACCGCAGAAGTTCACAAATTTCTTCTAATTTGTACACCGACATAACTTTGTCTTCATTGGACATAGCTGAATTGATCATTCGCGACCTCTAATATGATTCTACCGCTCTCCGACTCGAATCCATGATTTTCAGATTATTTGAATAGAATTCGCCTGACCCACTAAGTTTTATGCATACAACCAAGAACTAAAAGACTTAATAAGGGATTAAAAGTTCCAAAAATGTGAATCATATTTAAACTGAACATACCACTTACAGAAATCTATGGAGCATATAATACCAAATACAAAGCAAGCAAAAAGATATTCCAAATACTTTAATGATAGAGGAAATTAATCCGACCTTGTTTACGCTCATGCTCGTGGTGCTTTCCAAAATTATGAACAACAGCATCTCAGCAGAGGCATAACCGGCAGCTAGAATGTCATCCTTACTGTTATTCGAGCCATTTTAAAGATGCTCGTGTTGCAGAGATTGTTCATACTCACACCCTTCCTCATGGAATCAACGACTTTAACACCCAACAACATGATCTCGCCAAGCGGAGGTAGGGGGAGAAGCATCGCTGTCAGTGGAAGTGGCAGAGAGTGAAAAAAGATAAAACTAAAAGCAGGATAGAAAGGAAAATAGACCGACAGTAGTTCTTTCTTTCTTCTTCAGTGGCGGTTGTTCATCTCTTCCTCCTCCGTCACCTATAAAAAAAGAAAAAGATGAAGGAGACTTTGAAGTTGAAGAAAATTCCATCAGCGAAGATGAAGGAAGGTGTTGAGAGAAAGAGAGGAAAAGGCAACAAAATCGTCACCTGAGAAAGCAGAAGAAGATGAGGGCGGTAAAGCTGTCGGTAAGCATTGAGATGGAGAGATATTCTGCGTGACTCTAGGTCAGAGCGCATCGATGTCTTCATCGTCAGCGACAGGGATTTAGGGCACGATGAAGAGGGCATTCTCAATGAGAAGATCGTTGTTAGTATCAGAGATGTATTGAAGGATCCATGACCAGTAGGTGGCATTAGCACTACCAAATGAGAGGATGGTGAAGGAGAATCAAAAGGAGGAAGAAGATCGGTGATGAGAGCTTGTAAGCGCCTTCTTGGATTTTGTAGAGAATCTATGCTATAGATATAATGATTTTAAAGTTTGAATTTCAAATTTCAAAATTAGAATTAGAAAGAAGTTGTAAAAGTAGGAAAAGGCGGGAGCTTTTGAAATTTGTGCAGGGAAAATTTGATACCCAGAGGCAGGCTGACTGTGTTTGAAAGAATTGTGACTCAAGAGCATGACACGAAGCCAGAGGCAAGCTAGCACTATTCATATGAACAGTAAAATGAGAGAGAAGCCATCAAAAACATTGACTCGGCTCAGCTACTATGTCATACACATTTATTATATTTAAGGGATAGTAAGGTTTAAAACTAATCTCCTAGTTTGTCATGTCAATAGTTCACCCTCTCTCCTCTCCAAACAATATTTTCTACCTGTTGGATATTCTTCTGCGCAGCCCACATATGGTTACCCAATAGACATGTTCGTTCAGTGGGTTCACCTTCGGATCGGATGCTCAGTGGCTAGGTTTATCCCTAGTTCGACTTCTTCCGAAATTTTTGGCGACGTGCTTGTAGTAGTTGTTACTTCAGATCCTCTATAAATAGCTTGTTTTCAATTCTTTTGTTCAAGATGTTTAGGAGGTTGTAGTTCTATTTCATTGATATCAATTTGCTTTTGATCTCCATGGCTTTTGTATATGACCTTGTGAGGGACGTTAACACCAGTTGTCAAGGCTAGAAGCTCTTTATTCATATTATTCGTTTATGAAATGCTTGGCCGATACAGCAAGGGAGATATGGCTTCTATTGAGCTTGTGTTGCAGGACTTTGAGGCAAACATCTATATTTCTCTTTGCTCTCCTTTTCATCTGTTTCAGTAGATTTGTTCTGCATTATGTAACTTTTGTTTGCTATTGTAACACCCTCATTTTCAAAGCTTATGGACGGCTTAAGTGCAATAACATCTTTTAAAAAATGGAGACCGACAATCTTTTGTAAACAATAGGAGTCCCAACTTCAAGCAGAATATGCAACTGCCTTCGAGGGGGTTTAAAAAAATATTTTCAAAAATCATTTTCAGACATGGTCTCATATTATTTTACGATTCATTTTAAGCCACCTGTTTTATGTTCATTTCTTCATATCAGAGTTTTTACTAAAATGTTCTCTGCTGAAACCCAAACTACAATGATTGATTAACGGCCCTAGGTGGACGGTTGTCCACTACTGGCTCGGATGTCACTATGTGTTTTCTTATATACAGGTGCTTACTTACATATCTATGGATGTGTCAGTACGGAACTGACTTCACTTAAATATAGATTAAGTACAATTCCAAAAAGAAAGAGATAAACAACAGAAAATTAATTTCTAAGTTCTTCGCTTCATTCACCCATAGTTACCTTCTTGCTTGAGGAACTACCTACCCGAGCTAAAAAATTTTTTTTGAAAAATAGGGGGAAATTCAAAAAATCTTAGTAGTAATAGATATCACTCATATAATATGCATATATATATATATATATATCATGCCATGTCAACCAAAGTTATGGTACAATCAACACATTTTAACATTCAGAGATAAATTCACAATATGCAGAAAGCATAAAGTTATCAATTCAAGGACTACCGTCCCTTGCCATAGCACTGGGAAACTCTACTGGGCTTGAGCCCTTCTCATCTAAATGTTTTAAATTCACAATAGTACAAACATGCATATAACATATCACATAGTATATGAGGGATAAGTTACTTCCTAACAATTTTTTCAAATCTTGACCTCAATTGACATGCCTCGGGATTTCTAGGCAAATGTCAAATGTAATATCCCAATTTTTGATTAAGGGATAATCATGATTATTATGGATAATTATGAATTTAATTGGAATTATTATGTGTTTTATGGCAATATTAATTAATATGTCATAATTAGTGAAAAATTGGAAGAATGGAATTAATGTAATATGAATTTGGTGTGCATGTGTGTGGTATTTAAAACCAAGGGTTGAGATTCATTGTACATGGGTCGGAATCCAGTGTATGTAGCTTGTGTGAGCTCATAGTGGAGGTGTGGAGATGGTGACATGTGGCATTGTGGTGGCCAATGGATGAGGCTAAAAGAGGACAAAGGACCACTTTTTCCCTCTCCTCTCTCTCTCTCTCTCATTCGACTGGACAAGGGGGAGGCGTATCATCATCATTTGTCAACTCTCACACTCCATCTTTCTCTTGTTTTCTCTCTCTTTCTTTCCTCCATTTTTGACGGTCAGCTAGGCAAGAAAGAGGAAGATAAAAACTGGTGATTTGGGTAAGTAAATGCCCTCTATTGCTCAAGTTCTTTTCATAAATATTGATCCTTGAGTCATGGGCTTCATTTTGGTGTGTATAGTTTGGCCATTTGGTGCTGATTTGTGCCACACGAAAATCTGATTGTTGGTGAATCAAGAACTCTCTTTGGAGAAGTTGATAAGGTGAGTGAAACTAATCTATCTATCTAAGTTTCATGCCATTTGAAGTAGTTTATAAATTCTGGAAATTTTGGCTTGAATCTGAAAATTGAATGCCACTGCTCATTTGGTATGTTTTTGGCATGAGAATGGTGTTTTGGAATGAGTTTAGGATAGATAGATTGATTAGAGGTTGAAATGTGAAGTTTGGTTGAGATTGGTGTCTTGTTGAAATTGTTGCCCAAAACCCAAAACATGAAAATGGAGTAGGATTTTGATGATTCTAAGGATTCCATTGAGTTTATTGGGTGTTTTTGTGTGGGAATGACTTTGGGTTAAGTGTTGCGTCCGTAGGACAATTGTGCAAGTGTTGGGGGAAAATGCCTCTGTTTCTACGTTTCTGCATTCTGATAGATTCACTCGAGCATGGATGGGTGTGCTCGAGTGCAGGATGAATATCACCCGAGCACAGGATGATCATGCTCGAGTGATGTGAGTGTTTTCCCTTTTCTGCTTAAGTGATAATTGTTGTCCTTTGAAGGAATCTCGAGTGCGCTTCTTTGTGCTCGAGTAAGGGAAGAGCGTGCTCGCGTGAGCTTGGGTCTGCTCGAGTGATGAGTGTATTTGACACCAAAGGACTTACTTCTGGGGTTGTCACTCACGAGTAAGAGCACGAGTGTGCCTTCTCACTTGCGGGTATGGGCATCGTGCTCGAGTGAGCCGTGTGTGCTCGAGTGCAGTGAGCCATTTGGGCTGCTGCCATTTTTCTTGTGCTCTTGGGCATGTGCTTTCTATCTTCACTTCCTTGTGCTTGAGGTGATTTCCGTACCAATGCTCGAGTGAGGGCATTTGTGCTCGAGTGAGCCTGTTTCTGAAAACTTCTTTGTGCTCTCAGGTGTTCACTCGCTCCCTCTCACTCTCTTGTGCCCGAGTGATGTCCGTAGCATCACTCGAGTGAAGCCGTTTTCACTCGAGTGTTCGTACATCAACACTCGAGCATGGTCATCTCTGCTCGAGTGAAATTGTGTAAAATCTCAGTTTTGTGCTTCCAAAAGGGGATCTTTGGGATAGTTCTTCCTACCCTTTAGGAGTTTTATTAGGGGTATTTAATGACTCTAAAAGAGCAATAATGATAACCAATTAAGTATTATGAAGTGAACTAAGTCTTGGAATAAGAGTATAACTCTTCGTCACTTATTATGAATATAGGATTTGATATTTGCCCAACGCGGGAGAGACCGGTGCCAAGGAACGCCTGGAAGAACTCAGGTAGTGACTTTTCTCTCATATTTTGTATGATGTTTTGGTATGCATAATTATCATTGAACTTGTGAACTGTGTACCATTGTCCATTACGGCGTGAGCACTTCAGCGTGAGCCGTATAGGGAGTGACAGTGGTCATCTCTAGGTCGTCCGTTGAACTGCCGTCGTAATCGACATGGATCTTCGTGAATCCGACCCATGGGGCGGTGTTTGTGAATCCAGCCGTGGGCTGTGTGCGTATCTTGCCAATGTGGCTTGCGTTATGAAATGCATTATATGGATCCCAGCTGTGGTGAATTATATTGTGTGGATTGTTGTGATGCAATACAGCGTGAGCAATCGTCAGGGATGACATGTGTCATACTAACCATTGCCGTTGTAGTTGCTTGTGTGGATAATGATTTGATTTCATGCCTTACTATTGCAAATTATATGATTGATTTGACACTACGGGGATTCTTTAGAATCTCACTCTCCCAAAATTAAACATTTTAGACAGGGCTGAATGATCGAAAGGCAAACAGGTGACGAAGAGCGGGTAGAGCTCCGTGTTTGGAGTTCCTTTTTGGTTTTTGGTTATCATTGCACATTATTGGATAATTGGTGGGATGTATATGTATATTTTGGGATTTGTGTTGTAGTTTTGTGTAATCCCCAAGTTAAGGGTAATGAATTGTTGGCTTTGTGTCTTTGTAAATCCCTTATTTAATGAATGGAACCCGAGTGTGTCGGGAATTTATGTTGTACTCTGATATGTATGAATGAAATCAACCGATATAGGCCATATTTGTTTTGTATTATGAATATGAGATTGTTATGATAAGGTTTTGAAAAAGTTTTTGAAAACCCTGATTTTGGGAAGTTTAATCTGAATAAGTCCCAAATCATCTTACAGTCTCTAATTCAAAATTAACTACGTGTTACGAACGTAAATCTCGGCCTTAATCGTGAAGGGGGTTACATCAAATCTTATAAATTATAATTTACGAGCGATGAGTTATTACTTAGTCCAATTCTTTTATAAATCATTCTCTTAGGTTGGTTTTTCATTAGGGTCACTACATCAGGCCCAATGTGTAGCTAATAAACCCAAACTAACCCCAAATGCTAAACTTAACCCTTTAAGGTCTAATTCTATTACAAAAACCCTTTACTTTGAATTTTTACACAATTACCAAAAGCTGACAGATTTTTCACTAAAACTAGAAAAATCATAACTAATTCTAGGAAACTCCAATTGGGGTGATTCAAAATCCTATGTGACCCTTATTAAGTCTATTTTAAGAGGAAAATGCTTGCCATAATCTTCTATCCACAAAAAATTCCCATTTTTTACATTTTCCCTTGCTGCTAGAAATTCTGACCAGAATTTTTACTCAACTTCAATATACCATAACGTTTTGTGTACTTATCCATTTTTTACCCGTTACCTATCAAATTAAAGGTCTTTATGTGTATTTTCAATCTAAAAAATCTTAGGGTCAATGGATAAAATTTAGCCATTCAAAAACACACAACAACCAAACTGCCTCCAAAAACGAAATTCTAGCAACAACTACAGCAAAGTTTCAATATTTTGATTTATCTTTCTAAATCGATCAAGATTGTAACTAGGATCTATTCTCACACCTTTTTTTGAGTAGAATCCAATTGAACCCTCAAAAATAGCAAAATCACAGTCTCTTACCCAATTTTGGTCTTGACCGAAATATGCCTTCCAAAACAACAAAAAATCCAACTTTGTGTTTTTAACCACCAACAAGTCCAATACTTCAACAAGCATCTTATATCACCTTAAACATGATTAAAAACAGCATCTTGCGTAAAAAATCCTCTTAGCTTGAAATCAAGGGTGGCACAAGAGTCAAGAAATACTCAACAAAAACAAGAAGTAATCAGTTTAAAACGAAGTTGAGGCTTACCTCTTCGTGTTTCTATAAGTGGTTCAAAATTCCAACAGCACTCCGGCTAGCTAATGGACACAAAACACCTCAGATGAGAAATTTGGAACAATAGAAATGAAGCTTACAGTGAGTAGAAGAAGTTTCCTGAAGGACTTACCAGACGATAACAGCGATTTGGGGTTGGAATCAGCTCCAGTGTTCAAGAAAAATTACTATTCCTCCCCCTTCTCCCTTCTTTCTCTTTTCTTTGACTTTTCTCTCTCTTTTCTCTTTCCTCTTTCCTCTACGGGCTAGTCAAATTGTGTCATAAAAGGGAAGGGAAATTTGTGATTTAATCTTTCCTCTTGATCTCTTCTTGTTGTGCCAAGTGTCACAATATTGCTCCATAGATTATATGTGTCCAAAAAGCAATTGGGTCTTCTTCTTCTCTCTCCTAGGTGGCGCCTAAATGGTTAGGGGAAGGAAGGGGCCTGACAATTTCCCCGTCTCCTGGGGCAATGTTCGAGAAAGTCTAGTACCTGACCGGATCTAGGACTGGTGGATTCCCCAGACACAGGAGCTAGGTGGCACTCTCCGGTGATGCCAACACAAAAGGCATAAATCAAGTATAATGATGAGAGACACTTGTCACCTTCTCATTTGGCCAACACAAAAGTAGTCTTGTACCTTGTAATGATTATGGGACACTTGTCAATTTCTTACTTGACCAACACAAAAGCAACTTTGTACTTAATCATCATTAAAAGACACTTGTCAAGCTCTTGCTTAACCTACACAAAAGGTTTGTCATCATGAGCCATCATTACTTATTACTTACTTTATTAAATGCTTCTTCTTCTTGCTAAAGTTTATTTATGCTTTGTGTGGCCCATTGCACGTTCAATTCTCCTTGTTGTGCATCATGTCTAATTGTTTTGATGTTGTTCGTATATTGAATCTCAAGCATCAGAATTCGCGCATACATGTATGCATTGTGAGGTTGTAGAAAATGCCTGCAAGGTATATAAACGAGGATGCTTCATCCATTGAGTTGGTGTTTCAAGATGTCCATGTATTTTTCTGCCTTTTTTTAGTCTCTAGCCAATGGTTATTTCATATAAAAAAAAGAGTTAATATAACTTTTGGTCCCTAAAATTTGATCCAATTTTAGTTTTGATCCCTCAAGTTTAAAATCGGTGGTTTTGGTCCCTGAAGTTTGACCCTTGATCCCTCAGGTTTGAAATTTTTTGTTTTGGTCCCTCAAGTTTACTCCATTTATAACTATTGATCCCTCAAGTTTGAGAAGGACTTGGTGGAAAACCGAACCAAATCCCAAAAAAACCAAATCGAACCAGAAAAACCAAACCAAACCGGAAAAAAACCAAGTCCTTTTCAAACTTAAGAGATCAAAACTAAAAATTTCAAACTTGAGGGACCAAGGGTCAAACTTCAAGAACCAAAACCACCAATTTTAAACTTGAGGGACCAAATCCAAAATTGAATCAAACTTCAGGGACTAAAAGTTATATTAACCCAAAAAAAATTAGGAGTTTTGAAATGTCTAGATGATTTGCTATTTATTGACTCATTCTCCGTAAGTGCAGGGTGACTGGATACACAGAAGTGTTCATAGTGGATTTTTCCATCATCATCAGAAGAATTTGAAGGAAGGTCAAATCTATGAGGTGTCTCAGTTTCTTTTAGTTACCAGTATTGGCTCGTATTGTCCCATGGAGCATCCATATAACATAAATATTTAGTTTACAATTGTGGTCAAAGTGCATTTTGATGATGAGCATTTTGATTTCGCTTTCAAGTCCTTTGCCAGTCTTCAAACGGATGATTTTGATGATCGTTACCTTATAGGTGAGCTTGCTTCTTTGGCTGTGTTTAGTTGGAGGTTTTTCTAGGTTAAGTGAGGCTAGGGGAGAATTGAAGATAAAAAATGGGTAAAATGAGGGGAAGTGAGGGGTGGGAAATTTTTTTGTCATACAGTGTTCGCCTCTCCTTCTTTTTGAAACCTCTAAATTTAGGGGTTTTTCTAGGGTGGAGAAAACTTATGTCTCATTGTGACTAAATTACTCATGACAAATTTTGAATATTCCGACACTACCCTTACCACTATAAACCCTTTTTTCTGTGCCTCATTTCACGTGGAAGATGATTCCTCATTTCTAAATTTCAGTTTGTATTCTTGAGCATGTACAGGCTGTTTTGCCATTGGTAATGAAAATAAATTTTCTTCTATAATAAATGGAAGAACTATGATTCTCAATTCAACTAGGTTTATTAAATTTGTTCCACTTTTATTTTTCATGATAGCTGAGTTGGAATTCTATTAATAATTTAATACATAATAATTATTAATAAATAAATTATAAAAGAAGAAGGAAAATATATGGATAAAGAGTGGCATATTTGTCTACTTATAATTAGCTCCCCTCATCTACCCTGCTGAATTAAATAAGAAACCAAACCGGCCTCCTCCCTCTTCTTGAATCAAATAAAGCTCATAATCTCCCCTAACCTAATTTTAATGGACCTCTTCTAACCTCACTTCCGTTGAACCAAAAACACCTTTTATCATGTTGAGTTTTCAAAGTAGTTTAAGATATAAATTAATATATTTTTAGAGTAGTTTTAGGGAAATGTTTAGAAACTAACTTTCTAACTTGAAATAATAATATATATAATAAATATATATATTTTTATATTAAATATAAAAATTGGCAATATTTTAAATCAAACTAAATAAATTTTTTTAAACTTCTTACTCATTATCACGATTTTTTCATCGAAGCAATTTTTTTTGACAAAAGTTCTCTTAAACAAAAAATATAACATTTTTAAATTTGCTAGAAATTTGTTGATGTTATTGCATATTTGATATTTTAAATTATTATTTTTCAATATGCATTTTCCTTTTCACCTCCTTCCCATTAAAGACAGACAAACTTTATTTTATATAATTTGAATTATCTATAGCATTTCTTACTAAAAATATCAAATCAAATAATAGAGTTGGATACAAATGGATAACCTTGCACATTTTATTACCCCTGTTTCTATGTTTTTGGTAAGGCGAGAAGATAGCAGCGTTGATGGGAGGCAGCAATTTCTAGTGGATGTTGAATTGGTGAGTGAAAAGTAATTTAAGATTTTTTGGTATTATCTGATGTTGTGTTAATGAATTAAAATAGCTTAGGAGTAACTTATGGCCCTGCATTTTGGAATTATTGTTTTGTTGAAGTATGGAGCACTTTCAATGCACTCTCTGGGGAGTATTCGCTGATCAGATACTTTTGTATATGGATAATGACAATACTTCTCGTCCTGTCGTGGTAATCATTCAGTGGCACAAGGCAAGAGAGGTTAACCGGATATTATCATATATATATCCTATCATCCAAACTTCAAAACTAGAATAATATTAAGTTACAAATTAATATTTTTATAAGAATAAGTATAGCTTTTCTCGAGAATATGTTAAAAGTGGTGCTTCATAGGGCATCGAATGTTTCTCAATGGAAAGCACAAGTTGAGATTGCAACGGAATTGTTTCAATAGGAAACCAAAATAAAGAGGACCACCTCAGACTTTATCCAGTGCATATATCTTACACCAGCTTAAGGAAGTTGAATTCAAACTCAGAAAATGTGACGATGCAGCAAAAGTAGGGCAAAAGACGGGCAAGACTTCTACTTCTTTACCTCAACAATAAAGGAAGATAAGCATTTTCTTCACTCTTCCATATTGGAAATCTAGTTTACTTTGCCATAGTCTTGATGTCATGCACGTTGAAAAAATGTATGTGACAATGTGCTGTATGCGTTGCTTAACAAACTCGACAAGTCAAAAGATCATCTTCAGGCAATGAAAGATTAATGTGCCTTAGGAGTCTGTTAAGACGCGTGGCTAGATGAGTATGACAAATTTCAATCGGCAAAGTTCACCTTTACAAAACCAAACAAGGAAGTCATCCTCGCAAAGTTAAAGAAAATTAAAGTTCTTGATGGGTATTCAAGCAAAATTTCATGATGTATTAACATTCGGGCTCGAAGGGTTGCTAGCTTGAAGAGTCATAACTCACATGTTCTTATACAACAGTTACTTCCATTGGCTATCAAGAATGCACTTCCTCCTGATATGTCTATCATTTTTGTGGAGCTTTGTTCTTTCTTTCAGAAGTGTTATTCCAAGGGTTTGATCATTGAGGAGCTCAATCAGCTGCAATTCAAAATCATTCTTCCGTTTTATCATTTAGAGGATGATCTTTCCTCTATCCTTTTTCACTGTGATGGTTCACCTTATAGTCTAACTTGTTCATGAAAGAAAGCTCGCTGGCCCAGTTTAATATCGATGGATGTATCCTATTGAGAGGTACTCATTTTACATATGTGCATCATTATTAGTTTCCATGTTTGCTAGTCACCCTTTTCAACATTTAATATATTTTTTCTTCTTTACTTTGTAGGTTTCTTGGGAAATTGAAATCTTATGTAAGGAACAAGACATTTCTAGAAGGTTTTGTAGCTAAAGGTTATATAGGGGATGAGGTCCTATATTTCTATTCAAGGTACTTTAATGGCATTAAGACGGCTTTTAACCAACCGCCTCGTGTAGACGATTGTCCTGAACCTGCGCCAACATCAGGAAAGTTGTTAATCCCTCATGTTGAAGGAACTAAGAACTTCAAACTAACAACAATTGAGAAGTTGCAAGCACATAGACATGTCTTGATTAATTGCACTCAAGTCGAACCCTTCCTTCAGTAAGAATTGTATACTCATATATTATTCTATATCTTTCCTAGCATTTTGTACTTACATTTCATGATCGTCTTCCCATGATTAATTGTAGGGAATTCATAAGTCATATTAAGCATCAACTTAGGATTCATACACAAACATCCTCTGAAGTTGAGAAAAAGGTCCACAGAGAATTCCAAGCTAGTTTACCGCATAATACTAAATGACCACAGCCTACACTCACCAAATTCCAAAGCTCTCGTAATCGGCCCTCTTGACCATGCAAAAAGGTTTATAGCATATAATGTCAATGATTTTAAGTTTTTCATGGTTTCACTAGATCAAGGATTACAAACTTCAGGGACTAAAAGTTATATTAACCCAAAAAAAAATTAGGGGTTTTGAAATGTCTAGATGATTTGCTATTTATTGACTCATTCTCCGTAAGTGCAGGGTGACTGGATACACGGAAGTGTTCATAGTGGATTTTTCCCTCATCATCAGAAGAATTTGAAGGAAGGTCAAATCTACGAGGTGTCTCGGTTTCTTTTAGTTACCAGTATTGGCTCGTATTATCCCACGGAGCATCCATATAACATAAATTTTCAGTTTAAAATTGTGGTCAAAGTGAGTTTGGATGATGAGCATTTTGATTTCGCTTTCTAGTCCTTTGCTAGTCTTCAAACGGATGATTTTGATGATCGTTACCTTATAGGTGAGCTTGCTTCTTTGGCTGTGTTTAGTTGGAGGTTTTTCTAGGTTAAGTGAGGCTAGAGGAAAGTTGAAGATAAAAAATGGGTATTTGGTTAAAAGGAAGGGAAGCGAGGGGTGGGAGATTTTTTTTGTTATATAGTGTTCATCACCTCCCTTTCTTTGTGAAACCTCTAAATTTAGGGGTTTTTCTAGGGTAGAGAAAACTTATGTCTCATTGTGACTAAATTACCTATGACAAATTTGAATATTCCAACACTACCCTTACCACTATAAACCCTTTTTTCTCTGCCTCGTTTCACGTGGAAGATGATTCCTCATTTCTAAATTTCAATTTGTATTCTTGAACTTGTACAGGCTGTTATGCCATTGGTAATGAAAATAAATTTTCTTCTATAATAAATGGAAGAACTATGATTCTCAATTCAACTAGGTTTATTAAATTTGTTCCACTTTTATTTTTCATGATAGCTGAGTTGTAATTCTATTAATAATTATTATGTATTAAATTATTAATAAATAAATTATAAAAGAAGAAGGAAAATATATGGATAAAGAGAAAATGACATATTTGTCTACTTATAATTAGCTCCCCTTATCTACCCTGCTGAACTAAATAAGAAACCAAACCCACCTCCCTCTTCTTGAATCAAATAAAGCTCAT
Organism: Inga laurina; assembly: GCA_963855925.1. Taxonomy (NCBI): domain Eukaryota; kingdom Viridiplantae; phylum Streptophyta; class Magnoliopsida; order Fabales; family Fabaceae; genus Inga; species Inga laurina. The sequence goes on from OY979707.1 coordinate 4,554,719, forward strand.
AACCTCCCCTAACCTAACTTTAATGGACCTCTTCTAACCTCACTTCCGTTGAACCAAACATACCTTTTATCATGTTGAGTTTTCAAAGTAGTTTAAGATATAAATTAATTTATTTTTAGAGTAGTTTTAGGGAAATTTTCAGAAACTAACTTTCTAACTTGAAATAATAATATATAATATATATATATTTTTTATATTAAATATAAAAATTGGCAATATGTTAAATCAAACTAAATAAATTTTTTTAAACTTCTTACTCGTTATCACGATTTTGTCATCGAAGCAATTATTTTTTACAAAAGTTCTCTTAAACCAAAAATATAACATTTTTAAATTTGCTAGAAATTTGTTAACGTTATTGCATATTTGATATTTTAAATTATTATTTTTCAATATGCATTTTCCTTTTCACCTCCTCCCCATTAAAGACAGATAAACTTTATTTTATATAATTTGAATTATCTGTAGCATCTCTTACTAAAAATATAAAATCAAATAATAGAGTTGGATACAAATGGATAACCTTGCACATTTTATTACCCCTGTTTCTATGTTGTTGGTAAGGCGAGAAGATAGCAGCGTTGATGGGAGGCAGCAATTTCTAGTGGATGTTGAATTGGTGGGTGAAAAGTAATTTAAGATTTTTTTGGTATTATCTGATGTTGTGTTAATGAATTAAAATAGCTTAGGTGTAACTTATGGCCCTGCATTTTGGAATTATTGTTTTGTTAAAGTATGGAGCACCTTCAAGGCACTCTCTGGGGAGTATTTGCTGATCAGATACTTTTGTGTATGGATAATGACAATACTTCTCGTCCTGTCGTGGTAATCATTCAGTGGCACAAGGCAAGAGAGGTTAACCGTAATAAGTATTGTTTTATTTTTTTTGTAACCAGTAATTGTTGTTATTAGTGTTGTATACATACACATATCATGCCTATTGTCGCCATGTTTTGTCAGGTCGTGTGAAAATATCTAACTCTATGTTCGCTACCCAGATGTGGATTCATCCAGATTTTCGTGAAGTTGCTCATTTTCTCGAAAAGTATGTTACTATGTTGTCATTTGCTCATATAGGTAGAACGTGAGATATGACTTGGTTAGTTTGTGGGATTCACTGATATATTTTTTGTGTGACTTCAGGCTTGTGTTAGTAGGTATGGATGTCCATCATGCACCGAATGTTGGAGATACAAGCTACATGTGGGTGTGTCAAATGGAACAAGTCCCACATTGCTTGGGAAAGAGAGAATGATAGTGTATATATTACACCTTGTGAAGTTGGGCTAGTAAATGGGCCAAGAAGAAGAGTGGGCTCGCGCGCACAATAAAGGGCCACCAAGAGGCAAACGTAGTGGAAATCCGGCGATTACCCCCCTTGCGCGTGAATTAAATGCGGATTAGGCACTTTTTATCAAATGTTTTTTTGAAAAAAGCTACAGTTTTGAGGCATCTAATTTTTTGAAACATCAATATTTCTGTTACAGAAGTCATGGGCCAGATTTTAAATTGCCAAACGAGTGTTTTAAATTTCTAAACGGATGTTTTAGTTGCTGAACGGATCTGGTCCTTCAATGATCGAAAACGGCCTCATCATGGGGTTTTATTATTGTGTGACCGGCGGTTCAATGGTGTTTATGAGGAGTAAAACGTTGCCCAACGTTCAGATGCATGGAGGCCTATAAAAGGCACTACCTGCAAGAGGTCCATACACCGAGCTCTGACATCTCGAGCTCTCTCTTCCTCTTTGGCATTCCTCTGTTCTCTCCGCCTTACAGTTGCTTTCATCTTGTTGTTCTGTCCGCCCTGTTTCTGCAGGAAGAATCCGTTTTATCCTGGGGAGTGCCGCTTCCAGTCAGCCGATGGTCGCGGAATAGCTCTTAAGGACAGCGTCCTTGAACGTGACTCGGATTACGGTGTATTTGCAGGAGTTCGCCAACACCGAATAGGATTACTCCGTGAGCAATATGAGTGTAGCTGATGAATTGCTTAGTGAACCAGATAGACGGAACATAACAGGTCTTCATAGGGGGCCATCTGTATGTATTTATTATACCATCACTACAATTAATATGATTTGCACTTCCTTCTGTTTTGCAACTAATGGTGTCTTTGTGAAATCAATGGTTACGTGGTATGATCTTATCGCCGTTTATTTCTTGTTTTTCCTTCATCACAGTTAACTATATGGTTGTGATCCCAACTAAAAACACAACTTGAAATGAAATGAGATTTTATGGAGGGTAGTTTCAAAATCTGGCATATTAATGGGAAGGTAGTCAAATCCAAACTTTAAAAATAAAACAAAATATTAATATAAAATATCTATATTTTTATGTTAGATATATCATGAGCAGTATGTTAAATAAATCAAAATAAATCATGTAATTTTAAGATGAGTGTACCTAGAAAATATAGATTAGGGCCGGATATTATCATATATCTTATCATCCAAACTTCAAAACTAGAATAATATTTAGTTATAAATTAATATTTTTATATGAATAAGTATAGCTTTTCTCGAGAATATGTTAAATCAAACTAACGTATTTTTTTTTTTGGACTGAAAACTAAAGTATTTTGAAGATAGGTGTATATATGAGTGGAAAATTTTCAAATCCTAACTTCCAATCTTTAAAAATTAAATAGTATTAACATATAATTTCATATATTTTAATAACAAATATATCATGGTCAGTATGCGTAATCAACCTAAATCATTAAATATTTTGAAAATAAGTGTTCTGGAAATTTGATATATGTGTTACAGCATATTTTCATATCTTGACATCTAATCTTGCTGCAATGAAATAATATGAATATGTAATTTAATATATCTTAATAATAAATATATCATGGGCAATATGTTAAATCAAACAGAATCAAGTATTTTTAAGATACATATACCTATAAAATATGTATGTGTTACGGAATATTTTCATATCCTAACTTCCAATCATTTAAAAATATGAATATATTAATATATAACTTAATATACTTTTATAATAAATATATCTTAGCCAATATGCTAAATAAAAATGAATCAAATTTGAAATAGATATTTGTACTTGGAAAAGAGGTATGTGTTGTGGAATATTTCATATCATAACTTTTAGTTTTTATAATTAATAATTTAATATGTTTAATAATGAATATATCATGGTCAATATATATGTTAAATCAAACTGGAGCAAATATTTTTATGATTAGTGTACATGGAAAACATGTATCATCTTGCGGGATATATCATATCCTATCTTCCAATTTTTAAAAATAAAAGAGTAAAATTTTCTGACAACTTTTCTACTTTGCCCTAATTACATGGATTTCCCATCTGTTTTGAAAACTTACACTTGGGTTCAAATCATTAACTTCACTAAGAATATTCTAAAAAGATTCTAAGAAAATATTTTTATTTGCTCATGCACCCTTCTTCACATAAAATTTCTAATGTTAGCAAATTTCTTGGAAAAAAATCAATGACAGCAACAAAGAATTATTTATATAATGTCTTGAACTTATATTATTTATTCTATAACAAAAACATGTGTTTGAAATATGCTTTTATCCGTTTTTTAAAAAAACCAAAGTAAACACATTTCAATAAATAGGATGAGTAATTAAAATTATAAAATTCTATAATATAATAAAAAATTAATAAATTTTATAAAATATAAAAAATAATGAAAATATATATTAGAATTATTTTTGGTTGTATAATTTTTTTATAAATATAAGTTTTAAATAATTTTCTTATATTATAGTGGGGTACGGTATCAAAAAGTTTTGAGAGTCAAACTTAACGATCAATTAATGATTGGATGGATGAAAAATGAATATTAAAAATATAAGGAAGGTTTGTGTGACATATATTTTGATTTTAAGGGACGTTTATTTGGGTTTTCAGAATAGAGGGGATAAGTTTGCCCGGAACTGAGATATCATGGGGAACTTTTTTGAGATTTACCTGACCTAACTAAAGGAATACCTTTAGGATAGGTGTAGCTGGAAAAGAGGGCTGTGGGGCGGGATATTTCTAGATTTTAACTACCAAACTTTAAGAATAAAATAATATCAACATATAAAGTATATTATTTTTAATAAAATATCATGGGAGGTTGTTGAATCAAAATAAATCAAATATTTTCAAGATAAGTGTACTTGGAAACCGTATATCGTCCGGCATTGTATTTTCATATTCTATCTTCAAAACTTTACAAATAATGTATTTTTAGTAATAAAAATAAAAATATATTTGTAGCATAAATATGGCAATATGTTAAATTTAATAGTTTTGTATTTATAAGGAAACCTTAATTTGATATAATAGATGTTTGGCGTGCATTTGTATTGGGCTCCTGACTCTAACAGAAATTGACCCATAGTGTAGAGAAAAAGAACTTCTCATTAAACCACTGAAAAAATACTCTTTTACATCCATTAAAAATGAAAATGCTTGACACCAAATATATACAAGCCTATAAGTCACTGTATCAAGCAATACGACAACTCACTTAACCAAACGACCTAAAAGCAATCTAACTAAGCAATTAAATGCAGAATACTAGAATATTGGAGAACTACTACTATCCTACTACTTTTAATATTTACAATAATAACCTATTACACAGCCTATTAACATCAACAATTCTCACACTCCCCATCAAGTTGTGGTTTGAAGATGTCCCCACACCCCAACTTGCGCAGTAATTTCCTCTAAATATTTCCCTTGACCGCCTTGGTGAGAAGATCTACTTCTTGTACATTGGACCTTGTATAACAAAGATCAATGATTCCTTATTGCCTTTTTTTCTCTGATGAAGTGGCAATCCATTTCAATATGCTTTGTTAGCTCATGATATACTGGATTTGCAGCTATATACAGCGCTGCTTTGCTATCACAATGTATAATAACTAGTTGAACATGTGATATACTCAAATCTCGAAGAAGACCTCGTACCTACACAATTTCTGAAACTGCCATGCTGGGGGCTCTATACTCACTTTGCCTGATGACTTTGATTCATTGTGTTGCTTCTTGGTTTTCCATATCACGAATGACCCTCCAAATTTTAATGCATATCCAGTTACAGACCTCCTTGTAATGGGACAAGAGGCCCAATTTGAGTCAAAAAAGCATTCCAGCTGCAACTCTCCCTTGCTACTCAAGAATATACCTAGACCAAGGCTCCCTTTTATGTATCGTATCACGTTTATGGTAGCTGCCATGAGAGCCTTTGTTGGTGCTTTCACGAATTGACTGAGAAGCTGCACAAAAAAACATATGTCAGGCCGTGTCACGGTGAGATAAACTAGTTTGCCTATAAGCTGTCGGTATTATTCTAGATTCTTAAGCAGATCCTCCCTTTTATCTTTTCCTTCTCGATAAGGTAGCAACTTCAAGTTCTGTGGCAGGGGAATGTTCAATGGCCTACAGTCACTCATACCTGTTTCACATAAAAGATCCAGCACATATCTTTATTGTGACAGTACTATCTCTTCTTTAGATTTACTCACTTCAATTCCAAGAAAATATTTCGTCAATCCTAGATCTTTTATTTAAAAATTATAATGCAACATGTTTTTAGCACAAGCAATTCAATTTTTAGAGCTTCCCATAATTAAAAGGTCATCTACATACACTAAAATCAAGATTATTCCATCAGAACAATTCATCACAAATAGGGAATAGTCACTTTTACTCTGCCTAAAACCACCCTTAGTAAGTGCTTGAGATAATTTTTGGTTCCATTGACGGGATGCCTGTTTTATACTGTAAAGGGATTTTCTTAACCTACATACTAAGTTCTCCCCCTGATTTTCAAACCCCTGAGGGATTCTCATATAGGCCTTCTCATGGAGATTTCCTCATGAAAATGCATTATGAACATCCATTTGGTAGAGATTCCATGAATATAAAGAAGCTGGTTTAAGCACTAAATAGACAGTTAACATTTTAACAATTGGAGAAAAGATATCATGATAATCTACCCCCTCTCGCTAGCTGAAACCTTTAGCAACAAGTCTCGCTTTATACTTATCAATGTTTCCAGAGGAATCATACTTAACCTTGTAAGCCTATTTGCACCCAATAGCTCTTTTGCCTTTGGGGAGTGAGACGATATCCCATGTTTTGTTACTTTCTAGTGCCTACATTTCTGCTTTCATAGCCTTGAACCATTCTGGATTTTGAATGGCTTCCCTATAGGATGTAGATTCTACCACTGCATCAATGCTAGTCAAGAAACATAAATGATTAGAAGAAATAGAAGCATAAGAGAGATAGTTTTCAATTGGGTATGGGCATTTATTTGATCTCTTATGGTTAAATTAGGAAATTACTACAGAACACACGTAGTCATTAGACCATATAGGTGGGCGCCTCTCCCTATTGTGCCTTAAAAGACTAGAATGTGTTGGCACATAATGTTCATCATCTAAAGATTCTTCCTGTCCTCTATCTGGGCCTTCCTAGTTTTGATCTTGTGGTATTGTTTGTAGGGTATTTGGCCGAGACTCATTGGTTCTGATTTAAAGGCTTACATTTTCAGTATCAAACCAAAACATGTCCCTCAAATCTTTGTTAATTCCCCTTTATTCTTGAGGTACTGCATTCCTAAAAGGAAAGTTATGCTGCATAAAACTCACATGTCGAGAAACCATCAGCTTGTTAGACTTTAGATCAAGTAAGAGATAACCTTTTTGGTTTTTAGGGTATCCCAATAACACACAAGGAATTGCTCTAGCCTGCAATTTATCAACAAAATTAAGGTTTGTAGCATAAGCAAGTGAACCAAATGCTCTTAAATGATTGAGATCAAGTGGGACCCCATTGACCCTCTTAAATGGTGTTTTGAATCTAATAATTTTTTATGGTATTCTATTAACTAGATAAACTGCAAATGCTTACCCTAATATTGAACAAGGACATTAGATTGGAGCATTAAGCTCCTAGTAACTTGCATGATAGTTATATGCTTTCTTTCCACAACTCAATTTTGTTGTGAAGTGTATGGACAAGTTGTTTCATGAATTATTCCTTTTTCTTGAGTAAATAACCGAAATGAATGATTAATAAATTTACTACTGTTGTCATTTCTAATTCTCTTTACATGTATATGAAATTGTGTCAATGCATATGTAAAAAAATTCTTAACATAGCTCTTGTAGCCAGATTTTTGTTTAACATGAAAACCCATATAGACCTATAATAATCATCTACAATTGTAAGGAAATACTAACGATCTTGGTGTGTGGGAGTCTTGTAAGGTCCCCACAGATCTAGATGTATAAGCTCAAAGCATTGAGAAGTTTTGATGCAACTAGGGGAAAAGGGAAACTTAGTCTGCTTAGATTGAATGCAGATTTCACATTTTTCATTGATAGAATCAATATTACTAAATACAAGATCTAAATGGTGCATTACAGTGATAGAAGCATGCCCAAGGTTCTTATGCCACAAGGACATATCAATAGATTGAGAACTTTATTATTATTCCTTGCAGTGTTGGCTACATGTGATTTCTTAGCTACTCTAAGGATATACATCCCATCGAGTTCTTGACCAGTCAGGCTCATCCTTCCACCCTAAAGGTCCTACAACATACACATGTTAGGAGAAAAACAGGCCACACAATCATGCTCTTTTGTAAGTCTTGATATGGAAATAAGATTAAATCTCAATTGAGGTGAATAGAGGACTTTAGTAAGTTCAATTTTTTGCATGATTGTTACGGGTGTAGATGATCTATTAAATAGTGCAAGTGTACACTGTCGTAATCAAGTAATACAGAAGTGAGTAGAGTATCGTTTCTACGAGGATTGATCACTAAGTAACAAAATGAGTAATTTTAATTCTATTTAGTCGATCGATAAATTGGTGATGAAAAGTTCAAAATAGAAAATGATTAAATATGAGTGCAAATAATATGAAAACAGATACAAGAAAAAGTTCTAGGGGTCTGATTTCACTTAACAAATTTTGTATTAAATCACTTATCTATTCTAGTCCAATTTATTCCACATGATTGATAGTTGAGTTTCCCTCATTTAATTAATAGCCTCTTCCAAGGTCATGCTGCAATTCTATAATTGATTGCTAATCCAATATATTCCTATATGAATTTAAGCAATTAACCATGCATTAAAATTTATGGAACTCATTAAAACTATACAACTCATATGAATATATTCCTATTTCATATGCAAATTATGGTTTTAATTATAGGGTCTATACACATGTGTCTCCTTTCGGTCTCAACATACATATTGAAATCATTCAAAAGATGACCAATCAAATGAAAACATTAAGAATAATAATTAAAACTCAATCATGAATGAGAAATTAAAACTAGATTTAATAAGTTAAGATTCAATCCGTCATTAGTATGCTACGTCATCACCTTTGGAAAATAGAAATTTAGCTCATGATGAAATTAAAAACAAAATAAAAATAAATTAACATTACATAAAACTAGAATGAAAACCTCAAAAATACTGCATAAAGCTTGAATATTAAAGTTTGAAATATAAATATACAACCAAAATATGTATGAAAATGGAGAAATCTAGCCGTCCATTTAGGAGGTAAAACCTTCCATGTAGGAGGCATGCAAAAAGTAATACAATCCTAAGCCTTCCATGTAGGAGGTATGCAAAAAGTAATACAATGCATGAAATTAAATCTAGAAAATAACATAATTTTTACAGAACTGTCAGAGAAGGACCTCTAATTGTCAGAGAATCAAGCCTCTACATCTCTTCCCTCCATCATTTATGCTTGGCTTGGATTTCTATTTATAGGGGAAAAAACGTGTTGCTGCAGTAACAAAAGCGCGGTGCTACAGTGAAAAGCGCGTTGGCAACAGTGAAAGCCGCATTTGCACCAGTGCTTCCATTCGCTACAGTAACTTCCATCTTGAATGGTGGTTTTCGTCGTGAATAGTAACCCCAATGAATAGTAACCAATGCTATAGTAATTAGCCTTTTTCAATCCCATCGGTCCAATTTTTTGTCTCCTTTCTCCTCTTATTGTGCGGTTATCAAAAGAGAAAACAAGTAAATATTATAATAGTAATAAAAATATTTATGCCAAAATCATCATATATTTATCAATTACACCTAAATTTATTACATTAATCTCAAATATCGTCCACAAAAGCATCATATAAGGGAAAATAAGCAGACAAATATTTTACTTATCAATGATCCTTACACTGCCTATATGGGTTACAGGAACTTTATGTCCATCGAGGATTTTGATTAATTTAGTTGTTCTATTATACTTAACATAATGATCTAATAATTCTAAACTACTAACCATATGAGTGGTTGCACTCGAATCAAGAATCCAATAATAAGAAGATAAAGCGGTATGTTTACTCAAACCTATACCAATTAACACGTGGATAGTATGATATGAGTCTTTCTGTATTAGCTCAATATCTTTTCATACTGTTATTGTGTGAAGGTTGGAGCAGATGTGTTGCTAATATTGGTGTGGACCTCATAATCTCCAATGGTGTCCAGCACTATGTCAGTAGAGGATTTCCCTTATCTACCCTTGGTCCTCTAAAATTAGGAGGATAACTGATGAGCTCATAGCAGCTTTCCTTTAAGTGCCCCTTTTTCAGGTAATGTGAACACTCAATAGAACAATCGTTCCCTTTACACCGCCCTCTGTGATGGCCACGTCCCTTAGCAACCATTGCAATGCCATTGGTATCAGAATGCTTTTCAACAGAAACGAGGGGTCTTTGGGTCTCATCTTAGATGATCATGTCGCATGCCTTATTGACACTAGGCAAGGGATTCATCAGTAGAATCTGGCTCCTCGTTTGGTGATAGGATTTGTTCAACCCCATTAGGAATTGGAGGAGTTTATGTTCTTGGATAAGATCGGTATAGGTATTTGAGGTGTTACATGTACAAGAAGGCAAGGTAACCAAGGCCAATTGTTCCTCCCAAAGCTCACATATCTTCAAGAAGTAGGTCTAGACAGATGTAGCTCCCTGCTTATGCGACGTGATTTCAAGACGTAAGGCAAAGATTCGTGCACCATTTTTCTTGTCGAATCGTTCCTTCAAGTCGATCCAAACGTGGTAAGTGTCTTGAAAGAAAATGATGCCAGTTGCCAGTTCTTTGGAAATGGAGTAGAGGAGCCACGACAACACAACGACATTGCATCGTTCCTACTGGTCGTGCAACGTCAGATCTTGCAAAGATTTCAGACATATTCGGTTGACAAACCCCAATTTTTTGCTTTTTGAGAAGGGCAATCCACATCGTACGGCTCCACACTATGTAGTTCTTAGTTTCAGTGAGAACATACTGAATAATCAACACACCTTGAGTGCCAAATGGATGAAGAAACAGAGGATGAGAGAAGGGCAAGCTCTTAGTGGTGATCTTGTCGGTTGATATGACGCTTAAAGACGATGCTTTCTCTCTGACAAGGATCGTAGTCTCTGCCCTCATTCTAGGGTTCATGAGTGAAGGAGACGGAGCAGGCCACATTCTTTAGGCTTTCTTGATTAACTGACATTGGACCTATATCTTTGATACCATATTGGGCTCCTGACTCCAACAGAAATTGACCTAGAGTATAGAGAAGAAGAACTTCTCAGTAAATCACTAAAAAATTCTCTTTTACATCCATAAAAAATGAAAACACCTGACACCAAATATATACAAGCCTATAAGTCACCGTATTGAGCAATACGACAACTCACTTAACAAAATGACAAAGCAATCTAATTAAGCAATTAAACACATAATACTGGAATATTGGAGAACTGGTACTATCCTATTATTTTGTAGTATTTACAATATTAACCTATTACATAGCCTATTAATATCAACAATTCACACAATTTGTTGTTTGGAAATTAATAGTCTATATCCATAGATACGTTTTCTCTTCTAACCACAACCTATATATTATTTTCGTTGTTTGTAATTTTTTGAGACATTTTTGTTTTGTAATCTATGTATTATATACAATAGTTGTTACATAACGATATACAAAGTTGAGGACATCAGACGGTTTCATCGACCATGAGCCAAAAGGTAGTTTAATATAATCTTCATCAGAAACCGCAACGTTTGTGTGTTTTCGGTTGCATGTAGTGATGCATTATCTTATAATTTTGAGATTATATATACTGAGAACTTCTCTAAAAGAATTTTGGAAATTAAGGGCTATTGAAATGGGATTATTGCCTATTGTTGTCCCTTTAAGGTGGTTGATGAACATTAGTGACGCCGAAGAGATATCTCTACTAAAAATATAACACTAATTGTTATGACAAGTGATTTAACCTTGTCATAGGGATTAATCAAAGAAAAACTAAGCTAAATGTCGTAAATGGTAATCTAACCTGGGTCGAGTCGCTAAGGATCCTAATAGATGTTAAAATTCCTAGCAAATCTAATGGACCATAAATTAAAAAGTTAAGCACTGAAGAGAAGAGCATAATTCTTGTTTCAAGCTAATCGTATTGTGCAATGTCACTTTTGTATAACTGCATTATTGACATGTCTAGTATTTTTTAATTGGATGCTTTTCTCATAATTATCCACCGTTTTGAAGTTGTATTTAACGTTTCTTTCAACTTTTGACTAACTTCAATGCCTATTTACAGCATTGGCAGTTACAAAAAGATGTTAATTAGTTACAAAAAGTACCTATCATAATTTTAATGATGAGATACCTAAAAGTTTCTGTGACTACAATATTTATTGAGTATATTATTTTCAAACTTATATTTTTGTATCTTGATTTGATAGATTAATACACAAATGAATTTAACATACTCTCTTCAATACCCTATAATTTTTGGCATGTCTTTTATCAACATTTCCTTTTTTTCAAAGGGTTAAGGTGCAAATTTACCCTGAAAGTTTTCACTAAGAAGCAATGTTGCCTTAGAAGTTTTTTTGGCTTCAATATCACCACAGAAGTTTCAAAATATAGCAATGTTGCCCCATATAGGTAAAAAACTAACGTTGATTGTTAAAAAATTAACATTCACGTTAACTTTTTAATGGAAAAGGGTAACGTTGCTCCACCTCTGAGGTAATATTAAACATGAAAAAACTTTAAGGGTAACATTGCTTCTCGGCGGAAACTTCCAGAACAAATTTGCATCATAACCCTTTTTTAAATTGAATGCTTTCTAAGATGTCAGTTAGCTCCACCATCTTGTTTGTTTATGTCAATGATTTAACACTGCTTTTTTATGTTTGGAAAATACGTTTTAGTTTAGAGAGAATGATATATAGCAAACTTAATGGTGTGGAGGATTATAACAAACACCATTTTTAATATAGAATATGATCGACATTTAATATTCTACTTATCTCATTATTTTCTACATATATATTTTTTTTTTAAATTTTAAATTATCCGCAAGTAAAAAAGTTCAATAAATTCCTATTAGATTGAAATTATATGAACATATAACCAAATCATATTATTTCATTTCATTAATATGCATTACAATTCTTTTTTAACGATAGGATTTGCTTATGTGATTGGGACATCACCATCAACTTCTCTCCATGAAACATGTTCTCATCTACTATCCGATGATTGCTCCTATATTCTTTGGTGGCTCATATATTCCGCAAATTTTTCATGAATATAACATATATAATTTTTTTACAAATCATGTGGTTCTTTAATTTTTTTTATCTACTAAGAATATAAAAATAATTTTAATATGTAACCAGATTTGGCATTATCTAAATCATATTTTTTCTTCATTTTAAAATCTTAACTTACATTTATTATACAATATAACAATTGAACTGTAAACATACTTAGGGGAGAAATTTCAAACACCACATAATCTAGTGCTATCCTACCAAACACAATTATCTATCATATTTATTAGTCTATTATTCGATTTAGATATTAAATGTCGTTTTGACTATAGATTCCTTAATATGTTATCCGAAATATTCTCCACTATGTATAACATTTCTTTTTGCTGAATATGCAGCTTGTCATGAAAAATTAATCTTTTTTAACCTTTTCTTACATTTATTTAATTCGATGCATATATTATGATAATATTCATATCAAATGTGGTCAATATACATTCATAAGTGCTTTTAATAAATGAAATCCAAACATGTTCACAATTGTTGAAGTTAGTTCTGGAAACAAAAATTTCCAAATAGAAATAAAGATACACCCATGTCACACTGGACATGTGTCAGAATTGCATATAACGATTACGTTTACCAAGCCATAATCGAATATGTTACTAAGCACTCTTAATGTACTACAATTTTTTTACTTATGTATATTACTAATGAGTCTTATACATTTCAGGTTTTGGTGGGGCATGATCCCTAAGATGTCGATATTGTTTAAGTTACTATATAACTGCCAAACATTAATGCAATTTACAAAAAATATGAAATTATACGCCGTGAGAGGCATGTGGGGCCTATAAGTAGCATTATGTGTTTCTATCACAAAACTAGGTAGGTAACGTTTTTGTTCAATTAGTGTTGGATGAAAATTTTGGGTGTCTATTTAAGCTATGCCTAAGTGCCATATCCATGTTGTCCTAACATAACACTATGTAGCCTTCCGACAATACTTCCCAATCACGCCTACTTACTCTTCCATGTGCTATTATATTGGATATAATGATACAAGTTGTTGTGTATGATTTGAAGGTGTATTACCTTTTTCGCAACTCTTGCAGAACTTTAAAGAGAACCGGACACTCACGGGAATTTTTTAGGAATGCATCCGTCAAACATTATGATGTTTTCTACTATAGAAAATCTATTCAAGCTACTATGTTTTTACTTGATTGCTTCCATAAAGGTAATCCATTTATTTTGCTACAAAAAGGTTTGTGTAGGTACATAAATTAGGGCATACCTTAGCGAGAATGGCCTTGCCTTAATGATTGCAGTTGCAAATATGGGGGTACATGCCTATTGTTTACATTCATTCACCCCTTGTAATGGCAAACTGGACTTCGTATGCTAATACACAGGTCGACAATAAAGCCATCTCACGTTTAACAATGTCTATGTCTGTGAAGAATTTGTTAGACAAAGAGCTAACTATCCGCCTATCTATATCATATGGCAAGATTTGTTAACCCTAATATGCTTCCATATCCCAGTATTTATCTATGTAGTGCCTATTGTGTGGATGGACCTGTGCTACTTGTATTTAGGATGATGAAATTGGGTGGTTGTAAGGTGCTCTAGGAATGGACCTAGACACTTCAGATAGCGGTGCTTACTAGCATTTGGTGGTAATATTTTAGTCTCTTAATACTAAAATTTATTAGTGGCATTAATTCATTCTCTAAAACATGTTATTTTATTCTTTGGTTGTTGTGTTTCATCATGATCTTCTCTGTAATTGAATCATCGGTACTAACACGTTTGCTTGATATTACGTGATCGATCAGCCATCTATCTTGCTGAGTCGTTTAGGGTTTACTACAAAGTGATATGATTATGTACTGTTGTGCATAAGATATACAGTTGTATCTTCTGCATAATGTATTTGTGTGAAGGTAATGGACACATATGCTCTATCTTAATTTGATTTTGACCGAAAAAATTGTTTTAAGGTGTATTATGTACATTGTATTTTTTTAAATATTAGCTATATTATTTTATACTTTAAATAGTAATTGTTTTTTTGGTGTAGCCTTTGTTTTTTTAAATTGTTTATTTAACATGTATGACATACAAAAACTCTTGTAAGTACAAGATTCCTTTCTCTAACACCTATTGTGTTTTGAATTGGCCATACAACACAATAAACAAAAAATATTAGAGGAAAGAAAAGAACGATTTTGATTTATCCATCAGTATAATTTTTTATGTCAGTTTATGTATGTAGTGTTTTATAATTCATTTAGATTGTGCAGTGAAATGTGTAAGGTCCTTATCTTATTTTCAAATTTTCGGAGTACTTGTGTACAGTTCGGTGGGCACACAAAAATAGCATTAAAATGCTGATAATAAGTGCTTGACCTCAGAAAATTCCCCGCAAGGATTGTACATAATAATTACAATTAATGTAGCCACATAGAGCTCTTAGGTTGTCTAAACCCATTACAGTGAAATGCAGACACTTTCCCGACTCTTGTGTTGTTTTCTTCTTTGTTCTTAGCACATCTCCTGCTTTCACCTGTCTAAATTATTGGTAAGGGAGGGTGAGATTCAAGAGAATCTCAGTAGGAAACAATTACCATAATGCATGCATGATAGATTCTATGTGCATGACATGTTAGCTTTAACTAGATGCATGTTCCATAATGACATTTTTGCATGCTCAATGTTTCATGCAACATAACTATGGCTACAGTATAAACAGAAACATAGCTTCAATATTCAAATATGCTCTACACAATCAAGTAAAGCAATCACATACATCACTACACAAGCAGAAATAGCAATACATGCAAATAAGTTAAGTCCACTACCTTTGGTCTTTGAGTCTTCCTCCTTGTACCTTTTCTTTTCCAACCATTGAAATTGCTTCCTCTTGACTTCTCATAGCCCTAGATATATAATCATATCATTAGGGTCATTTTACCAAGTAAACCAATGAGTTAAAGAGTGGTCAAATAAAGGACTAATTTCTACCCTTTTAGGGTTTAAGATAATTACATTATGCCATTACCTTTTGCCATTTTCTCACATATACCCAATTCTGTCAGAATTTTCAGCAATCTTTGAAAATTCATACTTAATTGTACATACGTTCAATTGTGATGATTTTAAAGGCTATATAACCCCAAATTAGTCTAGTTTTAGGGAAAAATATAGCCATTATAGTTTTGGATGCATATCAATACATTATCTCACTTAATTGATCACTGCCCCCCGGAATTCGCCAGTTTTCCAGGCCAAATTTTGAAAATTCATAATTAATTCTACAAAAATCCAAATGGGTTGGTTATAGGTTCTATAAAAAGCTCTTTAAGTCCTCTTTTATTGAAAAATATCACAGAGCATTGATTATAGCCACACATTTTCTAGAAATTCGTCAAACACAGACTGCCACAGATTTCATTCCAGAATCAATGTCAAACTTTGAAAAATCATAAATTTCAATCTACTAGTCCAAATGGCTCATATTACCTATCTAATTAAAGCCCAGGATGTCTATTTTAATCTTGTAAACTTTCATAGCATTTGGACAAAATTTGAATGATAAAAAACACATTGCAATTTCTTTGCCTCCAGAAAACGAATTCAAGCAAACTTGAACACAACTTCCACAATCATCATATATCATCATTTAACCATAAATACATGATTATACCTTAAAAATAGCCCCTGGAAAAAAATGTATAGTACCCTACCCTTATGAAAAATCATCCAAACAACAAACCAATCGGTTCAAAATGAAGCCCATACTTACCTCTACCTGTTTTCGCAATCAGTTCGGAAATCCGACAATACTCTAGCCGGTGAGATGGCACCAAACCCCTCTAAATGAAAGTCTAAAATCTTAAAAATGATGCTTGGGATAAGTAGAAGAAGGTTTGTGAAGGGTATTTTGATAAAAAACACCGATTTAGTAGTATTCCAGTGGATTGAATTCAAGAACGGTTACTATTTATCTTTTCTCTTTCCTATAACTTTTTTCTCATTTTTCATGATTTAAATCTGATTTTCCCTATTTTCCTACAGCTGGCCGAAATATATGGCCTAGGGGGAGTCTTGAAAAAAAATGCCACGTGTTCGCATGTTGTAGTGCTATTTGTCCGATGATCTAGTAATTCGGTGAAACATGTCTCTTATTTTAATAAAGTGGGTCTCACCTCCTTTTCACTCCAAGTGTCATACTGGTAGGCCAACATTATTTGTAGAGGTTTACAAAAAAAAAATCGCTACAAATTTGGTGCCAATTTCCTGCCATAACTTGTAGCGGCTCATTTGTAGCGATTATGTCATGGAAACTGCTACAAATGTGGCGCCAAGCACAAAGCAGGCTTCACAATTGTGGCAGTTATTTTGTAGTAGTTATGTTGATATAAACCGTTAAGGAATGCAAAAGGTCACCTCCTTGTAACACTATAAATGTGAAACAATAATTGTAGTGGTTTTTGGATGAAACCGCTATAGCATGTCAATGGTCTATATATTTATAGCGGTTATAAGTAACCGCTACCATTGTTATCAAATCCGGACCGGACTGACCTGTTCGACCCAGAAACAGGTGAACCAGTCAAGAAACTGGTCTAGTCCAGGCATTGACCCGGTCCCTTTTTTAAAAAAATTGATTTTGTTCTTTTTCTTTATAATTTCATATTAATAAGCCTAAAATCTTCATTTTCTCACCTGTTTGGTCTTGGATTAGCTCTGGTTTGACCTTGGTCTAACCCACTAAGCCTTGACCCAGTACCCCAAATGGCTCAATATTCGGTTCGAGTTTAATTACCTTGACTACTATAAAGTGTTCCATTAACCGAGGTGACTTTGTAGCAGTTTGTGTAGTGGTTTTTTCAATAACCACTGCAAAATTCAACACTATAAATATCCCGCGACCCTTCTTTTGTCTCATTGGCCATTTTGTTTTTTGACATCTTTCTAAGTATTTTCCTTTAGATTTGAGCTTTTTGTCGTCTTTATAGGAGTTTTGCTACAGCATTTCACATTTTTCACACACTTGAAGTACGAAAGTTACATATTTTCTTTCCACTTTTTATTATTATTATATTTTATATAAAAATGTGACTAATTTTTTTTTATATATTTTGTAGTTCATATGGCTTCAGGGAGGGACAAGGGGAAAGGGAAGGAGGCCAAGCTTCCCCCTAGACCACTTCTGCTGGGTGGCAGTAGCAGAGGAGGGGGCAGTGGGAGGGGGCAGCTCAAAGGGAAGGTGACCACTCCACAGTAGATGGGCCTATAGTAGCCACAAGAGTCGGCCCCATAGGAGGTGACTACACCACAGGTGCCTCCTACTATTCAGGGAGAGGGAGTTGATCTGAATTTGAATGACTACAATGAGAATGAGGAGTTCGACATCCATATTCTGTACGTGACCTAGAGTACGTAGTTCCTGGATGAGGAGGAGGCGTGGAACCAGAACAACCCACGACGGTCGTCTTCTCGATCGACTCGATTTGAGATGCAGGCCCAGGGTAAATGTAAGTTTTTATTTAATAAATTAAATATTTAAATTGGACCTAGTAAATGTGAATTTAAATTTAACTAACGTATGTGGTAAATTGTGCAGATAAGCAGGCGAACATTTCTATGAGGAGGCTGGACGTGGTCGGTTTGAACAGCCTAGACTGGAAACTACGAGTTATAGTTTCATGGAATGAGGCCACAGACCAGCCCATCGACAATTGAGGGTCACATATTCAATTGCTACTTGAACGAGCTGGGCTCGAATTGGATGCAGTTCCCCCTTCACTTTAAAACGTGGAAGAAGGTTCCAAAGGGGCTGAAGGATCTGGTGTGGGATGAGGCGGTGAAGGTAATTAATTGTATTTAATTATATTAAATGATTTAATTTCTAATTAATTGTACTTAATTGTTATTTATTAATTTTTTGATTTTAAAATAATCGTATTTAATTATTTTTTTATTGTATTACAGGATAGGTTTGTCGTATGGGATAACAGGAAGAGGTATACGCTGATGAAGATGGGTGACGGTTGGAGGAATGGGAGGAATTGTCTCTTCCACAGTATGAATAAGGATGGGATGATTCCTCTACAGCAGCTGATCGACAACGTCCTGGACGGCATCCCATCGAACGACTGGGTGAGTTTTGTCCGGTTCAAGAGAAGCGCAGAGGGGCAGCTAATTTATTTATAATTATAATTTTAATATAATTTTCATAAATTGTATGTTTTTAATAATTATAATTTTTTTATATATTTTTAATAATTTCAATAGTGTTTTTTATGCAGGCTCTTTCTCAGAGGAATACCAGGTGCCAAGGGCAGCAGAGGATCCACCACATGGCAAGATCGAAGACATTTGCTGTCACTTACAGTAAGCTAGTAATTTTTTACAATGTCAATTTCTTTTAGCTGGTTATTTCATATTATAAATTTAGTGTTTTATTGTTCATAATACTAATTTAATTTTTAATTGTTTTATGAAAGGAAGGCTCAGCAGGAGAACCGCTAGACAAACTATGGGGAGTGTTGACTCTTAGAAATTGATAACATTCCAACACATTTTCTTCTCTTTTTACCTATTTTTGGATTCAAAATGTACATTGAAAGAAGTGTATAGAAGAAAATGTGCATATCATAGTATCAAGCAAAAATCAAAGAAATTTTTGTTATATTTGTGATTCAATTGAGAATTTATAAATCCTCCCTCTTTTATAGGAGGATGAAGACAAGTTTTGAAGCCCTATAAGAACCAAGAAATAAGGAAAGAACAAAGGAAGTGAAGCAATGCCAAGATAGAAGGAACTTCTGCAACTTGCCTCAACAAGTTGACCAACTAGCAGCGGCAAGTAGACATTCTCAAGAAGTTTGCTCTCTATGTAATTGGCCTTAGCAAGTTGGCAAACTTGCTGTGGCAAGTCATCCCTGTATGCACTCTGTGTAACTGGCTACAACAAGTTGACAAACTTGCTATAGCAAGTCAAGAATCTGAAGGAAAATTGACTCTCTGTGTAACTGGCTCGGCAAGTTGACAGACTTGTTGTAGCAAGTCCTAGAAAAGTGCAGCTACCCATTTTGACGTCAGAAGCTGTGAAACACTATTTAACCTAGGGAAGAACACTGAAAACACACACTCTACACTCTGGGAAGCTGAGGCATATAGAGGAAGAGCTTGGGAGAGAGATTTGGAAGACATTGGAGGCTTGGGCCTTCTTCTCAAAGGAAATTTTGGGATTTCCACCTTGATTCTTCTTCCTTTCTCATCTTTTTCACTTAGCTTCTTCATATATTCAGTAGCTTTGTGTAGAATTTCTTTATATTTGATCATGAGTAGCTAGAATCTTTCATTTTAGGATTGTTTTGAACCCTTGTATAGATTAAGTATTTATTCCCCTTTATATTTGTGATTAATGATGAATTATGCTTATTTGACTCTTTACTTAATGCTTCTTATTAATTGGCCACCAATGAGATTGTTGGGTTCACTTGATTGATGCTTGAGAGGGCTAAATTGAGTGTAGAACGTGAGTTTAATCATGTGAGAACTTGAAATTTGTGAATTGAATGGATAGTTTTGTGATGAGGTAGAGATACACTCATTAACCTTATATAGTCATATAGGATTTTCAATGAAAATTAGGTTTAATTAGTTAATTAAGAGATTAATGAATTAATTGAACTAAACACCTATTTGGAGAATTGAGAGAGCACTTATAGGTAATTTATTATCCTTGGCTAGCAAAATCTTTCATTAAGTAGCACATATTGTAGAGATTTGAGTGAATGCTTTTGAAATACAAAGGGGATAAATAATCCTAAATTTTATTTAATACTTGAATTTAAAGAATCATTCGCTTTTATAAATTTTTAGTCTAAAAATAGTTTTAAATTTCTCTTTCACCTCAGCAACATGTTTTAACTCAACTTAATCAAATTCACTAGGCTCATTGCTTGACCAATTTGTTACTCAAATCCTCATGGGACGATACGTGACTTATCACTCTATTACTTGACGCAACCCATACACTTGCTGTAGCGAACAGGGAGTTATTTGCTATCACCCATAAACAACATAACGGGACTCCGACCTCTCAGTAGGTAGAGAAGGCCATTGTAAGTTAATTTATTATTTTATAATAATAATTTATTGTTATATTGTTTATAAAACTACTTTATTGTGAATAATAATAATTTATTATTTCATAAAGTGGCAGGACCGAATACAACAATCGTAGGCTGAGTTGTGAGAGCCCTAGACCCAGGAGTCACAGGGGTCTATAAACCCCACCTCACCATTAAAAGCCAGTCTGGGTCTAGTTGAGCACCCTGGACGCATGAGGTGTATGGAGATAGGAGCTAGACCTAATATAGTCTACAGTAGGAGCAGTGCCTCTGAGGTTGGCAACTCTCGAGCATGGATGTCCTGGATCAGATGTCCTATGGAGGAGTTTGTTGACGAGCTCTGTTCAAAGGTTGCTAGGGCAAATGCTATGATGGCCTATCAGATGTAGTAGATGCAGTAGCAGGCCGATTTCTACTATGCTCAGTATACACAATGGCAGGATATTACGAACTATATGCTATCGCAGTTATGGAGTCGCTTGTTCCCAGATAAGGAGCATCCACAGGTTCCCCTGTCCCTTGGTTCATCGTCCAGCCGCCTCCTTTTATCGATGATGATGGTGCTGTTCACTCTGCTCAATGTCGTGATCCAGCCCCCCTAAGGGAGACCTAATGATCAGTGTCGTGATCTTGCCCCTCCTGAGGGAGGACCTGATTATCATCCTCTAGATAGTTAGTTTATGTTTTTCATTAGTTAGCTTTAGGACAGTTATATATTTTTTCAAACATCTATACAAAAAATTGGACATTTATATTTTCAGAGCCTTATTAAATTCTTCTTTCATATAGAAATAACCAAAAAAATTTTGAAAAAAATATTTAAAAACCGCTACTACTTTGTAGCAGTTAACTAGATGAATCTGCTACAAAAGGAAATGATCTTAAATTTGTAGCGGTTCTAAAAATTAAACCGTTAAAAATTCCCAAACAACTATTTGTAGCGATTAGAATCTATAACTGCTACAAAATGTCTTGAATATTTGTAGCAGTTTTACATACATCAACTACTATAAAATGTCAATTTGATATTTGAATGCTCATAGAACTTTATAGCTGTTTTGTCCATGAAACCGTTGAAAAATGTCTTGCTCATTTGTAGTGGTTTATGTGTAAAAACCGCATTGCTACAAATAAGCAAGACAATAAAAAATTTGTTTAATAGCCAACGGTTATGAAATTTTATAGCAGTTTTTATAACATAACCAATGCAAAGTGGCAAACATTTGAAATTTGAATTTTATATCAAGCTAATGGTCGTGAAAATTTGTAGCAGTTTTCTAGAGTGTAACCGCTACAAATTTAAACTTAATAGTGGTTATGGCAGCAGTTTTACAACTGTTACAAATTGTTAAACATTGAAGAATTTGAATATAAGCTTCCAGGCACCCATAATTCTCTATTCACTCATATTCTTTACTACATTTTTTCACTAGCTATGGATAAGTCATAGATTAGGTTGCCACGTAATTTTTCAGAATATTTGTACGGATTAAATAATTTCTTAGATTTCTCATACTCTCACGTCAGTTGTAATGGCAAGATTGTTTGTCTATGTCGATGATGTAAGTTCAAGAAGTGGCATGCACAACAAGTTGTTAAAGAACATTTGCTTGTGAAACCTTTCTCGGAAGACTATACATTCTGGGGAGTTCATAGTGAGAAGGCCGGTATGAGATATGATGAAACTCTTTCTCGAAGTTCATAAGTAGGAGTTCAAGTAGATGAAGATGATCCTATTTATGATGCTTTGTGTGATGCGTTTGGTTTTCAAGAAGACAACTTCAATGAAGAAGTATAGGGTTCAGAGTCGGTGTTCTTGAGGAATAAAGCAGGTCGGGATTTTTATAGCTTAATAGATGAAACAGATCGTCCTTTATATCAAGGTTGTCGAAAATACTCAAAATTATTGTTTTTGATCAAATTATATCATATCAAGTGCCTGTGTGGAGTCACAGATAAATAAATGTTGATGTTGCTGGAATTATTACAAGATGCGTTCCTCGACGTGGAGATTCCCACATTATTCTACTAGGCCAACGATTGTATGTTGTATTAGGGAGATGATGCTAGCAGGGAGACTTGTAAGCGATGTCACATATCGAGGTACAAGACAATTCGAGAGGGTAAAAAGCAAAAGAAGAAACCTACAAAGATTCTTAGGTACTTTCCTTTAAAGTCGCAGTTATAAAGATTGTTTATGTCATCTAAAACAACATAGCACATAGGGTGGCACAAGGTTGATAAGAATAAAGATGGTAAATTAAGATAACCTTAGGATGCAGACGCCTGAAAAACTTTTGACAAAGACTTTCCAGCTTTCACGGTTGACCCAAAAAATGTTTGGCTTGCTATGGCAACTGACGGTTTTAATCCATTTGGAAATCTTAGCACAAGTTACAGTATTTAGCTGGTAGCCTTAGTTCCTTACAACTTACCCCCTGAATATGTATGAAACAAAGCTCATTTATTTTGTCTATGATCATTCTGAGCAGAAAGGCACCGGGTAATGACATTGATGTGTATCTCCAACTGCTTATTGTAGAATTACTTGACCGTGGAATGTCAGCATCAAGACATATGGCGCATATGAGAAGACATTGTTCAACTTGTGTGTAGCCTTGATGTGGATTATTAGTGACTTTCCTGGCTTGGGAACATTATCCGGGTGGAATGCTCATACTGGGTCGACATGTCTAGCTTGTAATTTTGACTCTGACACAGTGCGCCTTCCCCACAACCAAAAGTGGTGCTTCATAGGGCATCGAAGGTTTCTCGATGGAAGGTACAAGTTTAGATTGAAACAGAATCATTTCAATGGGAAACCAGAAAAAAGAAGACCACCTCAGACTTTATCCAATGCATATATCTTACAGCAGCTTGAGGATATTGAATTCAAGTTCGGAAAAAAGCAACGATGCAGCAAAAGCAGGGCAAAAGACGGGTAGGACTTCTGCTTCTGCCCCTCAGTAATAAAGGAAGATAAGCATTTTCTTCACTTCACTCTTCCATATTAGAAATCTAATTTACTTTGCCATAGTTTTGATATCATGCACATAAAAAAAACGTATGTGACAATGTGCTATATACGCTGCTTAATGAACCCGACAAGTCAAAAGATCATCTTCAAGCGAGGAAAGATTTACATGCCATGGGAGTTCATGAAGATGCGTAGCCAGATGAGCATGACAATTTTCAATCAGTAAAGTTCACCCTCACAAAACCGAACAAGGAAGTCTTCCTCATAATGTTGAAGAAAATACAAGTTCCTGAAGGGTATTCAAGCAATATTTCATGATGTATTGACATGCAGGCTTGAAAGGTTACTGGCCTGAAGAGTCATAACTCACATGTTCTTATGCAAAAATTACTTCCACTGGCTATAAAAAATGCACTTCCTCCTGATGTGTCCATCATATTGGTGGAGCTTTGTACTTTCTTTTAGAAGTTGTATTCCAAGGTTTTGATCGTTGAGGAGCTTGATCAACTATAATCCAAAATCATTGTTATGCTTTGTCATTTGGAGATGATCTTTCCTCCATCCTTTTTCACTGTCATGGTTCACCTTACAGTCCACCTTATTTATGAAATAAAGCTCGCTAACCTAGTTCAATATCGATGAATGTATCCTATTGAGAGGTACTCATTTTACATATGTGCTTCATTATTAGTTCCTATGTTTGCTAGTTGCCCTTTTCAGCATTTAATATCATTTTTCCTTCTTTACTTTGTAAGTTTTTTGGGAAATTGAAATCTTACGTAAGGAATAAGGTGTGGCTAGAAGGTTTTATAACTGAAGGTTATATAGGGGATAAGGTCCTATATTTCTATTTAAGGTACTTTGATGACATTGAGACGGCTTTCAACCAACCGCCTCGTGTAAACGATTGTCCTGAACTTGTGCCAACATCAGGACAGTTGTTAAACCCTCATGTTGGTAACCAGTTGAAGGAATTGGGAACTTCAAACTAACGGCAACTGAGAAGTTGCAAGCATATAGACATGTCTTGATTAATTGCACTCAAGTTGAACCCTTCATTCAGTAAGAATTGTACACTCATATGTTATTCTATATCTTTCCTAACATTTTGTAATTTCATTTCATGATCACATTCCCATGATTAATCATAAGGAATTCAGAAGTCATGTGAAGTGTTAACTCAGGATTTATACACAAACATCCTATGAAGTTGGCAAAAAGGTCCACAGAGAATTCCTAAGCTGGTTTGCTCACAGAATACTAAATGACCACAACCTATACTCACTAGATTTCAAACCTCTCACAATCAAACCTCTTGACCACACAAAAAGGTTTACAACATACAATGTCAATAATTTCAAGTTTTGCACGGTTTCACAAGATCAAGGATTGCAAACTCAAAATTCAGGTATTTATGGAACCTTTGGGACCGGAGTTATGTGAGCAGCAATGACGCCAACATGTAGTTCAGAGGCGTCTCTTACTATGGAAAGCTTCTTGATGTCGTTGAACTAAATTACCAAGGTCATTTCACCGTGACACTGTTCAAGTGTTTGTAGGCAAATACCACTACTTCTCGTGGACTCGCAACTAATGACTTAGGCATCACATCAGTAAATTTCTCCCAGCCAATTCACACTGGTCAATCTAAAGATGTGAGCCATATATTCTTATCTCAGAGGCATACCTGGTTTATTATGTTGAGGACGAGAGGCATAGGGATTGGAATATGGTGGTTCACTTAAAGCCTTGAGACCTTTACAACATGGGTGATGGTGATAACATCACCTACAAGAGTAAGCCATTCTAGCCCTCCAATTTTGAAAAAATCTTCCTTAAAGGCGATGACAATTTACTACTAGTTCGATGGGTTTTTATAAGTTCACATCATTTAAATTTAATTTTTGCACAAAATAATACCACACTAATATTTTCACACAATTTTTGTAGAGATGGTGATGAAGAATGATTAAACAAATTATGTTTTTATTTTTGTAAACCTTAATGTACAATTTCCTTTAAAAAGAATTCAAAACAATATTTGTAGCGGTTTATAACGGCTACAAAATCAACCAAAACCGGTACAAATGTAAAAATCACTACAAAGAACGACACAATAACTGCTACAAACATCAACTGCTACAAAACCTGTTACACTAACTACTACAAGTGCTACACAGATCCCTATAAATACCCCCACCACACCTCATTTCAAACACTCGTCCACTTATTTCAACCCTTTTTCTCTTTCGTTTTCTCTCATTTGGGATTCTTTTAATAGTTGAGGAGCTGAATAAGTTGAACAAATATGGTAATTTTTTTAATTCTTTTATTTCAACATTTTTCCCCTCTCATAATATTTATTCTCATTATTTTTCTTTTTTTCAAAAATTGAAGGACATTTTCTCACCGTTTTCAATATACCTTCCATAATGATAACCACATAGTAGACAACATAATAACTTCTTATTACCTACATATCTTCGATAATATTACCTATATAAAGTTTATACTTATCTAACTTAATTTAATCATTTGTTTTAAATTAACTACTATCAACTAAGCTACTTAAATAATAAACAATTCAATAATTCAATATTATAAAAATGGAGTCAGATAATTGTATTTTTTAAAAAATTTCACAAAAGTTTATAGCGATTTTACAACAGCTACAAATTTAAAAACAAAATGGGATTAAATTTTTGGCACAACTTTTGGGATTAAAAACAAAGGTTTGGCACCATTTTCTAAAAATTACTATTTCAATTTAGTAGTAGTTTTATAACCGTTACAAAAATGGAGCCAAATTTTCATTTGCATTTCCTTCCAGGAAAAATTATGGCGCCAACATTTGTAGTGGTTATATAACCGCTACAATTTTGATAGATAATGTGTCATCACCATTTGGATTTTATAGCAGTTGGGATGAACCGCTACAAAAGTAGTAGCGGTTGTGTTACTTGAGTAGTGGTTGTGTTAAACTACTACAAATCCATTTGTAACTGTGGATTTTGTTGTGGTTTTGGCAACCACTACTAATGTCTTTCTTATGCCTTTTTAACCGCTATTAATCCACTTTTTTTATTGTGAATTAAAAATATGATTAATTCTTTTAATAGAATGATACGTAAATAAATGTGTGTTTATCAATGTTTTTGCACAAAATGATTTTAAAAATTTTAAATTGAAAATTAATATAGTTTATATAATATGTCAAATTTACATTATTAATAACATATGGTGAATATCATATGTGTTTCAAATATGTCTTTATTCATGGTGTCATGGTAAAAAAAGAAAGAAAAAAAATATGTTTTTAGCCATTGAAAAGAATACTAAGTAAATAAATTTCAGTAAATATGACAGAAATTTAAAATATGATAAAATTTAATAAATTTTTTAATATATTGGAAATTTTGAATATATATGTATGACAATTAGTTTTTGTCTGTATAAAAAATTATTTCTATGCAAATATAAATGTTTATTCATTTGTTGAAAAATGGGTTTTTTGGTGGAAGCAAACGTTTACTAGTCAAACTTAACAGTCAACTAACAGTTGGGTAGATGAAAATTAAATCTCAAATAGTTAAGAGAGGTTTATGTAACATATGTAACACCTTATTTCCGAAATCAATCTAATGAGTTTTATGCAACGAATTCAAACCACTAATTGCTGTTCTTTTTCAAAACTCTTTCAATTCCCAACCTCAAAATAGGATTCAAACCTGTAATTGAGTGTGCTTTTCTGAAAATTTCAAATCTTTCGGAAGTGTCTCTCAGTGGTTCGCAACTTCATTATTACTCATTGATTCTTATCTTCATTAATTCAATCAGAGTAATTCCCTGCTCATTTCTCTACTCATTCTTAAATTATTCATTTGCATATTCCTCAAGACTATTCACTAGGCATGTTCATACAAGTATTCTCATACAGTGATAATTTACAAATGACTAATTATCACATCCTAATCTTTAATTCACCATCGCATTTTCTTCTTGCACATCTTCTTGCATTCCTCTTCTGAGCTTACCTACCTTTATGGCTGGTGAGGGGTGAGATTTAAGAGAATTCCAGTAGCAAACAATACTAACAAATGCATACAAGAACTGCTTTGTGCATGACATGCTTGCTTACATAAATTCATGCCAACATAATGACATATATGCATACTCAATGTTTAACAATTACACTAATGGTCATAGGATAAGTAAAACAGAGCTTCAATTATCCACATATGCTTCATACAATTCATCAAAGCTACTAACATATCAATACACAAGCACACATATCAAGTTATGCAAGTTAGGAAAGTTCCCTATCTCTTGTCTTTGAGTTCCCTCCGCGTACCTTTTCTTTTCCAACCATTGAAAATGCTTCTTTTTGACTTCTCATGGCCCTAAATAAATACCCATATTATTCGAGCCATAAAATAAATGTCCAATATGACTACATAGACCTTTAGGACATGCATCTTATATTTTGCCCACTATTTATGACAATTCAACACAATTACCATAAATTCTAGGTTAGCCCAATCTGCCAGTTTTGTTGACCAAACTTTGGAAATTCATAATTAATTCTACAAAGCTACAAATGGATTGGTTCTAGGTTCTATAAAAAGCTCTTTAAGTCCTCTTTTAGTCAAAAATATCACAGAGCATTGATTACAGTCACGTATTTTCCAGAAATTCGTTGAACACAAACTGCCACAAATTTCATTATAGAGTCAAGGTCAAACTTTGAAAAATCATAACTTTCAATCTACTAGTCCAAATGGTTCATATTACCTATCAAATTAAAGCCCAAGATGTCTACATTAATCTTGTAAACTTTTAAAGCATTTGGACTAAGTTTGACAGATCAAAAACACATTGCAGTTCTTGCCTCCAGAAAATGAATTCAGGTATACTTGAACACAAACTTCCAAAATCATCATAAATAATCATTTAACCATAAACACATGATTAAACCGTGATTAAACCTCAAAAATACCCCTGACCCAAAATGAACAGTACCCTAACCCTCATGAAGACTCATCCAAACAACAAACCAATCAATTCAAATTGAAGACTACGCTTACCTTTACATGGTTCCGCAATCGGTTCAGAAATTCGGCAATACTCCAGCTGGTGAGATGGCACCAAACACCTCTAAATGAAAATCCAAAACTGTAGAAATGAAGCTTGAGATGAGTAAAAGAATGTTTGTGAAGGGTATTTTGAGAGAAAATATTGATTCGGTAGTGTTTCGCCAGATTGAAGTTCTTAGACAACACTATTCATCTTCATCTCTCTTCTACCAATTTTTGTGATATTTTTCGGATTATTTGAGTGGCTAGCCAAAATTTATGGCTGGGGAGGAGTCTTGGAGAAATTATGCCAAGTGTAAAGCTCTCATGGTGCCATTTGTCCGGTAATCCATTGGTTTGGTGACACGTGTCACCTACTTTAATAAAGTAGGTCTCGCCTCTTTTCTCAGGCCTTTAGTCATCCAATTTGTCATGGAAAGTAAGGGTTTGATGAATTTCCTCAGCTCCTGGGTTCGGTGTTCGAGAAAGTTAGTCGGGTGATCGGACTAGAGATTGATGGATTTCCCTGGCTCAGGGTGAGGTGGCACCCCCCAGTGATGACAACTTAAAAGGCATAAAGGTTATGGTAATGATGAGGGACACTTATCACCTCTTTACTCTTCCAACACAAAAGTGTCATTATCCTTTGTAATGATTAAAGGACACTTGTTATCCTCTTGCTTAGCCTACATAAAAACTAGTCATGATTGCTTACTTTATGAAAGCTACTTTAATAAAGTTACTTTATCAGTGTCTGCTCGGATTTCACCTGGGACTTACTCAGGATTGCTTCATGTATACAGAGGCCTGCCAAATGATGCTAGGTCAGAGTATATATGTGGGCCCCACATGGCTCCATATACCGGTGTCTTCTTTCAAAAACGCAGGGTGCACATGTCCACCTTGAAAGTATCATGTGCATACCTATACCAGCATATTTCGCTTGACCAATCAGTCTCATACCTCATGACATGGCTGAATGGCATTTTTCAACCAACCAAATGGCACCGTATATGTGTTTTGTGCACATCTACATCGACACTTAATCATACTACCTACAAATACCAAGCCCTCTGCCTGGTAGGGCCAAATCACATAGTCCCTGCGAGTCTTTCTATCGCCCATCCTTCTTGGGACTCTTCCCGAATTGGGATTAGTAGTCCACCTTATTAAGGCTTGTCTAGTATTTAGTCCCAAAATTTGGGATATTAAAATATGCATTTTAATTTCAAGGGAGGTGTACATATATTTTTAAAATAGAAGAGATGTTTGTATAATTTAGTAAAATAGAGGGGCAGTCAATTTATTTTACTCTAGATATAAGTTAAATGGTATAAATTAATACCCACTAAATCTTACATGAATTAGTCCAGAACTTTGACAACATCTCATTTTTTTCAAGTTATCATAGTCTAATTAGTTTTATGGTTTTGTTACTGGAACATATATAAGGAAAATGCTAAATTTATAAAATCAAATGGCTTACTTATAAACAAATATATTGTACAATTAACAAATAATGTATCCATTAATATTTAATATTTAATATAAGTCATTAATGGGTATAACGGTAATGGGATTAACGTTAATAATTTCAATCACAGTGACTTGAATGGAAATTGAATCAAACATAATTTATTACATTATAAGAACATTAGTCCTATGTTCTATATGTTATTTCATGATATAATAGTGGCATGTCTTTTTTCTTAATAAAGTTTATAACTGATATACAACATACTTGTGATGTTTTTGTCATTCATTTACGTGTGCTTTGTTGCCATAGTTTAAATTCAACCTAAGGAAGTTGTACCTTTATAATACTTTTGATAAATGTAGTTGTTGCACTAACTTTAGGTTTTATTCATAAATATGTTGTTTGAAACGTTGTTTGTTAGGATGGTGATGACTTTGTTGGATGGCATTTAAACTTTCATTTTTTAAATATAGCAAATTTATAGAATTTGAAAAAAAAAAGTGAGAATTGTATGAATGGCTTTAATATATCATACTTCAATAAATTTAAAATTTTGAGGTATTTACATTACAAATTAAAATTATGAGCCACACATTTAGTATTGTCAATGTAAATATAAAATAATTGTCTGAATTCTGTTCATATTTGTTTTCTCTATAAATCTCTAACTCATGTAACTTTAATAGGATTTGAAGATTTGCTTGAGTATGGAGACTTAGGTGATCGTGATTATGCATGTGCTTACTGCAAAGCGAAGTTTTGGTTCAATGAAAGGCTACATAAAGAAAATCTAGATTGTTCACCCAAATTTGGAATATGCTGCCTTCAAGGGAAGATAAGACTACCTACAATCAGGGAACTTGAGCAATATCTAAAAGATCTTTTGACGAGGCATAGTGCAGAATTTAGACAGAACATTAGAATATATAATTTTATGTTTGCATTTACACCATGGGAGGTCGGATTGATCCCAAAATAAGTACAGGCTGTAGACCTTTTATTTATAGGATGTCTAGGCTCTTTAAAATCTTTTAATAATATTATTTTTTTAATTTAAATTGAATTAAAAAGAAAAAAAATAGGTAGTATGCTTCTTATTGATGGTAGGACACCAAGATATACTCAATTATACATCTATGGTATTGACCATGAAATTTCTCACAGAATGTTTGTAGTGAAGTAAGTGTTTTTTTTTCTGTAGATACACGGTTGTCTATCACATTTATGACATTATTTTCTTATACAATGATCCAATTCTGATAAATTTTGATATCGATTGATTTGCAGTTCTCATATAAATCATCGAAAACATAATCTGAATCAAGATACTATGAGGGGTCTTCAACATATGTTAGACAGAGATAATCGACTAGTTAAGATATTCTGGATGGCATGTGATTTTGTCACTTCCCATGAGGGTCAATCCATAGGAATAAAGCTAATCCATAAGAGAGGTACAGATTCAAATAGGTACAATATGCCTTCAGCACCCAATGAAGTTGCTTCTTTAATTGTTGGAGATATTGGTAGTACGGATGAGGGACAAGATATCATTGTTAAATACAAGTAAGGTGTATTGGAGAGAATTAAGGAAATACATCCAAACTTTCTAGCTTTGCAACATCCTCTTCTTTTTCTATTTGGTGATGGTGGTTACAATGAAAATATACCACGTGTCCGTGATGAAAAGGCCTCAATGAGTTGGGTTAAATATGTATCAAGGAGAGAATACTTTGCTTACATTGTTCATGAGCATGACAATGAATTTTCTGCTATACTAAGGTCAAAACAATTATTCCAGTAATTTGTTGTTGATGCATACATAATGATGGAGGCATACAAATTGAAATACTTGCAATACAATCACAAACTCTTTCGGGCAGAGATGTACAAGGGTCTCACTGATGCAATATTTGTTAGTGAGAAGGAAGCTGCAATTAGGGGTAAGAGCATTATATTTCCGTCTTCCTTCATTGGCGGGCATCGGTATATTATGCATAACTACCAGGACGCAATTGCCATATGTGGATGGTCTAGATATCCATATCTATTTATAACATTCACGTGTAATCCAAAGTAGCCGCAGTTTACTAGGGCTATGTCAGCTTTTGGTTCCAGGGTTGAAAATCGTCCAGAGCTTATAGGCAAAGTGTTTAAGATGAAGCTAGATTGTTTGATGAAGGATTTAAAAAAGGTTCGTCTGTTTGGTCCAATAAAAGCATGTAAGTATGGACTATCGATCCATTTAAAAAGCACTTCTTTTATAGCATATATTATTCAAATATAATTATGAATTATTATCACCGGCCTAATTACTCTGTATAATGAAATCTTATTTTTTAATACTTTTGAAAGTTGTTGTGCAGCTATATATACCATTGAATTCCAGAAGCATGGCCTACCACATGTTCATATTTTGTTGTTTCTTGGCAATACAAACTAGCTGTCCATGCCTGAAGAAATAGATGATGTTATAAGTGCGGAGTTGCCTGATAAGGAGAACAATCCAGCATTGTTTGAAGCGGTGAGTAACTTTATGATGCATGGTGTAGTGCCCCAATATGTGTATAAGGGCTCATGACTCCAAAAGTGAATGTAATTAATGTTAGACAAACACTTTCGGAGAATACAATGTGAATTATGACGAATTAGCAGTAGACAGTGCCCAAACCCTATATTTAAGCTCAATTATGATGTTAAAGCTAAATTAGAGTAAAATAGAGGGAATGGCACGTGGAAGGAGGATATGGGGCTAAATAATGTGTTTAGTGGTAATTCGATAGAAATTTCCATAGTTAGGGGGAAAATGGGAAAAAGAAAGTTACAGGCTAATTAGCCAGCAACCAAAGAGGAAATTCATTATCAACTAAAGGATTAAGAGGTAAGATTAATTGGCTAATGGAATTAGTGGGAACAATCTCATGGTTGTATGTACTTGGAACAAGCTACAAGATGAGGACACTTGGCATCACTTGGACCATTGGATTAAGTCAACATTTCAACTTTCTCCTTCTCTCTTCTTTAAGTCAGCTAGGGCATGGGAGGGGGCTCAAAATCTAAACATTCATCATCTCATACTCTCTCTCTCTCTCTCTCTCTCTCTCTCTCTCTTCAGCTCTTATTTTCGTTCAAGAAGGAGGAGGAAAGAAAAAGAAGAAATCAAGGTATTCCTCTTGCATTTTGACCTTGTGAATGACCTTAAATGCCAAAAACCTCTTCTTTAATCTTGATCATCTTGATGAGGGCTTCATATGTATGGTTTTATATTTTCAAGAAGAGGTCTTTGAGTGCTTAAAGGAAATCGGTAGTTGAGGAATCAAAGAACAAGTTAGTGGAATTGAAAAAGGTGAGCAAAAGCCATCTTTTGACATGTGTATTGTGATTATTGGTTGAGTACTTTGTCTTATGGAATTTACTCTAATTTTCATGTGTATAGGATTTTAAGGAGTTCATGATGTTTTGGTTGTTAAAATGGTATCTTGTATTATGTTTTAGGACAATGGAATTGATTTGGAACTTGAATGTAAGGTTTGGTGAACTTATGACTTTATTTCCAAAACAGAACATGAAGAAGTAAATGTGAATTTATTTATTTTGACATTTCCATTGGATTCTATGCAAAAAATTGTGTGGGAGTTTTGTTGGATGTGAATGTTAGACCTTTGGAAACATTTGCTAGAAAATTGTAAGTTTTGGGCAATGAAAATGCTATGCAGGGAAGCGACTTTGCATAGTATTTTGAAATAACAAATGGTGTCAAAATGTTATGAAATTTTCCAATTTTGTAGTAGACATTGCAAGTTCTCCAATGATAAATTTTGTGTCATTCGATGTGTATACGAAAAGTCATGGTTATTTGAAATCAGCTAGGAAACAGGCCAGTTGTTGGCCTCAGCCAGAAAGCATTTGACCAATTCTTGGCCCTTTTGGCCGCAGCCTAAAACCTTCTGACCTATTTTTGGCCGCGGCTCAAAAGTTTTTGTCCTATTTTTTGCCACGACCAGGTCAAGCCCTAAATTTCTGCATTTTGAACTTCTGGAAGATGGTCTCTGGTCTAGTTTTCCCTAACCCTTTAGGCTTTTGTTTGGGCTTTTAATAGCTAGCTAAAAGTCTCAAACGATAACCAACCCTAAGTGTCTTGGATTTAAAAATTGAATAGGGAATAACTTGTCATCCTTATTATGATTATAGGGTTTGACATCTGCCCTGAGCGTAAGAAACCAATGACCGAGTAGGAACGAAAAGGTCAAGGTAGTGACTCTTTCTCTTATATCATGTATAATGTATTATATGTTTGTCTTATCATTGAATCGTGACGAATGCGGATGCTATTGCGAATACAATGAAATCTATCGTTATTGTGAATACAACGAAAGCTATCGTTATCGTGATTACAACGAAAGCTGTCATATTATGTATATAGCCGTAGTGTTGTCATTATATGATGAAAGTCACGATTGTGATTGTTGTGGGGGATGCTATTGTGATGCTACTTTGTGATTTGCTTACATACTTTGTTATTATATATTTTATGAGTGAATTATTGCTACTAAGATTCATTTGAATC
Source organism: Inga laurina (assembly GCA_963855925.1). NCBI lineage: Eukaryota > Viridiplantae > Streptophyta > Magnoliopsida > Fabales > Fabaceae > Inga > Inga laurina. Next base: position 4,589,571 of record OY979707.1, read on the forward strand.
TCACTCTTTCTAATGACTAACCTACAGCCATGGTAAGCGGATCTAAGGAGAAACAAGTGACGAAGGGCGGCTAGTGCTCCCCTAGGAGTTTTGAGCTTTTATGTTGGTTATCAAGTTTTGGGATTATTGTACATATTGTAAATTTTGTAAGTTTGAATAGTGTTATGTAATCCCCAGTATAGGAAATTGAAATGGGCGAATATGCCCTGTAAACCCTTTTAATGAATGGATAAAACTTGAGTGTTGTCTGGAATTTGTACTTACACTATGATATTTATGAATGGAATCGAATTGCACAGGCCAAATAGATTCAAAAAGTGAGTGCGAGACCATATTAACACAGGTTTTGGAAAAGTTTTTGAAAACCCACCTTATCACAGGGTTGAATCCTATCTTGAGTTAGGGACCGTTAATAGGTTTTAAATTATCCATTGGTTTACAGTTTAGTCTAATGACATATTTTTGAACTATAATTATGACTATTAAGGTAGGGGGTTACGCATAGGCCATGTGGAATAGCCAATAAGAAAAAACTCATCGTGTATAAAAGATGGGAAGTGTTTTAAATATTTTCCAAAAATTTATATATAAAAAACTTTCATTTATGAAGATAAGTATGTCTGATATAGAAGACATGATTATGGAAGAGAAGTTCTAAAGAGTGGTATTCCTTTGGATAATAGAAGTGTTATACCATATAACCCATACTTGCTCTTAAAGTACCAGGTGCACATAAATCTTGAGAGATGTAAGTAAAGAGAGTCCATCAAGTATTTATTCAAATACGTCAGTAAAGGTCACGATCATTCAACAATAGCCTTCTATGCAGATTTTGAGTTGTGCGGACCGGACATAGTGCATGATGAAATTAGAATGTATTATGACGTGCGTTACTTAACACCTTGTGAAGCTATTTGATGGATCCTTGGCCATCACATAAACTATAGATATCCATCTGTTGAACATCTTGCATTTCATCTCCAAGATCAGCAAGATGTTATTTACGAAGATGACGATGATATAGAAGAAGTAGTCAATCAATCAATTGTGCGGGAGTCCATGTTTCTTGCCTGGATGGCCGCAAATGACGAATTTGATGAAGCAAAAGTGCTGACCTACGCATTTCCAATCAAATTTGTATTCAAGAAAGATCTGCAAAAGTGGACACCAAGAAATAATGGATTTTCAATCAAACGATTATACTATGTTCCACCAGGAATAGGGGCGTCATTTTACTTGCGGTTGTTACTGACAATAGTAAGAAGACCTAAGTCCTATAAAGAAATCGGGACAATAGATGGTGCAGAATATAATAATTTCAGGGATGCATGCTATGCATTAGGACTATTAGAGGATGATAGGGAGTATATTGATGCATTCAAAGAGGCTAGGGAGTGGTCAACTACTGAGTACGTACATCGTATGTTTTGCACTTTATTCTTCTGTAATTCTTTGGCAGACCAGAGATTGTATGGCAACAGTCATGAAAGTTAATGTCAGGTGATGTACTATATACACATGAGCAAGAGACAGGTATGTAGTATAATATACATTTAGGAGCTATTATTTATGAGAATCAATGTAGTGTTATTACACATTTGACTATTCAAAACTATGTCATATTCATCCTGGTTCCTTATCATATTAGTTTGTGTGCACTCACTTTATTGTCATTGTTCAGGTTTAACTCTGATGGACAAAGAACTTGAAAATTCCATTTTGATAGAGATTGAATGTCTTCTGAACATGAATGGCAGAAGTCTTAATGAGTATGAGTTAATGCCATTTCCATCTTCACCCTCTTATCGTGGTTGGCCAAATAGATACATGTATGATGAGTTAAATTTTGACTTCCATGCTCTGAGGAAGGAAGTTCCAGATTTGGTTACTAACTTGACTGAAGAACAAAAGGAGATTTATGATGCAGTAAGATTAGATGTCAATATCTCGAATGGAGGTTTATACTTTGTCTATGGCCATGGTGGAACTAGAAAGACATACTTATGGAAAATGCTCTCAGCGTCATTGGGAGGCAATGGAAAAATTGTGCTAACAGTGGCATCCAATAGTATTGTGGCGTTGTTATTACCTAGGGGTAAAATGGCACACTCTCAATTTGCTATTCCACTAGATATCAATGAAGATTCTATATGCAATATCAAGCAGGGTTCGCATCTAGCAGAATTACTCATCTATACATCTCTTATAATATGGGATGAGGCACTAATGGTAAATAAGTTATACTTTGAAGCATTAGATCAAACACTAAAGGATATATGTAGCTGTGTCCATTTGAATGCGTTTGAAATGACATTTGATGGTAAAGTCATTGTACTTGGTGGAGATTTTAGACATATACTACCAGTCATTCGTAGAGGTTGTAGAGAGGACTTTGTTTTGGCAACAATCATGCATCATACCTTTGGTAGCACTGTAAAGTCTTTAAACTTATGAAGAACATAAGGTTAATATATTCAAATATCGTAGAAAATAATATGGATATAAAGGAGTTTGCAATAGGTGGGAACAGTTCCAATAATTGATGCTACTACAGATTTTTTACAATATCGGATGAATTTCTGCTACACCCTACTTCATCTCCATTAGAATGTATTGTACATACTACTTATCCTAACCTACTGGATCATTTGGGTGATGGTGACTATTTCAAGGATCGTGCAATTTTGGCCCCGAGTTTAATAGTGGTTGAAGAGGTTAACAATTATATGATTGATAGGCTACCGGGTGATGAAAGGATATATTTAAATGCTGACAGTATATCTAGGAAGGATGTGTTGTGGGATTCTATTACTGCCATGCAATTTGTGGAATTTTTAAATATGATCTCTATGTCTGGGGTTCTTAATCATCAATTGAGACTTAAGGTTGGTTGTCCCATTATGCTAATGCACAATCTTGATAAGTCAATTGGATTGTGCAGTGGTATAAGGTTGATTCTAACTCACCTTAAGAGGCATGTCATTTAGGCAAAGATCATGACAGGTAACAATGTTAGACTTAAAGTCTTACACTACAAAAAAAACGTGATTTAGTAGCGGTTAAAAATGGGTATTCGTAGCGGTTCTAACCGCTACAAACTAGGTTAGTAGCGGTTACGAAAACCGCTACGAAATCGTACGTTGCAAGCGGTTTTGTAGCGGTTCTACAAAACCGCTACTCAATCAAAACTAACCGCTACAACCTTTGTAGCGGTTCATAGTAACCGCTACAACACCAAGAGATATTTGTAGCGGTTATATAACCGCTACAAATAAAAAAAAATTTATTAAAAAAGAAATTTTTTTTTGTAGCGGTTTAATAACCGCTACAAATATATAAAAATGAAAATTTGTTAAAAATGACATTTTTTATTTGTAGCGGTTAAGAAACCGCTACTAAATTTGAATTTCATGAACTTCGTAGCGGTTTCTAAAACCGCTACTAATTTCATGAAATTCAAATTTAGCGCCAAAAAATTTAAATTTAGCTTTGAAAAGGCGCGTTATTTAGTAGCGGTTTAATAACCGCTACAAATATTTAAAAAATTTTTAAAAAATATACGTTGATTTTTTTCTTTTTTTTAAATATTATATTAAATAGTTTAATTTATTATTATTTTATCTATTTCAATTAGTTTATTATTTAATAGTTTAAATTATTAATAAATTAAAAAGAAAAAATGTAATTGAATATGATTAGTATAAAATTTATATTAATAATATTATTAAGGATAGTTAGGTAATAAGGAATTATTATGTTTTATAATATAATGTAATTGTATATGAAAAATAGATGAAAATGAGATAGAGTTATGATATATCTAAAAAAAAATGGTTAGAATAAATTTTATAGAAAGAAAAGAAATATTCTAAAAGATATTGAAAATCTTGTTACCATATTTGATCGTATTATTCAGCTCCTCTACTCATACGAAAGAAGTTGTAAATGAGAAGAAATGAAAGAAGGGTAAGGTGAAAAGAAATTGGGGAGTGTTTGAAATGAGTTGTGATAAGGGTATTTATAGGGATTCACGTATAATTTGTAGCGGTTAATATAGCGGTTAATGTAGCGGTTACTAATTAGTAGCGGTTATTTATATTTTTGTAGCGGTTTAATTATTTGTAGCGGTTAATGTAGCGGTTTTTATTTAGTAGCGGTTATTTATATTTTTGTAGCGGTTTAATAACCGCTACAAATATTATATTAATTTTTTTTAAAAAAAAATTTTTTTGCATTTTATTTTAACACAAATTTTTTGCATTTTTTGTGAAGAAAATTTTTTTGCACTTGAATTCTACAAATATTATTTTAATTTTTTTAAAATATTTTTTTACATTTTATTTTAACACAAATTTTTTGCATTTTTTGTAAAGACAAATTTTTTACACTTGAATTTGATCACTCATCGTCGCCATCCCTACAGAAATTTTGTAGAAAAATTATTGTTATTGATGTATTATTAAATTTAACAAATTTAATTGAAATGACGTGGACTTAAAAAAACTCACCGCAGTAGAGGTAAATTGTCATCGCCTTGAGGGAAGTAGTTTTCAAAATCAGCTGGCTGAAATGGCTCACTCTCGTAGGCGATGTTATCGCCTTCACCCATGTCGTAAAGGTCTCTTGGCTTTAAATGAACGACCATGTGCCAATCCCTATGCCGCTCGTCCTCGACATAATAAACCTGATGTGCCTCTGAAGCTAGAATATACGGCTCATCATCTTGAGAAATACCAGTATGAATCGTGCGTGAGAAATTGACTGATGTGATCCCTAGGTCGTCAGTTGTCAGTCCCCGAGAAGTAGTGGTATTTGCCCACAAACACTTGAACAGCGTCACCGTGAAACGGCCTTGATAATTAAGCTCGACCACATCAAGAAGCTTGCCATAGTAAGGGACGCCTCCGAACTGCATGTTGGCGTCATTGCTGCTCGCATAACTCCTTGTCCCAAATGTGCCATAAACACCCGAATTCTGTGTTTGCAATCCTTGATCCCGTGAAACCGTGCAAAACTTAAAACCATTGACATTGTATGCTGTAAACCGTTTTGCATGATCAAGAGGGCCGATTGCGAGAGCTCTGAAATCTGGTGAGTGTGGGTTGTGGTCATTTAGTATTCTGCGCGCAAACCAGCCCGGGAATTCTCTGTGGACCCTCCTATCAACTTCCGAGGATGTCTGTGTACGGATCCTGAGCTGACGCTTGACATGACTTCTGAATTCCCTGCAATTAATAATGGAAAGGCGTTAGTGAAATGAAAGTGAGAAATGTTACGAAAGATATAGATCGATTAACATACATGTGAGTGTACAATTCTTACTGTATGAAAGGCTCAACTTGAGTGCAATTAATCAAGACATGTCTATGTGCTTGGAACTTCTCAGTTGCCGTTAGTTTGAAGTTCTCAGTTGCTCCAATTGGTTTACCAACACGAGGGATAAATTCTCCTGATGTCGGCGCAGGTTCAGGACAATCGTCAACACGAGGGGGGCGGTTGAAAGCCGTCTCAAGATCATCAAAGTACCTTGAGCAAAAATAAAGCACCTCATCCCCTATATAGCCTTCAGCTATAGAACCTTCTGGCCACGCCTTATTCCTCACGTAAGATTTTAATTTCCCAAGGAACCTACGAAGTACATAAGAGAAAATTGATATAAAATGATGAAAAGGACGACTAGGAAACATTAAATACGGACAATAAATGAAAGCACATATTTAAAATGAGTACCTCTCAATCGGATACATCCAACGATATTGTACTGGTCCAGCGAGCTTTGTTTCATGAACGAGGTGGACCGTGAGGTGAACCATCACAGTAAAAAAGGACGGAGGAAAGATCATCTCCAAGTGACAAAGCGTAAGAATGATTTTCAACTGCAGCTGATCGAGCTCCTCAACGATCAAAACCTTAGAACACAACTTCCGAAAGAAAGAACAAAGTTCCACCAAAACGATGGAAACATCGGGAGGAAGTGTATTCTTTATAGCCAGAGGGAGTAACTGCTGCATAAGAACATGTGAGTCGTGACTCTTCAGGCCAGCAACCTTCCGAGCCTGCAAGTCGACACATCGAGAAATGTTGCTTGAATACCCATCAGGAACTTTTATTTTCTTCAACGTCGCGAGGAAGACATCCTTGTTCGATTTTGTGAGGGTAAACTTTGCCGGTGTAAATCTGTCATGCTCATCTGGCCAAGCTTCTTCACGAACTCCCATGTCGCGTAAATCTTTCCTAGCTTGAAGGTGATCTTTTGTCTTTCCGGGTTCGTTAAGCAGCGTATACAGCACATTGTCGCAAACATTCTTTTCAATGTGCATTACATCAAGACTGTGGCGAAGTAAATTAGATCTCCAATACGGAAGCGTGAAGAAGATACTTATCTTCTTCCACTGCTGAGGCGCCGAAGTCCTGCGCGTCTTTTGGCGAGTTTGTGCTGAATCGTCGCTTTTTCCAAACTCGACGTCAACATGCTCAAGCTGCTGTAAGATATCTGTACCGGACAAAGTCTGAGGTGGTCCTCTTTTCTCTGGTTTCCCATTGAAGCGATTCCGTTGCAATCTGAACTTATGCGTTCCATCGAGAAACCTCCGATGCCCCATAAAGCACCACTTTCGGCTGTGGGGAAGGCGCAGTGCGTCAGAGTCGAAATTGCAAGCCGGACACGCCGACCCAGTGTGCACATTCCAACCAGATAATGTGCCAAGGCCAGGAAAGTCACTGATCGTCCACATCAAGGCTGCACGCATGTTGAACAAAGTCTTGCTGTGAGCGTCGTACGTATCCAAGCCGACATTCCACAGGTCAAGCAATTCCGCAATAAGCGGTTGGAGATACACATCGATGTCATTGCCCGGTGCCTTTTTGCCTGGAATGATCATAGACATAATGAAAGAGCTTTGTTTCATACACATCCAGGGGGGGTAAGTTGTAGGGAACTAAGACTACCGGCCAAATGCTGTAACTTGTGCTAAGATTCCCGAAAGGATTGAAACCGTCGGTCGCCAACGCAAGCCGGACATTTCTGGGGTCAGTCGCAAAATCTGGAAAGTCGTTGTCAAACGTTTTCCAAGCAGCTGCATCCCGCGAATGTCTTAATTTACCGTCTTCGTTTTTATCAACGGCATGCCACCTCATGTGCTCAGCAGTTTTAGACAACATAAATAATCTTTGTAGACGAGGTTTCAAAGGGAAATACCTGAGAATCTTTGCGGGTTTCTTCTTCTGCTTTTTCCCCTTCCGAATTGTCTTGTACCTCGATGTGTGACATCTCTTGCACGTCTCCCTGCTGGAATCGTCTCCCCAATACAGCATACAATCATTTGGGCACGCATCAATCTTTTGATAATTCAACCCCAACCTGTTGATGATCTTCTTGGCCTCGTAGAACGTTGTGGGAATCTCGGCGTCGGGGAATGCATCTTGTAATAAGTCGAGCAACATCGACATTCCCTTATCCGTGATCCCACACAAGCACTTGATATGATACAATTTGATCAAGAAAGATAATTTAGAATATTTGCGACAACCTTGATATAAAGGACGATCTGCCTCATCCATCAAGCTGAAAAAATCTCGAGCTGCTTCATTCCCCATAAAAGCCGGCTCAGAGCCGTGCACTTCTTCGTTGAAGTTGTCGCCTTGAAATCCAAACGCATCACGCACAGCATCATTCACAGGATCATCTTCATCTACTTGAACGCCTACTTGAGAACTTCGAGGAAGAGCCTCGTCATATCTAATGCCGGCCTTCTCACCATGAACTGCCCAGAACGTATAGTCCTCAGGGAAAGGCTTCACAAGCAAATGTTCCTTCACAACATTTCGTGGATGCCACTTCTTGAACTTGCATTTCCGACACGGACAGACGATCTTGCCGTTACAGCTGGCGTGAGTGAATGCGAAATCTAAGAAACTGTTTAATCCGTACAAATATTCAGGAGAATTGCGCGGCAACCTTATCCAAGATTTATCCATAGCTACAAGTGAGAGAGAAGAAAGTATAGAGAAGAAGATGAGTGAGAAGATAATGAAGAATGCCTAGAACCTTATATTCTGAAAAGCTAACGTTTATAACTTTGTAGCGGTTATTAAACCGCTACACCAACCGCTACAGATATTCCAACGTTTATAATTTTGTAGCGGTTATATATATAAAACCGCTACTAATATTCAAGCCGTTAATTGGTGGGAAATTCAAAATGTACTTGTTGAGTATTAGTAGCGGTTTTATATAGATAACCGCTACTAATGTTCAACGAATTAGTAGCGGTTATATATATATAACCGCTACTAATATTAAAGCCGTTGGACATTAAATATAAAAATAATTTTCTAATTTGTAGCGGTTATACATAAGATAACCGCTACAAATGTGCACAAAGGCGGCAAATTTGAAAATTCAAATCATTTGAGTGTTTGTAGCGGTTATTAGTAAATAACCGCTACAAAAATATATATTTGTAGCGGTTTCCCTTTGAAAACCGCTACAAATATATAAGTAAATTTGTAGCGGTTATTTACTAATAACCGCTACAAATATATACATTTGTAGCGGTTTGAACTTAAAACCGCTACAAATATATATATAATTTTTTTTTTAATTTAGATTTAAATTATTTATAAATTATTTCAATGCGATATAATAATATAAATATTATTATATAAAACACAATAAGAAAATTCTGAAATAAAATCTCATAAATATATACAAATGTTTAAAAGAAAAGAAAATGTCCTAAACTAAGAAGCTGGGGGCTGATCCTCTGGTGCTCCCTCAGGTGGGGCTCCCTCAGATGCCGCTGGATCGGGCCGCTGCGTAGACTGAACCGCACCATCCTCATCAGCAGGAGGAGGAGCTGTAGGAGGAGGAGTAGTGCTCGGGACGACGTAGCGAGGGACAGGGGGGACCGCTGGATGCTGCTCGTCCGGGAACAGCCGATTCCATGCTCCCTCGAGCATAGTGTTCGCGATCTCACGCCACTGCGTCTGCTGCGCGTACATAGTGTCTGCGTGGATCTGCAGCAGCTGCTGCTGCTGCATCTGCTGCTGCTGCTGCATCTGCTGCTGCTGCTGCACCATCTGCTGCATCTGCTGCTGCGTCTGCTCCAAATCTGACCGCAGCTGGTCAATCGACTCGTCCCTCCGATGTCTGACCCCTCTATAACTGCCAGCCTCAGAGGCGGCACTCCTGCCGTAGATCATGCTGGGTCTGGCGCCTATCCCCATCCCCCACACTCGTCCGGGGTGCTCAGGCTGAGCCATACCCGCCTTCAGAGGAGCCGTCGGGTCCACTGACCCCTGTGACTCCTCAGGCTGGGTCTGTCGCAGCTCAGCCTGCGACTGCTGCATTCGCTCCTGCCATTTTATGAAATAATTAATAATTACCATTTTTCATTATTAACTTTGTTTTATAAAAAATATAATTCAAAATTACTTACAATGGCCGCTTCTGCCTGCTGAGAGGTCGCAGTCCCGTCACGGTGTCTGTGTGTGATGGCGTACAGCTCCGCATAGTCCGTCTGACGGTTCTCCTGCTGAGCCCTCGTCTCCTGAAACAATTACAAAACAATTAGTATTATGAAATAATCAACTAAAAGTAAGTGAAGCACTTGAAAAGTTACCAGCTCGCTGTAGGTCACAGCAAAGGTCTTCGATCCTGCTGTGTGGTGGATCGTCTGCTGCGCCCGGATCGCGGCGTTCCTCCGAGCAAGCTCCTGGAAAAAAAAAAGTAAATGTATTATAATTTAAAATTAAATACAAAATAAATTGCTATTATAATTTAATATTTAACAATTAAAAAATTATATATAATAAATATAATAAATACATTACCTGCGCCTCAGGGCTCCTCCTGAACTGGACAAAACGTGCCCAGTCGTTCGGCGGCACGCCGTCCGGGACGCTCTCCTGCAGCTGCTCCAGAGGCATCGTCCCGTCCCCATCCACACTGTGGAAGAGACGGTTCCTCCTGTTCCTCCAGGCGTCGCCCATCTTCACGAGGGCGTACCTCTTCCGGTTGGCCCGGACGGCAAACCGCAGCTGAAAAAAAGACATTTAAATATCAATAATTATAAAAACCATAATTTAAAAAAATAATTAAATAGAATTAATTACAAAAGATATTAATTAAATAGTTTTAATTACCTGAACCACCTCCTCCCAAGCCTGGTCCTTCGGCCCCTTCGGAATGTGCCTCCACGTCGGGAAGTGAAGGGGGAACCGCATCCAATTCGATCCCAGGTCGCTCAGGAAGCGGTTGAGCAGGTGACCCCCATTGTGGATCGGCTGGTCAGTGCCCTCGTTCCACGGCACTACAACTCGCAGGGACCGGTCCATGCTGTTCAGACCGGTCACATCCAGCCTCCTCGTCGTCACGTTCCCCTGCTCATCTGCACAGTTGACCGCACGTTAGATAAATTATAATTCAAAGTTAAAAATTTAAAAAATTTAAAAATTAAATAATTTACCTTCGACTTGCACCTCAAACCCAGTGGACCGCGAAGACGACCCTCGTGGGTTGTTCTGCTCCCGAGCCTCTTCCTCATCGAGGAACTGCTCCATCTCCCTGAACCCACTAATCGGGATCTCGAACTCCTCCTCGTTGAGGAAGTCCTCAACGCTAATCTCTGGCACCTCCACCTCAGGCACCTCAGCTGCGGTCGTCGCCTGTGGGATCGTCTGCGGTTCCTGTGGGGGGATGGGCTGAGATGCCTCGGTAGCCCTGCCTGCGCGCTGCCCCCTCCTCCCTCTGCCCCCTGCCCGGCTGCTGCCACCCCGTAAAGTCGGTCTGGGGGGCACAGGGGCCTTCCCCTTATCCTGTCCTGAAGCCATATCAACTGTACAAATTTAAAAAAAAAATTAGTCCATTATTATACAAAAATATAATAAAAATACAAATATAAATAAAAATACGTGTTATATACGTACCTCAAGTGTAAATACTGCGGAATACTGACCAAAAACTCCTATAGACTCGTCTGAAAGCTCAAATATCGAATAAACAACTCAGAGAAACCTCAGGAAACAAAATGAGCAAAATGAGAAATGGAAGAGGCGAGGGGTTTAAATAGGCCGGATATTAGTAGCGGTTATTCAAAATAACCGCTACTCTAACCGCTACAAATAATTAAATTTGTAGCGGTTCTACAATAACCGCTACAAATCTTCACAACGTTTGAAATTCTGTAGCGGTTATTGCCCAGAACCGCTACAAATTTGGAGTCTCTTGAAATTCTGTAGCGGTTTTGGGCAAGAACCGCTACAAAATTCTGACCTTTGGTATTTTGTAGCGGTTTATGTGCATTAACCGCTACAAAATAACCGCTACAAGTTTTGGCGGGAATTTCGCGCCAAATTTGTAGCGGTTTTTTGTAGGAAACCGCTACAAATATTCTTGCCGCTACAAATTTGTAGCGGTTTAGGTAAAAACCGCTACAAATACTATAATTTGTAGCGGTTTAATATAACCGCTACAAGTTGACCGCTACGAAATACCTTTTTTTTTGTAGTGTTAATCCTTAGAATAACTTTATCACCATCTGACATATCATTGCCATTCACATTATGTCGTCTCCAGTTCCCCATTATGCGATCCTTTGCAATGACAATAAACAAAAGCCAGGGGCAAAGTTTGATGTCGGTTGGATTTTACCTTCCGAGACCTATTTTAAGGCATGGCCAATTGTATATTGTTGTTTCAAGGGCGAGACATAAAGATGGCCTCAAGATGTTACTTTTGGACAATGCTAACAAAGTAACAAACAGGACAGCAAATGTTGTTTACAACAAAGTAATTTTCAATGGTGTAAATTAGTTACATCAATCATCATAATTGTGATGTATGTTACGGGACACACATCATAATTGTATGTTTTTGTCTTAATTTATTGTCACAAATGGCATTTTTATTGATTGTTTTATGCAGTATTGGGGTTGTACTTTAAATTTGCTGATCATTTTGCTTTTGCAACCTCAACTTTTAAACATGGGGTTTTGTACACTTTAGGGTTTAAATGGTCTTGCTTCTTCATCAGCTATAGGGACTAGTGTTGAAAATATAATGAAATTAGAGGCAACAAAACCTTTTCTTGTAAAGCATAGATACAAAAAACTAACTCTGGGCAAAATTTTGGGACATATGGTATATTAACCATTTAATTCAATACAATTAAAATATAATTTAACCACCAAATGTCATATGTTACTGACCTTGTAATTTCAATTAACCATTAAAAAGTTGTCGAAAACTGTTTCTATATTATATATTTGACATTTGCAAATATTAACGACAAATGTACCATTTACTACAATAGTACAAAGCTGTTCTGAACTAGTTAACAAAAAAAAGGCATGAATTTTATTAAGTTATACTCAAGACATGAATGAAACTGAGTAAAAATGACTTAGAACTTCATCACAATGTGTATATACAATCGAAATAAAAATTATACATGTTTGAGTATATTTTAAGGAGCATATTACATGATTTATCATTATTATGGGATTTAATATCTAAATAAAAAAATAAATTGAAAAATATGATAACTGTAACCCCCTTCACGATTAAGGCCGAGATTTACGTTCGTAACACGTAATTAAGTTTGAATTAGAGACTGTAAGATGATTTGGGACTTATTCAGATTAAACTTCCCAAAATCAGGGTTTTCAAAAACTTTTTCAAAACCTTATCATAACAATCTCATATTCATAATACAAAACAAATATGGCCTATATCGGTTGGTTTCATTCATACATATCAGAGTACAGCATTCATTCCCGACACACTCGGGTTCCATTCATTAATAAAAATGGATTTACACAAGGCACAAAGCCTACAATTCATACCCTTTTTCTTGGGGATTACACAAAATCTACTATATACAATTGTCCAAAATATCCATGATAACCAATATCTAAATAACCAAAAGGAACTCTACATTAGAGCTCTAGCCGCTCTTCGTCACCCGCTTTCCCTTCGATTCTTCGGCCCTGTCTAAAACATTGTTTTTGGGAGAGTGAGATTCTAAAGAATCCCCGTAGTGTCAAATCAATCATATAATGTGCAATAGTAAGGCATGGAATCAAATCATTATCCACACAAGCAACTACAACGGCAATTCAACGGCAATGGTTAGTATGATACATGTCATCCCTGACGATTGCTCAAACTGTATTGCATCACAACAATCCACACAATATAATTCACCACAGCTGGGATCCATATAATGCATTTCATAACGCAAGCCACATTGGCAAGATACGCACACAGCCCACGGCTGGATTCATAAACACCGCCCCACGGGTCAGATTCACGAAGATCCATGTCGATTACGACGGCAGTTCAACGGCCGACCTAGAGATGACCACTGTCACTCCCTATACGGCTCACGCTGAAGTGCTCACGCCGTAATGGACCATGGTACACAGTTCACAAGTTCAATGATAATTATGCATACCAAAACATCATACAAAATATGAGAGAAAAGTCACTACCTGAGTTCTTCCGGGCGTTCCTTGGCACCGGTCTCTCCCACGTCGGGCAAATATCAAATCCTATATTCATAATAAGTGACGAAGAGTTATACTCTTATTCCAAGACTTAGTTCACTTCATAATACTTAATTGGTTATCATCATTGCTCTTTTGGAGTCATTAAATACCCCTAATAAAACTCCTAAAGGGTAGGAAGAACTATCCCAAGGATCCCCTTTTGGAAGCACAAAACTGAGATTTTACACTGTTTCACTCGAGCAGAGATGACCATGCTCGAGTGTTGATGTACGGACACTCGAGTGAAAGCGGCTTCACTCGAGTGATGGTACGGACATCACTCAGGCACAAGAGAGTGAGAGGCAGCGAGTGAACACCCGAGAGCACAAAGAAGTTTTCAGAAACAGGCTCACTCGAGCACAAATGCCCCCACTCGAGCACAAGTACGGAAATCACCTCAAGCACAAGGAAGTGAAGACAGAAAGCACATGCCCGAGAGCACAAGAAAAATGGCAGCAGCCCAAATGGCTCACTGCACTCGAGCACACACGGCTCACTCGAGCACAATGCCCATACCCGAGAGTGAGAAGGCACACTCGTGCACTTACTCGCGAGTGACAACCCGAGAAGCAAGTCCTTTGGTGTCAAATACACTCATCACTCGAGCAGACCTAAGCTCACTCGAACACGCTCTTCCCTTACTCGAGCACAAAGAAGCGCACTCGAGATTCCTTCAAAGGACCCCAACTATCACTCAAGCAGAAAAGGGAAAACACTCACATCACTCGAGCATGATCATCCTGTGCTCGGGTGATATTCATCCTGCACTCGAGCACACCCATCCATGCTCGAGTGAATCTATCAGAATGCAGAAACGCAAAAACAGAGGCATTTTCCCCCAACACTTGCCCAATTGATTCCTATGGACACAACACTTAACCCAAAGCCATTCCCACACAAAAACACCCAATAAACTCAATGGAATCCTCAGAATCATCAAAATCCTACTCCATTTTCATGTTTTGGGTTTTGGGCAACAATTTCAACAAGACACCAATCTCAACCAAACTTCACATTTCAACCTCTAATCAATCTATCTATCCTAAACTCATTCCAAAACACCATTCTCATGCCAAAAACATACCAAATGAACAGTGACATTCAATTTTCAGATTCAAGCCAAAATTTTCAGAATTTATAAACTACTTCAAATGGCATGAAACTTAGATAGATAGATTAGTTTCACTCACCTTATCAACTTCTCCAAAGAGAGTTCTTGATTCACCAACAATCAGATTTTCGTGTGGCACAAATCAGCACCAAATGGCCAAACTATACACACCAAAATGAAGCTCATAACTCAAGGATCAACATTTATGAAAAGAACTTGAGCAATGGAGGGCATTTACTTACCCAAATCACCAGTTTTTATCTTCCTCTTTCTTGCCTAGCTGACTGCCGAAAATGGAGGAAGGAAAGAGAGAGAAAACAAGAGAAAGATGGAGTGTGAGAGTTGACAAATGATGATGATACCCCTCCCCCTTGTCCAGCCGAATGAGAGAGAGAGGAGAGGGAAAAAGTGGTCCTTTGTCCTCTTGTGGCCTCATCCATTGGCCACCACAATGCCACATGTCACCATCTCTACACCTCCACTATGAGCTCACACAAGCTAAATACACTGGATTCCGACCCATGTACAATGAATCTCAACCCTTGGTTTTAAATACCACACACATGCACACCAAATTCATATTACATTAATTCCATTCTTCAAATTTTTCACTAATTATGACATATTAATTAATATTGCCATAAAACACATAATAATTCCAATTAAATTCATAATTATCCATAATAATCATGATTATCCCTTAATCAAAAATTGGGATATTACAATAACTAATTACTTTTGCTAGGATTGCACTAGATTATGTAATCAAGTTTGTTTATTCAATAAAGTTGTTTACATTTTCATGATTATATTTAGTAATAAAGATAATTTAATATTTAATAATTATTATTAACTCTGGGTTAATAAATTACATGAATATTTAAATATTATTTTTATTTTATAATTATTATTATTTAAAATAATTTAATGGGACACGGATGCAAGAATTTACAAGCATATTTAAAATTTTAGTTGAGAAATATTTGCCAAATATATGGGACAATAGAGAATTTAGGAGCAAGAAGTATATAGGGTAGATTAGACAATTTCTTATAGTGGGAGGTTAATGATTATTTCCCAATCGCATAAGCGAGAGGGGGTCACTTGCGCTAAACGCACCGCTGAAGAAAGAAATCACTATAAATCAGTGTTTTTAAAAAAAAAAAAAAAAGAAAATACCCAAACAGGATAAATGAGCCCCATAAGCACTTTTTTGGGATCATTGGGCTTACTTTAGCTCTTGCCACTTAAACAAATAGACATTTAATATCAAACATATTTATTTAATCTGTCAAATAGACATTTAAACTCCCAGTTCCAACTGGCTCCTGATATGTATTTTTTAAAACAGTCTAGTTATCTTCTTTAATTCTCTCATTCACTCTTCTCATTGATTATTGTTGAGGGAGTATCAATATGGGTAAATTTTGAAAAAAGTTAATAAATATGAAAACTAAATCTTATATTTAGGATAGAGATCAACTCTCTAAAAATGTTTTATTATTAAGAATCGGAGCGAGTAATTAAATTTTCCCCTAAAAATGACACTGCTACTCTTGGACTTGCTCACTTTAATTGATGTTGATCAAATGGGTGTCTGCGGCGGATGACTGATCATCTACGTGCCTGTTTAGGTTAGCGGTAGAAACTGTTTTTCTAACGTGATTTATGATGTACAAGATAAGTATATGAGAGGAGTTTTGTCTTGACTTGGGCGAACATGCTTTTTGAACGTCAACTGCAGGCACTTACTAGAGTGAATCGGTTTATAGAAATTAAAGAACAGATACAAAAATTATGTAAATTAATTTATAAATTTCAGGTTGACTTGTTAATCTACGAAATTTTTTACACAAAAAATCATTGTAAATTTTAAAAGTAGTCATATTTTTTTCACCATTTTAAAAAATTCATGCGTAGTTTTACATAATATATTAGCTGACATATTTGTTAAACAATGTTAGTTGACTTAATGACTATTTCATTTTTGGACTATTTTAAAAATTTCATATTTAATTTGCACAAAAAAAAAAAGTTTATGGTGTCTAGTGACTAGCGAAATAATTGACGAGTAGATTTACCCTGACCCTATATTATATATAATGCCAAAAAAAATTATAATATCATTGATTTTCCTCGTATCAAACAAATCCAGATAGGCCACTACCTGAGTTCACTTGCGTAAGCACAATGTTTTTTTTTGGTAAGACCAGGGTATCCACCGGAGCGAGCCCGATGATTAATTTCTCGGGTACCGTCGAGCCCAAGATGGGGGCGACCCTCCCAAACAGATTTTCTCTATACACGCCGCCTCAATGATCAAACCCGAGACTAGAACACTTAAAGGAACGCAAGCCCCTTACCACTTGTGCCAACCTGCGTTACACATTTTAATATAACGAGTTTTTCTAAAATCAGTTTTGATCAAGTTAAAGGAAAGATTCTTTGAATAATCTATTGTTCTCTTTAAGCTTCAGTTCCAGGGATCCAATGTCATTTCTGTTCTTCCCAATTCCATATGCTTAAAATGTTACCGTTTTAGGAGAATCCACGCGTGATGGAGATGTGTCTCTGGGATTCTTTTCACATGAAAGTAAATTTATGGGTCCAAGATTGTTCATTTTGGGCCTCACGTACTGATGAAGACATCAATGAAGTATTAGATAAATTCTAAGCATGAACCGTAAAAACCAATCCAAATTCATTATCTTGAACATTGTCTCAAACATAAGAAATGACCATACAGCTGCTTGTGCAAGAGATTCATATATTAATAATTTCCCAAATTCCTTTTAACCATCTGAGATATCCAAATCAACTGATCTTTGCAATTGTGAGATGCTACATGCCAGACACTCACTCAAATGAAATGATCGAAGTCACCATCATCACCAAACTTGTTGTATAAACCATTTCCAAATTTGTTAAAAACACAAATTCAGAAAGTAGGTTGAAAGCATACGAGGAACTAAGGAAACAAAGTCGCATAGGGTGATTACATTTAAAGCATGTTTCTTCACAGCTAAAATAGAGTCTTGCTAGGTTGCATTCTTTCTGATTCCATTATTTACACTTATCATCTCTTGGCTTGTATGCTTCTGATCCGAAACTAAAACACAGTCCATCCACATTGCATCATCATCTTCACAGGACACTGGAAACTTAGTGATATATATAAAGAATGAAAGAGGATGAGACAGATAGGTCTGATTTGAAACTAAACATACCCCTACTCATCCAGGAAACAGTTTGATGCGATTGGTTATATCTTCTCGACATATGGGACACGTGGACATCATCATCCCACATTCTTCACAAGTCTGCATCAGAATCACATATAACTCATCATTCTCATTATGCAAAGAGAAGAAAGCAATGAAACCATTCTGGTAGGCTTGTTTACCATGTGTCCACATCCAAACGCCATGTCCTTTTCATTGGTTAGACAAATTACACAATCCTGCAACATCATTTCAGGTTTAGCATTGTTACACATACCAGGAATACTTCCATGCAGCTTACCATTTGACAAGTCTTAGGAGAAACTCATTTATATAATAAAGAAATCTCTATCTTGCCAAAATAACTACTACAATATTTATGAACATAAAACTAGATGCAAATCATTCCTAGCATTCATTTTAGTCAACAGTTTGCATATTGCATCAGACAAAACTTAAGCAAAGTTCTTTAAATGTTTGCTATCAAGTTCTTCAATAAAAATATAGCATGTGCATAACCTTTTTTTTTTAAGAAAAATGAATCATGTGATGTTTGAGTTGTAAATTTTAAATGAAGAACTTGAAGGTAGAAAGTTTAAAATCACATCTAAATTTTGTTCTGTGGCATATTGAATTTCATCATTTCATCCTTGTTCAAAAGTTGTACATGTTACGGTCAGAAGTTGTATGATTTACCTCAAACCAATCAGAAAGATGCTTCTCTTAACTTTCAATCAAGGAACAAGAAAAGTATAAATAAGCTAGGCCCATACATAGTGGGGAAGAAATGATACTCATAAGAAGCAAAACATTCATAATCATCTGAAGATTTGATTTCCTTCACAAGAAGTGTCTTGCCAGAGAAGTAGGTTAGGATAAGAAGTTTTTTTCCCCCCTTGTGGCCAACGGATAAGAAGCTAAGTTTTTAGGTAGATTCATTATTTAAAATATATGTATATTAACCTAATCATGAATAAACATGTAAGCATGACACGTGAATTTCACTGAAAATGTTAACTATACTTTTATGATAATATATGATCAGTCTAGTCTGTTTTTGCAGTCATTTAAATACCTGAGCAACAGAAGAGCTCGATGATGCAGATGTGAAAGCATTAAGGGCATCAGCTAACTCTAGTTCTTTTTCTTCAACCTCTCTCATGGCCCTTTCGCTAGTCTCCTGACATTCCTGCTCTAGCACCTGAATCAGCTCAAGCTTTTCTTGCAAATCTTCCTTCGCTTTAACGCACTCGTTCTAAACATAAAATGTTACAAATTAATGGTCACTTAGATCCTTCAATTCCACTGCACATAACATATTATTATAATTGCCCTATCAATAACAAAAAACATTAGGTGAGGAGGCAAATATCAAAGCAAAATATGAAGAAACATTAATTTTGACTTGGATTACAGAAGCACAAACAAAAAAATTATCATCACCCAACCTGATTAGTGATGTTGTTTTCAAAAATTTAGTTACAAATTCAATGTGATATATTCATGCGCGTGTGCGCACACATATTGCATTTAGGAGGAACCAGAGTAGTCAGTACCTGAGCAATGTCGACTTCATTTTGAGCATGCTCAGCTTCACTTCGAGCCTCCTCCAATTCCTGACTTATCTCTTCAACTTGTCTCTCAGTAACTTGTCTTATCTCCTGAATATCCAACTTTAGAAATTTGATGAGCTCTTCCTTTTCCTTCACCTCTCTCTTCACCTTGGTCCATTGATTCTAAACATAGAAGTAACCACTTAGTACACACAACTGTTTATGCAAATTGCACCATGTGAACAAATGCAATCATTTGAATTTTGAAGAGAGAATTCAGTTGCAGGTAGCATTCAAATGCTAGGTAACATGTAACATTAATGTTGGTAATCTAAGAACAAGGGACTGTACAAAATCTAATGATTTCCTATCATTCGTCGAATATTTTCATGATTTTAAAATTTAATACAATAGGGGAAAAATCAACAGATTTAGTACCTCAGCAATGTGAGCATCATTTCGAGCATATTGAGCTTCTTTTCGAGCATAGGCTAATTCCCGTCCCATCTTTTCAATTTCTCTCTTGGCCTGTTCTGCCTCGTCATCTTTCTCAATTATAAGCCTCTGGACAGTTTTTCCTTCTTCTATCAGCATTCTTTTAATATTAGCACATTCACTCTGTCAAATTAGCTAAAGCTTTAACAGAAAGGTAATGGAATGATGCCTTTTAAGTGTCAAAATCAACTTCAATGGAAAATCAGAGAACATAGTTACAAATAAATACTGATGCACATTTCTTCACAAATTAAATGCACGGAAGAATTTATTACTTTAATCTTCCCATACATTTTGTTAAGCCTAAATCTGTAAATTTTAAAATAATAAAAAAACATAAATAACACATTATTTTCAAACATAGCCTCACTATATAATCTCTAGCCACATAATTATAGCACGTTTCCTGTAACAAATAAAGATGAAAGAAAATAAAAAAAGTAATTATAGTTTTTATTTTCTGATAAGCTAGTATCAGAAACGCAGAAAAAATACGCCTGCATAAACCAGAATGAAAGGAGTACAGATATACTTCTTTTAGTTTTTATGTATGTCTTTTATAGTGATTCAACAATTTTAAAAAAAAAAGTACTTACTAAAACAATTGAATAAGGATCAATCAAACACTAATTGCTTCTTTATAATTCAGTTTTGTAGATAATAAAAACTTGTTCTCTAGAACATTTATCTAAAATTCACCTCAGCGATCACAGAAGCATTAAGGGCATTGGCTAACTGCAGTGCCTTCTCTTCATCTTGCCTACTGGCACTTTCTCTTATCTCTTGACACTGCAACTTCAGCAATTTGACATGCTCTTCCATATTCTTTAAATCTCTCTTCACCTTAGTCCATTCATTCTGAATACAAAAAGCTTCCAATTAATAGCCATTTTACATTTAAGCGCTTCAATCAGCCCAAAACAGTTCGTACACATGATATTTTATAATTGCTCGAATCAAAATATATAATCATTTGAAGATTCAAATGAAAGATAAAATCATGGATTAAGAAGCTGTGCACAAACTGAATTTTGATAGCTAAGACTCATATTTTGTTATCAAAGTGATTACAATTGCATGTAAGTTGGTTCATATTGTAAATTAATTGAAAATATGGTAGATGAATATTATACAGTTAAAGGAGAAATACCAACATAATCAATACCTCAGCAGCATCAGCATCTTTTCGCGCTAACTCAGCATCTTTTCGAGCATGGGCTAATTCTTGATCATTCACTTCAATTTGCCTCTTGGTTAGCTGCACCTCATCATCTTTCTCAAGTATAAGCCTTTGTACAAGTTTTTTCTCTTCTTCCAGCAACCTCTTCAGTTCAGCACATTCACGCTGTAAGATTATGTATGAATTAATAACGGTAAGGAAGTGATAAAGTCAAACTATCATGCCAAACCCAAATGGGGGGAAAAAGTTAAATTATACAAATTTCTTCACCAGTTACAACTTACAAACATGAAGCAACTGACGTGAGGAACATCACTTTCATATTTTTATAAATTTTTCTTTTTTGAAGAAAAATAAAAACCATATTTCAACTGTTGCCTCAACCCTTAAAGTCACTAGCCACATAGTTATAGCATGTTTCACCTGAGAAGGAAAGATAAGAGTATATAATGATAAGTTATGTTTCTAAATTTTTCTACATATTTGATAATGGCATACGCTTGCTTTAAAATGGTGGAAGGATTTAGTTTCCCACTGAATGAGGGGAGCTTAAAGTAAGAGTTTGCTTACAGAGCAGTATCATAAAAAAGTACAGATATAATCCAACTATTATTTTAAGTGTCCACGTTCCAGTTATTTCCTGTAGTTTATCCCTTCTTTTCTAATGCACAAATGTTGATCTTGGATGAAAAGCACAATTTCTTATTAGTGACAACTTTTGGAAATATTAGCAATAAAATCTTTTAAAAGTTTGTGTAGAATAAGATGGCATGCAATACTAAAAGAGGCAGACAAACTCAAAGGCGTATATAAATAAACAACAGAAACAAGAAATACCTCAGCAATTTCAGAAGCATGAAGCGCGTTGATTAACTCTCGTTCCTTCTCTTCTACTTGCCTCAAGGCACTTTGCCTTATCTCATCACATTCTGGCTTTAGCAATTGAGAAAGCTCTTTCTCCTTTTGCAACTCTTTCCTTGCCTTAATCCATTCAGTCTAAACATAAAATTACTTAGTAATAGCCACTTAAGAGCCTTCAATACATCCTAAACCACTCTTTACGTGCACAAAATACATTTTTATAATTGCTGCTCATCATTATATATAACCATTAAGAGAGGAGAGTCGGTTATTAGTAGAATTCGAATGACAGGCATAACAATAGTGCTAGGATCTAGTCTATGAAAGAAGGAAAAACAGGGAAAGAGGTATAAAACAACTTTCATACGGTAAATATAATGAAAGCAGGTTATAGAGAGAAAAGTGAAACTAAAGCAGAATGCTAATTACAATAACCTAACCAGCACAATGACAGAAAGGTAACCTTGATGATTAACTGATTCCAGGTAACACTTTGACCCAACCAATAAAAAGTCCCAATTACATTTTTCATATTTCCTTGCCATGAGAGCTGATCACCTTTTCCATCATATTTTGATCATTATTCCCCCACATAAAACAACATTGTCAATTGGCAGAAAAATGAAAATTGACACTTAACAAAATAAAAAGAAACACATGCATAACCTTGTCTTGCCCCCTGAAAAGTTCCTTCCAACTGGAGCATAAAGAAACAAGATAGAGACACATGAGAGAATAGAAATGTCTTCCCACACATAGCTTCCATGTGTGAATGGGCATCCCTTGTTTTTCTGTTCAGTACCGTTTCTGTCTAATATTTGGCTTCTTCTCTGTTTTCTTCTGCCACAATCTTCAGAGGAACCTTGCACGTCTCCCTCATACATTTTCCTCTTTAATCTCTTCTATGCCATCCCTCTCTGCTCTCTATTTCAGCCCCTCTCTATTCTCTTATGCCCAAGTCTCTTCTCACCTTGTCTTATTTTGTCTTTGTTTTTTCGTTGGCTTTGTAATTTCTTCTTCTATTAGCTCTTGGATTTCAAGCTAAACATTGGATGCCTTGCAACAAAAATGGTCTCCCCTTGGAATGGCAAACACCTTATTATTAGACCAATCTATTCATCAAGGATCAAAAGTAAAGTTAGACATCCTCCCCAAATTTCTGACTCATGAGAACTGACATCGGAAAGACCTTGTAGCAGAATAATATTATAATTGTAGTAACATTCCATAATGCTCTACATCCTTGACTTAGTCTGATTCTTACAGATCCTCATTTGAATGATCTCACTGCTCATGGACCCCAAATCTTCGTTGCTTTTGTCCAGACAATTGATGAGAAGGGAATGCTTTTCTTCCTCTAAATCTAGAAGGAACTTCACTGGTTTTTACACTCAAATCATTAAAACAATAACATTCATATCCGTCCTTAAGAGCTAAAGGTCCTTTCTCATAGCAAAACAGCACAGTGAGAGAAAATTGACTTCCATGACAAACTTGTGCAAGCTCAAACCCCAACCAATCCACACACAATCACACTGTCCTGGGTCTTCATTAATAAAAAAAATTCCTATCCATAGAATCACAACATATTTCCTACTTCCTACCATGTCCCTATTATGAATAAATAGAAATTCTTCGTCATTCAAATTGGTTTGTATAAATGTTTTTATATTTTTTTAAGCACAAGAATCCTGTATTTGGCTTTCCAAAATGATCACAACAACTTGTAACATGGGTCACTTTGTTTATTTGTCTGATGGATAAATACGTTAATATAAATGAAAAAAGATATCACATGAATCAAACCTCGGCAACATCAGCTCTAGCAGTAGCATACTCAGCATCTTTTCTAGCATCGGCTAATTCTTGACCTATCTCTTCAATTTGTCTCTTTGCCAATTGAGCCTCATCTTCTTTCTCAACTATAAGCCTTGGGACAAGTTTTCGTTCTTCTTCCAGCAATGTCCTCAGTTTATCACATTCGCTCTGTAAAATTAGCTATGGGTTCAACATGACGACAGCGGAGTGATACAGAAAAGTATCACAGTAAACTCAAATGGGGAAAAAATTCAATCATAAAAATATAAGTATCTGTATGCACACTGACAACCTACAATCATCAGAGGAATTAATATTAGAGTAACATCACTTTCATCTTTTCATAAATTTTATCAAATCAAAATTTGCAGCTCTCTATATGACATAAGCCAACTTAAATTTCAAATTATTTTCAAATTCAGCATCACCCTTTATAAAATCGCAAGCAACATAATTATATCATGGTTAGCCCAACTATACTTAAAAAATAAATGTGTTCATTTATTTATTTTATACTAATTGTGTTTCATAAACGCAGACATCTGCTTTTGATTTACAGATGGATTAAATTGTCCACCCTAAGAGAAGCATAAAATTAGTGTTTCGCTATAGAGCAATATTAGAGGCAGGGCAAAAAAAAAATTTCGACAACATAATTGACCAAATGTTAATCATTGATAAAAGTACTTGCATGATAATTTGGTTCAAGACTTACTACTTCTTCATTATATAGTATTAGCAAATGCTAATTTTTTTTTTTTAAAATAATCTTTGCAAAGCTTATCTGGATTAAAATAAATCTTTCAAGGAAGAAAAAAATAAGATAAATAGTTTAAGAATATAACATTAGCAACAACAAATACCTCAGCAACTGAAGCAGCATTAACGGCATTGGCTAACTCTAGTTCTTTGTCGTCACCCTGTCTCAGTACAATTTGTCTTGTCTCCTCACTTTCTGGCTTTAGCAATTGCACAAGCTCTTGAACATCTCGCAATTCTCTCTTCAACTTGACCCATTCATTCTTGTAAACATAAAAAGATACCATTCAATAGCCACTTGACTTAAGTACTTCAATCTATCCTATATCATTTTCAAAGGGCTTTTAATGTTTTTATAACTGATCACATAAAAACATAAAATCACTTGGAGAGGAGATTAATTGAATAACAGATAGAAACCTTGGAATTATCAAATTTTTAGAGTGGCACACAAATAGATATAGCATACAGCCTTGTTAGTCTTAAATATTATGATAACTTTAAAACCAGAAATGAAAGAATCCTGTATTATAAATTTGTCAAAAAAAATTTATATATATATATATATAAGTGAGGGGAGTGAGGATAAAGACAAGCCAAAACCTCAGCAACATCAGCTCTAGCTGTAGCGTACTCAACATCTTTTTGAGCCTCGGCTAATCGTTGACTCATCCTTTCAATTTTTCTCTTGGCCATTTGTGCTTCATCTTCTTTTTCTTGTATAAGCCTTTGCACGAGCTTTCTCTCTTCTTCCAGCAGCCTCCTCAGTTTAGCACATTCACTCTGTAAAGTTAGCAACAGCTCCAACTATAAGCTGAGTGATGGAGTTGAAGCATCACATTCGGTTCAAATAGAAAAGCAAGATAATAATTATCTATATTTCTTCACAAGTTACAAGCAAGGAAAGAATTAATTCCACCGTGAAAGAAGCACAGAATTAAGAGTTTCTTTACAGAGCAATATAAGAACCCCCCGCCCAAAAGAAAAAATGAAATCATTGGAACATAATCAAAATAAACAAAGTACTGACATAATCCAAAAGAAACATATACATAAAATAAAATGAAAAAAACACCAACAAATACCTCAGCAGCTGCAGCAGCATTAAGGGCATTGACGAATTCTACAGCCATCTCTTGAACTTGTCTCATCTAATGGGAATTATCGGGTCTCCTGAAATACCAGCTTTAGCAATTCGATTAGCTCTTCCTCTTCTTGCAATTTCCTCTTTACCTTGATCTAGTCATCCGAAAATGATACAAAGGTGAAAAAGCCTACGTCATTGTTGTGAAATGAGGGCAAAATGTCCATAGAACTCGATTTGGGTATCTAAATAAAAATCAATTAACAAGAGTGGCAAGAGAATTAATTGCACAAACACCACAAGGGGGGAAAAAGAAGAAGAAGAAGCTTGCGTTGATCTGTCTCATCAATCCTTACAGGTTGCAATTGCAGAGCGCATCAAGCAAGTAATGCAGAAAAAACATTACAAAATATTAAATTTACATGAGAAAATACTCACGATTACAGCTCTATAATTGCAGTGTTGCCGTTTCTGCCACTGTTGGGTCTTGCCTGCGAAAAAAGCTTTTAACTGTTAGGTGAGTGGAAAGCTAAAGAGTGGGTGAAGCTTCCTATTTTTCTGGTCAAGAAATTGATGAAGCTTACCCAGTGGTGACCGAAGCTAGAAGAAGTGGAGAATCAGAAATAGCAACTAAATATCCAAGAAGAAAGTAAAATACAAGAAGCGGAGGAAAGATGAAGACGACCTGGTGTTGACGTCTTGAGGAAGGAGCCTCTTGAGGAAGGGGTCCGCATGCCATGCTCATCTTCCTCAGCCGTCAAGGGTGGGATATTTTTTTTTTATTTTTTATATATTCTTATTTATTTAAATTAAATTATATATACTACTTAATATTTCAAATTAATTAATTTTTAATCATATATTTAAAAATATTTTTTTTATAATATTAATATTCTGAAATATTTTTTTAATAACATCTAATATTTAAAATATTTTTTTAACGTACAGTATCTTAATTTAATCAATTTTTAGTTTATGGAATATTTTTTAAAAATAAAAAAAAAAATCCCCTTTACGGGATGAGCATTCCCCGCTAAGATGATCAGGGAGTGTGGTTTCCTTGAGTAATTTCCTCTGGAAAAATGGAAGTCAAATCATGTTGTACGAAGATTCCCTTAGAAAAATGATGGATCAGTCCAATTGAAGTTTGTTTATGAATAATTCTAGTCAATTTATAAAAATATTTGATTGGACCGCTTGTGTACTTTTTGTAACGGCTTGGATTACAACCGGAGAGAGAATTATGACAGTGATGTGTATAAATGACATTGATGAAAAGTGTTATTGGTTAATGGTAATTTTTATTTAGATATTTTTTTTACAAATAATTTTAATAATTATGATTATGTTTAGATTTTATTTATTAAAAGTACTTATAAACATATAATTAACAAAAAAAACATGAATTTATAAAGTTATATTCAATAAATAAATGAAACTAGGTAAAAACGACATAAAACCTTATGACAAGGTGTATATATAATCGAAAGGAAAATTATACATATTGGAGTGTATTTTAAAGAGCATATTACAGAATTTATCATTATCACGAGATTTAATATCTAAATGAAAAATAATTTAAAAATTATGATAACTAATTATTTTTACTAGGATTACATTGGATTATGTAATCAAGTTTATTTATTCAATAAAATTTTCATTATTATATTTATTTATTCAATCAAGAAAAAATGAGTTCCATAAGCACGTTTTTGGATCATCCGACTTAATTTAGCTCTTATCACTTAATCAAAAAGATATTTAATATCAGACATATTTATCTAATTTAATTAGATTAAAGAATTTAGTTGAGTTAGTTAATATGACATTTATTTTCTAAAACACCTCAGTTATCTTTCTTCATTCTCTATTTCACTCTTCTCTTTGATTATTATTGAGGAAGTATCAATATGAGTAAATTAGAAAAATATTAACAAATATGAAAACTAAGTCTTATATTTAGGACAAAGATAAACTCTCCAAATATATTTTATTATTAAAAACCGGAGCGAGTATTATTGAAACTTGGACCGGGTATTGAACCGGTCGGGGTACTGAATTAAGGGTCAATGGGTCAGACCGGGGCCAAACCAGAGCTAAACCAGGACCAAACCAATGAGAAATTGAAGATTTTAGATTTATAGTATAAAATTTTAAATATATATATATATATATATATATAAATTTTTAAAATTGAGACCCGGATCGGACTGATCCATAGACTAGTTCGCCGGTTTCTAGGTCGGACCAGCCGGTCCGATCCGGATTACTAAACCTGGGATTAAGCTTTCCCCAGAAATGACACTACTACTCTTGACTTGCTTTTTTCATTGATGTCGATCAAATGGCGACATCCGTGGCGGAGAACTAATCACCTACCAGTGTGAATCAATTCAAAGAAATTAAAGAACAAATACAAAAATTATGTAAATTAATTTATAAAATTTTTTGCCTAAAAAATTATTGTAAACTTTAAAAATTGTCATATTTTTTTATCATTTTAAAAATTTCATATATATTTTTATATGATATATTCGCTCATATATTTGTTAAACAATCAACCTTATTTGACTTAATGGCTATTTCAATGTTGCATTATTTTAAAAAATCATATGTACTTTGCACACAAAAACAGTTTACGGTGTTTGGTGTCAAGTGAAATAATTGATAAGTAGATTTACCCTTGACCCTATATTATATATAATTTCAATTGTTTTTAATATTATTGATTTTCTTTTTCTTTTTTCTTTTTTTTTTTTTGAGTAAATTAATTAGATTGAGATTTCTTTTTTATTTAGTTTTCTATTTTTTTCCACAAAAAATAATTGAAGCCTCTTTTCTGTTCGACATAATGATATCGAACTGTCACTATCAGGAATCTTTCGTCTCATCAAAATTTTGGACCACACCGCAAATCGTACTGGGATCAGCTTTATGTATTTATATAAAGGGAAAGGTATATCTAGCATCTCGATTTATTTTTAAAGATGTAATCAGAATCTTAAATTATTTTTGGAAATACAATCTATCATCTTAAAATATTTAAAGGTATAGTTAGCACTCTAAATTATTTTTAGAAATGTAATCAGTATCCTAATATATGAAAAATAAAACAATTACACCCATTCACTAATAGAATACTAACTTTATTTGTTGGCACATTTTTTCCTTTCCTCTTTCATCGATCTTAAACCTCAAACCATGAGTTAATATTCTGTTAGTGAAAGGGTGCAATTGCTTTATTTTTAATACATTAGAGGTAAAATTGCACCATTATATATTAAAAGAAGGGATGAACATGTTGAAGATCGATGAAAGAGAAAAGGAAAAAATATGTCAGCAAACAGATTTAATATTCTATTAGTGAATGGATATAATTACTTCATTTTTAATATATTAAGGTATTGATTGTACCTTCAAAAATATTAGGGTATGAATACACTTTTCCCTTTAAATAAAGATGAGGTATTCCAACTTGGTCAAATCAAACGTGGATGATTTGGGAGGACCCAAAACGATGAGAGAGAAGAGGGTTATTTATAACATTAGAACTATTTTATAAGTATATATACTTGGGAAAATTTCAGAAAACTACAAGCAAAAATACAAAAGGACAGAAAGGTTGGGTGAAAATAACAAATCCCAAATCAGTTGCTAATGAGGAATCTGGCATTTCATATGTTAGCAAAATGACCTACATGCCCTCCTAAAAGACATCAAAAAGGAAAAACGTCAGCATAAGCAATGTGCAGTGTTGTGGCGCCAAAAAGTGACGAAAGAGGACGAAAAGCTACGGAAATCAAAGGCAAGCCACGGGTAAGCAAATCTGAGAGAGAAATGATGATTACGCTGTGTTTCTTGAACGTTAATTGA
Organism: Inga laurina; assembly: GCA_963855925.1. Taxonomy (NCBI): domain Eukaryota; kingdom Viridiplantae; phylum Streptophyta; class Magnoliopsida; order Fabales; family Fabaceae; genus Inga; species Inga laurina. The sequence goes on from OY979707.1 coordinate 4,619,077, forward strand.
AAAATGTTTTATGTGGTTTGTGGTTGCGATGTACGAAATCGAAGCGGACGCATTATGGGTAAGGGGGTGTTAGATGATCTGACATAAAAGGAGTGCCTTTGATGGTTGTGCGATGGATTCGATTGCGTTTTGTTGAGTGATTGATGAAGCTTGTGCGATTTTTGTTTTCTGTGAGTGCTTATGGGATGGGTGTTGAATCAGGGGAAAGGTGGTGTTGCGGTGGATAGTAAGGTTGGGTGAGGGTGGTGTTATTAGTGAGTATGAAGATGTAAAGACCTATTGGCTGGGTGTTAATAATAGAGGCAGCGTGATGACATGGGCAGAGTGTTGTTATTTGTGAATATGGAGATGTAAAAGTAATAATGTTGTTGTTAATATGAGATAGAGGGTGATGATTTGTTGGTGTTGTTAACAGTGAATATCGAGATGTTAAAGAACATTATGTTGTTGTTAATAGGACATGCAGGGTAAAGATTTTTGGGTGTTGTTAATAGTGAGGATGGATATGTTAAAACATATAGTATTGTTGTAAATTGCAGGTGGTAGGTGATGGCAGGGAAGTTAGTCGGTGTAATAAATTTTTGTTCAGACAAGCTTACTGGTGTGAGATTATAAAGAGTGGTGTAACTTTAATTTAATTATTTTTTTTCAGGTAAGCATGCAAAATGACATATAATGAAGGTTCATCATGTTTGAAGGAACTATTTTGTTTTTTTCATGTTGGAGGCAAATTTGTGTGTAATGATGAAGGTAAAATTCAATATGTTGGAGGTTATGTGAAGGCGAAGTGGCTAAAACAGCTGATAACACTAAAAGATTTGAGGTTGATGATATCATCATGGCTTGGGATTGATTGTAACATGTGTGAGATGAAATATACAGTGAGCTTTGATGAGAAGACACTAATAGATTTAAATGATGATGGTGAAGTTAAGAACTTGTATGACTATAATGAAAGGAGTGGGTATGTGTATATAGCAAAAAAAAGGAATGATAATGTGTCAGATATATCAGTTGAGGGAGACATGTAAGTGTAAAATTTTGTAATTTTTATAGTTGTTATTTATGGAGCTCTTGTTGGTTATTAACGAACTGCAGTTGTTATTCACTGCAGGGCTGAAGATCTACTGGGACTGTCACAACAAACATCCACTCAGTGTCGAAGCATTGTGGAAAATGAGTATGAACCAGTCAGTTATGAAAGTGTTGCTGCTTGTTTGACTACTGAAATTGGTGGAGGATGTAATAGGCTGCCCTGTGGAGTAGAGAGTGCACCTACACCAATGCCAGAGTTGAACTGTACGAAATGGAGGGGATTACTTTCAGGAGTCATGTAGAGTTTTGCACATGCAGAAGCTTTTAAGAAGGCGTTGTACAAGTACAGCATAGCACACAAGTTTGAGTTTGAATTTGTGAGACGAGCCAATTACTACGGGTAACGACATTCAGAGATGAACATTTTCATAGTGCCCAAGACAATCTTCAGGTTAGTCATGGTGGAAGATCTAACTTGACATCGTCAATTATAGTTGATGAGGTGAGAAATCACATTGAGAAACGTCCAAATGAAATAAGAAAGACGTTGCAAACAGAATATGGTGTAACTCTTACGTACAAGCAAGCATACCGGGCGAAGGAAAAAGCCATGGAAGACATACAAGGAAGACCGCAAGATTCGTATATGTTGATACCTTGGATTTGTGACCGATTGAAGGAAGCAGATGAGAGGACTGTTGCTGAATGGGAAGCAAGCGTGAATAACATATTTGAGCGAGTATTTATTGCATATGGTTGCTGTATTGACGGATTCATGACTGGTGCTAGACATGTGCTATACATTGATGGCACCCACTTGTCTGGACCATACAAGGGAATGATGCTTTCCGCTTCTGCGTATGATGCGGACAATGAAATGTTGCCCTTTGCAATCGCTATTGTGAAGGGGGAGACATTAGAGGATTGGTCATGGTTTTTACATAAGATAAAAGAAATAGTTGGGTCAATTGAATTAACAATCGTGTCTGACCGTCACAATGCAATTAAAGGGGCGGTGAGGACAATTTTTTGGGAGGGGGGAAGATGTAATATCCCGAATTTTGGGATTGGAGGCTTTGGAATAAGCCTAAATTGAGTGGACTACTAAGCCCCGATTTAGTAGATGTCCCAAATATATTCCCTAATGATTCTAATATCTTTGGGGTATTAAGAAAGTAAAATGGTGAATTTTGGAGAATATAATTATGTTTTCGATAAAATTGCCTATGAGGCAGTGAGCTTATCATAAGGTTTTGGAAGACTAAATGATAATAAAAAATTATGAAATTTTATAGGATGAAAGTAGACATCCTAAGCTTTAATTTGATAGGTCATATGAAGCAATTAGAGCTATACACAAAACGATATGAATTTTTGAAGTCAGCACAAATAAACTGTGAAATTTCTGGAACAATATGCAAAGATTGAAATTCTGGGAATTTTGTGATTCCAGAAAGCAAAAGTCTATATTTTTCCTTGAAACTAGACTCAATAAGGGTTTTATAGGCTTTTTAATCACCTCATTTTGATTTTTCTAGAATTAGTTTTGATTTTTCAAAGTTTGGGCAGAAATCTGCCAGAATTTTGTAAAATCCGAATTTTGGAAAATTAAACAATTGATTAACATATTATAATATAAATGATAAAAGGAAAATCATCATCTTCCTCCCACCATTTCAGACGTGCTGCAGCCAAGGAGAGAGAGAGTTGTTTTCTTTTAGAGAGAGAAGGAGAGGAGAAAAGTCACGAGATAGGTCGATTTCTTCGGTGAATTCGTACCTAACGTGTATAATCCTTCTCCTAAGCTTCTCTTCTATATTGTTTGAGGTATTTGAAGCAAGATTCATGGTGTTTTGAAGTTAGGGTTTTCAGCCACAAGAAGGAAAAGCTAGTGGGAGCTTGAGGTAACTTCCAAACTCTTGCATATTGACTACTCTGGCTGCTATAGACAATTTAATCGGTGAAATTTCGCTGGATTGTCTTTGTGTGTAAAAATGGAAAATGGGTTGTGGGGGCTGTTATGCTGCCCAAATTGATACTAAATGGTAGTTTTAACCTAATGGAATAGTCAATAAAGTGGTTAGAAGTAGAAAGGAACGTGTTTACGGAGCCGAAACCGAAAAACCCCAATTTTCCCTTAAAACCTATATATTTCGGCCAGCATTGTAAATGGGTCTTAGAGTTGGATTTTCAATGATTTGATGATTCCATTGGATTCAGTGGGCGAAAATAGGTGGGGTTACAGTTGGGCACTTTTTCAAAAAAGGCCGAGAAAGCATAATTACGGAAACACCCATAAACCCTAAAAGTAGGGTTGCCAAGGGCAATTTCGTAATTTGACATTGAATTTGATAATTCCAAGTTATGAAATGGATTCCTTGGGTGGAAATGTGTAAGAATAACCCATTTCAAAATTTTGGGAAAAGTACAGCCGGACCGGGTACCGCGGGGCCGGGCCGGGTCCCCGGGGGTATTTTAGTAATTTTTCAAGATAGACTCATATAACCCCCAGAAACACTATGGAAGTGTCTAAATAGTACATTTGACATTGTAGGATCAAATATGGAGCCCCGAGCTGTTTACACGTAGATTGAGGCACGCATTTCAAGGCTGAAACGGGTTAAGGTAGGGGACTTACCTTACTTGCATGTATTTGATATCTTTGCTTGTGTAGTGATGTATGTGATTGCTTTACTTAATTGTGTAGAGCATATTTGAATAAATGAAGCTCTGTTTCTGTTTTGCTGTGGCCATAGTTTTGTTACATGAAACGTTGAGCATGCAGAAATGTCATTATGGGGCATGCATCTAGATAAAGCTAACATGTCATACACATAGATCTATCATGCATGCATTATGGTATCTGTTTCCTACTGAGGTTCTCTCGAATCTCACCCTCCCCTACCAACAATTCAGACAGGAGACGACAGAAGATATGCAAACAACAATGTAGAGTACCGTATGAGGGGATTACAGTAGTGGAACGAAGATGGGAAGAAGTCTCCGTTTCACTGGGATGAGTTTAGACACCCTAGTAGCCTTGTGCGGCTACCTTAATCGTAAGTATCATGTACGAACCCCTATGGGAAATTTCTGTAATCGAGTACTTTTTATCAATATAGTTATGCTATTCTTGTGTTGCCTACCGAACCGCATATCGTTTTCCGCGAATACTCTGGTAAAGGTAAAATTGAGATAAGGGCGTGACAAAAGACATGCTTATTGTTATAGGCATGTGAAGGAGAATTTTAGTTCAGAATTGCTAAAAGTAAATAGAGGCAAGAGGAAGACTAGTGGGTGTTCAAAAGAAGATGCATTACGGTTGCTTGATAATATTGCATATGCAAGGTTGGATGCTGATTTCAATAAGGCAATGAACTACATGCAAAATTCCTATCCAGAGATGTATGAGTGGCTGAATCAGCAAGGGGATATTGATAAATGGGCATTGAGCAAGTTCCCCTTCCGAAGATGGGATAACATAACTACTAACATTGCTGAATCATTTAACGCGTGGATGGTGAAGGAGAGGAAACACAATGTGGCCCAACTTATTCATGAACATCGTGAGAAGGTTGCCAAGAAGATGTATGCATCTAGTATGGCAATGAGTAAGTGGAAAAATGGGATAGGCCCCAACATAGAGTCAATGCTGAAGCAAAATGTTGCTCATGCTGAACATATGTCCCCTGAAAATTATGGTAGGGGTAGCCTTTGTGTTCATACCAAATATGGATTATTAAGTGTTGATCTTTGTTTACGTCTTTGCAGTTGTCAAGTGTGGCAAATGTCGGGGATCCCTTGTGCACATGCTTGTGCAGCCATAAAGCATGTTCATGCCAATGTGTATGAGTACGTTGAAGAATGCTACAAAATCACATCCCAACAAAAGATTTATAGCCGTAGTATGGTTCCAATTGTGACAATCAACAAACCTGACACAAACAACTATATGTTGGAAAATTTTGCAAGTCAAACTTTTTTGTTGCCCCCAAGGACTAGCCGACCTTCAGGTAGGCCAAGAACCAAAAGGCATGAATCGCAATTCCAAAACAAGAAGATATACCACTGTGCAAGTTACCATGAAGCCAGTCACACTAGAAGGACATGCAAAAATCCAAACCTAGGCTGATATTGGATGAAGTGAAATTGTGAACATGAAGGAGTTGTAATATTGTGAAGTGAAACTTTTTGATTATGCTTTTGTAAAGGTGTTGTCAACCCACTATGGTTTTTTTGGGAGATGGGTTGCTGTCAATTGTATACTCCAGTAGGTAGTTACTTTAATTAGTGTTTTATGTAATCCAATGTTGTGACAAGGAAACATTATGTACTAGTCCAGAGATAATGTTCCCTTGTCATGAAATATGTCAAGGTGTACAAGGTGCAGTATGTAACTTGTTTTTGGGCTTTATATGGTTGCTGGATGTAATTATGCAGATTGTGATCTGTCAGGAACTGAAACATATATAAAGGTGTTAATCAACATAACCATGTTGTTATTATATAGGCCAATGGTGTTATTATGCTGGAAACATGTTTTTTTGCAAACTTGTTCCTTCACACATGAAGGAGTTGTCCGTGTGAATGGAAGATGTGAAAGGTGTTGCGTTAAGGCAACGATGCTAAAAAGTTCACATTTCTTGTTCGGAAGATGTTAATGAACGAAATAATGTTGTTAATATTAAATATAAAGTTGTTAATAAAGAGAAGAATGATGTTATTAGGGGTATAAAAGTTGTGTTTTCCCATCTACGTGACCCCGTCCAAACTTGTTATTGGAAGATGTGAATATGCGAGGCATAGTCGTTAACAATGAAAGCAAAGACGTTATTAAGGGTATAAAAGTTGTGTTTTCCCATCTACGTGACGCCGTCCAAACTTGTGATTAGAAGATGTGAATAGGCGAGGCATAGTCGTTAACAATGAAAGCAAAGATGTTATTACGCAGACACAAGTTGTATTTTCCCATCTACGTGACGTCATCCTAACGTGTTATTGGAAGATGTGAATAGGCAAGGCATAGTCGTTAACAGCGAAAGGAAAGATGTTATTACCCGCATATAAGTTGTGTTTCCAATTTACATGACGCCGTCCTAAGCTGTTCATTCGATGATGTTAATAACCGACGCCAAGTCGTTAATAACGAATGTAATGATGTTAATAGCAGGCAGAGTTGTAAACTCGACATGTGATGTTATTTAAGAGGTTTGCACTGTTAATGTACGGGTTGCTGGTGTTAATAAAAAATGTACATCAGGTGAGACAAAAAAATTCAAATAATGAACAAACATGCGACACGTCATCACATTGCACTTTAAATGGCAGCAAAGTAGCGTCCAAACTGGGGGACAAAAAGGCACAACATGTGCACACAAATAGCATGTTTTTCACAAAATAACGTTGCCCATAACAAAAAGGTATATGCCAACATGTTCCTATTGTGGCAGACAATATCACTAAAGTCTACTATGTAAACCGTTGTCGTTTAGTGGGTGGCTTTGCCAACAGACTAAGAGCGTCAACACGAGATGAATTTCGAGGATGATTGACTAGCCACCATAAAATATCCTTCCTGTACTGTGTAACTTGATCCTACAAAAAATGAAATACGCATCAAAAGTAGAGAACATTTTCATGAAAAGTAAAGTGTGCATGTAAAGTTCACATGCAAAAGTACATACATTTGTGTAATCGAGTGTCACATTTGGGCTCCATTGAAACAACCATATCAACACGTGGACACCACAGTCTTTCCTATAATTGCAAACAACAGTCACTTCCTTGGTAACACAAGTGAAAAAAGTCAAATTGTGATACACAGCACATAAGGTAAGACATACAGATTATTTTGCTGTGGTATAGGCGCCCGAATGATATCAGCCTTTGGATTCTTGCCATGCCGATTGTGACTAACAAATTGAAGTATATCATAAAACCTGTCCCGCTGAACCCGAAAAAAATAATAACATCAGTGGAGTTGTGATCTGAACATATTAAATGAAAGGAAACAGTAAGTGAAAAAGCACAGTACACATGTCTCCACTGCGTAGTCTTGGGGATTTTCGAATATGCTATTTTTCTTTGTTTTTTTTCTTTTCAACTGTTGGTTGCATAGAGTCCAGAACAAAGAAATTCATGGTTTTCGGCTCTAAGGCAACACAAAACCAATGTTCACGCACAAGTACGGGGCCAATAACCAATTCACAATCCGCTATATTGTAGCCTATTCGCTCCGGCAGTAAGTGACCCTTGTAATCTGATGGTCTCCAATTCTTACCTTTGCCGACAACAAGCGCCTACAAAATATACATATTAGTATAAAAAAAAAAAGCCACAACCCCTTATTTCCTCATAATATACTAACCATAAAGTCGGCATAAAAAATGTGCCTCTTAATGAGTCCTTGTTCCTTCATATCTGCCATCAAAGTCTTGCAAACAAGTGACACCACCTGCAGTCCAGAATGACATAATCAAACATTGGCCATCAACAATTGACAATATACAGCTTATCATCTACATTTGGTCTGACTTACCCGATTGTTCACCTTATAAATTCCACCTAAAGAGTATAGCTCTTCTCGAGTGACATATTCGTCACACATGGTCACCATTTCCCTATCATTACATTCAATAACAAGGCAACAACAAAACAAAGGTTACAAAACATTATTCAATTGGTTTAAAATACAAATGACAGGTAAGGCAAACATCGATCACTCACTTATCTCCACCTATGCTTGGAGGGAGCTGGGAAATTATATGGAAAAACCTTTCCTTTTCGTCCGCTTCCTTCTTTTTCCGCTTAATTTCCTTAGGCATAACATACGGGGATTCTATCTTCTTCTCTTTTCTAACCCTACATGATCTGCGCAACACTTGACCCATGCCAACCTCTTCGTCCTCCACAACGTCCCCTCCTTTTCCTCTACTATCTGATACGTTAATGGGAGAATCACCAAAATCACTTTCAGAGGCCTTCTCTTCCTCCTCATAATTTTCTTCTACTTTAGCAGAAACAACGTTATGAACATCGTGTGCATGAGGGTCCATTTCCTTCTTGTGATCTTCTTGTCCATTGATCTTTTCCTGCCCCCCTCTCCTCACTTGGACTTTTATCAACTCCTCAGCAATGACCCTCGTCAATCTTCTATACATATCTTTCAGGTCCTAATCACGACAAATGAAATGTCAATGTTAGGAATTTGTTTGTAACGTACAACTACGGGAAGTTAGATACAAATACCTGGTCCAAATGGTCAATTCCTATGTTGTCCTCTGGCTGCACATATGTTTGGGAGGCTGTTCTCCAAATAGTATGCCCATATTGCTTTCCCTCTCTAATTTAACCATTTCTTTAAATCTCTCCTCAGTCCAATACTTTATAGCATCACCATATTGGTGTCTCTCAGTTTTCACCATTGTGAAGTGCTCACCGAAATATAGCTGCCCATTCAATCACATATTATCAGCTACAACAAATCGCAATTGAAGCATATAAATTGGAAAAAAAAATATAAATACGTACCAACAATAAGTACACGCATCCACCGACATTCGTGTTGGTAGTCTTCTTCTTCCTAACAGCTCTAACATAGTCTTCCATCTCTTTCCACAACTCTTGAATTATGAAGGTCGCCCAATCAAATTTCTCAAAGCCCTTTATGGTCGCACTCATCACCTTCAGTACCCAATAACTGACCTTTGGGCTTGCAGTGGGAGCTAGAAACATTCCAAGTGTGTACAACATGAACAAGAACTCAAAATGATCATTCTCTCCCCCCCAAATAATGGCCTCAAAAATCTTGCTATATAGGCATTTTGAATACTCACTCTTTAGCTTTATGTACACTGGGTCATCATCATCCACATCAGCACAAATAAGTTCACCTCCGTGCGGCACACCAAGTAATTGGTGCACGTCAACCGCTGAAATTTCCCTTGTCTTGCCCCTAATTTGGAATTGGTGAGTTGGTGGATCATATGACCGGAGCATTGACGCAATAAGATCTTTCGGTAACCGATTGCAACCTCCAACCTCAAGCAACTTCCCGAAACCTAATCTCTCAACCCTATCCTTCAGACTTGTGTCTTTGCTTATGAAGTCAGCCAATTGCTTGAATTGCTGGATTGAGGAACGTGTGCTAAAAGGTATTTTCCTCATCGTAGTCTTCTTTTCCATTATTGATTTGTTTTTATTCTGAGTATATTTTGCCCTCTTACAATATTCCTTTCTCTCTCGGTCACTTAATGCTCTCCATGCTTCTAGCACATCATTGAAGGGTAGAACACATTTATCATCTTTTTTCCCCTTCAATTTGTTGAAAAACTCTATTTTAAACAACACTAAGCCATTTTTCAATGCTTTTGTTGTCTGCCCTTTTCCCACCTCCTTGTTCCCTTGTTCATCCAAATCCTGCCCTTCTTCAACCACCATGTTCTGCTGCAAAACAACTTTCAACATCCAAGTACAGGAGCCTTGACAAAATAGACCCTCAACCAAACATGTATCCAATTATACAATCCAATCAACTCTATGCATGAGAATACAAACCTCTACAATGTTACACTCAATCAAATTAGTCATATTCATAAACACATTCAAACCTCATGGCCATCGATCTAATTCCTATTTCTGTCACTACAGGAATAACTACCTGAAAACAAATTTTTAGTTCTTTGTTATGCCTGAAAACAATATCTCTCTCACTATTAACAACATCACCTTCTTTATTAACAACATCCCTCTCACTATTAATCAAAAGAAATCAACATATGCCTGAAAACAACATCTCTCTCACTATTAACAACATCACCTTCTTTATTAACAACATCCCTCTCACTATTAATCAAAAGAAATCAACATATGCCTGAAAACAACATCACCTTCTTTATTAACAACATCCCTCTCACTATTAATCAAAAGAAATCAACATATGCACATGTAAAATATATAAATGTACTAGTGCGAGTCAATGAACCGAGCAAAGATTAAGGATTAGTACAAGCAAATCTACTAGTGGAACTACATGACAGTGCATACTTTGGCAGCATTAGTACAGTCACTAGAAGTCCTGCTGTCCATTACTTCCCCATTACCATCCTTTCAGTACTAATTTCAACCTATTCTACATCAATCAATCAAAGTTTCTACAATCTCTATTTATATTCACCTACTGACAAATGCCAAAAAATCATACCACAACCATGAACATTATTAGCAATACCTATAGCATATGGGTATGAGGTCCTTCCGATTCCAGTTCAATTTTTCTCTTCACCTTCTTTGATTAACCAACAACAGAGGAGCGTCGCCACTCCGTGCCGCGCCTCGCCGTCCTGCTCCGCCCCCTTCCCACACCCCGACACTCGTCTCGCCTCGCCGCTCCTCCTTCCCACCCACCACACTCGCCTGGGCTTCTTCTCACCGCGCCGCCCACACCCCAGTAATACGAACACCTAAATCAAAAATAAAAAATAAAATTAACATTGAGAGAAGGCTAACTTATTATATCTGGAACATACACCAGGGCATACCGAGAGCACCGAAATCGTAATCAAAACCGTGCGAATCGAAGAAGCCAACTCGAGAAAATGGGGAAGAAGAGGACACGCACACGAAGCCGCGACAAAAGAAGGGGCCTCCCCTTCTTCTCACCGCGCCGCCCACACCCCACACTTGCCTCCCCTTCTTCTCACCGCGCCGCTCCGCCTTCCCACACCCCACACCTCGCCGGACCTTCGTCTCCCTTCGCCGCGCCTCCCAACGTTCCCCACCGCACCGTCAGTCCGATCTCCTGTCTCCTCGTTCCCCTCAACCGGCGCTCGTGTGTCCCTGTTTCCCTCAGCCCAACATCGCGCCTTCCTTTCCGTTTTGAATCTTGTGTCTCTTAATTTGTCTCCCTCCCTCCATCACTCTCTGTGTGTCTCTTTACTTCCCTTTTTTAGGAGGGCATGTAGGTCATTTTGCTAACATATGAAATGCCAGATTCCTCATGAGCAACTGATTTGGGATTTGTTATTTTCACCCAACCTTTTTGTCCTTTTGTATTTTTGCTTGTAGTTTTCTAGAATTTTCCCTATATACTTTTTCCTAATTTTTAATTTGATACCTATTTTTTTCCCTTTTTAATAAATCCTGTAACTTTGTTCAGGATAGGGATTAATGATGCTAACAAAACAAAATTAAATAATTTAATAAAGAGAGGGAAAAAGTACAAACACCAAATTAGAAATTAACAAAAAATATAGATAGTACAAAAATGGTTTTCCCTTTTAATATATGCAAGTTGATGTTTGCAAGTTATCAAAGTAAAGAACAGGGGAATGTGACAAAAACATTCCAAGTTGCTGGAGCAAAATTCCAAGTAGCAGTGGCAATTGAGTGATGAGTAAAGCAAGATGAAATGTGCCACATACATAATGCCAATGATGTTTTTTAGGATGATGTATAAATTGACAATTACAATCAATAATAAATACTAAAATGAGATCTTTTGATAACAATCTATTTAAAGATCTATCTCTCGCCTCTGTGCGTGTGAAGTCTAGGGTTTCTCCCAGGGTTTGTCGAGGCACCGTCCTCGTCCGGGCCATCCATGAGCAGTCAATCGGCGATGGTGGCAAGGGGCTTCCGAGGTTCCTTGCACGGGGTTTCATCAGGTGAGGGAAGGAAGGTGGTCGACGTTAGCGTTATGGGGGTTCAGGGCGATCTTCATGGAGGATCGAAACAGGGGTCGGTGGTTGCGACTCCAAGGATCATTGGTTTTCCTCTTGCCAATCGACGCTACAGCTCTTCATTTCTGCAAGCGAGGGTGAAAGGGACTGTGATTTCAGCGCTACTGATTGGAGTTGCAAGGTGGGTTGCGGCCAAAACTCTAAAGAATCTGAAGATGCCAGGGATGAGGCGTGGAGAAGCTCTGAGGAAAAGGAAGAAGGAAGGTATGCAAGGCTGGTCTATTGCTCAGGATGACCCTCCAATGGTTTTTTCTCTGATGTTTGGTGGCTGCCCTACAGCCACCAAGGTTCCATGAAAGTTGCTTCTTGGTGCTACTGGGGGTAGAGGGGGCCTCTGGTTTTGCACTTAGAGTCTTGGTCACCCCTGTCAGTTGTTAAAGTTATGCTTTGTGTTTTGTTTGTGTGTCTATTGTGGTTGTCTATCTGGTTTTATTGTTGCCTTTCTCTATGGATTAATTTTGTCTGTGATGGATGCTGGCTTTATTCTACCATGATTACTGGAGCTATGGAATTTGTTCTAAAGTTCCATTTGTTTCGTTACCCTTCTAATGTAGAAGGTGTTTGGAAGCTGCATTTAGTTTCGCAGCATTGGCATCACAGGGGGTGGGCTCGGGTTAGCATGTCCTTGGACAACCACCCTCTATTGTTTCTTTCCTTTGATCATGGTGGAATGAAAGTTAGCCTTCTCACCTTTAATCCGTATGGTTTTAGCATTTGTCCTAGTTTTTTTTTATCTGTTCTTGTTGTTCTTCTTGCTTGCTAGCTAGCTTTTGTTTCAGTTTTTGAATTTCAGTGTCTATTCTGTTTCTGTACTCAGTTTTTTATTATAATGGAATTGTCATTTCGGCCAAAAAAAAAAATTAAAGATCTGATTGTCAACATAGCACAATGACCCAATGTGATTCATATTGCTAACTCCAACTAATAAAATAAGGCTGCTTCATGAAACAGAGTAAGATCACCAAAATCAGGATCTTCAAGAATAAAGTTTAGAATTTACTGCCATGGAATGGAGACATGAGACAGGGGAGGCACGCAAACAGAATATTAATGCGGAGGAAAACATCACAATTCACAAGTATACAATTTGGGCGGATTATTATTATTACCACAAAATGATAAAAGCCCGACATGCTATTCTAGAATATTTATAATTATTATTAAATATATTGTTTTCAAGACCCTTTAATTTGGATTGGATTTTGGCATCAAGAATATACTTTTCGCAGAAAACACCACGTTAAAAAATAGAGATATCCTTATACCTGAAATATGATTACTTGTAATAGAAGGATACATGTGCACTAGAAGAGGAAAAAAAAGACACTCTCTTCGGTTCTAATTATAGGACAATATTTGAGAGTTGAATTTGATCCTAATTATAGGACAAAGTTCTAATTTTTATTAATTTTTTCCCAAAATACCCCCTATTGATACTTTCTCAATAATAAACACAATAATAATTTAATAAGAGTAGATCAGAAGTTGTTGAAGGAGATTGACAACACCGGATTGTGTGAGAGTTTGGAGAAGTTGTGTGTGAGGGCTTGGAGAAGTTGTGTGTGAGGTGGGAGAGGTACAAGAAAAAACAGAGAATTAACGTAATTTGATGTCATTTTAAATTTTAAATAAGGATATTTTAGGAAAATAAATATGATTAACTAATTTAACCACTATCCTTAATTTTTTCAAAGTTAGGTAAATATGTTCTATAATTAAGACCGAAGGGAGTATCATATGTTCTAAATAACTAATTATTTTTATTAGGATTATATTCGATTATGTAATCAAGTTTATTTATTCAATAAAACTTTCATGATTATACTTATTTATTCAATCTAGGATATATGAGCTCCATAAGCACTTTTTTGGATCATCGGGCTTAATTTAGATCTTATCACTTAACCAAGCAGACATTTAATATCAGACATATTTATCTAATTTAATTAGAGTAAAGAATTTAGTTGAGTTAATTAATATGACATTTATTTTTTAAAACACCTTAGTTATCTTTCTTCATTATCTGTTTCACTCTTCTCTTTGATTATTATTGAGGAAGTATCAATATAAGTAAATTAGAAAAATATTAACAAATACTCCCTCCGGTTCTAATTATAAGACAAAGTTGACTTTTTTGGAGAAATTAAGGAAGCTAATTAAATTACTTTAGAGTATTTTTATTTTTATTTTTTTTCTCTAAACTAATTAATTTGATTAATAAAATAATATATAATTTAAGGATAACATAAATATAAATACTCTAAAATAAGTTAATTGGCTTCCTTAATTTCTCCAAAAAAGTTAACTTTGTCTTATAATTAGGATCGGAGGGAGTATGAAAACTAAGTATTATATTTAGGACAAAGATAAAATCCCCAAATATATTTTATTATTAAAAACCGGAGCGAGTATTATTGAAACTCGGACAGGGTATTGAACCGGTCGTAGTATTGGGTTAAGGGTCAGTGGGTCAGACCGGGGCCAAATCAAAGCTAAACCGAGACCAAACCAGTGAGAAATTGAAGATTTTAGACTTATAATATGAAATTCTAAAAAATATTTTAAAAAAATTGAAACCCGGATCGATCCACAGGCCGGTTTCCGAGCTGGACCGATCGATCCAATTCAATTCCTGAATCTGGGATTAAATTTCCCCAAAAATGACACTACTACTCTTGACTTGCTTTTTTTTTTTTTTTATGTCGATCAAATGGCGACATCCGTGGCGGAGGACTAATCACCTACCAGTGTGAATCCATTCAAAGAAATTAAAGAACAAATACAAAAATTATGTAAATTAATTTATGATTTTTTTTGCATAAAAAATTATTGTAAACTTTAAAAATTGTCATATTTTTTTTACCATTTTAAAAACTTCATATATACTTTTATATGATATATTAGCTCATATATTTATTAAACAATCAACATGAGTTGAATGGCTATTTCAATTTTACACTATTTTAAAAAATCATATGTACTTTGCACACAAAAACAGTTTACGGTGTTTGGTGTCTAGTGAAATAATTGATAAGTAGATTTATCCTTGACCCTATATTATATATAATTTCAATTGTTTTTAATATTATTGATTTTTTTTTAAGTAAATTAATTAGATTGAGATTTCTTTTTTATTTAGTTTTCTATTTTTTTCCACAAAAAATAATTGAAGCCTCTTTTCTGTTCGACATAATGATATCGAACTATCACTATCAGGAATCTTTCGTCTCATCAAAATTTTGGACCACTCCGCAAATCGTACTGGGATTAGCTTTATGTATTTAAATAAAGGTAAAGGTATATCTACCATCTCGATTTATTTTTAGAGATGTAATCAGAACGTTAAATTATTTTTGAAAATGTAATCATTATCTTAAAATATTTAAGGGTATAGTTAGCATTCTAAATTATTTTTAAAAGTATAATTAATATTCTAATATATAAAAAATAAAACAATTACATCCATTCACTAATAGAATACTAACTTTATTTGTTGGCACATTTTTTCCTTTCCTCTTTTATCGATCTTAAACCTCAAACTATGAGTTAATATTCTGTTAGTGAAAGGGTGTAGTTGCTTTATTTTTAATATATTAGGGGTAAAATTGCACCATTATATATTAAAAGAAAGGATGAACATGTTGAAAATCGATGAAAGAGAAAAGGAAAAAATATGTCAGCAAACAGATTTAATATTATGTTAGTGAATGGATATAATTGCTCTATTTTTAATATATTAAGGTATTGATTGTACCTTCAAAAATACATTAAGGTGGTAATTTGACCTCCAAAAATATTAGGGTATGAATACACTTTTTCCCTTTAAATAAAAGCCCGACATGCTATTCTAGAATATTTATAATTATTATTAAATATATTGTTTTCAAGACCCTTTAATTTGGATTGGATTTTGGCATCAAGAATATACTTTTCGCAGAAAACACCACGTTAAAAAATAGAGATATCCTTATACCTGAAATATGATTACTTGTAATAGAAGGATACATGTGCACTAGAAGAGGAAAAAAAAGATACTCTCTTCGGTCCTAATTATAGGACAACATTTGAGAGTTGAATTTGATCCTAATTATAGGACAAAGTTCTAATTTTTATTAATTTTTTCCCAAAATACCCTTTATTGATACTTTCTCAATAATAAGCACAATAATAATTTAATAAGAGTAGATCAGAAGTTGTTGAAGGAGATTGACAACGTCGGATTGTGTGAGAGCTTGGAGAAGTTGTGTGTGAGGCGGGAGACGTACAAGAAAAAACAGAGAATTAACGTAATTTGATGTCATTTTAAATTTTAAATAAAGGTATTTTAGGAAAATAAATATGATTAACCAATTTAATCACTATCCTTAATTTCTCCAAAGTTAGGTAAATATGTTCTATAATTAGGACCGAAGGGAGTACCATATGAATTGATCTTTGCAATTGTGAGATGCTACAATGTTGTGAGACACTCACTCAAAAGAGATTATCAAAGTCGCCTCATCTTTAATCAACCATTTCATTGCATTAATGCAAGCATTTTCCTTTGGGGTCAATCCAAAGTCTTCTAGAAGCCAATGGCTGTAGTTGAACATACATGAGGAGCACTAAAAATAAAGTCATGTTTGTTCAAACTTATTTCTGATTTCATTTCCAGTTATCATCTCTTAGTTTGTATCCTTCTCATCCGAAGTAAAAGACACAGTGGTAAGACAACTTGTGATACATTAATGAAATAGAATGAACGAGACAGGGAGGTTTGATTTGAAGCTAAACATGCCCCAAGTTATCCAGGAAACAGTTTGATCCGACGGGTTATCTCGACCCAACAAATAGGACACATGGTCAGCATCATCCCACATTCTTCGTGTTTGTTTGGGTTGATGTTAGAAAAGCATGTTCACACAAGTTTACATAAATTCCTTCTCACACACTTATCTTATAAATTATAAACCATGTTGAAAAAACAATTTCTACCGTTAAGCCAAACAGCTACGAAAAAGTCTGCATTAGAATCACATAATTATCATCATTCTCACTAGCAAAGAAAAAAAGCAATAAAAATCTTTCTGGTAATGCAAGCTTTGGTTTCTGCTTTGGAACCAAACACACTCCCCGTAGAGTAATTACCATGTGTCCACATCCAAAGGCTGTGTCCTTTTCATTGATCAGACAAATAAAGAATCATAAGAAACAAAAGATTCCTAATCATCTGAATATTAGCTTTCCTTCTCAAGATTAGAGTGTCTTGCCCCTGAGGACTAGATTGGGATGAGAAGTGATGAAGTCATTGGGTAGATTCACTATTGAAAATATATATGTATTAAGCTATTAATGAATAAAATCATTGTAAAAGTTAACTAGCATAAGTAAACGATAATTTATGATAAGTTTTAAGTCTGTTTTTGTAAAAAGGATCTGTTGATTTATTTGAAAAAAATACCTTGGCAACAACTAATTCTAGTTCTTTTTCGTTTTTTTTTTTTTTGCGTGTGCATCTGGTATCCTAAGGCAGACCACCTTTCTGGCATATCGACGACCTCAGACTAATCCGAATCACCTATGGTAGGCACCTCAAAGGGTAGGAGAGCTAACCAGGAGATTGAACATTTTTCCATGCCCAAATGGAAATCAAACCCCGACCTTGGTTAAGGGAGGATGAATCCTTACCACTCAAGCCCATGCCCCTGGTTCTAGCCCCCATGCCCCTGGTTCTAGTTCTTTTTCTTTAACATGTCTCCTGGCACTTTCTTTTCTCTCCTGAAATTCCAGCTTCAGCAACTGCACAAGCTCAATCTTTTCCTGCAACTCTTTCTTCGCTTCGATCCATTCATTCTAAACATAAAAATGTTACAAATTAATGGTCACTTGACTTAGATCCTTCAATCCATCCTAAAGTATTCTCTGTGCAGACATAATATATTATTATAATTGCTCTATCAATAACAAAAATCATTAGGTGAGGAAATTCAGTTTGGGGAAATCTCAAAGCCAAATATAAAGAAACAATAATTTTGACTATCTTACATTTAAGATAATCAAAATAATATAATGAGTTCACGATGTAATAATTTTGCCAAGATTTTAAAGTTACTTATTTGGTCCTATTTATATTGCAAAGAGAGAAGAAATTTTTTTGTCCTACTTGTAATTTATAATTAAATTTTTCCATATAAAGATACAATTTTACTCTTCATTTATTATTTTATTGATTTTGTTCTAATGGGGTATAAAATACATTAAATACGGATAAAATTGAAAAGTTGTTAAATTTTAAGATAGAGTTAATTAAGTTTAAGTTTTTTTTAGTCTAAATGAAATATACTAAAAATAACTTATAAATAGAATAAAGGTTTATTGTAAATGAGCTCATAATGTCAATTTGTTTGAAATTATAAAATTTGGATGGTGGGGACTGAGTAGACAATACCTTGGCAATTTCAGCATAATATCGAGCACACTCAGCTTCTTTTTGAGCATCCCTCTAATTATTGAGTAATATCTTCAACTTGTCTCATAGTAATTTGTCTTATCTCCAGAATTTGCAACTTTAGATCTATGATAAACTGTCCTTTTCCTTCAACTCTCCCTTTAACTTGATCCACTCATTCTAAACATAGGAGTAACCCATCAATACCCATTTGCTGGCGTCTTCTTCCTCTTCTCCAAATTTCAGTTGCTGCTTTCTATCTCTTCTCCCTCAATCCTCGTCAAAGCCCACAGCAAAAAGGAGAGAAATTCCTGGAAGTTGCTCGACTATCTCTTCCTCTTTGTGCAAGCCACTGATTTTCTATCCATCGTTGTGGTGTGGGTGTGCTAGAACTCTACCTTCTTCTTCCTCCTTTGTTGTTGCTGTTTGTTATTGTGGAAGTCATCATTTTCTTCAACATCCTCTGCTTCGATAAAAGCTACTGTGTTGAGTATGTTTTGAAAACTCTGTTTTCCCCCCCTTTTCTTCCTTGGTTTATGCGGCTGCCATGTGAGTGTGGATATTTATCTATTGAGCTTCAATAATTATGTGGTGTTGTTTTATAGCTTATTCGTGGGGTTTGAGGAGCATGAAAGCTTAAATAAGCTGAAATTATAGTTTAATGAGCTTAGTAAACTTGTTTGGATGATGATGCATGTCAGGTGTTTGTAAAAATGTGTGTGAAAGGAGTTTGGATGAATTCTAAGATTAAGTTTAAATATTTGTAGTAGCTATTGAAATTCGTATTAACTATTTATGGTTGAAGAATAAGTAGCACTTTGAAAAATATTGTTTAATGAATGACTATATATATATATTGATATTATTTATTGTACATTAGATTGAACAGTGTACCTTGGATGTAATTCGAGACTAAGGAACTCATTTCTTAATTCCAAAATTTTATAAAGAGAGTTGTAACTATATGTGTATGCTTAGAAGAAAATTTTAGGCATTGAGACTAATATGTAATATAGATCATGAAGCGTATAATTGAATTTGAATGTTATGTCAAGCTAAGATTCTTATAAAGGAACTGAAGAAATTTAATTTATTAAATAAGATACTATAGATATCTATTAAGTTACTGTTGGAATGACTATGATGCTATTGTTTAATTACCAGGGGTTAAGGTTGAACCATAATTGAAGACTATTAAGTATGATAAACTTTAGCTATTGGGACTACCAGGTGAGTAAATAACACCCGACTTAGATGTGGATGTTGCAGTTTAAATCGAATCCTACATCAAACATTTTTAACTATGCTATTTTCTTATAAAGGTTTTTACTTGAGTGTTAGCACTTTGGAATATTACAATTTGTTTTTCTAGAAATGGGAATATGTTTTATTCAGCTTTTCTATTTGGGTTTAACTTTATATACATACATGGAAGGGATTAATTTTCTTTAAGGAAACACTTGTTTATTCTATATTGAAGTGATTTGAAATTACATGACAGTTTACTTCCATTTTTGTCGGGAAAAATGTTTTTAAGGAATTGAAAGCAGAACATTGGTTGCTAACGGTAGTTCTGTTAGCCCTTGGCGCTCCATGGCACACCCAGCTAGTAGGGTGATTAGGAGATGCTAGCCCCGTGTGATGGCCAACACACGTGGAACGGAGGGAGATTTTTCATGAGTATTACTCACACAAGTTCTTTGTGGCTTTTAGCCACCACATTGGTTACTTAGCGTCGTAGACTATGTGTCCACTCCTGTTATTGTTCTGTCTAAGTCCTATTAATGAATGAGAATGTTTTTGTATTCTTTTATTGGTTTTCAACCTATTAAGGTTCTTTGAAATTATTTATTTATTTATTTATTTATTCGTTTAAACATGATTATATCTCCCCTTTGTTATCTTTTACTCTTAACTAATTTACATCCAAGTGTTGAATGTTTACATAGTTCGTTCCTTGCCATTTAAGTGCTAATTTAATTATTTTGATATGACTGGACCAATTTATCTGTATTATATACTTATATTTTATTGTGGGGACGTTATTTACCGGAAAATATTTTTGGCATTCAGATAGTAGAAGGGGATATGCTTCTCCTGTTGACTCTTGAAGCTACTACTTTGGAAAGAAGCTTTGGGACTACTACTTGAATAGTGTAGGCTGACGTAAATATTTCATATGTACTATAGTATGGTGTATTAGAGTCGCTCCACGTATTCTATAGGTAGGATTCTTTCTTGTTTTCTTTTGATATTTTGGGATTTATGTATTGTTGTGCCGTATTGTACTAACAGGCTATTGTAGAAATTTCGGGAAGTTCAACTTACAAATGGGATTAGGTCGAAATTTCTACAAAAAGCTTTATTTTATTTGTAAGGAATATGCTTATATATGATCTAGAAATGGTATTTGTATATGAAGAATTATTATACTAATTATGGTATTATAAATACTATTATATTTAGTATGTCAAGTATTTATACTTATATTTTAAGGCTTATGGAATATGAGTTTTCTTGTATTCTGTGTCGGTCACTCTTTAATTTTCAGGGCGTGGCAATTTTTCTTAAGTATAAGCCTTTGGATAGCTTTTCCTTCTTCTACTAGCATTCTTTTAAGTTTAGCACATTCACTCTGTAAAGTTAAAAGAACGGTAATGAAGTGATACTGTAAAAAGATTATAATGAAACTGAAAATATAGTTATAAATAAATTATAAAAAAAAATGAAAGATTTATTGCTTATATCTTCTCATACATGTGCATAAGGCTTCCATAATGTGGAACAAAAAGAGAAAAACAAAAAACCTTGATACCATGTTTCACATAACTACAAAAACAAGCCTTATCCTTCACATAACTAAAGACAAACAAAAAAGTTTATTTTTAACTGTTCATGTTTGATCAAGGCATATATTCTTTATAAAAAAAATTGTAGAAGGATCAAATTTACCATTGGGAGTGAAGGATAAAGTGTTAATTTCCTGATAACCCAGTATCAGAAACGGAAGAAGAAATTCATCTGAATAAACCAGAATTTAAAGGTACAAACATTTATCAAAAAAAAAAAAAAAAAGGTCCGAGCATAATCTGAACATGTCCTTCTTTTAGTTTTTAAGTATGTCTTTCATAGTGATATAATAATAAAAATTTATTTTAAAACAATTAAATAAGTATTAATCAAACACTAACTGCTTCTTCATGATTCAGCTTTGAAAATCCTTGTTAAAAAAATTTCTTTATAACATCTATCTAGAACACAACAAATCTATCTAATATTCACCTTAGCAAGTGCAGAAGCATTGAGAGCATTGGCTAACTCCAAGGACCTATCTTCAACTCCCCCCCCCCCCCCCCCC
The DNA here is from genome assembly GCA_963855925.1 of Inga laurina. NCBI lineage: Eukaryota > Viridiplantae > Streptophyta > Magnoliopsida > Fabales > Fabaceae > Inga > Inga laurina. The sequence goes on from OY979707.1 coordinate 4,640,636, forward strand.
CCACTTTTAATCCATACAATTCTCCAAGTACACATAAAATTTTATAATTTCTCACATAAAAATATATTATAGTTTGCAGATTTGAATGACAGATAACAACATAGGTTAAGAAGCTGAGCACAAACTGGATTTCTATCCTTCAGACTCTTATATTTTGTTATGTAATGTAATGTAATGGTTCATATTGTTAATCAACAACATCAGCATCTTTTCGAGCTAACTCGGCATCATTTTGAGCAAAGGCTAATTATTGATCGGTCTCTCCAACTTGTGTCATGGCGAGGTGCACCACATCATCTTTCTCAAGTCTAAGCCTTTGTACAAGTTTTTGCTCTTCTTTCAGTATTCTCTTCAGTTGAGCACATTCACGCTGTAAGATTAGATATGAATTAACAACAAGGAAGTAATACAGCAAAAGGGTCATACCAACCCACATTTAGTGTTAAATAGTGCCTTGAACATAATTGCCTTTAATAGAAAGATACTTGCGCTTAGCAAATAAAAAAGAAATTGGCAAGACACATTTTGGCTCTCTTCAATTTCTTTTCTTCCTCCCATCAACGTTTACATTCTCTCTCTTTCGTTCTTTCAATTTACTCCTCTAACCTTGTCAGATGAAACAACTTCCCAAATATCTTTCTCCTCAACTTTTTCAAGTTTTCTTTTATATGCTTGCAGATTTTCCTTGTTTTTTTGGGTTCCATTCTTGTTTGTAATGAAATCTGTTCCAAAACTATATATACAGAAACAGGTTTTAACACTTAGGTATAATTTTGCAAATTTGGGTTTGATTGCAGTATTTGCTGCTACTCAGATTTGTAGGCCAGACATGTCAGGATGAAGAGAGTCAATACCTGAAAAGAAAAGCTTAAATAGCCAATGGGAAGATGAGGGAGGAAGAAAACAAGAACATAGTGCACAGCTTTCTAAAGGGGGAGAAAAAAATTCTTCCCCAGGTCAGACCAGACTAAATGGTCACAGAGGTTAGTCCTGAGCCTGGTACCTGGTAGTTCAACCCGTTCTTGTCTGTCTTCTCCTTCATCAGGTCTCCTTGTTTTTTTTCGGGTAGGACTGGGTTTGCAGGGTCAACAAGTTCCTTGCACAGCCCTATTCATCACATTCCAGCTTTAGCAATTGCAAAAACTCCTCCTCTTGCAACTCCTTCTGTGCCTTAACCCATTGATTCTAAAAATAAAAGTTACCCATTAATTGCCACTTAAAGGCCTTGAATACATCCTATACAATTCTTCAATCACACCACATAGTATTGAAATTGCTCCTCATCAATATATAGAACCATTTAGGGAGGAGATTTTTTGGGATTTTTTATTTCCATAACTTGTAGCATTTATAGTCACTGATCCAATGGGATTGAATAGCAGGAATGTTACTATCCTTCCCCTGTAAGTTGTATCGATTATTGTGAATAGAAATCAAGATAATTCATCCTTCAAATTGTTCAAGTAAAATTCAAATGACAGGCACAAGAAACAAAATACACAGAAGGAAAGCTTGTCACCATGACCTAGTTAGCACAATGACAGAAAGGTAACCTTGATGATAATATCATTCCATATCACACCTTGACCTAACCAGTGCATGGTATCGATCACAACCTTGTCTGTTGTCTGGGGATAAAAATCAATTTTGTCCTCAAGGTTGAGCTATATGCTCAACAAAATTAACATAAATACTTGCATTACCTTGTCTTGTCACCCAAAACTCTTAATCCCTTCTCTGTTATGCTTATCTGCCCTCTATTCTCTTATGCCCAAGTCCCTTCTCACCTTTCTCATTCTGTCTGTTTTTTTCTTTTGCTTTGTAATTTCTTCTTCTGTTGGCTCTTGGATTTGGAGCTAAACTTCGGATGTCTTGCAACAAAACCGGGCCCCTCAGAATGGCGAACAAATTATAATTCATCCAGGATCAAAAGTGAAAAAAACATCCTTGCAATTTCTGACTCATTAGAACGGACAATGGACACACTTGTGCAGCAGAATAATTGTATTTGTAGTAACATTACCTTAATGCTCTACGTCTTTGACTCAGTATGATTCATACTGAACCACATTCGAATGATCTTACTGTTGATGGGTCCCAAATCATCATTATTTTGTCCAGACAATTAATTAAAGCAGCAGGATCTAACCTATCATAGAGGCACAAATAAAATGCAAAGAAGAGAATGCTATTCTGCCTCTAAACTGGTGCAAACTTGTGCAAGCTCAAACCTAAAGCTAACCAAACACAATCATTCTGCCCCGGCTCTCAATTCTACAGAATTCCTATCCGAATCAAATCACAATTTCAACTTCCTACTATATCCCTATTATGAAGAAATCAAAATTGATATTCGGATTGGTTTGTAATATGAATGTTTTCATAGTTAATCTTCATAATAATTCTACTTATACATACAAGTTGGAAAATACACTGCTTCACAAAACTAAGTCCATATTCAAATATATACATAAGCTTTCAAAACACATACAACTATTATAAATGAAAGTAAGGTTTAGAAAACACCTTATAACCCAAAAACAAGCACATAGAATAAATTAACCTTGGTTACCTCAACCCTAAGCTTAATCTTTACTTGAGGAGTAAAGCATGAGTGATCATCGGTCACAAGAAAACTCTACATATCAATGTAGATACTAATCAACCACAAGCAACAATAAAATAATTAAATTATACAATTCAATTCCTAAAAACTTAATTTCCTCTACAAACCTTATCCTCAACATGCTAGACCAATTAAATCTCTTTTCTAACTTATATGAGCATAACCCAATTATTAAACAACTCTTCAAGCCTCCACATAGTTAAAATCATAAATAATTCTAACTCAAATATCAAATCCTAACTTATAATTTCATATAACTCAAAATTTATAAAACCAAACTTAAAATTTCAAAAATACCTCCAATAACCCAATGGAATTGGCAAAAGCAGTGGATGATCCAAACATGGGTGAGCTAGCAAATGAACCGGCAGAAGCACTAGATGATCCAAACTTGTGTGATCTAGCTAAATGAAACAGCAAAAGCAGTGGAAAATTCTAGCATGGGTGAGCTAGCAAATGAACAGGCAAAAGCAGTGCATGATCCAAACTTGGGTGAGCTAGCAAATGAAGCAGCATAAGCAGTGGAAAATCTAGACATGGTTGAGCTAGCAAAATGAACCAGTATAAGCAGTGGATGATCCAAACTTGGGTGAGTTAGCAAATGAAAAAGAAGAAGCAGTGGAAAATTCAGACATGGGTGAGCTACCAAATGAATAGGCAAAAGCAATGGATGATCCAAACTTGGGTGAGCTAGCAGATGAAGCAGTGTAAAATCCAGACATGGGTGAGCTAGCAGATGAAGCAGTGTAAAATCCAGACATGGGTGAGCTAGCAAATGAACAGGCAGAAGCTGTCAAACACCTTAACATTTTGATATTTGCCAGAGTAATAAAGGCCAAGTTCCACAGGCATACATAAATAGTACAAATATATTGATAAGAAGTACTTGTTCACAATACAAGAGAATCGTCATAGGGTTTGAAAAATATATACAATCCTCAAAATTCGCAAAATTAAACTAAGGGTCACCAACAGTAGTCCTTGCTTGAACCGGTACCCTCAACCGTCAATATTTACCGTTTTGCCCTTGAAGACACCAACTTTAGCTGTAATATTTTTAAATATTAAAAAGGGTGAGATTCAATTAAATCTCAGTAGTAACATACAATCAATCATATAAAATTTGACAAATAAATATGCCAAGTACCATATAATGCAACAGAATAATAACACTGTAAAACTAATAATCATCGGAATGTGCACAAGGGTCAACTATTGTTAGAACCCCTACTTATCTGTACCTCAGCTGGGCTCACTACCACAGACTGAGTAATGTACCCTCTTGGTATTGTATCTCATAACTAGATCCCTTTTGGGGCCATTGGGGTACTTGTGCTTTCCCCTTCGAACAGTACTTATGCTTTTCCGGTCCCAGTTAGAGAGTGCATTATACATATCATAGAAGATGGCATACACAAAGCATACAAATAATCACAGTTTATGAAAGATAGAGTTACTACCTTAAGTCCCTTTTTCGTGGCTCTAAGTCTTGTCCTAGCGTGGGTAAATTGTCTAGTCCTAAAATTTCAAGTTCACAAGAATTGAGTTATTACTCATTCATGTCCTATTCTAAACTCTTTTAAACTCATTTTGTTGGTTACCTTAGCTTAAAACTGCAAAATGGCCAAAATACCCCTAGGGACCAAAAATTATGACCCGGCCTAATCCTACACAATTTAGTGTGTAGAATTCATTTTTGAGCTCAGATTTGCCAAATTCACTGTCAAAAAGACAATTTTGCCCTTGACAGCCCCTATTTTGAGTTTTAGGGGTCGTTTTGTCATTTCACATTCCAAGGCTTTTCACACTTTACAATGTACACAAACCCTACACAATTTTCCCTTCTAAACCCAATGAAACCATTAAATTAATGAAATTCCAACTCTAACCCTTAGTTCTACTGCTGGCCAAAAGTTGCACAAGAAAAAGGGAAAATGTGATTTCTTGATTTAACCCTTCAATCTCCTTCCTTTTCACTCCAAATCACATATTTAACTTCTTAAACACTTATTAAACATGATTTGTGAAAATTTGGGCAACATAACCCCTTATGGTTTCTTCTTCCCAAAATTACAAAATCAACAAAAACAGCCACAAATAAAGTTAATATCAACAATAACCACCACAACAACATATTAACCAAAATGATCAAAGTTTTTGAGATTATCTCTTGATTTCTCAACTTTATCTCTCTAGGCGTCACCCTCCTCTCTCTCTCTTCTCTTGAATTTTTGCTTTTTACACATGATATTCATGAAGATATAGAGGTTAGAGAAGGTCCTACACAAGCTAGAAGGTAAGAACATTTGAATTGCACCAACTTACTTTGGATTTTGCCTTCTTGAACCTTTCCATGCTTGTGTTCTTGAGCTCTTTTCTTCTCTCTCTATTTTCTCACTTTGGACAAAAATGAGGTCCCAAAAGGCAAGAGAAGAGTTAAAAATATCTTCTTCATCTCTCTTATCCAATATTATATTTTAATCAAATTTTTACCATGTGCATTTTTTTTTTTTTTGCTTCTTGCTTTTTACTTGGCTCAAGATAATGACACATGGCAAATTTAACTACCAAGTAAATATTTTTCTCTCTAATTTCCCTCTTTGGTCAAAATTCAAGAGAGAAGGGAAATAATACTTAGCTTCTTGCATTTTCCATAATTCCCTTCTTCAAATAATTAATTAAGTACATGTTTACTTTTTGGCTTTTCAAACTTCATTTTATTTGGCCACAATTGCTCCAAATTTGGATATTTATCTCCCAATATTTATTTTCCCTCTTATTTTCCTTATTTGACAGAAACTGGTCTCAAGAAAATGGAAAATAATTAATTTTTTTGTGCTTTATTGGTAAATTACCATTTTACCCTTACATTTGTGTATTTAATTGTGGCTAGCTCTTCCTTTATTTATGGCCAAAATTCAACCCTTTTTATTGGGCCAAGAGTTGTGCTCTTTTATTCTCCATTGTTGGCTTAAATAATGGGCTTTTTGGAACACCCAAAAATTAGCTTCATGTTTTGTTTTAATGTAATTTTCATGTAGCCTCTGTCAAAGGTATTCTTGTCATTTCAAATGCGTCAACATTCACCATTTTATTTCATTGAATGCCATAAATATTTACAAGACATTTTGGTGAATAAAAATGGGGTGTTACAGCTCTCCCCCCTTAAATAAATTTTATCTCCGAAATTTGCTATATATACATAGCAATAAACTCCAGGTAACACTTCTGTATATCTTCTTTTGTTTTTGTTCGCCGTTTAACTTCCGCAAGTGTACGGGTCGCAAGTAATACTTTAGTAAAGAAACGAGTGTCGAACCACAAGGACTATGACAAAAACGAGTTAACTAATTTAACCATGTTCTCAATATTGTTCTCTCCCTCACAGATCTCCAACTCACAATCATCCCCAACATATTCACAAGCTTCTAATGTCACTTCCTCATTCCCTATGGTCAATGTTTCACTTGAGACCTCATCTTTTTGAGAAGGATCTTTTGATATATCATTGAAATATTTTCTTTGTTTCAAAAACTCAAGATTAGAAATCATTTCATCCACTTGAAATTCTCCATGTTGGGCATGATCATTAATTTTTTCTTTTTGAAAAAGTTTCAAAAATTTATTTTGACCATCTAGAAGACGTAGAAGCAAATTTGTTGTAAGCTCCTCCTCATCAATGTGGGTAGTTTCATCAACATGAGAATTATGTGATATATGAGAATGTGACACATATAATGGAAAAGAACAACTTTGATCCCAAGACAATGGTCGTTTGTGATTCCATCCAAGGCTACAAGTATTATCATGAAAATCAAAATGAGCTCTAGCAAAATCATTCTTTATATACTCCAATGTTAAGGCATGGGGACACTGCTCTCTCGAGTGATAATCTCCACAATAATCACAACAAATGTAATAGTCATAATAAGAATTGTGATGATCATTTTCATTCTCAAATCCACCACTTGCCCCATCAGTACACCAAGGATAATTCATAAAAAAAATTAAAAAGAAAAGAAAAACTACCAAGCACAAAAAGCAACAAAACTAGCAAAACCAACTAAACAACCTAAGACTATAAACAAAACAAAAGAAAACAAAGAGAAAAGAAAAAAAAAACTCAAGCGTAATCAATCACATAATTATACTAATTAACTCAAAACACTTTAGTCAATAGTCCCTGGCAACGGCACCAAAAACTTATTCGCCGTTTAGCTTCCGCAAGCGTACGGGTCGTAAGTAATACTTTAGTGAGAAAATGAGTGTCGAACCACAAAGACTGTGACAAAAGCGAGTTAACTAAGTTAACCATGTTCTTAATTAAGTTGAATGGAATCATTTGAATTTGATCAATTTGTATAAATACTTTTGATAAAAATAGCAAAACAAAACAATGGAAATTGGGTATAACTTCAAGAGGTATTAACTTAGGATTACTTCTTCCCTATTGTATTTCATGAAACTATGCAATTATCCACTTATGTTAATGAAATGAGTCTATATGCTAGTCGAATATCCTAAAATCATCAACCAAGCTCCCTTAAGTCAAGATTGATTTTTAATCCTCATTAAAAATATTCAATCTCTTGTTAACAATTAATGAAAATCATCTTTCCAAAGCAAGCCTTCACTTGACTATGCTAGGTTGTTAAATATATCTCTATTCTAACAATAAACCATCCATTTAATCCCTAAACTTCAAGTCTAGCACGATTTTTCTTAAGTTCTACAATCAAAATAGCTCTCTTAAGCATCTTCCAATTGAACAACTCTAATCATGTAGTGATCAAGCACAAGATAGCATTAAGCTCAAAGAAAAATCAACATATATACTCATTAACTAACAAAAGAAAGATAATCCAATAGTTTCAATCCATACAATTTGCAAAAGTAATCTTAATTAGGAGTTCAAGCTACTCATGATCAATATATGCCAAAATCTCAGCACACAATCATCATCCATATCAACAAAATAAAGAAAAAGGAGAGAAGAATAAGAAAAACCCAAGAATTAAGGCTCCAAATCCTTTCTCAACCCAATCCCAAGCTCCAAGCTCCAAGCTCTTCAAAATGTCAAACCCTAGTAGCCAAGATGTTCAAGGAGTCCAGAACTACTGATTTTTGACCTAGCCAATGCCTTTATATTGGTTTTTCTACTTCAGTTTTCAAAATGCACAGCATCAGTTCCACGTGTCCGCCATGGTTTAGTATGGCAGCGAATTGTCATCAGACATAAGTAAGGCTTTTTCATGTGGTTTCATTATGACATTGGCTACATCGGATTTCACGGCCAATAGGCAGACATAAGGGCCATCTTTTGAGGTAGTTTTGTATTGCCTTGGCTACAACATTTCCACAGCAATTGCAAGCTTCTCTTTCATAGTGTCCTTTTTCATCTTCCTCTTGCATTCTTCTCTTCCTTTCACATCTTCCCATGATCTTTGTGAGCTTTTACAACTTGTCATCTTCCACCTACAAGGAGGAAGACTTCATGAGCTCTTCAACTTTCAGAATTAACCAAAACTAATTGCATTTAACTCATGGTTTTGACAAAATTTTGATTTTGATTATATCTTATCACATTTTCTTTTATAATCTCTTTATATGCACAATTTGAACCTAAAAATAAGTGAAAAGAGAAGAAAATGTGCTAGAATACTCTTGATTTGTATGAGTTAACAATTTCCCATATTGCTTTCCGAAGAGAAAATCCCTTCTGGACAACTTTGATGGGATACTCCTATGTCTGAGGTCTTTTTCCTGCCGATCGATGATTCGGTCAGGTGTGACCTCATATGTCCAATCATCTTGTATATCCACATCTTCGTATTCAATTACATGTTCTGGATCTGGTTGATATTTCTTCAACTAGGAAACATGGAAAATATCATGTAATCTGCTCAAGTTTGGGGGTAAAGCTATCCGGTACGCTATTGGCCCAACCTTCGATAGGATCTCAAATGGACCAATGTACCTTGAGCTTAGCTTCCTCACTTTTAGTGCCTTGCCTATGACTGGCGAAACCTTCATAAATACATTATCACCAACCTCAAATTCTAGAGGTTTTTATCTTTTGTTAGTGTAACTCTTCTATTGGCTTTGAGCGGTTAACAATCTCTGCTTGATTAGCTTAATCTGCTTTGTTGTCTGATCAACTATGTCCAGCCCAAGTAACCACCTCTTAAACAATTTCGTCCAGCATAAGGGCGACTAACATTTCCTTCCATATAATACCCTTTAAGGAGCCATATGAATGCTCGAGTGGTAACTATTGTTATAGGCAAACTCTGCCCATGGAAGGAACTTGTCCCAACTACCTTTGAAGTTTATGACACACACCCTTAACATATCCTCTAATGTCTATATTGTTCGTTTTGTCTATTCATTAGTTTGAGGATGATAAGCTGTGCTAAATTTGATCTTGGTACCCAAATCCTCATGTAATGCTTTCCAAAAATTGGAAGTGAAGCGAGGATCTCTGTCCGAAATGATGTTCTTTAGTGTACCATGTTACAGTACTATCTCCTTGATATAAGTTTCTGCTAGCTTGTCAGGAGTAGTGAATGCTAATAGGTAGAAAATAGGTTGTTTTCGTGAATTGGTCAACTATTACCCATATCGTATTTTGATTTCTGATCTTGGGTAACCCTGTCACGAAATCCATAGTGATGCTTTCCCATTTCCGCTCAGGAATCTCAGAGTTTTGTAGAAGTCCAGATGTTGTTAATGCTAAATTTTATTTTTGATAGGTGAGACAACGAGCCACGAACTTTGTTACATCTCTTTTCATTCCTGGCCACCAATACATGGACTTTAAGTAGTTAGAATCCATGTTTTGATGATAACAGAGTGCTAATAAATTGATTTGTAAGAAAATGACAAAGTTTAATTGATTCAAAGTGGTTATCAAATGCATTTCACAAGTTTACAGAAAAGTTGTTACAAAATAACTGATGTACTCAAGTTTTGGAAGAAAACTCAAGTTCTGTGTGTTAAAAACTTGAGTCCAGCAAGTGTTCCTATGAAAGTGTTTACAGAAGCTGCATTGAAATAGAAAATTGCTGAGAAACTTGGGTTTTGGGACAAAACTCGAGTTTTAGACTAAAGAGCACTCGAGTTTGACTCTCTCACTCTTGCAAGTTTTATCCAAAGGCCAAGACAGAAACTGAAATTGCTTGAAGAACTCGAGTTCTAATACAACACTTGAGTTCTAATCTCAAATACACTCAAGTTTCGTAAGTAAACTAGTGCAAGTGTGTTCTAGAAGCAAAACCAGAATTTGAACCTATGACATACACTCGAGTATTGCATGAAAACACTTGAAAGTGAAAGCTCACTCTTGCAAGTTTTATCCAAAAAGGGAAACCAGAAGCTAAAGTATACTAATGCAATTGAGTTTTGGATCAAAACTCGAGTTATGGCTTAAAACACTTGCAAGTGATAATCAACTCTTGCAAGTTCTTGGCAGAGACACAATGAAGCAATACCAACAGGCTTAAGAACTTGAGTTTCTGAGGAGAACTCGAATTTGACCTTCAGAACTTTCAAGTTCACTCGTAAGTGCAGAGAGTTGGAAGTTGAAACTTGACAAGGGAACTCGAGTTATGAATAAGAACTCGAGTGTTGTCCAAAAATTCTCTAAACACTCTTGAGAGTCACTTGAAAGTGTTAAAAGTGTTCTCTATACTCATGCAAATATTAAAGAGAACTTGAGTGTGAACTCGAGTGAGAAGAGAAGAACTCAAGTTCATCAGTCAAAGAGCATAATGCATTATAGAGTTACAACAAATAACCCGAATATGGTTAAATGTTATATATTCATTATGTTTTCACATGTTATTATACCTAAACAATAACTAACATATATTTCAAGTGTGAAATAGGAGATTGAATGTTTGGATTACAAATTCAAATGAGAAAGTCAATTGTGGTGGGCATCATTATTACACCGAATATCGGCTGCCTACCATGACAAACAGTTGACCCACCATAAACGGATGTATGAAAACACAAATGCATACATCTTGCTCCACAAAGTGATATTTAGTTTCATAATGGAACATCTTGCTCCTCAACGGCACGTTGCACAATGGCGAGTTCAGACTAGCTATAAATGCAGAGCATCAGAGACAGACTTAATAAGAGAAATACACAGCACGAGAGCATACCCAGAAAATATATAAGAGTCTATGATTTTATATTTATCTCTGTATTCATATTGTACTTTAGTAATTGTCATATCCACTCTGTGAGAGAGTCTGTAAACACTTTCAAATTGTATGTTAACTTGATCTTAAGGTAAAGGGACCTTGAGAGGGTAGATTTCTTTATGAGGGAAGCTGTAGAGAAAATTTCTTGGTAAGACTTTATGCTCGTAAGACTTACAAGATGTAGGCAGGAGAGAATATTGTTGCTCGTAAGACTTACAAGGGTGTAAGAAGGAGAGAATGTTGCTGCTCGTAAGACTTGCATAGGTAAGCAAGAGAGAAAGATCATAGAAATTATTCTGTTCGTAAGACTTGTCGTAAGGAAGAGAAAATTCTAGGTGTAGAATATTTTTGCTCGTAGTCCTTAAGAGGATAGTTGTTGTTTTGAGGCGTTCTAAGAGCCCACTGAATCTTGGAAGATTAGTGAAAATCTTGGAGATGTTGATCTCTGAGGATTGGACATAGGCCTAGGGTTAGGTTGAACCAGTATAATTCTCTGTGTGCAAATTCTCTCATATATACTCTTTCTTCATTTAATTCCATAACGTCATAACGCATAAAATTTTATTGCATCACTTAATTTACCCCCTTCTTGGGTGAAGCTTGGCTCTTTCACAAGTCATGATACATTTTAGTTGCTCCTGGGTCTAGAGTATATTTACTCTTGTGTGCTTCATCTAGGATGTGCTGCTTAAGCTTTGGTTACGATGGAACATATATCCACTTTCTGTATCTGACTAGTCTGCTTGATGACAAGTTATATTCTTGAGTGTTTTCATGTTCAATCATATCTTTAATAGACTGTGCTCCTCTATCCTGTATCTGAGCTTCTTCTATTACTGCTGTCAAATCATTATCTGCCTGGCTGACATTATTGCCACAAATAATGATTTGATTAGACAGATTGAGATCTATGAAATCCTCGATCAATTTCTACTCATGAATCATTAAAGGTTACCACCTGCACTGTTTTATGGCTCAATGCATCAGCAATGACATTAGCTTTTCTTGGATGATTTTTATCTCTAGGTTATAATCTTTAAGCAGCTTCATCCACCCGCATTATCTCATGTTGAGCTCTTTTTTATCATATAAATATTTTATGCTCTTGTAGTCATAGTACAGCTCTATGGTCTCTTCATAGAGATAATGTCTCCAAATTTTTAGCGCAAACATAATTGCCGCTAACTCAAGATCATGTGTAGGATAGTTTTGTTCATGAGGCTTCAGCTGTCTGGATGCATATGCCACTACTCAGCCTTGTTGCATCAATACACATCCCAATCAATGCCCACTGGCATTTGTGTAGACAATGAAGGTCAACTATAGATTTGGGATTGTCAGTACTGGTGCTATAGTTAATTTATGTTTTAGCTATGTGAAGCTCCTTTCACAATTATCGTCCCACAGATAAGGTTGAGTTTTTCATGTTAACTTTGTCAAAGGCGAGGATATTCTAAAGAAATTATATATGAATCTTTTGTAATATCCGGCAAGACCCTGAAAACTACGCATTTCAAAAATAGTCTCTGGCCTCTTCCAGTTCAGTACTACTTCTACTTTGCAACTACTGATACCCCTTGTTGTGAGACTACATAGCTTAGAAATTTAACTTTTGAAAGCCAAAATTCATATTTTCTCAACTTGGCATAGAGTTGGTTATCTCTTAGTGTATTCAAAACTGTTCTTAGATATTGTTCGTGTTTTATTCTATTCTGAAAGGATACTAGAATATTATCAATGAAGATCACTACAAATTAGTCCAAATACGGACGAAAATTTGATTCATATAGTCCATGAACATGGCAAGTGCATTGGTTAGCCAACATGGCATTACTAGAAATTTGTAATGGCCATATCTGGTCCCTAAAGCAGTCTTTGGTACATCTTTTGCTTTTACTCTAAGTTGGTGATATCCTAATCTCAAATCAATCTTTGAGAATATAACGGAACTAGTTAAATGATCAAGCAAATCACCAATTCTGGGGAGTGGGTATTTGTTCTTGACGGTCACCTTGTTCAGCTCCCTGTAATTAATACAGAGTTATAGGCTTCCATCTTTCTTTTTGACAAAGAGCATTATAGCTCCCATAATGAAATACTAAGTCGAATGAACCCTTTCTCTAATAGCTCCCTAATCTATTTCTTCAATTCTACCATTTCATTTGGAGCCATTCTATATGGGGATTTAGATATTGGACCTATTCTAGGCCTAAGGTCAATTTCAAACTCCACTTCCCTGTTCGGAGGTAATCCGCTGATATCTTCTGGAAACACGTTTGGAAACTCATTTACTATAGGGATGCATTAATTGTTGTTCCAACCTCTGATTGCATGGAGAAAAATACATGTACCCCTAACAACCATTTTGTAAACATCTCTCAGCTTCAGCTGCTGAAAGGAAGTTAAAGTTGATTTATGTACCAACATGTGGTTGCAGATCAAGGTAAATGACCCTTTTTCTTTTGTAGTCTAGCAATACACTATTTACGATCAACCAGTCAATTCTGAGGATTACTTCTAAGCCTTGCAATAGTAGATAAATCAAATCCACTGTTGATTCATGTCCCTCGACATTTATTATGCAATTTGAGCAGACTTTGGACATGACAACTCTGACACTCGTGGGCGTAGACACAACTAGATCATATGGAATTTTGCGTACACTCAGGCCTAGCCATCTCACACAGTCATATGCAATAAATAAATGACTAGCACCCGAATCATACGTTACTTACACTGAATTGTTATTAAGGAAAACAGTACCTTGTATTAATTCAGGAGATTTTCTTGCCTCCTCCTGAGTAATTGTGTAAACTCTGCCCTGAGCTCTTTGTCTAGTCTTTGCAGGTTGCTGTTGCTGCTATGGGCAATCATTTGCATAGTGTCCTTGTTTCTGGCATATGTAATAAGTCATTGGCCTGGTTGGAGCCTGATCTACTGGTGAAGCCTGATATACTGGAACACCACCATATGTTCTGCCTGGATGGTGTGGCTTGCGACAATACTAACATGTTCTTCCCTGAGAGGGTCTCTGATTACTACTACCTCCAGCCTAATACAGCTTCTTATTTACAACTCTGGGTGGTCCACTTTGATCTTTACGATTTTGGGAAGAACTCCCACTACCATACACACCCTTGTTATTGTTGCTTCCATCATAATACAGGCTCAACAAGTTATTTTTAATGATTCGGTACTCTTCAACTGCCTTGTTAAACTCTATGAAATGCTTTGAAACCAGTTTCTCTTTCAGCTCTTTTTTCAACCCTTGAATCATCATATCAAAACTCTATTGCTCGTCATCCCAATACTTTATGAGGAGTATCGATACAAACAAATATAACAAGCTAAGTACTCATCGAAGCTCTCTCTATCATACTGCTTTATGTTAAGAAATTCCTTCTCTTTCTCAAGTTTGACTGAATGGGGAAAGTATTTCTTGTTAAATTTCTCTTAGAATAATTCCCACGTTACTGGAATATTCCTCCCCTGGAGAATCATCTCAATGTTCTTCCACTACCTGTCAGCATCACCCTCTAGCTTATAGATTGTCAGCTGGACCTTAATGTCATTAAGGCATACCAAGAGTTTGAAAATTTTCTCTAGTTGAGATAGCCAGTCTTCAGCTTGTTGAGGATCAAATTTCCCTCTGAAGACAGGAGGTTGTTGTTTATTGAACCTTCCAACCTAAGTTTGAAGAATATCAGCCTCAGGATCAGGCATACATGGAGGCTCTAGTTGAGGTTCCTCTGGCGAATCAGGTTCATCATCCCGCCTTACCAGGTCTTCCAAGTGATCTTGTCTTTGTTGCACTTCTCACAGCTCCTCCTTGATATTATTCATTGTTTCATGTTAGTGTGTGAACATACCCAGTATCTATTGCATTGGATCAAGTCGAGAGTTTGGTACTTGATTATTATGTCCCCTCATGGTCTATTGTGTGTTTGTACCAACTTTGTATTTCACTATATGGAATAGAAAAGAAATAAATTTCATATGAACACAAAGGGCATTTTTATCATTTCTCAAAATTTCGGGTACAAAGATATGTCATATATATATATCATACAACAAATATTTGCAGCAGTTAAGGAAAATATTAACACCATACAACCTATAACTACTGTACAATATATATTTATTCTTTTCATATTACATGACATAATTATACATATAGCTTCCCAGGGGGTCACCTATCCTAAGATTTTCCTGTGTTGAGCACGCTTAACTTTCATGTACTTGTGTCATAACTCAGATACCGGTATTATCTACTCCTGACCGCTAGTCTCTATGATTGCCCTTGCTTCAAAATTCATACCGGCTGCCTCCGATCACCAAAATACCGGGTATAGACCCTCTACCAACTATCGTACATGTATTTCACCACGTAAGGTGTCATGTGATCCATAAACTCAACAAAATGGTTGTTTGGTCCCCATTCTATTATCTCATCCTTCTTCCTGGCCTAAAATGTTGTGTCAGGGAAGAAGTACATCGTCGTATAAATCCAAACCTTGTCCGAGTAGTCCAATCTACGTAGAACTTGCTCCCAATAGAGCAAATCCATATCATCTAAATATATGAGGTACTAGGCTACAGGTGTGCCATCCTTTCGGAAAGCTCGTAAATATCTGCCCCTGGCATAAAAGTATGCCATACTTTTAGAACTAAGTCACATGCACTGGTCTGGCTCTAGAGAGTGTAGCAATACATAAATCAGACTCCGACCTGTTGGAGAGTGGCTGCTCAGAATCTGCTATCGATTTTCTGGGTACTGGCTCAGGTCTCGGCTATTGCCCGTATACCAGCCTGTCTCAAACCCGCTCCCTAGGTGTCCTTGTTTCTACAGAATGCTACCCCTCAAGAATCCTTTAACTTGGGGAAACCTGGTCCATCGAAGATGGTGACCTATCTCGTTGTTGCTGCCTTCCGTGCAAAGTTCCTGTCAACTTGTAAACAGGACCACATCAATATACTATTTTGATAATGCCAGAACCTCTTTTAAGTTCTGATACGAAAAATGACAAACCCCTTAACATTTAGATATATGCCAAAGTAATAAAGGCCAAGTTTCATAGGCATACAGAAATAGTATAAATATACTGATAAGAAGTACTTGTTTACAATACAGAAGAATCCCCATAGGGTTTGAAAAATATATACAATCCTTAAAATTCACAAAATTAAACTAAGGGTCTCCAACAGTAGTTCTTGCTTCAACCAGCACCCTCAATCATCAGTATTTACCGTTTTGCCTTTGAAGCCACTAGCTTCAGCTAGAATATTTTTAAATATTGAAAAGGGTGAGATTCAAATAAATCTTAGTAATATCATATAATTAGTCATATAAAATACGATAAATAAATATACCAAGTACCATATAATACAACAGAATAATAACATTGTAAAGCTTATCATCATCAAAACGTGCATGTGTTTAGGGCCAACTACTATTAGAACCCCTACTTGTCCGTGCCTCGGCTGGGATCACTACCACAGACTGGGCAATGTACTCTCTTGGTACTGTATTTCATAACTAAATCCCCTTTGGGGCCATTGGGGTACTTATACTTTTCCCGTCCCAATTAGAGAGTGCATTATACATATCACAGAAGATAGCATACACAAAGCATACAAATAATCACATAGTTTATGAAAGATAGAGTTACTACCTTAAGTCCCTTTTTCACAGCTCTAAGTTTACAAGAATTCAGTTTACAAGAATTCAATTATTACTCATTCATGTACTATTCTAAACTCTTTTCAACTCATTTTGTTGGTTACTTTAGCTTAAAACTGTAAAACGACCAAAATGCCCTTAGGGCCTAGTGTAAGTCCCTTTATACCCTGTCCAACTATACTTTTTCAAAATTTATGACCCAAGTTAATCCTACACAATTTCACATGTAGAATCCATTTTTGACCTCAAAATTGCCAAATTCACTATCAAAAGACAATTTTGCCCTTGGCAACCCCTATTTTTGGGTTTTAGGGGTCATTTTGTCATTTGACATTCCAAGGTATTTCACACTTCACAATCTACATGAACCCTACACAATTTTCCATCCTAAACCCAATGAAACCATTAAATTAATGAAATTCCAACTCTAACCGATAGTTCTACCATTGGCCAAAAGTTGCACAAGAAAAAGGGAAAATGTGATTTTTTGATTTAACCCTTTAAACTCCTTCCTTTTCACTCCAAATCACATATTTAACTTCTTAAACACTTATTAAAAATAATTTGTGAAAATTTGGGCAGCATAACCCCTTAGGGTTTCATCTTCCCAAAATTACAAAATCAACAAAAACAGTCACAAATCAAGCCAATATCAACAATAACCACCACAACAACAACAATATATTAACCAAGAGGATCAAAGTTCTTGAGATTGCTTCTTGATTTCTCAACTTTCTCTCTCTAGGCGTCACCCTCCTCTCTCTCTCTCTCTCTCTTCTCTTGAATTTTTGCTTGCTACACATGATATTCATGAAGATATAGAGGTTAGAGAAGGTCTTACACAAGCTAGAAGGCAAGAACACTTGAGTTGCACCAACTTACTTAGAATTTTGCTTTCTTGAACCTCTCTTGTGCTTGTGTTCTTAAGCTCTCTTCTTCTCTCTCTCTCTCTCTCTCTCTCTCTCTCTCTGGATACAATCTCTTCTTCTCTCTCTATTTTCTCTTTTTAGACAAAAATAAGGTCCCAAAAGGCAAGATAAGAGTTAAAAATATCTTCTTCATCCCTCTTATCCAATATTATATCTCAATCAAAATTTTACCATGTGCATTTTTTTTTTTTTTGCTTCTTTCTTTTTACTTGGCTCAAGATAATGACACATGACACATTTAACTACCAAGTACATATGTTTCCCTCTAATTTCCCTCCTTGGTCAAAATTCAAGAGAGAAGGGAAATAATAATTAGCTTCTTGCATTTTTTATAATTCCCTTCTTCAAATAATTAATTAAGTACATGTTTACTTTTTGACTTTTCAAACTTCATTTTCTTTGGCCACAATTGCTCCAAATTTAGATATTTATCTCCCAATATTTATTTTCCCTCTTATTTTCCTTATTTGACCAAAATTGGCCCCAAGAAAATGGGAAAATAATTAATTTTTTGTTCTTTATTGAAAAATTACCATTTTACCCTTACATTTTTGTATTTAATTATGTCTTCTTCTTTTTTATCTCTTAATGGCCGAAATTCAACCCTTTTCTAATGGGAAAAGAGTTATGCTCTTTTATTCTCCATTTTGGACTTAAATAATGGGCTTTTTGGAACACCCAAAAATTGGCTTCATGTTTTGTTTTAGCTCAATTTTCATGTAACCTCTATCAAAGGTATTCTTGTCATTTCAAAAGCATCAACATTCACCATTTTATTTCATTGAATGCCATAAATATTTACAAGGCATATTGGTGAATAAAAATGGGTGTTATAGAAGTAGTGGATGATCCAAACTTGGGTAAGCTAGCAGATGAAGCAGCAGAAGCAGTGGAAAATCTAGACATGGGTGAGCTAGCAAATGAAGCATCAGAATCAGTGGAAAATCCAGACATGGGTGAGTTATCAAATGAACCGACAGAAGCAGTAGATGATCCAAATTTGGGTGAGCTAGCAGATAAAGCAGCAGAAGCAGTGGAAAATCCAGACATGGGTGAGCTAGCAAATGAACCGGCAGAAGCAGTGGATGATCCAAACTTGGGTGAGCTAGTAGAGGAAGCAACAGAAGCAGTGGAAAATCCAGACATGGGTGAGCTTGCAAATGAATCGGTAGAAGCAGTGGATGATCCAAACTTGGGTGAGCTAGCAAATGAAGCATCAGAAGCAGTGGAAAATGAAGCAGCAGAAGCAATGATAAATCCAGACATAGGTAAGCTAGCAAATGAACACGCAAAAGCAATGGATGATCCAAACTTGTGTGAGTTAGCAAATGAAGCAGCAGAAACAGTGGAAAATCCAAACATGGGTGACCTAGCAAATGAACTGGCAGAAACAATGGATGATCCAAACTTGGGTGAGCTAGTATATGACGCAGCAGAAACAGTGGAAAATCAATACATGGTTGAGCTAGCAAATGAACCAGTAGAAGCAGTGGATGATCCAAACTTGTGTGAGCTAGCTGATAACTCTCCATATTTTATACATTGAAATGAAATTTTGAAAATAATTGGAGAGTTATCCATGCAAGTTTGGAAGATTTCTATAAGATTTTATTATAAAATTAAATCAAGGTTGAGACATTATTTAGGGGATTTTATTGAAAATATCATAATTTTATATTAAGTAGAATTAGGTAATACTAGCTAAATGAATAAATAAATTATAATAAAAGTTTATTTTAAAAAAAAAGGTAGAACAGCATCTCAGTTGATTTTATTAGTTAGTACCATTACTATTACTTATTCAGCGTGTTTGTTTCGGCGTTTTGAGGGGAAAATCGGACTTCAATAGTGTTTAATTGGACTTGAACAGTGTTTTGATCAAAAGTGAGTGTTTGTTTCAGCAATTGGATTTAAGGTGAAAAAAGTCATAAGTTGGAAAAAGTCATAAGCCTCAAAATGAAGCTTATTGGAGCTTATGTGCCTGTATGTGTATAAAAAAATATTGATAAGAGTATTTTCATATTTTTGGGGATCAATGAGGTACTCAAAATCACTTCTAATCACAAAACTTTTTTTATGAACAATGTTCTAAATAATTTTCTTTTTCTTTAGATAATAATCTTCTGCTAATTAGAGAATACTTTGGGATAAGAGTTTAAGCAAGTTTTGAGTTTTGTTAATATATGACTGTAGAAATATAGAGAATAATTAATAATTAATTTTAATCAGTTTAGATTTATTATTTAGTTGTTTTATGATTTTATAATCAATTTTTTTATAAACATGTCATAAATTACTTTCTATATAGTGTTTTTACCCATTAAATTTAGTTTAAATAATTTATTTGGATTATTGGAGGTATTATTGAGATTTTAATCAGTTTATTTTGTTAGATTTTGAGCTATATGAAAATATAAGTTAGGATTTAATATTTAAATTAGAGTTTGATATAATTTATAAGATTTAAACTTGAGGTGCACAGTAGAAAAGACTTTTGGAGTGTGCCAATTTAAATTAGAGTTTGATATAATTTTATTAAAATTGTACCATTATCAAATTTTCAAAGTTAATTTTTGAGAAAATTGTGAAAAAATCCCTCCATGTGTAGATATCTTCCTAGGTCCCATTGACAATTAAGTTGCCAATGATGACCTTTTTCACAATTACCTCTTCATTTTTTCATTTTTCATAATTTTTTCAATTTTTTTTCTTAATTAATACAAAAGTCACTTATACAAAAGTCAAACCAAGCATCCTAACTTTTACATAAGTTACTTATCCAATCGCTAATCCAAACACTCATCATTTTACCCAATGTAACTTTTTTCCAATTTTAAGATTCCATAAGTTTAAGTAAAAATAAATTACTTATCCAATCGTCAAAACAAACGCACCCATTATTAGTAGTAGATATTAGATGTTCCCTTTTATATCTGTCTTCTTTAAGCTACAGAGGGATGGCACCGTTTTATAATTGGGATTAAAGACCTTGGGGAGTGTTAGAAAATAGTAATATATTTAATATTAGAGGTTAGGGTTATCAATTATGATAATGTACCCATTAAATCCAAGGGCTATTTTTTATACATAAATACCTCTCTTATATATATATATGTGTGTGTGTGTGTGTGTGATTTAGATTACTTTTGTCTGCAGGGAGAAAAAGAGGACAGCCACCATTGACTATTTTTTTTCCCTTCGTCTCTTTCATTGGAAAACAGAGGAGAGAAGGAGCCACCAAAAGCACTATAGATTATCTTCGTCATCGCAACATCAACGCCAGAAAAAGGGAGAGTTTGATCCAGACAGTCAGAGAGGGAAAGGAATGTGCTTCAAGGCAACTCAGCTCCACATCTTCTTCCCGAAGTCCGACAAGTGCTTAGAGAGCGAGAACAAAGCGGAGTGAGGATCGCCTTTTTTGAGCTGAACCAAAGAAGGACGGGGAAGACGAGCTTGACCGAGGAAGGAGCGACGACTATAGATTGTCTTCAACTTCGAGAAGGAGAGTGAGCTTTAAACCAAAGAAATCCAAATCGGAGAGAACTGGAGGCACCATTGATTCATCTTCATCGGCAATGGGACTTTCTTCTTCATCCATTGTCGACCGGAGAGAGAGAGAGCCTCTGTTAATTTTCTTCCTTACACCGCCGTTTTATTCACAGCTTCGATTTTGTCAATATGAAGCAGTCAAAGGGCGTAGGCAATAGCAGCGTTGCAGTGTTTTGTTCTCTTCCCAGTTTATTAGTCTCCGTTTCTTTCTATCTATTTTATGGATTTAGAACTGAATTTTGCCTACTGCTGTGATGTCGGTTAAAGCGTTGCGTGGCTAATTGATTTTTAAGCTAGAGCAGTTATAAACTAATTTGGTGATTTGAGTAAGTATGAATTAATTAATTGTGTTTAATATTATTTTGTTTATTTAGTGTTTAATCATCATTAAGTAATAAATTGGGAAATTTAGATTAATTTTGGAAAAAGGATTTTAATTGAACATGATTAAGTAATGTGGGATTAGAATTTATTCTAATTTGTCAATAGGATAGGTATATACCTATTGAACAAATATAATTATATTAAAGTGAATTTGGTCATTTATTGCATCTTGAGTAAATTAATTAGTAATAACAATTTTAACTTGAGAGAAGGGTATGAGTAATTGAGAGATATTTATATGTAATTAGACTCTAGATTAACAAATTAACATTAAGTAAATTTTTTTTGAGTAATTACATGCTCTAAGACTTGAAAAAGGGGATTAGTCACTCTAAGTTGTTTTATTAATTGGAATCTTGAAACATTAGATTTACCACTTTTGCTTTTGTTTAAATTGATCTTCAAATTCAATTTCTTTCTTTGATTTGCTCAACTTAAATAAAAAATAGAATTTTAATGCCCAATTATCAATTATCTTGAATCTTTGTGGGAGACTTTGATTTGCTATTATATTATTTTCACAGTCCATACACTTGCAGAACTTACCTAAAATTTAGTATCATCATGTTTTTGGCGCCGTTGCCAAATACCTCAAGACAATTGATGATTAGAATTAGAAATCATTTACTAGTTTAAGCGCGAGCTTTGTGCATATTTTTATTTTGTTTTCTTATGTGTGATTTGCTTAATTTTCATTGTTTCTTGTTTGCCTTTGCAAAAAAAAAAAAATGAAAAAAATATATTATTCACAACATTCATTTGGCTCAATCAACGATAAATTGTCATATCTTAGTTCTTTATTAGAAATGCATGTAAAAGGAATGAGACAAGAAAATATAAATGATGGTTGGATTGAAAATTCTTTTCCTTATAATTTCTTTTCTTGTATTTATTGTGGAGAAAGTAATTCATATGAGCATTGTCCATATAACATAACCATTCATTATGTGAGAGAGGATTTCACTAGGAACCAAACTTTTTTCAATCATTCTTGTTGTCCTAGTGAAAGTTTTGAGCAACAAGAAGCTTAGGATCCACATTTTAGCCATTATTCAAAAGAAATTACCTCATCTTTTCACTCTCATCCTCATTTTGAAGAAAACACCCTTGAGTATAAAAGAAAAGTCTAATTTAGAAATGTTATTTGAAGAGTACGTGGAATTATCAAAGAGATTTAATAGAGTAAAGGGAATTTGCCACTAGGGTTGAGTCAAAGGTAAAAAATATTGGAGTGTATGTGAGTGAAATTGTTTCATCCCTTGAGAATATGAATCAAGCTAATTCCTTAAGCGTGATGACCACTTGCATTGATGTTGATTATTGTGAGGAAATCAAGGATGTGCAATTACATGAGACTTTTGATAATGTGAAAAATAAATGTGAGCCTGAAATTAATTTGGAAGAGAACAGTGGGTGTCCTATTGAGGTTCTGGCTGTGGAGCCTAATCTTTGTGACTTTGATGTTGAGGTTAATGGAAAGGTCTCAAGAGTTGTTGTTCATGACTCTCCTGTTAAAGTGTTGACTCTTACTTATAAGAGTCAAGTGAATTTTGCGGGATACTCTGTATTTTTGGAAGTTTCTAAATCTGTTTGCAAAAATGTTAATGTTGTGCTTTATTTGAATTTAATGAATACTTATACTCTAAAATTGTCTATGATTGAAGAAGTATGAGTAATTAACTTGAATGATCATATTTGAAACCTTGTTGCTTGAAAAGAAATGAAGACAAGGTGATTAAGGTGTTTGATATTTATGATTAGTGATATGTTTTGAGTAGTCTAGTTGAAGACTTTAAACTTATCACTTCTTAGGAGTCAATCCAAGATTTGGTTTGATGTTTTATTTTGATTTTGTAGGACTTTTGTAACTCCTGATGATGTATTCCACTTTGATAGTTATAATCAAGAGCATTCAAGAGCAAAAGATAAGGATTGAGAGGGGAATTGTCTTCTACTTTTCCTTGTTTTATTTGATTTGATTGTTGATAACATGTTTTAGGTCATGAGTGCTGGTTATAGTCTAGATTAACATGTGATAGATATTTGTTAGTGACTATTGATTTGATTCATGACACTTGTTGGTTTTGCATAATTAGTGAAAATTTGAGATCTTAGAAGCTTTTGCTATTCCTACACTTGGATATGGTTATATCTTCACTTTCATTACTTAAGAGTTACTTGTTCACATTAAGGACAGTGTGATATTAAGTATGGGTGTAAGGGTACCATTGATTTTGTATGACTTGTCCTCAATTTTGACAAATTTCGTTGATTTTGCATGTAAATAGAAAAAAATTTGACAAATTTTGAACAAAATTTTTGTTTTTTTATGGAAGTTTGGATTTTACTTGTAAACATTGGCAAAGTTGGTTTGATTCAAACTTAAGAGGATTGAGTTTAATTAGAATTCGGGTATATCTTCTTGGAATGTTATTAGATAGGTAAATAATTTGGCTTGGATGATTGATTTTAGGATGACAAATACCGGTGGGAAACTTGAGCTTAAACAATCATTTCTTTCAAGAGGGATTACACTTGTGATTTCATCTCTTGAACTTATTTTGAATCTCTTTTAAAGCTTAAAATCCTTTCGCATGCACAAAGATGATGTAGGCAATCATTTCATAGCTAATTTGGGGAAATGTCCATCATTGTCACATGAAAATCCTTGACTTTACCCAATCTGACCCTCAATTTATTTTTAAAAGAAAATTGCATGAGTAAATAGTCATTTGTTTGAAAAATGCAATTTTTACATCTTTTCCTTCCCATTTATTTGTTGCTTTAGTAAATGCTAAGTAAAAGAATCTTAGAACAAGAGTGAAGGGATTAGAAAGTCAGTGTTATGTGAGTTGGTGTAGATAGTGAAAAAGAAGAAAATGAAATAGAAAGAAAAGAAAGATAGAAAGAAAGGTAAATATGAAAAAAAAAACAGAGAGAAATATGGACAGAAAAAAATGAAAAGAAAATAGAAGGAAAAAAAGAAAAAGATTATTGAGGTTAAATCAATAAAGGTTGTTTATAATGTAATCGATTTTTTTTCCTTTAAGTGGATATTCCTTCATTCTTCATGAATTTCATTAAGTCGCTTAGCACTAATTAAAGTATTCATCCATATCATTTGACCACTTTCATTTCATTATCCTACCATATTCATTTCAACCTTTAGAAAAGTCCTTTTGATTTGAGTATGCTATAGGATAATGTAGTGGATGGAGAAGATAGATAAGCTTATGGTAGATAGGTTGCTGTTATTCTCTGGAAATTCTTGTATTTCATCACATTTTTCTCATATATTTGTGGTTTTAAACTTAAATTGTGCATAAGTTTTATACATATGAAGAAAAATGTGATATGTTGAAAATACTTGAAAAAGTGCAAATTTTGAGCTAAATGTATAGGGTTTTAAATTAAATTGAAGAATTGAAAAGCTCATAAAATCCTTCTCTTTGTAGGAGGATGATGACAAGAAATGAAAGCTTACATGGATCCTTAGAGGTGAAGAAAAGAAGAACAAAAGTCAAGAAGGAAAATCAAAGTAGCTTGAAGGTGTCCCCGGTTGCTTTTGCTACGCCACAGCGAAGCAAAAGCGAAAACACATAAAAAATAGGCCTTTCTGACCGCGTACGCTGTGGGTTCGCTATAGCGAAGCGAAAGCGAAAACACATCAAAAATAGGCCCTTCTGACCGCGTACGCTGTGGGTTCGCTATAGCGAAGCGAGGGCAAAGTCGCGATACTGCAACTGTGCGTTTTGAAAAAACTGATGCTTCAGCTGACTTTTTAACCTAATGGGGGCGCCGAATTGAAGGGATTCTGCACAAGGAAGAGCTCATGAACCACAAGGAGGCTTCTTGGAGAGCAAGAGGAGGATTTTAGGGTTTCTTGGAGGAGATTCTTGGAGAAAATCAAGATTTTTCTGGTTTTTCCCTTCTTTTTCTGGTTTTTCCCTTCTTCTCTTCCCATTTGCTGATATGGTTTTGAGTTTTATGTTGAGTTGTTGGTTTGTATTGACTATGAGTGGCTAAAACTCTCATTTAGGATTACTTCTACTCATTGTATGGATTAAAACTACTATATTTTCTTGCTTTTGCTAGTTGTTGAGAATATATGTTGATTTTTCTCTATGCTTAATTACTATCTTGTGCTTGATCACCACATGATTAGTTTAGTTCAATTGAATGATGCTTGAGAGAGCTATTTTGGTTGTAGAACTTGAGAAAAATCATGTTAGACTTGAAGTTTAGGGATTAAATGGATGGTTTGTTGTTAGAATAGAGATATATCTAATAACCTAGCATAGTCTAATGAAGAATTGATTTGGGAAAGATGATTTTCATTAATGATAGACAAGAGATTGAGCATTGTTAATGAAGATTAAAAATCATTCTTGACTTGAGAGAGCTTGATTGATGATCTTAGAATCTTTGACTAGCATATGGACTCACACAACTAGCATAAGTGAATTAATTGCATAGTTTTATGAAATACAATGAGGAAGAAGTAATCCTAAGCCTTTAAACCTTGAAGTAGAATCAATTTTACAATCACCTTTGTTTTACCTTATTGTTTTTAGCAAATTTCCTTACTTGACATACTCAATTTCAAATGATTTCATTCAACCTAGTTAAGAATATAGTTACAATAATTAGCTCACTTTCGTCATAGTCCTCGTGGGAACGATCTTTACTTATCATTTTATTACTTGCGACCCGTGCGCTTGCGGAAGCTAAACAGCGAACAAGTTTTTGGCGCCGTTGCCGGGGACTATTGACTAAAGTCTTTCGAGTTAATTAGTGTAATTGTGTGCTTAGTTACGCTTGAATCATTTTCCTCTTATTGTTTTACTTTCTTAATTTGCTTTGTTTTAAAGTATAGTTATAGCTATAGTTCTTTTTCTTGTTTTTCTTAGTGTAGTTCTATTAGTTGATAAGTTTGATACTCGTTTTGGGATTCTTGACTTGTAGGTATTTGAGCTCCGTATGCAAACGGATTTGGAGATCGTTCTTGACGGTGCTCTTGAAGAATATTTTTCTGAAGACTTTGAAACTGAACCTCAAGTGCAACCTCTTCAAGGACCTGAACCTTTGCCCGTACAAGAGCAACCGAGACCACCACCTCTTCCTCATCCATTTTACAATATGGCTAATCCTAATGATGATAACTTGGAGCGCACTTTGGATGAATACATGGAACAAGGAAACTCCACCTACCAGTTTAGCATCCGATTTCCTGCTATTCAAGCTCGGAATTTTGAGTTGAAGCCAATCATGCTTCAAATGCTCCAAATGATTGGCTTGTTCTCCGGAACTCAGAATGAAGACCCTACTGACCATTTGACACGCTTTGTACAAGTGTGTGAGAACTTCAAGTTTCAAGGAGTAACTGCAGATGCACTCAGATTGCGCCTCTTTCCTCTATCACTTGACAAGAAGGCAAGAGCTTGGCTTACTGCTCTACCTCCTAACTCCATTACTACTTGGGATGAAATGGCATCTAAGTTCAAAGCAAGGTTCATTCCAAGGGGTAGACGGGCTGTTCAAAGAGCTGAACTCTTGGGTTTTCAACAACAGCCCGGAGAACTTTTTCATGAAGCATGGGAGAGATTCAAGGAGCTATGGCGTAGTTGTCCTAACCATGAACAGAAGACCTATGTTTTGCTTGAAGCCTTTGCATCCGGATTGGATGTGCCCACTTCTAATATGCTCAACAATGCCTCTAATGGTGGAATTGGCAAGATGAGAGTTTGTGATATCTCACAGTTGTACGAGGACATTGCCTCTAGTTCCTTGCAACAATCTGAAAAATCACGTTCTAGCTATAGAACATATAAGGAACCAAGTCCTTCGAGTAGTTCTAATGTGTCTAAGGAAATTGTTGCTCAAATTGAAGCAATGGCTAAGAGATTTGATCAACTTGAATTGAAGATAGAGAGAAATTCGTCAAGGAATGTGAATGCTATCCAAGCTCCAAGTCCTTCTTGTGAAATATGTGGAGAAGGCCACTCTTCTGAAGAATGCTATCACACTATGGAGTCGGTGAGTTATTTGAACAATACTCAAAGGTATCCACGTGGTAACCCTTATTCTAATACTTACAACAAGGGTATGAGGGACCATCCTAACTTCTCCTGGAGGAATGGACCTAGTGAGAATCCAATTAATCCCTATGTTTCTTCTAGTAAGCCAATGCGTCCACCGGGTTTTGAGCAACCACAAAAGCCACAAGAGGGTGATTCTGAGACGAATAAACTCTTAAGGCAACTTATCAAGAGTCAAGAAGGCTTAGTTGGCACAGTTTCTCTTCATGACACAGCAATAAAAAATCTTGAGATACAAATGGGGCAAATTGCTTCACACTTGAGTGCTCAACCAAGAAATGGTCTTCCAAGTGATACTATTCCCAATCCTAAGAGAGAAGGTAAAGAAGAATGCAAGGCTCTTACTCTCCGAAGTGGCAAGACTTTACCCGATGTTCCAAGTATGGGTAAGGCTACAACAAAGCCAAAAGACCATGTTGTGGAAGATTCTAACCTCGATGAAGAGGTTGTTGAAGACATTATAGTTGAAGAAGAGGACAACAAGAAGAGGAAGCAAACTGAAGTGACTCTAGATGAGGTGGTGTCAAGCAAGCCCATTGCTCCTGACAACATGGACGAGAAAAAGAGAAAGACCAATACTTCTCCTCCACGATATGTCCCACCACCCCCTTTTCCACAAAGGCTCAAGAAACATCAAGAAGATGGGCAATTCAAGAAGTTCATTGAGATGTTCAAGCAATTGCATATCAACATTCCCTTTGCGGAAGCCTTAGAGCAAATGCCCAAATATGCCAAGTTCATGAAAGATGTACTTTCAAAGAAAAGAAGATTTAATGAGTTCGAAACTGTGGCTGTCACGAAGAGCTTCACTGATGTTATCAAGCAACTTCCGCCTAAGTTAAAGGATCCTGGGAGCTTTTCTATACCCTGTCATGTAGGGGGTAAATTCTTAGGGAATGGCTTGTGTGATCTTGGCTCTAGTGTAAATCTTATGCCGTTGTCTGTGTTCAACAAGTTGGGGTTAGGTGATGCTAGACCAACCACGGTTACCTTACAATTGGCCGATAGAAGCTTGTCTTATCCTAAAGGGATTATTGAAGATGTCTTAGTCAAGGTTGATAAGTTCATATTTCCGGCTGATTTTATTGTACTTGACTTTGATCCGGATAGAGAAATGCCTTTGCTGCTAGGAAGGCCATTTTTAGCTACGGCTAGAACTTTGATAGATGTGGAAAAAGGTGAGTTGACTTTGAGGGTGGCCGACGAGCAAGTCACCTTTAACATGAATCAATTAATGAAGACCCCTCATGTGCATGAAGATTGTTTCTTTCTTGATGTGATTGGTCTTGTCACCCAAGAAGAATTTGAGACCTCTATGATTAAAGATCCACTTGAAGCCGCTCTTCTTGATATTGATTCTGAGGGTTTTGATGTAGTGGAATGCAAGGCTATTATGGATGCAACAACTCCTTATCCTAAAAGGAGGATACCATTTGAGTCACTAGATTTGGGTTCTAATGACCGACCAAAGTTAAAATCTTCTTTAGAGGAACCACCTTCACTTGAGTTGAAGGCATTGCCATCTCATCTACAATATGCTTATTTGGGTTCCAACAATACTCTTCCGGTGATTATTGCTTCGAATCTCACTATTCAGCAAGAGGAGCAATTAGTTGAAGTCTTAAAAGCTCACAAAAGGGCTATTGGGTGGACAATTGCTGATATCAAGGGTATTAGCCCCTCTATGTGCATGCACAAGATCTTTCTGGAAGAGAATCACAAGCCTTCCATTGAACATCAAAGGAGACTCAACCCTATTATGAAGGAAGTAGTGAAGAAGGAGCTTCTTAAATGGCTCGATGCTGGCATTGTATATCCTATTTCTGATAGTTCTTGGGTGAGCCCAGTCCAATGCGTCCCCAAAAAGGGCGGTATGACTGTAGTGGCTAACACCCATAACGAACTCATTCCCACTCGCACTGTGACTGGGTGGAGGGTTTGCATGGACTACCGTAAGCTCAATACGGCTACTCGTAAGGATCACTTCCCGTTGCCTTTCATTGATCAAATGTTGGACAAACTAGCTGGAAGGAAATTCTTTTGTTTTCTTGATGGTTATTCGGGATACAACCAAATAGCAATTGCTCCGGAAGACCAAGAGAAGACTACATTTACGTGCCCATATGGCACCTTTGCTTTCAAGCGCATGCCCTTCGGCCTTTGCAATGCACCGGCTACATTCCAACGGTGTATGATGGCTATTTTTGCTGATATGATAGAGCACACCATGGAAGTGTTCATGGACGACTTCACTGTGTTTGGTGATTCATATGAAGAGTGCTTAGCAAACTTAGCTCGAGTCTTGAAGCGGTGTGAAGATACTAATCTTGTGCTTAATTGGGAGAAATGCCATTTTATGGTGAAGGAAGGCATTGTGTTGGGCCATCGTGTCTCCAAGAAAGGTTTAGAAGTTGACCGGGCAAAGTTAGAGGTGATTGAACAACTTCCTCCACCTATCAATGTTAAGGGTGTGAGAAGCTTTTTGGGTCATGCTGGGTTCTATCGAAGATTCATAAAGGATTTTTCCAAAATCACTAAGCCGCTCTGTGTTTTACTTGAGAAGGATGTTGACTTCAAGTTTGATGATGCATGTTTGAAAGCATTTGAAGAGTTGAAAAGAAGACTTGTAACCGCGCCTATTATTACGGCTCCGGATTGGAGTTTGCCCTTTATAGTGATGTGTGATGCTAGCGATTATGCTGTAGGGGCTGTACTTGGGCAGAAAAGGGATAAAATCTTCCATCCTATTTACTATGCAAGTAAGACACTCGATGATGCTCAAGAAAACTACACTACCACTGAGAAAGAGCTTTTGGCTGTGGTGTATGCATTTGCTAAATTCCGGCCTTACTTGATAGGTGCCAAAGTGGTTGTTCATACTGACCATTCTGCACTACGGTACCTCTTTAGTAAGAAGGACTCTAAAGCAAGGTTGATTCGATGGGTTTTGCTCTTACAAGAATTTGATCTTGAAATTGTGGATAGAAAGGGCTCCGAAAATCAGGTTGCCGACCACTTGTCTAGGTTGAGTACTGAAGCTCAACACGATGGAGATCTTCCTATTCATGAAACTTTTCCGGACGAGCAACTCTTCTCGGTGTGTCATTCTGAAACTCCTTGGTATGCCGACATAGTAAATTACCTTGTGAGTGGAATCATTTCTGAGGGCCTGAGCTATCACCAACGGAAGAAGTTCTTACATGATGTCAAGTTCTATCATTGGGAAGAACCCTTCCTATTTCACTATTGTGCTGATCAGTTGATTCGAAGATGTGTTCCAGAAGGTGAGCAACAAGATGTATTGACGTGTTGCCATTCCTCTGAATATGGAGGCCACTTTGGAGGTACCAAGACTGCTGCAAAAGTCTTGCAATCTGGGTTTTTCTGGCCATCCTTGTTCAAGGATGCGTATGAATTCGCTCTATCTTGTGATCGGTGCCAAAGGGTTGGCAATATCTCTAGGAGGAATGAAATGCCACTCAACAGTATGTTGGAAGTGGAATTATTTGATGTATGGGGAATTGACTTCATGGGACCGTTTCCCAAGTCCTTCAACAATCAATACATTCTTGTAGCGGTGGATTATGTGTCTAAATGGGTTGAGGCCATTGCTTCTCCAACAAATGATGCTAAAGTAGTGGTCAAATTCATGAAAAAGCATATCTTCACTCGTTTCGGTGCTCCACGGGCTGTTATTAGTGATGGAGGCACCCACTTTTGCAACCAGCAATTTAAATCCCTTTTGAAGAAGTATGGAGTGAAACACAAGGTGTCTTTAGCCTACCATCCTCAAACAAATGGTCAAGCTGAGATTTCCAATAGAGAAATCAAGAAAATCCTTGAGAAAACTGTGGGTATCACTCGAAAGGATTGGTCCATGAAGTTAGATGATGCATTATGGGCCTATCGCACCGCCTACAAAACACCTATCGGTATGTCTCCTTATCGGTTGGTTTTTGGGAAAGCTTGTCATCTTCCTGTGGAGTTGGAACACAATGCCTATTGGGCTATTAAAAAGCTGAATTTTGATGAAAAAGAAGTGGGTGACAAGAGGCTCTTGCAGCTGAATGAGCTTGAAGAATTTCGTTTCCATGCTTATGAGAGTTCAAGGCTTTACAAGGAGAAAACAAAGCGGTGGCATGACAAAAAGATTGTCTCTAAGTCTTTTGAGCCAGGTCAACAAGTTCTCCTCTATAACTCTAAGCTGAAAATCTTTCCGGGAAAGTTAAAGTCTAGATGGTCTGGCCCTTTCACTGTGGTTCAAGTCTTTGACAAGGGTGTTGTGGAGCTAGAAGGACAAGATGGTGAGAGATTCAAGGTCAATGGACAGCGGTTGAAGCATTATTGGGGTGGCACGGTAGAGAGGCAAACCATCACTCTACCGCTCACTGATTCCACTTGACAAAGAGAAGAGTCAGGCTGAAGACTATAAATCAAGCGCTTTTTGGGAGGCAACCCAAGTTCTCAACACTTTATCTTTTCATTTTTCTTTGATTTTTGTGTATTTTAGTAGATTTATGTTTGATTTTACCTTTTTGTAGGTAAGAAAGGTTTTCCCATGACTGGACGAATTGCATTGCATTGGAGCTACAAAGTGCATTTTGATACAAGGAGTTGGAACTACAAAGGGAAGTACACCTGAAATTTTGCATTTGAAACTACATGCTTGAATATCATTGCTGTTGCTTTAATGTTTGTCTAAATGGTGAATGTGACTTGAGATGGAATTTGTATGGGGTGAATGAAGATTTAGGATTGACAAATCTATTTTCACCATGTTTGAGTACAGCATGCCACCCTTATGCCTTTTGTTGTGGATCAATGGTTTGTGAAGTGAGTTGGGTGCTATGTGTGGAATTTGGGGTGATTTGGGAATCATTTTATGCATTTTTCTTGTTGTGTGGTGTTGTCATAATGTTTTGATGTGATTGAAGGGTGTGTGATAAGAGTAAGGTACCATTTCTGGAAATTGGGTGAGTTAGGATGATGTGAGAATCTCATTTTGCTGTCAGAATTTTTGTTTGGTTGCTGTCATCCTTTGCTGTTACTTTGCTGTGGCGAAGCTGCAGCAAATGTCTGGTTTTTCTGTGATTTGCTGTGTATCTGTGCTTGCTGTTGCTTTGCTATGGCATACTGAAGGCAAACACATGCCATTTTTTGCCCCTTCTGTGCAGTTTTCTTGGGGTTCGCCCTTGCTTCGCTATAGCAAGGTCAAGGCAAACACATGCCATTTTTTGCCCCTTCTGTGCAGTTTTCTTTGGGTTCGCCCTCGCTTCGCTATAGCAAGGCCAAGGCAAACATATACCATTTTTCACCCCTTCTGTGCATCCCGATAACCACACCCAAAAAAAAAAAAAAACTCAAAAAAAAATTTTCTTAAAAAAAAAAAATTTTTTTTAAATTGACCATCTCACCCTTCTTTCACCTTTCTTTTCCTTCTTTATCCTTATGAACCTACCCCACATATGGCCCACATTCATTTTACAAATTCAAAATCACTTCCCCTTTTGTAAATTCCCTCCTAACTCACACCCTAATTCCATCACTTTCTACTCCTCCGTCTCTCACTCCCGCTCTCTCACTCCAGCTCTCCCAACTCCACTCCACCGTAACTCCACTCCAGATCCGCCGCCGCTGCACCCACAGCTCACCGTCGCCCGCTCCCCACTCCTTCGTCCGACAATACCCCCACTTCCCAGCCCCTCAACCGTCGACCCCACCCCCATTCCTCCTACCGCTTCACCCACTTCACCGCCGCTCACCCCACTTCCCAGCTCTCACCACCGTTTCCTTCCTCTCTCACCGTCGACCATCTGACCCACACACACCCACAGCTCCATCGCCATTCCCCTTCCCCCACCGCTTACCGTCTCAGCGCACCCAACCACCCACGGCCCTCACAATCGAAGTCCCAGCTTCCCCTGTTTTTCCCACTGCCTCTCTGACCCTTAGCTCCCCCTTCGCTCCGCCGTCGATTAAGCTCCTCACCGTCGCTCATTCCTCACCGCCGATCCCTACCTTTACTCTACCGAGGAGTTAATTTCTATTTCCTGTCCTCTTTGGGCTTTGGTCTGATTAGTCTGAGGACTGCTATAGTTGATGATAATAGGGTCTTAAGATTGAATAACAAGGGGGTGGCTGAAGGATTAGTTTGGTGATTTACTAAGTTAGGCTTGGTGATTATTTGTTCATACCTGTAGCTAGTTCTAAGCGACATTCATATCTCCCGTTTTCAATCAATTGTCGCATGCTCATGGTCTAGTAGCTGTTGGTTCAAATTCTGAGGTTGCTTGAATTAGGAATGGGAGTAGTTAGATGGTTTTGATTGGTTTATTTAGGCTTGAAATGATGTGGTTTACTTTGGTGATTAGTGTACTGGACATTCCTGGTTTGGATAACCTTTGAACTGTACAGGGGGATGTCTCTTGTTTCCTTGCATATAAACACATGAATGGCTAATTTGAGAACTGTTGCATCAAATTAGGTGCTTGCACCCTTGTTCCTTGTTTCCTTGCTCTAGAGGTGCTTAATTTGGGAAATCTGGTTCTGAACTGCTTTCATATTCATTGTTTCACTGCCATGAGAATGGCTTTGACATTATTTTTACCAAAGTCAATCTTCAATTTTGAAACCTCCCCTACAAGTTCTCTAATTAGCCTGCATGTGGCAATTGTTTGGAAATCTCTCCAACTCTCGCACTTCATTTTGAACTAAGAAATACTTTCTCAAGTAGATGATTCGGAAATTCTTTGATTGAGTTGTTGCTACTTGGGCAAGTTTGAGTTTATCTGGTAACATTGAAACACCTCTTGACATACTGAAATGCAAAGGCATTAATCTGCTGTTTTGAAAATTTTGGTATTCTTTCTAAAGGCATTACCACTGTAAAGAAATGGTTTTCTATTTTGTGGAACTTGTTTTCCTGAAAAACCAGGCGTTTCAGCTATTATTTCACTTGACTCCATTGCGTAATCATTTGTTGCCAGCCCATATGTTGTTCAATTGAGTTGGAGAGTCACTTTGAGATCATTTGTCTTGATACAAGGAAGTGAGGATAGGCTTAAGTTTGGAATTCTGGTTTGGAAGCTTTGGACGTAGATAGATAGACTTCAAGTTTGGGGGAAATCTTTCTATAGGGTAGTTTATTTTCTTTTTAGGTTTGCCTTTTGCTTCTTCAATGTGTTTGTGTGTTTTCTTCCTGTCCTTGATTGTGCTAGCTCCTTATGCTCTATGTTCACTTGGGGTTACTGATGGTCTCTTCCTTGCTCTTAGACTTCTTGTTTTGGATATGAGCTACTGATGGCTCATTGCACAGTGACTATTCTGCTTTTGAAATAGGTCTTGATTGACATGTTCTACTTGATGTGTTTCCTTCTTGTGGCAAATGTGCTTATTCATATTTGTGGCTTCTTTTGGTCTTATATTGTTGTGACTGTTATGGTGTTAGCTACTGATGGCTATCATGTAAGCTGTTCAATGCCTCCTGCTGAAAATCTGATATGTTTAGACAAAGGGTGTTGTTGCCTTTGGTTTGACTTGTTGATAATTGGTTGCCATTGAGCATGTACTGTTTGATGCATCTGAGACTGCTGTGAATATTACTTGTAAATGTGTCCAGGTTTGAGTGCTGTTTGTGTCCAGGTTTGTGAATGTTTGTGACAGTGGGGACACTGTTGATTTCAAGTTTGGGGGAGGTATATTGTGAAAATTTTAAAATGTGAAAATTTTGAAAGTGAACAGTGAGTGCACAGGTATATACAACCAGTTTTGATGTATAGTTTGATTGAAAAAAGGGGTGAAATAGATGAAATTTCACAAACTTAAGCCTTTGCTTGGGAAAATTTTAGAGAAAATATCTTTTGAATTGGTTAAATTGTTTGTTTAGGATTGCATAAATGGTCCGATGATTGGATAAGCTATTTAGCATTATGCTTGACAGGAAGTTGTGATTAATATGCCTTGTTGAATGAGTTATAATGTTGGAGTGAGTTTCTAAGGAAATCTCTTGAGCATAATCTTGCACTATTGGAGTCAGGGATGTTTTGAAGGTTTTTGTTGAAGAAACTTTTGGTAAACTAGCTTATATACCTATTTTCAAAGGTACAATTTCCAAATCTACTTTAGAGTTTTTCGAAGCTTATTGTGCATCTCATATGGTTTTGAAAAATGATCTAGGCGTTTCGTTAAAAAGCGTTTGAGCCTTTCAAGCTAGCCTACATTGTGATTCTTCCATTTTGAACCCAATCTTGAGCCTTTATAGAAAAACCAATATAAATATTCTTTTTGAAAACCAATTCACTGCCTAACCCCTAACCTGAAAAACCATGATATACCTTGCTTTGAGATAAAAAAAAAAAATCATACAGAAATGAGGGCTGAATAAAGTGTACAGAAGCCAAGTTAGTTCAAATTTGTTGAAAAAAAAAAGAAAAAAAGAAAAAAAAATATGAAAGAAAAAAAAAAGAAAAGAAAAGAAAAGAAAGAAAAAGAAGAAAGGAAGTTAGTTTATTTATCTCAAAGTTTTTGTATTTATTCCCTTTTTCCCTTCCATTCAAAAACCCTAAACCCATGGCCACGTTACAAGCCTAAAAGTCCTTTTGATTTTGATACCATATGAGGTAACTTGTAAGTAGAGAAGGATGAAAAGAGGATAGTGAAGTGGTAGAGTTGAAAATTTGTATATGAGTTGGAGTATTATGTGTGACTGAGATAGAATCCGGAGAAATGTCTTTTGATTCCAAACACACACCCACACTCAAAGGACTCTTGAAAAACTTGCTTAAAGATTATAAGACATTCATCTTGGCATATTCTCTCAAGTTCCTGTTTCGTGTGATCTTTAGAGCAATGAATGAGGACATGAACATATCTGCAATTTAGATAAGCAATTTATGAAGTCATGTTACATGTGTGAATTTGCTTGAGGACAAGCAAAAGCTTAAGTTTGGGGGAGTGTTATTCTCTGGAAATTCTTGTATTTCATCACATTTTTCTCATATATTTGTGGTTTTAAACTTAAATTGTGCATAAGTTTTATACATATGAAGAAAAATGTGATATGTTGAAAATACTTGAAAAAGTGCAAATTTTGAGCTAAATGTATAGGGTTTTAAATTAAATTGAAGAATTGAAAAGCTCATAAAATCCTTCTCTTTGTAGGAGGATGATGACAAGAAATGAAAGCTTACATGGATCCTTGGAGGTGAAGAAAAGAAGAACAAAAGTCAAGAAGGAAAATCAAAGTAGCTTGAAGGTGTCCCCGGTTGCTTTTGCTACGCCACAGCGAAGCAAAAGCGAAAACACATCAAAAATAGGCCTTTCTGACCGCGTACGCTGTGGGTTCGCTATAGCGAAGCGAAAGCGAAAACACATCAAAAATAGGCCCTTCTGACCGCGTACGCTGTGGGTTCGCTATAGCGAAGCGAGGGCGAAGTCGCGATACTGCAACTGTGCGTTTTGAAAAAACTGATGCTTCAGCTGACTTTTTAACCTAATGGGGGCACCGAATTGAAGGGATTCTGCACAAGGAAGAGCTCATGAACCACAAGGAGGCTTCTTGGAGAGCAAGAGGAGGATTTTAGGGTTTCTTGGAGGAGATTCTTGGAGAAAATCAAGATTTTTCTGGTTTTTCCCTTCTTTTTCTGGTTTTTCCCTTCTTCTCTTCCCATTTGCTGATATGGTTTTGAGTTTTATGTTGAGTTGTTGGTTTGTATTGACTATGAGTGGCTAAAACTCTCATTTAGGATTACTTCTACTCATTGTATGGATTAAAACTACTATATTTTCTTGCTTTTGCTAGTTGTTGAGAATATATGTTGATTTTTCTCTATGCTTAATTACTATCTTGTGCTTGATCACCACATGATTAGTTTAGTTCAATTGAATGATGCTTGAGAGAGCTATTTTGGTTGTAGAACTTGAGAAAAATCATGTTAGACTTGAAGTTTAGGGATTAAATGGATGGTTTGTTGTTAGAATAGAGATATATCTAATAACCTAGCATAGTCTAATGAAGAATTGATTTGGGAAAGATGATTTTCATTAATGATAGACAAGAGATTGAGCATTGTTAATGAAGATTAAAAATCATTCTTGACTTGAGAGAGCTTGATTGATGATCTTAGAATCTTTGACTAGCATATGGACTCACACAACTAGCATAAGTGAATTAATTGCATAGTTTTATGAAATACAATGAGGAAGAAGTAATCCTAAGCCTTTAAACCTTGAAGTAGAATCAATTTTACAATCACCTTTGTTTTACCTTATTGTTTTTAGCAAATTTCCTTACTTGACATACTCAATTTCAAATGATTTCATTCAACCTAGTTAAGAATATAGTTACAATAATTAGCTCACTTTCGTCATAGTCCTCGTGGGAATGATCTTTACTTATCATTTTATTACTTACGACCCGTGCGCTTGCGGAAGCTAAACAGCGAACAGTTGCAATACATGGAAGAGAGTGAAACACAAACATTTTAATTATCTTGAGAGAAGAGTGTAAACACTTCAGTTGTGAGGAATATTTTATTGTTATTTGTCTTTGCTAAGTTATTTGCATGTCTACTTGCAATTTTTTTTAGAACAGGAAGCTTCATTTTTTAAAATTTGAATTACTTCCAATTTTGTATTGATTGCTTTAAAGTTTTGCTTTCATGCTTTATTTGGTTGTTTAAGAATTGAAATCTTGAGCACAATATTTGGTACAAGTGTGGGTATAATAACTCTCCATATTTTTTATATTTAAAAGAGATTTTGAAGATAATTAGAGAGTTATCTATGTAATTTTAGAAGATTTCTATGAGATTTTATTATAAGATTAAATCAATGTTGAGAAAATATTTAAGGGATTTTATTGAAAATATCATAATTTTATACTAAGTTGAATTAGGTAATAGGTAAATGAATAAATAAATTATAATAAAATTTTATTTAAAAAAATATAGATTTTATTAGTTAGTACTATCCTTATTACTTATTATTAGTATAGTAGATAGTAGATGTGCCCTTTTTGTCTTGTTTGGTTCATGAAGTTAGGTTAGGTGAATTAATTATAAGTGGATAAAAATGCCCTTCTACATATTTTCTTTCTTTTTTAATAATGTATTTATTAATAATAGTTATTTGTAAAATTATTATTTATAAAATAATTATTCTAATAATTATATACACTTCTTTCACAATGTATTTATTAATAATAATTATTTATAAAATTATTATTCTAACAATGATATATATAAAACAAGACTCTCCAAGTATTGGTAAATAAAAAATATGATGCAAATAATATTATATAATAATTATTAGATATATATATTAACATAATAGTATATGGCTTGAATGTCCTCTGTAACTGTTTCGTTTTGAGCTCGTGTTCTCTATTTCGTTTTCTTTAGAAATATCAAAAGAACTCTATGGATAAATTTGTTTAATGGTGGAGCAAAGTTTCTCTTTCCTCCTAAAAACCTCAATTTTGGAGGGGTGAGAGATGGGGGAGGAGACCAGAAAAAGACAAAAATTTCACTCCTCCCCTCCCCTTCAATTTTTGAATCAAACAGTTATCTCATCTTTTTATACCTCACCTCTCCTATCCTCACCTAGAAAAACTTTCAACCAAACAGAGCCTTTATGTCTTTGACTTCTTTCAGCTACACGGGGATGACCCCGTTTTATAATTGGGTTTAAAGACCTAAGAACAGGAAGCGAGGAGCTACGGCCTACGGGATTGGGGAGAAAAAGAGGGCAGCCCCCATTGACCATTTTTCCCTTCGTCTCTTTCATTGGAAAACAGAGGAGAGAAGGAGCCACCAAAAAGCACTGTAGATTATCATCCTCATCGCATCATCAAAGCCAGAAAAAGGGAGAGTTTGATCCAGAGAGTCAGAGAGGGAAATGAACACGCTTCAAGGCTGGGCTTGGGGGAGGCGATTTCAACTCAGCTCTACATCTTCTTCCCC
Organism: Inga laurina; assembly: GCA_963855925.1. Taxonomy (NCBI): domain Eukaryota; kingdom Viridiplantae; phylum Streptophyta; class Magnoliopsida; order Fabales; family Fabaceae; genus Inga; species Inga laurina. Next base: position 4,680,075 of record OY979707.1, read on the forward strand.
AGGTCCGACAAGTGCTCGGAGAGCGAGAACAAAGCGGAGTGAGGATCGACTTCATTGAGCTGAACCAAAGAAGGACGGGGAAGACGAGCTTGACCGAAGAAGGAGCGGCGACTGTGGATTGTCTTCAACTTCGAGGAGAGTGAGCTTTAAACCGAAGAAATCCAAATCGAAAAGAACTGGGGCGGCGTTGATTCATCTTCATCGGCGACTGGACCTTCTTCTTCATCCATTGTCGACCGGAGAGAGAGAGCCGCTGTTCATTTTCTTCCTTACACCACCGTTTTATTCACAGCTTCGGTTTTGTCAATCTGAAGCTGTCAAAGGGAGTAGGCAATAGCAGCGTTGCAATGTTTTGTTCTCTTCCCTGTTTATTAGTCTCCGTTTCTTTCTATCTATTTTATAGATTTAGAACTGAATTTTGCCCGCTGCTGTGACGTCGGTTAAAGCCTTGCGTGGCTAATTGGTTTTGAACCTAGAGCAGCAGCTATAAACATATTTGGATATTTGATAATTTATGAACTAATTAATTATAAGGAAAATCCCATTTAAATACCATTTGAAATAGCAAAACCCATAAAAGTCTTTTATAACATCTAAAAAACAGAAAAGTGATCTGAGATGTTTCAGGGATATTGAAGTTTAAGGCTAAAGACCAAAATACCCTCCACATTCATTTACTCACACACAGATTCCTCACAGGCAAAACCCGAACCCCTGGCCATCATCATCGTCCGCAAATCAGCAAGCATGGGTGGAAGTCGTCCCTAAATCGATGAATGTTTGATCTTTTTCCTTATTCAGAGTGGTTGCCGTTCTCTTTTCTTGCCGCCGATGTCGATGTGATGAGTGATTGGATGTTTTGGATCCCGATCTGTCTCTCTTTAGTCCACAAATCTTTGTCGCTCTCTTCTCTGGTCTCCTTCTCTAAGCTGTCTTCCCTCTATCGGCAGCATAGGTGCTTCGCCGTCTTGGATCTGTCTTCCCATCTTGCCCAGACGCGGAGAAGAAGATGAACTGAAACTTAATGCTGAGAGAGAGAGAGAGATCAGTATAATATGGCTCCCTCTGGAATAGCGTGCTTGAATTTCAGCATGTGAAATCGTAATGTTAACTTGACATTTTCTAATGTATATTGTAGTTGCTGTCATGAAGGTTCTGGTGTTTTGTGAATTCTATTGCTGCACTTGTCATTTCCATTACAACTGTTGTTAATGGTGACAATTTATTGTAATTAAAGCATACATGAAGAAACACCTTATTTTAGGTTCATGACTTGTATGGATTGGATGTACATTGAATGAGTAATGTCAATTTTCCATTTGATACTTCGTCTATAAGTTGCTGTCATGAGAATAGGAATGACAAGGTTTTTAATGATTTTAGCGATATTGGTAATGAGAATGACAACTTAATATTTCCAAACATTGTGTGGAAGTGTTTGCTCAGAAGGGGGGATGCTGACAAATGAAGTAATATGATTAATAAAGTTTTTAATGGGTTTGACGACAAGGGTAATGGAAATGACACTTTAATATTTCCAAACATTAAGTATGGAAATGATTGCCTAAAAGGGGGAACGCTGACAAATTCAGTAATGTGATTAACAAAGTTTTTAATGAGTTTGACAACAAAGGTAATGGGAATGACAACTTATTATCTCTAAACATTAAGTGTGGAAGTATTCTCCAAAATGGGAGAATGCTGACGAGTTCAATAATGAAAATGACAGCGTTAGTAATGGTTTTGACAAGAATGGTAATGGGATTGACAACTAACCCTAACCAACTTTGTGAGTGAAAGTGTTGGCCTAAAAGAGGAGAATGCTGACAAGTTCAATAATAGAAATGACAAAGTTAGTAATGATTTTGACGAGAATGGTAATGATTTTGACAAGTTAGCCTAACCAACTTTGTCATTGGATGGAAGTGTTGGCCCAAAAAGGGAGGACGCTGACAAGTTCAATAATGGAAATGACAGTCTTTTAATAGTTTTGACGAATTCGGTAATGGGGTTGACAAGTTAGCATATTACCATTTTTGTCAGAACCATTACTAATTTTGTCATTTCCATTATTGAACTTGTCAGCGTCCTCCTTTTCTGGACCAACACTTCCACCTAATGACAAAGTTGGTTAAGCTAACTTATCAATCTCATTACCATTCTCGTCAAAAACATTAAAAGACTCGTCATTTCCATTATTGAACTTGTTAGCGTCCTCCCTTTTTGGGGAAACACTTTCATTGACAAAGTTGGTTAGACTAATTTGTCAATCTCATTACCATTTTCGTCAAAACCATTAAAGACTTGTCATTCCTATTATTGAACTTGTCAGCGTCCTCCCCTTTTGGGAAAACACTTTCAATGATAAAGTTGGTTAGACTAATTTGTCATTCTCATTATCATTCTCGTCAAAATCATTAAAAGACTTGTCATTTCCATTTTTGAACTTGTCAGTATCCTCTTCCTTTGTTGTACTCAAATAAAGTCACCGATCAACTTCTTCCCAGCATGCGTCGATTTCACAATCAAACAAATAGGTGTGTGTGTTTAACATCCTCTTCCTTTGTTGTGCTTTTACATCTTCAATATGAAAATTGGATTTTTTTACAATTTTGAAAGCCATCTTATTGGAATGTTTAAATATACTTCAACAATATCAAATGCTTAACTAATATTTAGAAGCATTAAATTGTATATTCATTTTGAATTCTCACATTAAAATTTAATTCAGTTTTATCACCATACGCTAAATACCATTCATATAACCAATATGTTTTAACATTCAAACATCTCTAGCCAAATTTTCATATCCAAATCAAACAAAACTCCTTTAGACAGCAAGACTTTTTAATCTGGAAATTTTTCATATTTAAGAATAATACTTAAATGACCATTTCTCAAGTTGGAAGTATTAACTGTAATGATACAAACATTTATAAATACATGTATGTAGTTCAGCCTAGAAAGTTAAAGAAAGGTATATGTGCTTCTTACACAACAAAAGTGCATAATAGCGTACTGTTGAAAAAAGATACTATAGTTTTAGTAAATTTACATACACAGTAATAGTACATCACAAAAGGCCACTGCTACGATCAGTATACAAGATCAGTGACCAAAATAACAACTTTACTATGTCACCCCAAAATGCAGTGCTTGGTTACTAAGTTAGACAACAGATGTTAATCTCTTTACAACAATGGTGAATTCTAAAAAAATAATTGTTTGAGGAAGACCAAAAAGTTACATTAAGAACAGAATTATGTCAGTCATATCCTCTTGGTCTAGGTCATTTATGAAGTCATCAATCTCAATGCATCCTCCCTCTTGCTATTCATTTCATGGCTAACCATCCACCCACCACAATAACTTGTAGCTGCAAAATAATGTCACAGTTTAATTTAATTGAAATGAAGGAATCTCTTACAACTCAAGCTATTTCATTTAAGGGGCCAAACTCTGAATTTAATAATCCAAATACATATTATTGTGGACAGTAGCCCTTTTAGAGAAACCACTCATAGAAGATAATACATATTGTTATGTACAATATATAACTAAAAGAGTCTCATTTGTACAAATAAATTCCACTAGGGTAGATCATAACAATTCAGTGAAACTCGTGGAACATTTCAAATCTTACTTCGAGTCACATACATCAAGAGATTAGAATGCATGTGACTATAATATGCCATTCAATTTAGTGGTAATCATGTTTCAAAGGCAAAATATTGAAAATCCTTTACTAGGGGCACTGTTTTGCATGAAGCAAATCAATGACTCCCCTTTTAAGAACATAGCTAATAAAACTAAAGAAAACTTAAAGCTCACCTATTTTATCTATGCAGATTCAAATTCAACTGAGTCAATTGCCAGAGACTTCGACAGTATTTATAAATATGAGGATTTCATGGACATACACAATCATTCTTTTTTACGAAATCTAACAATAGGACTGAAAATTTTAAGAGTTTAGATGACCTTGATTGCTACAAATTATTTCCCAATATGACCAAGCATGTAAAGAAAGCAGAGTGTGCAATAAAAAATAAAATTCCAAAGCCAGCCATGATAAATTACTACATCGATTAAAAACAATAAATTATGAACAATATTATTCAATGGACAACTACTTACTCTTTATTCTCTCTTATGATAATTAAAAAGCCAAAAAGCCCTTCTATTTCACTGAAAATTTAAGGCATATGAATTTCATTACTGCTGCTCTTGACAGAATCCGTTTTGGGATTCACAAAAATAGTAATGGTGTTGACAAAGTCTGTAATGGAATTGATAAAACACCAGAGTCATGTTGACAGCAACAATTCATAATATATTAAATAGCAACTTGACATTACTCATTCCAAGTACATCCAATGCATATAAGTCATAAACCCAAAAGAAGGTGTTCCTTTATGTATAATTTAATTACAATAAGTTGTCACCATTAACAAGAGTAGTAATGAGAATGACAAGTGCAGTAATGAAAGTTACAAAACACCATATTCTTCATGACAACAACTAACGAGGAAGCACTGTTCTTACAACACAAAACTGAATGATTTTACTTCTTACTACAAAGACTTGAACAAACAAGCTACAATATATCGAATGCAACACAAATGACAGCTAAAAGTACAAATGCAGGATATAACACGGTTTCAACTACAAATTTCAACAAGAACTACTCTATAGGTCAGCAACATCACAGAGACTATACTTTAGATGTTAGAAGAAGAAGAAAAAAATAACCAACACAAAAAATCTATAGATCTATTACTAACCACTAATAATATTCAAGATGTTCTTTGGCTGGCGGGAACTGGCATATGACTATGCAACTGCTTCCACTCACGATTGACGCTTCGAGGATGTCGCCGCCGTTGCCCCACTTTTTCCCCTGTAATGCCGCCGAAGACGATAACCCTTATAGGAAACAGACAAACCGAGATTTCATTGCTGAGAAATCCAAAATTGATGTGTTTGATTAAAAGTTAAAAGGGGCATTTGGGTCTTTAGCATTAAACTTCAATATCCCTGATTCCTACCATATGCCTTATCTATCTTTTTCAAGTTATAGAAGACTTTTGTGGGTTTTGACATTTTAAATGGTATTTAAATGGGATTTTCCCTTAGTTATATTTAATATTATTTTGTTTACTTGATTTTATATTATTTTATTTATCTAATGCTTGATCACCACTAGTAAAAAATTGGGGAATTTAGATTAGATTTGAAAGAGGGATGTTAATTCAACCATGTGATTAAATAATGTGGGAAAAAAACTTATTCTAATTTATCAATATGATAGGAATATACTTATTGGACCCATATAATCATATTAGATTGAATTTAGACATTTATTGTATGTTAAGTAAATTAGTTAGTAATAATAATTTTAACTTGAGAGAAGGGTGTGAGTAATTGGGAGATATGTATATCGAACTAAACTCTAAATTAACAAATTAACATTAAGTACATTTATTTTAGGTAATTACATGCTCTAAGACTTGAAAAAAGAGATTAGCTACTCTAAGTTGTTTTTATTATTTAAGGCATTTATTTTAGCACTTATACTTTTGATTAAATTGATTTTCAAATTCAATTTTCTTCTTTGATTTGCTCAACTTAAATTAAAGGGGAATTTTAATGCCTAATTATAAATTATCTTGAATCACTGTGGGATGATATTGATTTGCTACAATACTATTTTCACGAACCGTTCACTTGCGGTGCTAAATTAAAATTTAGGTGAGCTATCAAATGAACCGGTAGAAACAGCAGAAAATCTAGACATGGGTGAGCTATCAAATGAACCGGCAGAAGCAGTAGATGATCCAAACATGGGTGAGCTAGCAAATGAAGCGGCAAAAGTAGTGGAAAATCAAGACATGGGTGAGCTATCAAATGAACCGGTAGAAGCAGTAGATGATCCAAACTTGTGTGAGCTAGCAAATGAACCGACAAAAGCAGTGGATGATCCAAACTTGTGCCAACTAGCAAATGAACTGGCAAAAGAAGTGGATGATCCAAACATGCGTGAGCTAGCAAATGAACCGCCAGAAGTAGTGGATGATCCAGACATGGGTGAGCCAACAAAAGAAGCAAATGAATCGGCAAAAGCAATGGATGATCTAGACATGGGTGAGCCAGCAAATGAAGCAAATGAACCGGTGACAGAAGCAATTGATGATCCACACTTGTGTGACCTAGCAAATGAACCAACAGAAGCAGTGGATGATCCAAAAATGGGTGAGCTAGCAAATGAACCGGCATAAGTAGCGGATGATCCAAACATGGGTAAGCTAGCAAATGAACCAACAAAATATTCAGACATGGGTGAGCTAGCACATAAATCGGCAGAAGCAGTGGATGATCAAAACATAAGTGAGCTAGCACATGAACCTGCAGAAGCAGTGGGAGATTCAAACATGGGTGGGCTAGCACATGAATCGGTAGAAGCAGTGGATGATTCAAACATGGGTGGGCTAGTAAATGAACCGGTAGAAGCAGTGCATGATCCAGACATAGGTGAGTTAGAAAATGAAGCAAATAAACCAGCACTATAAGTAGATGATCTAAATATGGGTGAGCTAGCAAATGAAGAGGCATAAGCAGTGGAAAATCAAGACATGGGTAAGTTATCAAATAAACTGGTAGAAGCAGTGGATGATCCAAACTTGTGTGAGCTAGAAAATGAACCAGCATAAACAGTGGAAAATCCAGACATGGGTGAGCTAGCAAATCAACCGGCAAAAGCAGTGGAAGATCTAGACATGGATGAGCACGCAAATGAACCATCAGAACTAGTGGATGATCCAGACATGGGTGAGCTAGCAAATGACACAAATGAACCGGCAGAATTAGTGGATGATCCAAACATGGGTGAGCTAGCAAATGAAGCAAATGAACCGGTAGAAGCAATTGATGATCCAAAATTTTGTGAGCTAGCAAATGAACTGGCAGAAGTAGTGGATGATCCAAACATGGGTGAGTTAGCAATGAACAAGTAAAATATCAAGATATGGGTGAGCTAGCAAATGAACCAGTCGAAATAGTGCATGATCCAAATATGGGAGAGTTAGCAAATGAACTGGTCGAAACAGTGGATGATCCAAACATGGGTGAGCTAACAAATGAACCAATAGAATATCCAGATATGGGTGAGCTAGCAAATGAACCGGCAGAAGTAGTGCATGATCCAAACATAGGTGAGCTAGCAAATGAACCTGCAGAAATAGTGGATGATCCAAACATGGGTGAGCTAGCAAATGAACAGGCAGATGCAGTGGATGATCCAGACATGGGTGAGCTAGCAAATGATTTGGAATAAGCAGTGGATGATCCAAACATGGGTGAGCTAGCAAATGATTTGGAATAAGCAATGGATGATCCAAACATGGGTGAGCTAGCAAATAAACTAGTAGAATATCCAGATATGGGTGAACTAGCAAATAAACTGATAGAAGTAGTGCATGATCCAAAGTTGGGTGAGCTAGCAAATGAACCGACAGAAGCAATGCATGATCCAAACATGAGTGAGCTAGCAAATGAACCGGCAAAAGCAGTGGATGATCCAGACATGGGAGAGCTAGCAAATGAACCGGCAAAAGCAGTGGATGATCCAGACATGGGAGAGCTAGCAAATGAACTGGAATAAGCAGTGGATGATCCAGGCATGGGTGAGCTAGCAAATGAACTAATAGAATATCTAGACATAGGTGAGCTAGCACATGAATCGGCAGAAGCAATGGATGATCCAAACATGGGTGAGCTAGTAAATGAACCGGCAAAAGCAGTGGATGATTCAAACATGGGTGAGCTAGCAAATGAAGAGGCAGAAGCAGTGGAAAATCCAGACATGGGTGACCTAGCAAATGAAGCAGTAGAAGGAGTGGATGATCCAAACTTCTGTGAGCTAGCAAATGAACCAACAGAAGCAATGGAAAATCCAGATATAGGTGAGCTAGCAAATGAACCAGCAAAAGGAGTGGAAAATCCAGACATGGGTGAGCTAACAAATGAACCGACAGAAAGAGTGGATGATCCAATCATGGGTGAGCTAGCAAGTGAAAAAGCAAAAGTAGTGGCTGATTCCAACATGGGTGAGCTAGCACATGAACCAGGAGAAGCAGTGGATGATCCAAACATGGGTGAGCTAGCACATGAACTGGCAGAAGCAGTGGATGATCCAGACATGGGTGAGCTAGCAAATGAACCGGCAAAAGCAGTGGATGATCCACACATGGGTGAGCTAGCATTTGATGCAGCAGAAGTAGTGGATGATACAAGTATGGGTGATCTAACAGTTGAAGCAGTGGATGATACAAGTATGTGTGAGCTACTAGCAGAAGAAACAAAGCCACATGATACTCCAAAAGGAAAGCTAGAAGAAGACTTGTTTTGATAACTGGAAAATCCAAATATACTAGACATTGCACTATAGTGAGAGCTACTAGTGTTGGATGCTGAATTGAAAACATTTGCCACTGAACTAGATGGTAACATTGAACTCCCTGAAGAAATAGTTGTATTTCCACTTGACCCAAATAAAGGAGATGATGCAGATGATCCAAATGGAGTTGACTGACTGTGAGTAAAACTTGCTAACACACTCGTAGCAACAAATCCAGACAAAGATGTGCTTGAGCCAAATAAAACATTCTTTTCATTTTCAGTTAATTTTTAAATGAATACCTCAGCAGTAGAGCTTGATTCTGTGGCTGTGGTGGCATTAAGGACATTAGCTGATTCTTGACGTGTCTCTTCAATTTGTCTCTGAGCCAGTTTTGCCACAAGATCTTTCTCAAGTATAAGCCTTTGGACAGTTTTCCCTTCTTCTATCAGCATTCTTTTCAGTTTAGCACATTCACCCTGTAGAAATAGCTAAAGCTTCAACATAACAGTAATGGAGTGATTTAGTTGTTGTGTCAAATTCAACTAATGGTAAACCAAAAAAAGAACAACCCACACACACACACATTTAATAAATAATTGTTCGCAATTCTTCACATAATACAGACACTGAAGGAACTAAAAGTAAAATTACTCTTATCTTCACATCAGTCTTAAACCAAAATATGTAGCCTTAACTAACAGTGCAGCTCGTCTCAAATTCCATACAAAACATGGACCACAGTCTAGTTCTTTATAAATTTCCGTTTAATTTTTATAAATTTCCTTTTAATGTTGAAATATTTGATCATGATATATATTTACTATTAAATTATAGAATAATCAAATTTACCCATGCGACAGCAAAGCATGCAGTTTTTATTTTCTAACAAGACAATATCAGAAACAGAAAATAAAAGTCTTTTGAATAAAATCAAAGTTAAAAAGTACAAATATGATCCATCATATACTCCTTTTATTTTTAAGTGTCTTTTTTAGTGATCCAAAATCAAAAAATACCTTTTAAAACAATTAACCAGGTATCAATCAGTGTTAAAAACACTTAAAAGATGTGATTATTTGCTCAAAAACTAAATATAATCATTTCATCTCAAAAGCTGTAAATGTTACAGACGGTCAGAAAGATGCTTCCCTTGGCTTTTAAATAATAAACAAGAAACTTAGAATATACGCCAGGAACACACAATGTGGGGAAGAAATAATACTCATATAAAGCAAAACATTCCTAATCGTCTAAAGATTTGATTTACTTCTCAAGATCAGAGTTTTCTGCCTGAGGGATAAACCGGGATGAGGAATGAAATTATTAGGTAGTTTCAGCATATAAAATGCATGTATATTAAGCTAATGGTGAATAAATTTGCAAGCAAGTCAATGTGAATTTTATTGAAAACTTTGACTAATGCATGATCAGTTTAGTCTGCTTCTGTAAATTGCATCAGTATGTTTTTCTTTCTTTCTTACTTAAATACCTCAGCTGCAGCAGAACTTGATGCTGCAGTTGCGGCAGAATTAAGGGCATTTAGGGCATCAGCAAACTCTAGCTCTTTTTCTTCTACTTGTCTCTTTGCACTTTGTCTTGTCTCCTGATATTCCTGCTTTAGCAACAGCACATGCTCAAGCTTTTCTTGCAACTCTTTCTTCACTTTAATCCATTCAATCTAAACATAATAATATACAAATTAATGGTCACTTAAATGCTTCAGCTCATCCTAAAATATTCCTTCAGTACACGTAATATACTATTATAATTTCTGTATCAATAAAAAAAGACATTAGGTGAGGTGACATAGTTTGGGTATGTCTTACAGACAAAGGTGTACAAACATTAATTTTGACTATCTTAAATATAAGAGCAGATAATAAAGTGTAGAAAGCAGAAGGGAGAAACAACATACAAAGGTACAGCAATAATCCAACCATTCCTTGGATTACATCTGCTTCAATGTATCCGTATATTATCCCTTTTCTTCTAATGAGCTTCAAAGACTTAATCATTGGTCAAAACTTTTATAATGTAATTTTGGACAAATCCTTCATTGTTAGAGCTTTTGGAAATATTAGCAATAAAATTTTTCTGTTAAAAGATTATGTAGAATAAGATAAATAAGATAACATGCATTATCAAATGAGGGAGACAAACTAAAAAGATGATAAAATAAAATAATGAGAACTGCAATAATTACCTCAGCAATTTCAGAAGCATTAAGGAGATTGGCTAACTCCAACTTCTCTTCAACTTGTCTCAAAGCACTTCGTCTTATCTCATCATATTCCGTCTTTAGCAACTGCAGAAGCTCTCTTTCTTTTTGCAACTCTCTCTTTGTTTTGATCCATTCATTCTAAACATGAAAGTTGCCCATTATTACATCTTAAACCATTGTTTAAGTACACATGTTATATTATTATAATTGCTCCTAATCAATATATAGAATCATTTAGAGAGGAGACTTGGGGTTAGACTTCAAATCACAGGGATAAAAACACTGCCAGGATCTAGTCTATGAAAGAAGCACAAACCAAATTGTAAATATAATTATAACAGACAGAGATAGAGAGGAAAATGATGCTAAAACAGTAATCCTTGTTGAGATTGGAAGGTACTCCACTGGTTTTTACACCCAAATTACCAACAATATGCTTCCCCATCTCTCCCTAATGTCTGAAGGCCACTTTTTATAGGAAATTAACACAGTAACAGAAAGGCAACACTCATTACAATCTCACGCCAGCTCATCCCTAAGACCTAGCCCTGACACACAGTCCTCAAGGTTGAGCCAGATACGCAAAATAAAGAAACACATGGCATAACCTTGTGTTGCCTCCTTACAAAAATAAACGGAGAATCATCTGGCACTGCAAATTCCATTGGAGGAAAAAACAAGCAAAAATGAAGTTACTCAGCATCGTCTTTCCACATTAAGATTAAGAATTAAAAATAAATCAGGTAAGGAGGAAGACACATTATTTGCCACACAGGAAAGAAAAGAAATATCTTCCAACACATAGCTGTTCCCTTGTTTTATGTTCAGAACCCTCTCCCTTTTATTCCATTTCTTCTGTCTTTTCTTTTTCTGTCCGAATCTTCGGTGGAAGCTTGTGTTTGGTTAGGCTGAGATTTGAGCTTGAACAAGTTTGTTATAGAAAGCACCTTCCTATTGCTACGTAATCAAACACAAGCTTCCACTGAAGATTTAGGCACCTTTCTATAGAAGGCACTAAACACAATTTCCTTTCCATTGAATTAGATCATCATTCCTACTTCCCACTGTTACCCTATCAGAACAATAAAAATTCTTCATCTTTCAGCCTTCTTTGTAGAGCATTGTCATTGTTTTAAATTAAAAAAAAAAAAAAAAATCCTGTGTTTTGCTTTTCACATTGATCACAGTTCCTTGCAAAATAGTTCATTTTGTTCCGTTGTCAAAAAAATGATAGACACATGTTATAATATCAACGGAAAAAAATACTAACAGGGCTAGTACCTCAGCAAGATCAGCTCTAGTTGTCTCATACTTGGCATTGTTTTGAGCATCAACTAATTCTCGACTTATCTCTTCAATTCGTCTCTTATCCAGTTGTGCCTCATCATCTTTCTCAAGTTTAAGCTTTTGGACAAGTTTTTGCTCTTCTTCCAGCAGTGTCCTTAGTTTATCACATTCACTCTGCAATATTAGCTGTAGCTTCAACACAACAGTAATAAACTAATAGTCTTTTTGAAGAGAATAGGAAGACTGAATTATTGTTTTTGATATATTTCATAGGTAGATTACATCTATATATACAGAATCAGGCGTACATTTGGTCGTAACAAGTTACTGTACACTCGAAGAAAATTAAGACTAATTTTTCCTAAATTATCGCCTACAATGTTGGATATTGAAATCGCTCCCTCATTTTCTGACTTTTTCTCTTTCAATTTCGGTATTCTACACTCCCCCTCAAGTTGGACTGTAGATATTAATCAAGTTCAACTTGCCAATCAAATACTCAAATTTGTCCTTGAGCAGTCCTTTAGTGAGAATGTCTGCGGTCTGTTCTTTGGATGGTATAAACCTTAGATCAACAATACCTTCATCAACTTTTTCCCTTATAAAATGTCTATCTATCTCGACATGTTTAGTTCTATCATACTGAACTGGATTATGAGAAATATGAATTGCAGCCATATTATCACAATAGACTTTGATCGGTAGATTTATACATTTCCTCAAGTCTTCAAGAACACGTTTTATCCATATACCCTCACAGATTCCCAATGACACAGCCCTGTATTCAACTTCAGCATTGCTTCTCGCAACAACAGTTTGCTTTTTGCTTCTCCATGTGACCCAGTTACCCCACACATATGTACAATAACCAAATGTGGATTTCCTGTCATCTTGATCACCTGCCCAATCTGCATCTGTAAATAATTCTACAATCCGTTTGTCAGTTTTCTTAAACAGCAAGCCACGTCCTGGAGATCCCTTCAAGTAACGAAGGATCATGTATACTTCATTCAAATGTTTCTGTTTAGGATCATGAGAATGCTGGTTGACCACACTTACTGCAAAGGCAATGTCTGGTCTGGTATGAGACAGATATATTAGTTTTCCTACCATCCGTTGATAATTCCCCAAGTCTGCTGCCTTACCAAGATCTGCATCTTCATCTATTTTATCAATCCGCATAGGTGTGTCACTAGGTCTGCAACCTGTCATCCCAGTTTCCTTCAGAAGGTCGAGTACATATTTCCTTTGGAATATATAAATTCCTTTATTGGATCGGGTAATTTCCATTCCAAGAAAGTACTTCATTTCTCCAAGATCTTTGATCTGAAATTCTTGTGATAGGGCCATCTTGATTTGATTGATTTCTACCTCATCATCTCCTGTAAGAACTATATCATCAACATATACAGCTAGAACAGCCATCTTACCCATATGATGTTTGACAAACAAAGTATGGTCGCTCTTTCCTTGAGTAAAACCATGTCTCTTCAGAACCCGGGTGAATCTGTCAAACCAAGCACGCGGAGATTGCTTTAACCCATATAAAGATCTCTTTAACATGCAGACTTGGCCAGCCTTTTTTCCTGGGAACCCTGGAGGTAACTTCATATACACCTCTTCCTTGAGTTCTCCTTTGAGGAAAGCATTTTTAACATCGAGCTGGTGTAGATTCCAATCTAAATTCACTGCAATAGATAAGAGAATTCTGATGGTATTTAACTTGGCTACTGGAGCAAATGTTTCAGTGTAATTTTCCTCATATACTTGCGTAAAGCCTTTTGCAACCAATCTAGCTTTGTATTTCTCCAGAGTTCCATCTGCTCTATACTTAGGAGTGAACACCCATTTGCACCCAACAGGCTTCTTCCCTCGTGGTAGATCTACTACATCCCATGTCTTATTATGCTTAAGAGCTTCTATTTCCTCCAAGATAGCTTGTCTCTACTCAGGTATAGCCATAGCCTCATCAATAGTGTCTGGTATCCTGATTTTATCAAGATGAGATACAAATGCATTGTTTTTAGATGAAAGGACCTTATAAGAGACAAATTTCTCAATGGGATATCTAATAGATGATTTGGGTTATCTAGGTTGTTTTCGCACTGCAATGGGAAGATTAAGATCAGAACCTTCTATTTCTCCTGGACCTGGTACCGACTCTTGGTGAGTGCTAATAGCTTGTGACTCATTACCTCTTTTGTGTCGTCGTATGTAGGTATTACCCCACATATTTTTTTCTTCCCCTGGATTTGGCACATTATCAGAGTTATCAAGGTTATCAGGATTATCAAGGACATTAGGAGTAGTTTGGGTATTAGGAGTAGGTTCTATGTAGGTAGGTATATAAATTGTGACTGTCTGGTCATCCGATGGTGTCTCTTTTGTCTGAAATTCACTATCTTTCTCCCCCTGAATTGCAGACAAGGCATAATAGGGAGAAGTTTCATGGAAGGTGACATCACATGTAACAAACAAACGTTTGGAGACCGGATCATAACACTTGTATCCTTTTTGGGAATGAGAGTAGCCAAGAAAGGTACAACGAAGGGCTCTAGGATCCAGTTTGTTAGTGTTATAGATGTGAATATATGATGTACAGCCAAACACCCGTAGTGGCAGGGTATTTTCAAGATATGGGATGTTGTAGTATTTGTGGAGGAGTTGAAGTGGTGTTTTGTAAGACAGTGGTCTGCTTGGCATTCGGTTAATGAGGAGTGTAGCAGTAAGGATAGCATCATCCGAATGATATTTCGGAACGTTACTACTAAACATGATAGCTCTAGCAGTTTCAAGAATATGACGATTCTTTCAATTCGCAATACCATTTTGTTGGGGCGTATTGGGACAAGTGCTTTTGTGAATAATGCCATTTTCGGTTAGAAAGGTGGATAGGGTTTGATTGAGGTATTCAATTCCATTGTTAGTATGTAGGATTTGGATTTGGGTTTGGAACTGAGTTTGGATCATTTTGTGGAAGTTGAGGAAAGTTTGATATACTTCTGTTTTATCCTTTAATAGGTAAACCCAGCTCACACGTGTATGGTCATCAATGAATGTGATAAACCATTTTGATTTTGACCGGTTTGGTGTGCGTGATGGTCCCCATAAGTCACTATGAATTGTGGAGAAAGGTTGTGATGCTTGGTATGGGATTTTTGGAAATGAGGTACGATGATGTTTAGCCTTTTCACATGAATCACAATGGAAATCAAAGGCAATTTTATTTGAAACAAGAGATGGAAACATTTGAGACATATAATGGAAATTTGGATGACCTAAACGTTTGTGCCACAACTCCAAATTACGAGTTTTAGGAAGAGACACTTTATTGCAAGGTGTAATTGAACGACTATTACTTTCATCAAGGTAATGGAGACCATCAAGCTCTTTCGCACTCCCAATCGTCGTTCCCATCAACAGATCCTGAAAAACACAGTAGGAAGCAAAGAAGTTAGCTTGACATCGTTCATCATTGGCTAACTTACTCACAGATAGTAAATTACACTTCAACTTTGGAACATGTAATACAGAATGAAGTGTGAGTGTAGCAGAGATTTTAATAGAACCGATTCTAGTGACAACAGACTCAGAGTCATCAGTGATTCGCACAGATACTTCCTTGGTGATAGGAGTATATGATGAGAAGAGAGCCTTATTGTCAGTCATATGATCTGAAGCACTTGAGTCAACAATCCAACAAGGTCCTGTACATTGTTTTTTTATCATGGACAAGGCTTGAAAGAAATTACCTTTCCTGACTATTGAAGCTGTAGGCTTTGTCGTAGTCTGTAGTGTTGCTAGCATTTCCATGATTTTGTTTAGCTGGCCATTTTGGGATAATTCCTTGGATGCTTCAGCCACATAACCTCTTCCTTTTCCTTTCTTAGGCTTCCAGTCAGCAGGTTTACCGTGGAGGTTCCAACAAGTGTCTTTTGTGTGCCCTTGTTTCTTACAATGATCACAGAACGGTCGGCCTTTAGAAACTTTTGGTTCCGTGGATTGAACAATAAGGGCTGAGGCTTCAAGAGTAGCAGCGGAATTAGTCGGATTGTGAAGCATTGGTTTACGCCTATCCTCTTCACTGCGCAACAAAGTGTAAACTTCATGCACAGACGGCAAGAGTTCTTGGCTAAGAATTCGAGCCCGAACATCATCATAAACCACATCAAGACCAGCTAGCAACTCATATACCCTCTCTTCTTCTTTTGCTTTGAGATCTTCTTTTACATCAGCCCCGCAATGATGAGTTTTATTTTGTAAGGCATCAAACTCTTGCCAGAGTACTGATTTTTCAAGATAATACTCATCAAGAGGCATGTGATTCTGTTTCAGTTGCCATAATTTTTTCTTGGCATCAAATATGCTTGATCTATTTCCCACAGGACTGTATGTCTCAAGCAGAGCTTCCCAAATTTCTCTGGCTGAAGAAAGGTACATAAAACTCTTCTTAATTGAGGATGACATTGCATTGATTAACCAAGAGGATACCAATGCATTTTCTGATTTCCATTTGCGAAATTCTTTGGTTTTTGAGGTTGGAGGCCTTTGTGCTTCACCGGTTATGTATTCCAGTTTGTCCCTTCCATCGAGAGCGAGAATCATAGATTGAGACTATTCTCGATAATTGTCGCTGGTAAGTTTCTCAGAAACAATAAGAACAGTGGAGATGTCATTGGAGCCAGATCGAGAGATAGAGGAAGAGACATATGAAACTGTAGACATAATGATAGTTTAGGTCTTCGAATTTCAAAAAGACAGTTTGGTCCTTCAAATTTTCGAAATGACAGTTTGGTCCGCCAAATTTGCAAAATGACAAGTTGGTCTACTGAATTTCGAAAATGACAGATTGATTCTCAGCTCAATTAAATAATTGAGTTAGACAAGTGCGAATCTGAGATGGAGATGCGAGCGAGTGCGACGGAGGTGGACCGAAAGTGAGGGGTGGAATTCGCTTCTTCTTAGATTACCATAGATCGACGATGATGGAGGCGCCGAGGAGTCACTGGAACGTCAGAGATCACCGATTTTGTTTGGGTGTTTTGACGGAAATGATGCCTGCGGAGGGAGATGGTAGCTTCTTTCCCTTCTGTTCTGATATGGTGTGCCGAAGAGAAAGGAAGCACCGAATCGGAGTAGGTACCTGGACGGAGCAACGAGGCTCTAATCGCCGGCAGAGAGAAGACGGGGACGCTAATATGCGTCGACAACGTCAGGAAATTCAAATGGCAAACTTGCCAATTGGTGAAGAAGGACTCAGAGGGTGCCGCTTTGGGTTCTGACAGGAACGGAGAACCTTTGGAAATCGCCGATGAACTGAGCCGCTGGTGGAGTCGGAAACGCCGATGCTGGTTTTGAAGAAATGAAGAACTCAAAGGGCGTGAACCGCAATTCTGGTACTAGTTTGAATTTCTAGTTTGCCTCAACTATTCTCTCCTAAGCTCTGATACCATGAAGAGAATAGGAAGACTGAATTATTGTTTTTGATATATTTCATAGGTAGATTACATCTATATATACAGAATCAGGCGTACATTTGGTCGTAACAAGTTACTGTACACTCGAAGAAAATTAAGACTAATTTTTCCTAAATTATCGCCTACAATGTTGGATCTTGAAATTGCTCCCTCATTTTCTGACTTTTTCTCCTTCAGTTTCTCCTTCAATTTCGGTATTCTACATTTTTATTACCTTTCAGCTCAGATGTAAAAAGAAAATCTTAATCATCAAATAAGCATCTATTTATACTCACAAATTACAAGCATCAAAGGAACCAAAATTATAGTAACGTTACTTTCATACTTCATAAATTTTAATAGTTTTAAATATGACTGGACACATAATTAAAGTATGGCTTCTCAAGAAAGTATGGCTTCTCAAGCTCAACTATGAAAGAGAGCAAAAAAACTTTATTAAATTTATTTCTCTTTTATGTTTTGTGTTTGATCAATGCATATATTTGCTTTAATTTGCAGACAGATTAAATTTTCCACCGTAGAGAAGCATAAAATTAGAGTTTCCTTGCAGAGCAAAATCAGAAGCAAAGGGGGAAAAATTTCAACAAAATCAAAATGTTTAAGCACATATGAAAGCCATCCATATACTTCTAATATGCCAATTTCAGTGATTTAACAAAAAAAAGTGCTTTCTGAAATAATTGACCAAATATTAATCATTGATATGAGTGCTACACTAATAGCATCTTCATTATAGAAATCTAGCAAAAACTAATTAAATTTATTTAACAAAATTCTTTAAAAAGTTTATCTGGAGTAAAATAAATATTAGAAGAAAATAACAGAGCAATGACACATACCTCAGCAATTGCAGCAGCATTAAGGGCATTGGCTAACTCTAATTCCTTCTCTTTAACCTGTTTCAGTGTACTTTGTTTTGTCTCCTCATTTTCCAGCTTTAGCAATTGCAAAAGCATTTGAGCTTCTAGCAACTCCCTCTTCACCTTAATCCATTCATTCTTATAAAGGAAACAGGGTTAGTAGCCACCTAAGTACAGTTGGAAGGTTTAAGATTTACGGTTCAGAGGTTCATTTAATCTGATTGATTAGTTGATATTTCATATATTTTTATCTTTTATTTAATTTCGGAGATTAAAATCATATGTGATCTGATATTTAGAATTTAAAATCCAGTAAAATCTGATTTACAGATACAAGGCAGCATTAATTTTGGAAATCTTAAATTTAGGAGTGGCTCAGTTGAGAGCAAAGAAAATTTCTTATCATGCACATGCAGCCTTTTTAGTACCAGTTTTCAGACAATTTTCAAATCACAAAACGAGAACGCTGTATTTTTCTTTTAATTTAGAACATTAATAAAAATTTCTTGTAAATTACTGTAAGATATGACATCTAAATATTACAAAATGAAGAGAGAAAAAGACCAAGACTAGCCAAAACCTCAGCAACATCAGCTCTAACTGTAGCAAACTCAACATCTTTTTGAGCCTCGGCTAACTGTTGACTCATTCTTTCAATCTCTCCATTGGCCATTTGCACCGCATCTTCTTTCTCTTGTTCAAGCCTTTGGACAAGTTTTTGCTCTTCTTCCAGCATTCTCCTCAGTTTAGCACATTCACTCTGTAAAGTTAGCAACAGATTCAGCATACTATACATGAGTGATGCAGTTGAAGTATGGAAAAACAAAAGATACAATGGAATGCTATTATTTTGATATCAGCATAATGATCGCGTAACAACAGTGATAAAACAATAAATTACAAAAAAGACCAAAAAAAGGGGGGAAATTTGTGTTCATCAGTCTCCTTAGTTCGTACAGGCATCAAATTGCAGAACGCATCAAACAAAGCAGCAGAAATATAACAAATTATTGAAAGTAGAAGAGAAAATTACTCACCACCACGCTATAGTGCCGTATCTGCCACTGTTGCCTTGTGAAAAAAAAGCTTTTAAACTGCTCAGTTAGTGGAATGCTTAGAGTGGCTGAAGCTTCATTGTTAATTTTTTAGTGGCGATGGAAGATAGAATGGAGAATCAGAAGCATGAATCGTTGATTGCTGAGTAGTGAAGGCAGGAGGAAGATGAAAGAACTTTGGCGTAAGCACTAAGCAATCTTCGGACTTCAGAAAATGCTTTTTAAGCTGACTTAATTATTAAGGAGTATTTTATTAAAAAAAAATATTAAAAGTTTGGAATTACACTTTTTTTAAAATAATTATTTATTACGTAAATCAAGATAAAACTTCTCTGATTATATATATTATAAATCATAATTTATAAATATTTATAAATAAAAAATAAGTTATCCTAAATAAACACTAATAATATTTTAACTAAAAACATGACGTTATATTTGTACGAAAAAAATTGTGGAATGTTCTTTTACACGGGCACTGTGATGATGGGAATAGAAAAGAAAGAAATCCCAAAGACTTCCGTAACAGCATACAATTTTTTATAGGGTCAACGGGGTGTTTTTGCTTCAGATGTTTTTATGGAAAGATAATTTTGTTTTGAAAGTTTTTTTTGAGATAATTTTGTTTTGGAAGTATAAAAAATAGAATAATTTTATCCTTACCGTTATTTCAGTTAATTTTAATTATTAGTTGATTAAATATACTAAACTGACAATCCACATATCATATTTTTGTTAAGATATAAATTTGCGCTGGAAGTCTATATATTATAATCTATTTCATCTTTTTTCAAAATTAGATATAAAACTTTAGAGCAAAATTTCACATTAATTAATAAAAATGACGTAATGATATGTGGACTACTATCTTAATATAATTGGTCAACTAATAATCAAAATTAACTGATATAATAGCAAGGGCAAAATTACTCCATTTTTTGTTCTTTCAAGAAAAAATTGCCCTCTAAAAAATTTTTAAAACAAAATTTTCTTTCGATAAAAACTTTCGGAACAAAAATACCGCAACCTTTTTTTATATAAAAAAATGCTTTCTATAAATGAAATAAGAAATGTAACCTTGGAACTGGCAAAAAGAAAAAAAAATGCACCTTTGTATTTTTTGGTCGAAAATGTATCTTTGGCAAAAACCAAAAAAAAAAACGAAATAAAAAATGTATCTATCTCATTTTATTATCACCTAATCTTTTTTTTTTTTTTTTTTGCCCGAACTTTTTTTCCTAATCAAACATATTGCAAGCATTTTTTTCCACCAAATCAAACATTGCATAATAATAAAATCAGTGGTGGTCCCGCTTGTTGGGTTAGAGTGAGAAGCTCCTTCTTCTCTCAACCTTTTCTTCTTTATGTGCTCTCTCCTTTTCGATCTGAGTGCTCCCTTTCTTTATTATTTTCTTCCTTGTCTTCTGGCTCTCTGTCTTATTTACTCTGTTTATTGCAATCTTTTTCAAATGGCCAATTCGTGTGAAGATTCCAGAGGCTTTGGTTAGTCCCAACAGAGCAATACGTGGGACAAATCTCTTGACTCACAGGATATTAATTCCGGGCCCCCGCTTCTGAACTACCAGTATATATTACAGGTTCCTGCTTTAGCGCTTGATCAACTTTCTAATGCTGATGCTGATGACTTTTGGAGTCAATGTTTACTGGGTTACCTCATTGATGTTAAAGTGTTGGATATCAAGCGTATCCGAGCAGCTCTGCGACATGCATGGCATCTTAAGGGTGACTTTGAGATCATCGTAATGTGGGTGGTGTTTATTACATCTGGTTTGATACTGATCAGGATCGGGAATATGTTTTGTTGCATGGTCCATGGTCGGTAGAAAATACCCTGATGGAGATGAGATCATGGCAACCAGATATGTACCCTGAAGAAAATCGACCCATTAGTGTTCCTATTTGGGTTCAGGTATGGGGGCTTCGACCAAACTACTTCACAGCTGCGACGGCTCAAGTGATTGGAAATTTTCTGGGTGAATATCATAAGTTTGACATGATGACATCTTAGTCTTATAATGTGTGTTTCCTTCGAATTCAGGTTCTAGTTGATACTTCTTTTCCTTTGTTAACTGCACTCAGAGTTTGTCTTAACTCTCTTAGAAGTGTTTGGCTGGAATGTCGTTATGAAAGAGTTTTTAGGATATGTTTCCAATGTGGTCGTATTGGTCATATTGATCGTACGTACATGTCTTTGGAACTTCGATGATATGAGAAATGCAATGATGCAGCACAAGTTGAGAGCTTTATTGCGTTATGGGGTTAATTTTGCTCGTGATTATCGTTTTCCGTTTGTGTCCCGTCGTAATATTGCTTTTCGTGATAAAGCAAAGACTCAGAAGACAGGTATGACAGGTATGTTGTAAAGGATTATTCTCCTTTCATAGCTAATCATCCTACTTAGGCTTTTAATCCTCCTCCGGCAATTATTAGTTCGGATGATGACATTCAGATTCTTCCTAATGGTGAGGAGCTTAATGGGTCCCTGTTTGCTAATTCGGATCCCCCACATGTCACTCATATGGGCCCTACAGATGGTGAAAACATGCCTTCTAATGTGCAACTGTCACCACATGCAACAGAGACAGGTGGTGATAAAGAACCTCACTCAACCGGCTATTATTTGGGTTCACTAACTCAAGAAGGAACAACTTCTAGTGTCATGGCATGGGATAAACATTCTCAATTGACACTTGGCAATCACATTTATAACACCTCAAACCAAACAACTAAACACTTAATTAAAGTATTTAAAATATCGACAATAAAAATATTCAACATTCAAATGTTCAAATAAAACCCACATCACAGTGTTAAATCAAATCATCAAAATATTTCAGTAAAGCAAAATAAAATGCAGAAGTCTTAAGGTATAACATAACATGTGCTCTAAGAGCACAAGAGAGCCTTCATAGCTCACTCCATAGATGCCTTCCCTTGTTTTCTATTAGAATAATCACCTGAAAAATGTTAATATATAGGGATGAGATTCCATGTTTTAATAACTATTGAAAGTTTCTACCATAGACAAGCGAACCACATATAATCAAAAAAAAAAAAAAAAGGAATTGATTACGTATATATTTGTATGTACCATAATCCTCATACAAGATGATTACTAATTTAATCATCATTATAGCAATATGTATTTTCATCATAATATGTAATATACAATTATGCAAGATGCAAGATGCAACTCCTTTATACCACCATCCATCCTTATATCGCTGACTGGAGCCATAGGCTAACACATAGTCCAACAGAAACCTCTCCATTTGACTGGATTGTCCCAAGCTCACCAGTTCTTAAGATAAAGTCGGCCAAAGGTGTAGAGCTTAAATCTGAACTATGACTCCCCTCCTTAAAAACACAAACTAAGGAGGTGTCATATATTCCACAGCTTCAATACAATCCCGACTAAAGGAAGACATTGAAGAAGGGGCCCTGACAAGTATCATACATTATGCACCAAGTGATGACAAATCACATGGTAAAAATATCACCATACAAATTCTTCTTTACTTCAACCCATCACAAATGCAATTGCCATGATAGTTATATTCAATCACCAATAAATATAATATCATTAAAAGACAATCTATAAGAAATCATGCTCCCATTCATATCAAATATCATCACATATTCAAGCATGCCTAGAAGGAAGCAATAATCCAACAATACATTAATTATAATTAAATTATTAACTATGTGAATAAAGTGAGTTATAAAAAAATTTACTTGTAACATTACTTACTTGGAAATTTACAATACATCGACATATACATATAATTCAGTCCATTTTTTTTAATAAAAGATAGTTATTCACAATTATACACAATTCACAAGTATATGGAAGAATATTTAAAATTACTTGTTTCTCCATAGCGTATAGGTAATCATACAAGTGTTAATCTAAAGCTCTCAATGAGAGTCTAAACAATCACAAACATAAATATCTATTAATATATTTTTCAATACCACTGTTTAGAGAACCGGACCGAATTGGTCTGTTGGACCGTTGACTAGTCACTGAGGCAGGCCAAATATATACATTGGACTATTTTTCTGAGAGAGTTGTTTTGGGCCGTCGTTTATCTACTTTTGGGCCGGAAAACCGAATCGGTTTTTCAAAAACTGCTCGGCCCAATAAAAATGTGAAAAAAAAAGTTGCTACAAAAATTTTTTATGCTACGAAAAAAAATTAAAAAAATGGCATATAAATTTTAGACATGCTACTTTATTTTATTTATATTATATGTTACTAATTTTAATAATTTGGTTTGTTGCAAACTATTTTATAAAGATGCTTTTGGAGAAAAAGGCAATGAGGTTCATCCTCAAGCTAATGATGAAATTGGAAGCACTAGTGTAACCCCCTTCCGTAATTATATCCGAAATACTCAATTAAAATGAAATAGAGACCAATAGGAAACAAAACTTATTTAAAATCTCATCTTCACGACAGGGTTTTCACAAATACATTTCGAAATCACTTTAACCTGGTCTCATATTCAATTTCGAATACAATTACATTACGCGGAATATCACATTTATACAAATATCAGAGTGTACAACAATAACTTCCCGGCAACTCCCGGGTTCATACCTTTACATAGAATTCATAGGGCACATTTGCCCTTTTACAATTCCTCAAACGGGGATTACACAAATCTCAACTCCATACATGCATACTTAATACTCATCCAATATACAAATACAATATCCAAATATACATCCCAACTATCATCCGAACATATACAATTATCCCAGCATATAACGATAACCAACTACCAAATACAAATACCCATAAGGGATTCTCGCCGCCCCTAGTCACTTGCTCCTTCCATGAGCCACTTGACCTGTCTAAAATGTTGGTAGGGGAGGGTGAGATTCTAGAGAATCCCAGTAGGAAACAGATACCAATATGCATGCAAGATAAGTGTTTAATGCATGACATGCTTGCATCACAATAACTCATGTTCACATAATGATATATTCGCATGCTCAATGTTTCAACAACATACTCATGGCCATAGCATAAATAGAAACAGAGCTTCAATCATTCATATATGTTTCACATAATCAAGCAAAGCAATAACATGCATCAATACACAAACACAAATATCAATACATGCAGGAGAGGTAAGTTCCCTACTCTTTTCTTTCCACGTATGCTCCAGCTCCGCTTACTCGCTAACCAAACGAATACTGAACCCTTTCAAAATCTCAAAATGCTGAAAATGGGGGTTGGCTGCGGCCCAGAAAATCCAGTTTCTTGGTTGAACTTCCAAAAATCATAACTAATTCAGGAAAAATCGAAATAAGTTGATTCCAAAGCCAAATGGAAGCTATTTAAGTCCTCGTTTTAGGAAAAATATTGGCCATTACTAGAAATCACCACAAAAGTCCAGATTTACCAAAAACCTAACGTTGTGCCAAAACAGAGTCCAGTTTGGATACCAAACTTTGGTCACTTCAAACTCCCAGCTCAAAACGCGAAATGACACAAAATTTATGTCCATTTTGAAGCTTAAGATGTGAAATTTAAGACTGGAAAGTTTCATAATTTTCGAACATCATTTGCCCAGTCAAAACGTCCACGCCATCTGACTGTCCAGAACAGACATGCCAAAACAGGGTCCAGTTTGGATGCCAAACTTTGGTCAGTTCAAAATCCCAGCTCACAAAGCGAAATGACACACAATTTATGTCCATTTTGAAGCTTGAGATGTGAACTTTAAGACTGGAGAGTTTCATAATTTTCGAACATCATTTGCCCAGTCAAAACGTCCACGCCATCTGACTGTCCAGAACAGACTTGCCAAAACAGGGTCCAGTTTGTATGCCAAACTTTGTTCAGTTCAAACTCCCAGCTCAAAAAGCGAAATGACACAAAATTTATGTCCATTTTGAAGCTTGAGATGTGAAATTTAAGACTGGAAAGTTTCATAATTTTCCAACATCATTTGTCCATTCAAAACGGCAACACAAACAGACTACCCAGACAGAATTCTCACTGGACAGAATTTCCAGTTTTTCAACCATTGTGTCCAATCCAATTCAAACTAATTCCAATGATCAAATACCACAACATGGCACCATTTTCAACATAAAACACAACCCAATTCATCCAATCCAAAATCACAAGAAAATCAGGGCAAAATTCGAAATTCACAAAGCTCAACCAAAACTCACAAAACTTAGCTCAAAAGTCTTCAAATACTCACCTCTTCCTCTTTCCCAAACCAATTCTTTGATTCTCCATCTTTCCAAATTTCCTCAAGCCATCAAACACCTTCAATCAAGAATCTAAAACCATAGAGATGAAGCTCTCATCACTATGAACAACATTATAGAAGGGTGTTTTAGCAATAGAGGACCATATAGAGCACTTTCCATGAGCTTTCTCCTTTCTCTTCCCTTCCTTGCTTGGCGAAAATGGAAGCTTTGGAGAGATGAAGATGATGAAGATAGTGATCAGATTTTCCCCTTTTTTTCTCATGTGTTGGCCGACCATTTAGAAGTGGAGAGAAGAGAAAAATGATTAGAAAGCTTAACTTTAATCCAAGGGTCCTTGTTTTGCCACTTGGCACCATCCTATACTTCCTATTATGATTTCATATAAACTTGCATGCATAGGATTCCACCTCTTGTTCTTTCAATCCTAGCCATTGATCTTGATTACTAAGGAGTGTTCTCATCGGTAACTAACCAGTCAGTCGGTAAATTTACCGTTTTGCCCCTGATTATGGTAATCTCTCTTGAATCACCACCAAACACTTCATATCTTTCCATATCACCACATTATGCGCCCTCCCTCTATTTTAAGTCAATTTAGAGGTTAATCCATAATTGAACTTAAATACAGGGTTTCGGTGCTGCTCACAGCACATACGAATCACATCCGGAACTCAAATCACATCGAATTCTCCAAAAGGGTTATTTATCACTAACCACATCCACTTTTGGAGTCATTATCTCTTAATCACAATTTAGGATCTTGCTAAACCGGGGCTTAGCAGTCCACTTATCTCAGGCTTATTCTCTAGCCTCAAGTTTCAAAATTCGGGGTATTACAACTAGGATTAGAGGTGAAGACCTTGATTTTGGGTCATTTCCTCAAGAAGATTATAACATTTACCACTCTAGTCTTATTTACAAGTCTCTTTTAACTAAATCTCACATACCAATGAGAGGTAGTTAATTCAATGATTATATTTATAAATAGGTACTTTTCAACTTTTTCTTCTCTATCTATCTTTAAATTATTTCTTCATTTGTATAATAAAAAGGGGTAAAATTGTCAATATCTCATTTATTACACTGAAACTGGATTTATAAATAAGACCAAATTTTTTAGTTAAAAAGGACTTATAAATAGGACCAAAGTGATATGGTCCAAATGCCTTTCAAAAAACTCATGCTTTGATCAATGAAAAGCAACCAATGTTTGACAAGTCATGAAATCATTATTGTTAGTGTATTTTGTTAGGTTGATTATTGATTTAATGTTCTTCCTTAAATAGTATTTTGTAACTTTAATAACTTCCCATGAAATTAGACTACAGATTAATTGTAATGTATATATATATATATATATATATATATATATATATATAATATTTTTTAATTTAATTATTAAGTCACTAGTCTGACTGAACGACTTAACAATTCCAACCGTTTGAACCATGACCTGTTGACCTTTCCAACCCGATATCCGATCCGACTTTTAAAACATTGCTCAATACTACTCGATCTAAAGCCTTAAGCTATCCTCTAAAATTAATATTATATAGATACCTATTTATTAATATATACAACAAAACATGTTTGTCATGACATGGAAGGGTTGGTCTGTACAAAGGTCAAAAAGTCTGGGAAGCATTGATGTATAGGGAGTACCCTACACACGCACATATCGAAAGAGACAAAAAAAAAAAAAAAACACTCAAAATATACACGCACACGTAATAGGATAAGGGTCAAAGGGTTGGTCTTTAAATTAAATAAATATATACATACACGCACACGCACACACAATAAAAGGAACAAAATAAAAAAAAATAAGAAATTGAAAATAAGTTAAAAGGATCAAACTAAAAAATATTGAAAATAAGGTAGAAAGGTTAAAGGGTTTACAACAAATAGATCATGAAATAAAGAAATGTATGGATGTGCATATATATGTGTACTATTAACCCAATAACCCATGCACCTACAGTCAATATTGAACAGATGGGTTTAATAGAGGCAGTAGTAGGTATACAAGCAAGCTGAAAACAAACGAGCGCGCGCACACACAGAGAGTAAAATCTAAAAATAATAAATTAAAAAAAGGAGAAAACCATGAATCTAGAAGTTTCAACGGACATAAGCATATTAACGAAGAAAAGGGAGTGGGGTCATGATGAAACAGAATAAATAATATAACTATATATACACACCCCTTCCAACTTCAAACCATGATGAAGAGGATAGTCATGATAAGACAAGACATAAACATTAAGGAAATGGAAGCAGAAAAACAAAAGGTGAACGGTTGAAAAGATAGGTTTAGAACTGGGAGTTGTAACACCATAACTTCGTAGCGTTTAAAACAGTTCAAAATATGTAATGAAGTCAAATCAAAAACTTGAAATAGTTTTTAACCTATTTTGGATCCCAACTTCAATATAGGATTGGATCCTGTATTTAAGTGGGTTTTTGAAAAAAATTTCAAAACATTTTCGTCGTGCTCTCATTTTCGTTTTTCAAATCTATTTGACTCATTCAGTTCTGTATGGTTACCCTATTCTCATTCATTTATTGCATTTACGTGCTAGTGTTTGAGTTTACAGCTAGCAGATGCACTACACTACGAGTATTAATTTTACTGTTTCAGTGTACTTATGCCTATCATATATAGATCCTTAATAATTGGATAACCAACAGAAAATAAACTTAAATTCTTCAACTCTATTTGTTCGTAGCTACCTTCTTTTTGTGTGAGCTACTTACCCGTGCTGCAGATTAGTTATGGGAAAGGGGTGAGATTCAAAGGAATCATAATAGTAATAGACAACACTAATATAAAATGCATACACAGAAACATGCCATATCAAGCATCGCATACCAGACAATTCAATATTCATTCAACATTCAGGGATGTGCATATGCAGCAAACAATTCTATTCAAGGATTCACCGTCCCTTCCCACAATGCTGGGTATTCTACTAGGCCAAAGCCCTTCTCATCTGAATGCTTAACGGGCAATTTTGCGCAATTCATGTTCATAGTTCAAGTATCCATAATGGCAATAATATGTATGAAACATGATATATAGAATATGAGGGAAAAATTACTACCTTAGCCTTTTCGATCTCGTACTTGTCCTGGTTCTAGCACTTAGGGTAGATATCGAATCCTATAATTAGAATTTACGGATGACAAGTTATTACTTAGTCCAATTCTTTCATAATTCAAACACTCAAGTTGATTATTATTAGGGTTAATGCACTAAGTCAAAGGAAGAGCCAATGTGGTCAAACTATTCTAAAGTGATTAATTTTACCCTTGGTACTCAAGGTAATTACATTATGCCATTACCTTTTTATTTTCGCACATTAACTTAACTGTCATCATTTTCATCAAACTTTGAAAATTTATATTTTTTTGTACAAATGTCCAATTGCAGTTATTCAAAAGGCTATGTGACCCTTATTATGACTAGTTTCAAGAAAAACTATTGCCCTTAACCAAATGGATACAACATTCTAGAATTACCATTCATTAGACACCATCTTGGCATTAGTACAAAATTCCCTTTTTAGACTGCCACATTTACATCGGTTATAGCGGATAAGGTCTTAAAAGTTTGACCGGTGGAAGTTTTGTAATTATATAGAACTTCTAAGACCGGTTCTCTAAAAAACCAGTCTTAAAAAAATTATTTAAACCGGCTATAAATAAAACCGGTCTTAAAATATCAAAATATTTAAAACATTAAAAATTTGACATTTTTAGGACTGGTTATTAATAATAACCGGTTTTAAATATAAAAACTTTAAGACCGGTTTTCATAAAAACCGGTCTTAAAGATGAAAAATTTTAAAAATTATTTTTTTCACCTTTTTAAGATAGGTTTTTATTGAAAACCGGTCTTAAAAGTGAGCATTTTGCCCGTATTTTTATTCCCGCGCGCTGAATCCTTTCTTCTCTTGTCTTCATTTCTTTGTGTGAGCTCTGTCGCTGCTTGTTTTGAACTCCTCCATCACTCCGCATTTCTCATTTGCTCAACTCTCCTCTGTAATTACCGCTGTCGTTGCTGTGTTCCTCGTCATTGTTCTTTGATCATTGTCACTCTCCTCCACCGGCACCTCTATTCTCCGTAGTTACCATTCTTCTCTGCCGTGACTTCCCTTTGTCAATGTCGTGAATTTGAGGACTTAATTTTAACCTCAGTCGACGCCACCATGACTTGGGTAGAAGCTCACTCCTTGGTCTTCAATCGGGTTAGTGTTATGTTAATTAAAGCCCTCAACTTTTAGCTTGTATTTGCTTATTCTCAACAATATTAAGGTGAAAGGGAAAACTGTGTGATGACTTTATTACTATATACGTTTTTCTTATTTTGGACCAAAAGTAAATAAAATGCTCTGACTTGTGATATTTGGCTTAGGGTAATATCATTCTAAGTTCTGTTTTAATTTAGTGTGATTGTTTGATTGTCAGTATTATTGGTTTGTTGAAACAATACTAGTTTTAAATGGTGCATGTTAAAATTCATTGAAATCTCTAAAACTCAATCATGGTTGTTGTTTTTTTGTCTATCCTTTTGCTGTTGGATATAGGGTGCTACAAGTGTTGAGATATATATGGATCATAATTGGATAAAAGCTAAACGAATGAGTGTTGAATATGATAATACGGTGAGGGGTTTTTTAGACTTCACTAGAAGAAATGCCGATGATGGTAGTGGGAAGTTTTATTGCCCTTGTGTAGTACGTTTGAATGAGAAGTGACTAAGTGCTGTAGATATATATGCACATTTAATTTGTGAAGGATTTTGTAAGAGTTATATAGTATGGGTATGGCATGGTGAAGAATTAGAAATGTCAAGTTCATCTCAACAGGGGGAGTGGCCTTTGATGATAATGACATAGATACAGATGATCAGATAAAGGATATTATTTGTGATATAGGAGAAGAGGCTTTTGAGCAATCACATGCATATGGTAATATGTGCAGTGATGCTGAGATGCCGCTATACCCGGGGCGTCAAAAATACCAATTGTTGAAAGCAGTATTGAAATTGGTAAGCTTGAAAGCACGACATGGATGGAGCGACAAGAGTTTTTCAGAAATGCTTGAGGCTTTTAAGGATATGTTTCTAGATGATAATGTGTTGCCTTCTTGATACTATGATGCTAAGAAAATACTGTGTCCACTAAGGATAAAGTATAAAAAGATCCATGCATGCCCTAATGATTGTATACTGTATAGAAAAGAATATGAAGAAGAAAAACAGTGTCCGATATATGAAACCTTGAGGTACAAATCAAATAACACCCCAGCAAAAGTGTTGTGGTATCTTCCAATCATACCAAGGTTCAAGCGCTTGTTTGCTAATTAAAATGATGCAAAAAATTTGAGATGGCAAGTGGATGAGAGGATATCCGATGGAAAGCTTCGACATCTGGCTAATTCTTCTTAATGGAAGAAAATCGATCAATTATTTCCTACCTTCGGTGAAGAACCTCGGAACCTTAGGCTTGGGCTTAGCACGGATGGCATGAATCCTTTTGGCAGCCTGAGCAGTATATATAGTTCATGACATGTTCTGTTGGTAATTTACAACTTATCTCCTCTGTTATGCATGAAATGAAAATACATCATGTTGTCTATGTTGATTTTAGGACCAAAACAACCTAGAAATAACATAGATGTTTACCTAGAACCCTTGATCGAAGACTTGAAAGAGTTGTGGGGCGAAGGTGTTGATGTTTTTTATGTGAACAAGAAGGAGGTTTTTAAAATACGAGCCATGATCTTTTGTACTATAAATTACTTCCCTATATATGGAAACTTGTCAAAATATATTGTTAAAGGCCATAAAATATGTCCGATTTGTGAAGAAGGAACATGCTACCATCAACTTCAACATGGAAGAAAGACAGTTTATCTTGGCCATAGGAGATTTGTTAGACGAGGCCACCCATATCGTAGATTAAAGAAAGCTTTTTTTGGTGGACAAGAGTTTGAAGATGCTCCAAAGGCATTGACTGGGGAGCAAGTTTATGAAAAGGTGAAACATATCAATGTTATTTTTGGTAAGACTACAAAGAATAGTAATGAAAAAAATAAATGGAAAAAGAGGCATGTCTTCTTCAATCTTCCATATTGGCCCAATTTTGATGTGAGACCTGTATTGATTTCATGCATGTGGAGAAAAACGTATGTGATAGTATTGTTGGGACATTGCTTAACATACAAGGTAGTTCTAAGGATGGCGTGAAGGCAAGATTAGATTTGCAAGAAATAGGGATACGAGAAGACTTGCATCCACAACTATATGGTAAGAGAATTTTTTGTCCTCCAACTGCTCATACTTTGTCTAAGGATGAGAAAAGAAACTTTTATGAGTGTTTACATGGCATCAAAGTTCCTTCAGGGTATTCTTCAAATTTTAGGAAGCTTGTGTCGATGAAAGACTTGAAGTTAATAGGGCTAAAATCTCATGATTGTCATGTCTTAATGCAACAACTACTCCTAGTAGCTATTCGAGGCATTGCCGAATATGATCTTCAACATATTTTGACTAGACTTTGTTTCTTCTTCAATGCTATTTGTGGTAAAGTCATTGAGACAAAAAGATTGGATGAAGTAGAAAATGAAGGATATCTAATCTTGTGCCAGCTTGAGAAGCTTTTTCTTCCTTTTTTTTGACATAATGGTACATCTAGTGAGGGAGATAAAGTTGTGTGGCCCTATCTATTTACGGTGGATGTACCCAATTGAAAGAACTATGAAAATCCTAAAAGGGAATGTGAAGCATGCAAATCGGCCTGAAGCATTTATTGTTCAGAAGTATGTTTCTGAAGAAGCCATAGAGTTTTGTCAAGATTACCTATCAAATGTAAGACATATTGGGCTTCCTGAACGTCATGATGAAGAAGGGGGTAGACGCGGGGCTACAATAAAGAGTGTTGATCTTGATGAATTGCAACAAGTCCACTTGTATATCTTGAATAATGTTGATAAAGTTCAAGATTACATTAATACTCATAAAGAAATTATCCAGAAAGAAAATAGTCGAATGACCGAATAAAGGTTAATTAGGGAGCATAACAAAACTTTTGCGGATTGGTTCAAACAAAAGGTTGATTGAGAAGAATGTGTTTCTGATACAATTAAATGGTTAGCACGTGGTCCTGAGGTTGATGTCATAAGTTGGACTTCATTTTTTATCAATGGTTATACATTTTACACGAAGTCCCTTGATGATAGGAGCACCATCCAGAACAGTAGGGTTATGTTAGTGGCTGAATCTATACACTTCTCTAGTTCGAAAGATAAGAACCCTAGATTGACAGTAATACCTTATTATGGGGTTATTGAAGAGATTTGGGTGGTTGATTATGTTAAATTTAAATTTCCCATTTTCAAATGCAAGTAGGTTGATGTCAACAATGGTGTGATGATTGATTAGTTGAGATTTACATTGGTTGATCTGATTAGTAGAAGTTTTGGAGATGAACCTTTTATTATGGCATATCAAGTGAAACAAGTGTTCTATATTATCCATCAGGTAAATAAAATGTGGTCTGTAGCTTTCCAAGAAAAAAAGGTCATTGACATTAATTAGGAAAGTCGTTCAATGAATGATCTTCTTGAGACTCCTTCTTTTTCTAGGGGTCTACCAGAACTGAACGAAGAAAATGAAGCATACAATGAACACGGCCCAAGAAACGATCATCATGAAGGGATATGAGAGGATATCCCTTTATAAAACTACTTTGAAGGTTAGTTAGTTAAAATAATTATCATTAACTATATTTGAATTATGTATGTTGTTATTGGTATATATAAAACTACTTTTTTGATGTCGTTACAGGAAAACTTTTTTTGATCCTCTTGAGTAATGTTTATAGGTGAAATCCTGGCAGTTACATGTGAAACAAGCTTGTGGCTGGCCTATAGAGCATCTATGAAGTGTTCCAATTAGGCTGTGGATACTGAAGCTAGCTATCTGTTGTGAGCCTTCTTATCTGTCCTCTTCTATAGTTAAGGTATCATATTGTATATACTTAGTTGGCTTGTCAATATTTAGCTCTAGGTGGAATTGTATTTTTAGTCTGAGGTGCAAGTAACTTGATCGTTATGGTTTCTATTGGGATAGTTTTAGTCTTGTACGTGATGTATTTGTTAGGGAAGTTTATTATTCTTATATTAATTTTTTCAATGTGGTTTTGCATGTAGATAACAATGATGCTCTGTATAAGATGTTTGTTATAATGTGTAAGAAAAGAATTTATTTGGATGTCGTTGAAATGACTGCTTGTTAAGTGAAATGTTTTAATATGGGAAATGACTTGCTGGGTAAATGTTTTAAACAGAACAGTGTTTTAAAAAAAAAATCACCTTTTTAGACCGGTTGTTTCTCTAAAAAGTACATTTAAGACTGGTTGGATAAAAAACCGGTCTTAAAAGCATTGCTTTAAGACATGTTTTTTACACAACCGGTCTAAATATTAGAACTTTTTAGACTGGTTGTTTCTAAAATCGATTTAAAAATTTAAGCTTTTTAGACTGGTTTCTTCGATAACCAGTCTAAAAATAATTATTTTAAGACCGATTTTATAAATAGCCAATCTTAAATTTTTTTAAGATTGATTCCATAACCAGTCTTAAAAGTAGCAGACTTTTAAGATCGACTGTATCAAGACCTGATCCAGAACCAGTCTAAAATTTCATTTTTAATCGGTCTTAAAAGTGATTTTTCCACTAGTGTGGAAACATGCCAGTTTTACATGACCAACTTCAAAAATATATAACTCTTAGTAAACAAATCCAAATGACATGAATGACCTATAAAATTAAAGCTTGATTAGTCTAATTTTATTTTGAAAAAGCTCATGATCATTGGACATTGTTCAGTTACTTAAAAACACAATATAAACAAATTGTCATGTTGGAAACCCTAATTAGCAGCAATTGCCATTTTAAGTATTTTATTCCAATGAACCATAATTCCTAACTAGGGACTATTCCCATATAGTTTTTCATGTAGAACATAATGATGACATCAAATTTATCAAATTCCAACCCCTTCTATATGTCCTATTTTGACAGAATTTAGACATACAATCAAACAATTACCAAACTTCCAATTTAAGCCAATTCCATTATAGCCCCTCAACATGAGTAATGATGAAATATGAGATATCAATGTAGATTGGGTCTAGAGGAAGAAACTGAAACCCTCACAATATGACAAACCAATAAGATACATGTGCTACTGAAAAATGGTGAAGCGTGATATTTTTTCCAATTCCAGTTCCTTCCATCAACTTATGAAACTCGATGGTTCATGGTTAAGGAGTGATTTTAAAGGTTTAAAACATATAAGTTATTCAATAACATGCACGCAAGCAAATGAAGTTTATCAAACTCATTATTTTTGTGATTGCATTTAAAAACTTAATTTACTTTTTAAGGATTGGGATTGTGGACTTTTCTGTTCAACTATGGCTGCATGTTGACCAAAAAATTGTGCGCTGTACATTGACATAAGAAACAGAAAGTAAAAGTAGAAAAATATAACCTAAATAAAATAAACAACAAAGCGTGATCGAAACCTTTAGAAAAAGACTTAATGAATGATTCAAAGAAATACACACATATTTTATTTGTTGAAAATCAATCTAAGTAGTTTGTAAGAGTAAAAAAAGAGAGAAAGAAAAAACTTAAACAACTCAAAGCCTACATCAAAATGCATATTGAATACTCCCTCCGGTCTCTTTTATAAGCAACTTCTATCTTTATTGCGCAAAATGAATTGGCGGTTAAGATTAGTTAAAAACAATAAATTTGTAAAAAATGTCATGTTTTTTTCCAAATATGCCCCTATTTATGAAAAAGGCATAGGAAAGAGAATGAGTACCAAATATGAGAGAGTATGAGTATAAAATATGAGAGAGAAAATGTAATAAATGAGTAAATGAAAGAGAATTAGTAGTGGGTGAAGGATAATTAATATAAAGATGTGTATTTAATAGGGATAGAAAAGGAAAAAGTAGTTTAGATTTTGAGACATAAAAGGAAAGTTGCTTATAAAAACGATCAACTCAGAGGGAAAGAAAGTTATTTATAAAAATGACCGGATGGAGCATATATATAGAATAGTATGAATTGTGAATAAAAAAGGGTAGATTTCATTTCAATATCAAATGGTTATCATCCATCTTCTAATTCAGATACAATTTCCTTCACCATGCTGTCATAAGAAGCTGAACACTACAAAAAAAAAGGGTATTTCGTAGCGGTGCCTTTATAGCGGTTAGTTATAATCATTACAAATATCACTATTTGTAGCGGTTTTAACTTAAACCGCTACAAATATGTAGCAATACAATTCGCACCAAGTGGCGCGTTCGTAAGCCCACATTATTTGTAGCAGTTCAAAAAAACAAACCGCTACAAATTTGGCGCCAATTTCCTGCTATAAGTTGTAACGGCTAATTTGTAGTAGTTATATCATGGGGACTGCTACAAATGTAGTGCCAGCTAGGGCGAAGTAGGCGCAACAGTCATGACAGTTATTTTGTAGCGGTTATGTGCAAATAAACCGCTACGGAATGTAAATAGTGGTGTACTTGTAGCGGTTTTACAAAACCACTACAGAACTTCAATAGTTTTGCTATTTGTAGCGGTTAGTGGTAATCGCTAGAAAGTGTGGCGTTGCCCAGGTGAGTTTGTAGCAGTTTTTTCAACAACCTTTACAAAATTCAGCGCTATAAATAGACCCTTCATTTGTCTCATTTGGTCATTTTATTTTTTGATAGTTTTCCTTTAAATATGAGCTTTCTGACGTCTCTTTAACAGTTTTATTGCAGCATTTGACTTTTTTCACACTTAAGGTACGAAAGTTACTTATTTTCTTTCCACTCATTATTATATATAAATGTGACTAATTTTTTTTTCTCTTTTTATATTTTTTAGTTTATATGGCTTCAGGGAGGGACAAGGGGAAAGGTAAGGAGGTCGAGCTTCCCCCTAGACCGCTTCTGCGGGGTGGCAACAACAGAGGAGGGGGCAGTGGGAGGGGGCAGCGCAGAGGTGGGACGACTATGCCATAGCAGCCAAAGGAGTTGGCCCCCCACCATAGCCACAGCAGACGGCCCTACAGGAGGCGACGGTACCACATGTGCCTGAGGCTGTTTTGGGAAAGGGAGGTGAGCTGAGTCTCAGCGACTATGATGAGAACAAAGAGTTTGCGATCCTGATTCTGCTCAACGACATAGAGCGGTTCCTGGATGAGGAGGAGGCACGGGACCAAAACAACCCATGACGATCATCTTCCCAGTTGATTGGGTTTGAGGTGCAGGTCCAAGGTATATATAATTTTTTATTTAATAAATTAAATATTTAAATTTGACCTGTTAAATGTGAATTTAAATTTATCTAACGTATGTGGTAAATTGTGCAGATGAGTAGGGAAACATTTCCACGAGGAGCTAGATGTGGCCTGCCTGAACAGCATAGAATGGACACTACAAGTTGTAGTTCTATGGAATGAGGCCACGGACAAGCCCATCGACAATGGGGGCCACTTATTCAACCACTTCCTGAACGAGCTGGGCTCAAATTGGATGCGGTTCCCCTTTCACTTTAGGACGTGGAGGAACATTCCCAAGGGGCCGAAGGACCTGGCGTGGGATGAGGCGATGAAGGTAATTAATAGTATTTAATTATATTATATATTTTGTAATTAATTATATTTAATTAATATTTATTAACTGTATCATTTGTAATTGGTCGTATTTAATTATTTTTAATTCAATTGTGTTACAGCTTAGGTTTGTTGTCCGGGACAACCGGAAGAGGTACACGTTGATGAAGATGAGCGACGGTTGAAGGAACAGGAGGAATCATCTCTTCCACAATATAAATAAGGATGGGATAATTCCTCTGTAGCAGCTGATCGAGAACACCCTGGACGGCGCCCTTCCGAACGACTGGGTGAGTTTTGTCCAGTTCAGGAAGAGTGCAGAGGGGTAGGTAATTTATTTATAATTATAATTTTAATATAAATTTCATAAATTATATGTATTTAATAATTATAATTGTTTTACATTGTTTTAATACTTGTAATATTGTTTTTTTGCAGGCGCTTTCTCATAGGAATATGTCGTGTCGAGGGCAGCAGAGGATCCACCACACGGTAGGATTAAAGACCTTTGTTGTCAGTTATAGCGAGTTGGTAATTTTTTACAATGTCAATTAATTTTAGTTGGTTATTTCATATTATAAATTTAGTATTTTATTGTTCATAATACTAATTTAATTTTGTAATTGTTTTAGGAGAGGAAGGCACAGCAGGAGAACCGTCAAACGGACTATGAGGAGTTATTCACTATCACCCATAGATACTGTGATTGGACTCCGACCTCTCAGTAGGCAGAGGAGGCCATTGTAAGTTAATTTATTATTTTATAATAATAATAATTTATTGTTATATTGTTTATAAAACTACTTTATTGTGAATAATAATAATAATTAATTGTTTCATAAAATGGCAGGAGCGGATACAACAGTCGTAAACTGAGCTGTGAGAGACCCAGGCCCAAGAGTCACAAGGGTCCGTGGACCCTACTGTGCCATTGAAAGTTGGTCAAGGTCCAGTTGAGCACCTTAGACGTGTGAGAGGGATGGGAATAGGCACCATACCTAGTATGGTCTACGGCAAGAGTGGCACCTCTTAGTCTGGCAGCTCTCAAGCACGAATGTCGGGGGTTAGACATTCGAGGGATGACTTTGTTGACGAGCTCCGATTGAAGGTTGCTAGGACACATGCTGTGATGGCCCATCAGATGCAACAGCAGACCGATTACTACTATGTTAGCATAGGCAGTGTCGGGATATCACGAACTACATGCTGCAACAGTTGTGGAGTTGCCTGTTCCCTTATGAGGAGCATCCACAAGTTCTCCTTGTCCCTTGGTTCGTCGTCTAGCCGACTCCTCCTACTGATGATGATGGTGCTGTTAACTCTGCTCAGTGCACTGATACATGAGCACATGAGAGAACCCCCCTGAGGAAAGACTTGATGATCAGTACCGTGGTCCTTCCCCTCCTGAAGGAGGACCTGATTGTCATCCTCCAGGTAGTTAATTTATGTTTTTTATTAGTTAGCTTTATGACAGTTATATTTTTTTCAAACATCTATAAAAAACTTCAATATATATATTTTTAGAGCTGTGTTTAATTCTTCTTTCATTTACGACAGTTATATTTATATTTTTAGAACTAACCAAAAAAATTAACAAAAAAAACATAAGAGTTAACTACTATGGTTACAAACCATAATGGGCAAGAGGCCCAATACATTACAGAGCCTATGCATTATTCATATAATGGGGTTTAGTCTTTCACAAAGTGATGAACTAATATTTGAATAACCAACATAGAGTTGGTGGTGGTTCAAGGCCCTATTAGATTCCTTTAGGTTTCGAGTTTAAATATCAGATGAGTTACTTATGTTAGGAGGGGCCGTCTCGAATCCAAACATGATATCAAATGATAATATGAATAAAAAACTAATATTTGAATACAAGTCAGACTGAATGTCCATGTTTAAAAATAAATGAAGGAAGTACTATACATCTAGCTTATTTAATTAATAATTGGAAAAGAAGGATTACCTTGACATCCGTCCAGGTTGTATGGGTTTCCCTCAAAGTTGGATTTAGATTTGCAAGGGTACCTAAATCCATCATTGGAATCCACACAATCTGTGTTGGATTTGCCGGCATAGTATTCTTCTGCCATATTACTTGAAGCATTTTAACAAGTAACATTTGAAACAGTCCAATCTAAGACAAGTGGATCCTTACCAAAGCGAAGGTGGCATTGTTAATCAGGTGAGAAACTAAACCAATCATTTTTGGCTATAAAAGTAGCATTGCAGTTGTTAAAGGCCGATACATTGGTAAGAATGGAGACAGAAGATGCTGAAGAATTGATATTGTTTAATCCCTTAGGAATATCTACTTGGCAACACCCAGTACCAGAGTAAGCCTTATCATTCACCATCTCTTTTGGAGGAGGTTTGTCACATAATGCAGCACTGCTACTGTAATAAGTTTTTTCCCCCAAAATTCATTATGCCCAAACCGCTGCAACCAATGCTTAGGAACTTGTTTTGGTGGCTGGAAAGAGTGAAGGGTTTGATGTAAAGAGAATGATCTGGGCTTGTTTGATCATTACAGTGGTTGGAGACAAGCATGGAGATTTCCATTTGACTTTGTTGGATGGGTATGTTTGAAAATCAACACATAATACTTCATTAAATGCTAGAAAAAAGAGAATAACATAGTCTTAATCCATATAGAGGTTCAAAGTAACCTTGGAATGAAAGATTTAGCTATTTATGTCCAAATGTAAAGAAAATCTAAACCAAACAATTGCATACATTATAAACAAAGTAGAAAAGAGAAGAAAAGTGATGAAAAACTAAGAATGGAGGCCCAAAATCTCCTTAAGTTCAACCACCAATCAAACTCCCAACACCTTTAAGTCTTCTCTTCAAGCTTTCACCTTGCTCAAAACTCATTCAAGAAGTCTAGAATGGTTCATTTTCAGTTCATCCCTTTAATAAAAACCCTTAAAATTAGCTTCAATAAGTGAAACACATAGTTGCACTTTTTTTGCGTTCGCCTCAGCGACCATGCTAGTTGCTGAGGAAACTGACACAGTAACTCATTTTTTTGCCTAGTCACCTTAGCAATCATGTTAGTAGTCTAGGCATGTGCCACAGAAGCTTTGATTTTCCTCAGTTGTATGGCGACATGTTAGTTGCCAAGGCTTTTTGCACAAAAACTTTGATTCTCGTTCACCTCAGAACCATGTTAGTTGCTGAGGCTTTTTGCACAGTTGATCTCTTTTTAATCTCCCTAACTTTAATGACCCTTTTCTAGGTCAAGTATTGTCTCTACATCTTCCTACAAGAGAAAGAGAATTTATAAGTTCTTCATTTCTTTTGATGAGGCACAAATCATAAGATTTATGCGCAAGAATTTCTTTAACTTTGGCTTGATACTTTGACTTACACATTTTCTTCTATAAACTCTTTCTATGCACAATTTGGATCCAAAAATGGTTACAAAAAGAAGAAAATGTGCTGAAATATTATCAATTTCTAAGAATTAACATTTTTAGATGGGGTTCTATTAATTAAAAAAGCTGTAGTTTTCACACTTTCGCCCTAAAAATTAAGTGACACACTTGATTGAATGATAACAGCTCTAGCATGCCTGTATTATCTTCTACCACACCATTTTGCTGTGGTATGTATGGACATGTAGTTTCATGAATAATTCTCTTACCATTCAAGTAGTTTTTAAGCTGTTGATTTACAAATTCCAAACCATTATCACTCCTTACTTATTTTACAATAGTAGAAGATTGAGTTTCAACATAGGCAATAAAATTTTGTAAATGCTGAACAGTTTCTTGCTTATTGATCATAAAAAACAACCAAGTACATTTGGAAAAGTCATCAGACCTAATATAATTAACTAAATAATATGAAATGATGAACACGTGTGTGAGTTTTGAAGCATTCACTAGTAAAAAATTTGTCTTTAAGACCGGCTCATTTAGACCGGTTATACAGTGATAAGGTCTAAAATGTATGACCGATGACATTTTTGTAATTATAGATAACTTCGAAGACCGGTTCCCTGGATATCAGGTCTCAAAGATATTATTTAGACCTTATTTATGTGTAACCGGTCTTAAAAGGATAAAATAATAAAAAATAAATACAATTTTTAGACTGGTTATTTCTATAACCGGTCTAAATAAGAAACTCGTAATTAATTTTTTTTTACTTTTAAGACCGGTTTTTAAAATAACCGGTCTAAAAGTCTAAAATGCATATTTAAGACCGGTTATTTTGAAAAATGGGTCTTAAAAGTGCGCGCCCTAATTAAAATTTTGCTCTTCTCTTTCTCCCGTCGAATCGTAGCTTGCTTTCTGAACTCACTTTTCCCTGAAATTTCTTCGACGGTGTTCTTGTTCACAACTCCACCATCCTCTTTCTCTCTAAATTTGAAGCAATCTTTCTTTCTGAACATAATATCTTGTAATCTAATCGATGGTGTTCTTTTTCCCAATCTCATTGGCGGCATTAGACTGGGTCTGTATTAGCAGAGGAAGAGTCACTACCCATATACCTTGCCACTAGTCGACCTTCATTTCACCGTCAATCGATAATATTCCAACTTCGACTCCTCCTCCCTTTAATTGCTGCTCGTTCTTCTTCTAAATGGGAGCACAAAGAGTGACTACTCGTAAAAAAACTTTCCAGGTTTGTTTTGATTGTTGTTAATAATTTGAACTTGACCCTTTTGATATTATTTTGGGTGGGTTTAACCATGTCTGGCATTATATTCTAATATGCTTGAAGTAGGAAATGGAGGTGTTCTGTTTTATGATTATGGCTTTAATTTGTTTGAATATGCCCAATGTTGCTCTCTATCTTACTCTTGCCATCGAATTCAATGATAACTCAGATACTAGCTTAATGATCACATTATGATATTTTATTTATAATTTCTTATCTTGGATTGCCATTAATGATCACATTATGATATTTGCTATGTGGGTTTGAATTAAATATAAAGTTATGAACAAGAGTTTGATAATGGATAGGGTGCTACAAGTTATTTATACTCTTTTGTCTTGTTTTTTTGTCTATCATTTTTCCTTTTTCCTCTGATTTTCATGGTTCTGAACTTAATTTAATTATTGCTGAGATGATGATTCTGATTAAAGCGATGTGTAGATGATGATTCTGATTAAAGCGATGTGTAGCTAATTGTTTTTTAACCTAGAGTAGTTATGAACTAATTTAAGGATTTGAGTATGTATGAACTAATTAATTGTGCTTAGTGCTATTTTTGTTTACTTAATATTGTATTATTTTATCTACTTTGTGCTTGATCACCACTAAGTATGAAATTGGGAAATTTAGATTAGCTTTGGAAGAGGGATCTTAATTGGGTCATAAGATTAAGTAATGTGGGATTAGAATTTATTCTAATTTTCCAATAGGATATAAATATACCTATTGGACCCATATAATCATATTAGAGTGAATTTGAATATTTATTGCCTCTTAAGTAAATTAGTTACTAATAACAATTTTAACTTGAGAGAGGAGTATAAGTGATTGGAAGATACTTATATTCATTAAACTGTAGATTAACAATTTAACATTAAGTACTTTTAATTGGGTAAATACATGCTCTAAAACTTAAAGAAGGGATTAGCCACTCTATGTTGTTTTTATCAATTGAAGTCTTTAAATCATTGGATTTGTGTCTTTTGCATTTGTTTAATTTGTCTTTCAATATCTTCCTTTGATTTGCTCAACTTAAATGAAGATAGGAATTTTAATATTTAATTATCGATTATCTTGAATCTCTGTGGGATGACCTTGATTTGCTATTATACTATTTCTACGGTCCGTACACTTACGGTGCTTATTTAAAATTTAGTAGCATCAAGTTTTTGGCACCATTGCCGAGAATTCAAGGCAATTGGTGATTAGAATTAGAAATCCTTTAGTAGTTTTAGCTTAAGCAATTTTATTTTATTTTTGTTCGTTCTTTGTGTTAGTGTGATACTCTTGAGATCTGCTTTGTCTTTCAGGTACTTTAGTATATGCCCTACAAATCCAAAGCACCTAAGACACCACAGAAAACAAGGAGCATCCAAGAGCTTTTGGAAACTACACAACTTCATACTCAACCAAAGGAAGGTGTGCACACTGAGACTATAGTAATGGCTGAGGATGAAAATGATCGTTTGGGCGTCAATGATTTCTTGAGAAGATAATCTCGTGGGTATCAATCAGGAATTAGAGTGCTTGAATTTCAAGCAAACAACTTTGAGATTAAGCAAACTATGCTGGCGATGCTTGAACTACATGGTCAGTATGCAGGAAATGATTTAGAAGATCCAAATCGGCACTTGATTCAATTCCTTGATGTTTGTGACTCATTCAAGCAAAATGGAGTTCCTAATGATGTGGTTCGCCTTAGGCTTTTTCCTTATTCTTTACAAGGAAAAGCCAAAGAGTGGCTCAACAATTTAGAAGAAGGTAGTGTTACTTCTTGGGCTGAATTGGAGGAAAAGTTCAGATCAATATTCTTTCTTCATAACAAGATGGTGGATGGTAGAGTTGCTCTAACTAAATTTTGCCAACAGTTTGGGGAACACCTATATGAAGCTTGGGAGAGGTTCAAGTTGCTGGTTAGACAGAGTCCTGGACATAATTTTGAGAAATGGGTCTTACTTCAAATCTTTAGTACCCGATTGACTCCCAAATCTTGATCAAAATTGAATGCTATGACTAATGGAGGAATTACAAAGCAACCGGTGAATTATGTTTGAGGATGCTTAGATAACTTATCAGCTTACTTTATTCAAAATAATAATGACAGAAGATCTGTGAAGTCTACTGAAAGAGTTAATTAGGACACTTCATCACAATTGGTGGGAATGTTAAATGCTCTCAAAAAGAGGTTTGATACTCTTGAAGCTCAAGTACACCGATCCAATAGTAGACACATGGGAGTTAATACTATTTTTGCTCCTTGTGATTTTTGTGGGGATGGAAATGCTACTGGACAATGCCTTATAGCTCAACAGATAAAACCAGTCAATTATGCTTGAAACTACCGTGGCAATAATCAAAATAATCCATACTCCAATACTTATAATTCTGGGTGGCGTAAAAATCCTAATCTCTCTTGGAAACATAGTGCAACTCTTAATGAAGCATCCACTTCTAATATAAAGCCAATGGCACCTCCTGGTTTTTATCACTTGGAAAAGGAAGTTAAGCCTATTCAAGAGCCCAAACCTGATCTTGAGGCAATGATATCTCAACTTGTTAGTTTTCAGCTAAAGAGTTCTCAAGATCAAGCTGCTGCTAATGCAACATTTAGTTCATCCATCAAGAATCTTGAGGTTCAAGTGGGACAACTTGCAACTAATGTAAATGCATTACAACAAAGAGAATTGACAAGTAATACTATGACTAATCCTCGTAGAGATGGACAAGAGGAATGTAAAGCCCTCATTCGGTGAAGAAACCTTTAACTTCTAATGGCGATGCAAATCTTGAAGCTGTTATAGAGAATAGCGAAGAGCCTACTCAGAAGGTACATGGAAAGGTCAAGGAAGCAAAAGTTGATAATGAGTCTAAGAAAAGTGAAGTGAAGAAGAAGGCTACTAATGAGAATCTTAAATGGGTGCCACCTTTACCATTTCCTCAGAGATTCCAGAAGAAAGCTTTAGATGAGCAATACAAGAAGTTCTTGGGAATTTTCAAGCAACTCCACATCAATCTCATTTTCCTTGAAGCTTTAGAGCAGATGCCTCAATATATTAAGTTTCTAAA
Organism: Inga laurina; assembly: GCA_963855925.1. Lineage (NCBI taxonomy): Eukaryota > Viridiplantae > Streptophyta > Magnoliopsida > Fabales > Fabaceae > Inga > Inga laurina. The sequence goes on from OY979707.1 coordinate 4,725,063, forward strand.
GGACATGTTGAGTAACAAGAGGAGGTTTGGTGATTATGAAATAATACCTCTCACTGAAGAATGTAGTGCTATTATTCTCAACAAGTTGCCACCTAAATATAAAGATCCTAGTAGTTTTTCTATACCTTGCATAATTGGAGAAACGTTTCAAGGTGGAGCATTATGTGATCTAGGCTCAAGTATCAATTTGATGCCACTATCTGTGTTTCAAAAATTGCAACTTGGTGAAGCTCATTCAACCTTTGTGACACTTCAGTTAGCTGATCGAAGTATAGCTTATCCAAAGGGTATCATTGAAGATGTTTTGGTCAAAGTTGACAAGTTTATCTTCCTAGCTGATTTCATTGTTTAGATTGTGATGAGGATAGTACTCTCCCACTCATTGTAGGAAGACCCTTCCTAGCTACAGCTCAAACTTTGATTGATGTTGAAAAAGGGGAGATCAAGTTAAGAGTGAATGACGAAGAGGTTATTTTTAACATGAACAAGGCATTGAAGTATCCTAAAGACACTACTGATTGCTTCAGGGTTGATATATTAGATGAGGTCATTCAAGAGACTTTGGAGTCCTATACTATAAAAGAACCTTTAGAAGCTGTGTTACTTGGGCATGGTGATGTTGAAGAAGGGAATCTAGTTGAATGCAAAAGGTTACTTAAAGCTTCTTCTCCTTACAATAATCGATCAAGGCAGTTTGAGTTGTTGGAGATGGAATCAAGGCAAACTTCTTTAAAGCCTTCTATTGAACAAGCACTAATTCTGGAGCTTAAGCCCTTACCTTCACATCTTGAATATGCATACTTGGGTGAATCTGAGACACTTCCTATTATCATATCTTCTTCCTTATCTGAAGATCAAAGAAAAAGGTTACTGAAAGTCCTTGGGGATCACAAAAGGGCTTTGGGTTGGACAATAGCTGATATCAAAGGTATAAGTCCTTCAATTGTAATGCATAAGATACTTTTGCAAGATGATAATAAGAAGTCTATTCAGAATTAGAGAAGATTGAATCCTATGATAAAGGAAGTGGTCAAGAAGGAAGTGATTAAGTGGTTAGATGCTAGAATCATTTATCCCATTTCAGATAGCTCATAGGTTAGTCTAGTACAATGTGTTCCTAAGAAAGGAGGAATGATCGTTATTGCTAATGAGCACCATGAGCTCATTCCCACTCGTATAGTTACTGGTTGGAGAGTGTGTATGGATTACAGAAAGTTGAATGAAGCAACACGGAAGGATCATTTCCCACTCCCTTTCATTGACCAGATGTTAGACCGGTTAGCTGGTAAAGAATTCTTTTATTTCTTGGATGGGTATTCTGGTTACAATCAAATTGTTGTTGCTCCTAAAGACTAAGAAAAGACAACATTCACATGTCCTTATGGAACCTTTGCCTTCCGAAGAATGCCATTTGGTTTGTGCAATGCTCATGCTACTTTCTAAAGATGTATGATGAGCATATTCTCTGATATGATAGAAGAGATAATAGAAGTATTCATGGATGACTTCTCGGTCTTTGGTGAATCATTTGAGGAGTGTTTGATACATCTACATAAGGTGTTGAGGAGATGTGAGGAGACAAATTTGGTTTTTAATTGGGAAAAGTGTCATTTCATGGTGATCGAAGGGATAGTTCTTGGTCACAAGGTTTCAAAAAAGGGCTTAGAAGGTGATAGAGCAAAGACTTCTATGATTAAGCAACTTCCTCCTCCTTCTAATGTCAAAGTTGTGAGAAGTTTCTTGGGTCATGCTAGATTTTACCGCCGGTTCATTAAAAAATTTTCCAAGATTTCAAAGCCTCTTTCACAATTACTTGAGAAAGATACTCCTTTCTATTTCAATGAGGAGTGCATGAAAGCTTTTGAAGAATTGAAGATTAGATTGATTTTAGCTCATATTATTGTGGCTCCTGATTGGTCATTACCTTTTGAAGTGATGTGTGATGCAAGTGACTATGCTGTGGGAGCTGTGTTGGGGCAGAGGCCTGCCAAGATCTTCCATCCCATCTACTATGCAAGTAAGACACTAGTTGCAGCTCAGGTAAATTACTAAACTATTGAAAAAGAAATGCTTGCTATTGTGTTTGCTTTTGAAAAGTTTAAAGTTTATTTAATGGGTGCTAAGATCTTAGTCCACAGGGATCATGCTGCTATCAAATATCAGTTAGGCAAAAAGGGTCAAAACCTAGATTGATAAGATAGGTTTTGTTGTTACAGGAATTTGATGTGCATATAGTTGATAGGAAAGAAACTGAAAATCAAGTTGCTGACCATTTGTCTAGGATTATGAACTCTTCTGATTGTGTGAATGACTTGTTGTTTAATGAATATTTCCCTGATAAACAATTGTTTACTATTTATAGTTATGATTTGCCATGGTATGCTGATATTGTGAATTATCTTGTGTGTGATGTGTTACCTCTTGATTTGAATTTCTATCAAAGAAAGAAATTTTTGCATGATGTTGCTTACTATATATGGGAAGAACCATTTCTTTTCAAGAGATGTGCTGATCTGATTATTAGAAAGTGTGTGCCTGAGGTTGAACAAGAGGCAATTTTGACTGATTGTCATGCATCTGCATATGGGGGACATTATAGGGGGCAAAGAACTGCATCTAAAGTGCTTGATTCTGGTTTTTATTGGCCTTCTTTGTTTAAATATGCTCACCAGTTTGTTTCCAAGTGTGATAGATGTCAAAGAACAGGTAACATCTCCAAGAGACATGAGATGCCACAATCTGGGATCTTAAAGGTGGAGTTATTTGATGTTTGGGGGATGGATTTCATGGGTCCTTTTCCATCTTCAAGAGGCAACCAATATATTCTTGTTGCAGTGGAATATGTGAACAAATGGGTTGAAGCTATTGCTTGCCAAGCGAATGATGCCAATACCGTGATCCATTTCTTGAAGAAGTATATTTTCACTAGATTTGGTACTCTTAGAGCGATCATTACTGATGAGGGAACTCATTTCAACAACAAGAATTTCAAGGCTCTTTTGGCAAAATATGGAGTGCACCACTGGATGTCACTTGCATATCACCCTCAAACTAATGGCCTATGTGAGTTGGCTAACAAAGAGATTAAGAGGATCCTTGAGAAGACTGTAGGTCCAACTAGAAAAGATTGGTCTGATAAGCTTGATGATGCTTTGTGGGCATACAGGACTGCTTTCCAAACTCCAATTGGTATGTCACCTTATCGGTTGGTTTTTGGGAAAGTATGTCATTTGCCACTTGAGTTGGAGTATAAAGCATGGTGGGCAATCAAGAAGTTGAATATGGATCACAAAGAAGCTGGAGCTAAAAGGTTATTGCAACTGAATGAGTTGAAAGAATTGCGACTTCAAGCATATGAGAGTTCAAGATTATACAAAGAAAGGACAAAGAAATGGCATGACAAGCATATCTTGAAGCGCAATTTTGAGTCAGGGCAATTGGTTCTTATCTTTAACTCAAAGTTCAAGTTGTTTCCTGGAAAGCTTAGATCTAGATGGTCTGGTCCTTTTAGAGTGGTTTCTGTGTCATCAAAGGGTGTAGTTGAAGTTAAAAATGAGAGTACAGGAAATTGCTTTAAAGTGAATGGCCAAAGGCTGAAGCACTATTATGATGGTGAGGTGGACCGGCAAGCAATGGTTCATCACTTGTCACAACCTCCTTGAGTTTCTGACATAGTCTGACTGAGGACTATAAACTTAGCGTTGCTTGGAAGGCAACCCAAGGTTTGATTTGATGTTTTGTTTTGATTTTGTAGGTCTTTTGTAGCCCCTAATGATGTATTCCATTTTGGTAACCACAATCAAGAGCATTCAAGAGCACAAGATGAGGATTGAGAGGGGAGTTTTCTTCTACTTTTCTTTGCTTTGTTTAATTGATAGTTGATAACATGTTCTGGATTTGAGTGCTGGATATAGTTTATCTTTGCATGTGATTGATATTTGTTATTAACTATTGAGTTGAGTGGTGGCACTTGTGAGTTGTGCTCAATTGGTGAAAATTTGAGATCTTTGAAGCTTTTGCTATCCCTACACTTGGATTTGGTTATGTCTTCATTTCTATTACTTAGGGTTACTTGTTCACATTGAGGACAATGTAACATTTAAGTGTGGGGGTGGAGGGTACCATTGATTTTGTATGATTTGTCCTCGATTTTGAAAAATTTCTTTGATTTTGCACATAAATAGAAAAAATTTTGACAAATTTTGAAAACAAATTTTACTTTTCATGGAAGTTGGGATTTTACTTGTAGACATTGACAAAGTTGGTTTGATTTGAATTTGAAAAGGATTGAGTTTAATTAAAATTTGGTTCTATCTTCTTGGAATGTTAGTAGATAGGCAAAGAATTTGGTTTGGATCATTGACTTTAGGATGTCAAATACCGGTGAGAAACTTGAGCCTAAATATTCATTTCTTTCAAGAGGGAGTACATTTATTGTGATTTCATCTCTAGAACTTGTCTTGAATCTCTTTTGAAGCTTGAAATCCCTTTGCATGCACAAAGATGATTTAGGCATTCATTTCATAGCTAGTTTGGCTAAATGTCTATCCTTTTTACATGAAAATCCTTTGCTTTACCGCATTTGAGCCTTACTCTGTTTTTAAAAGAAAATTGCATAGAGTAAATAACCATTTGTTTGAGAAATGCAATTTTTATATCTTTTCTTTCCCATTCATTTGCTACTTTAGTTAGTGCTAAGTAAAAAAATTTTGAAAAGAGTGAATAGAGTAGAAAGTCAATGATATATGAGTTGTGTAGATGGAAAAAAAAATGAAATAGAAAGAAAAGAAAGAAAGAAAGAAAAAAATAATAATAGAAAAAAAATAGAAATGAAAAAGAAAATTGTTGAGTTCAATTTAATAAATATTGTTATTAATGTAAGTGAGTTTGTTTTCTTTAAGTTGATACTCCTTCATTTTTCATGAATTTCATTAAGTTACTTGGCACTAATTGGAGTACACTTCTATACCATTTGACCATTTTCATTTCATTATCCTACCTTATTCATTACAACCTTTAGAAAAGCCCTTTTGATTTGTGTGAGCAAAGGGATAAGGTAGTAGAGATGGAGATAATAAACAAGCTTATGGTAGATGTGTTGCAATAAGTGGAAGAGAATAAAACACAAGCCCTTTAATTATCTTGAGAGAAGAGTGCAAAACTTCACTTGTGAGGAACATTCTATTGTCATTTGTCTTGGCTAAATTACTTGCATTTCCACTTGCATTTTTAGAAGGTGGAAAAGAATTTTAACAAAGCATAATTCTTGAAGGTTTGAATTGATTCCAAGTTTGTGGTGTTTGATTTAGGATCTTGCTTCCATAATTTTATTTGATTATTTTGAAATTTAAAATCTTGAGGACAAGATTTGATGCAAGTGTGAGGGTATAATAACTCTCCATATTTTGTACATTTAAAGAATATTTTGAAGATAATTGGAGAGTTATCAATACAATTTTGAAAGATTCAATGAGATTTTCTTACTAAAAGAGCAAATCAAAGTGGTGAATTATTTGTGGGACTTAGATTGTAAATATTTAGGATAAAAATAATTAATTTTAATAAGATAATATTTCTAATTAAGAAAAAAAGAAGTTGTTTTGATTTTATTGTCTATTCTATTATTTTTATTTTCTTCTCTTGATTGTATAACAGGTGCTGTGGTTTCTACTTTATGGATGAGTAGAAGTTGTGAAGCAATTTCCTAATGTAAGAGGAGAATACGTGGGCCACATGGAAGGATCTTTTAACCAATTGGAATTTGCTAACAAAGGTAATGGGCCGATGCTTGACTGAAGCAATTGGAAAGACAAAAAAATACATTAAGCCCAAAAGAAAAGAAAGATAGAGGGAGACACGGGATTGACAGAACTCAGAAGGGTAGACCGCTGACATCGTTTGGACTTGGGAGGAGGAGCTGCATAGAAGAGCAATAGAGGAGCGGAAAAAAAACTGAAAACCTAAAGAAAAAGCTAAAGGTAGCCGCACAGGAGGGGGGCCAAGATATGTATAGAGGGAAGAGAGTGAAGGAGCGACGAGCTACATAAAAGAAAAGAGAGGAATGAAGAAACATAGGACTAGCCCTATAAGGCCGGCTCTTGACGGGCCTTTTTAGGCCAAAAGGCCCAGAGTAAGAAAAATTTCTGTTTTTCAAAGCCCGGCCAGAAAGCATATGGCTCAAGACCAGTCTGCAGGGCCTAAAGCCGTTTTCACAAGATTAAACAATTTTTTACTTTTTTTTTCAGTTTTTTTTAAATTACCACAATGAAATTCCTAATTTAAAACATAAATATTGTCAAAATTAGAGTACGAACAGTACACATTATGCAACAAACAAACATAGTCATTAAGTCATAATCAAAGGTAAACTATTGTTTACATATCACAATTACAAATAATTAAAGAGAAGACTTCACAAAATTAAAAATACTTCTTATAAATATGTCTTGAAAAGTGTAAGTAGTTAATAAAATAAGTAACAAAAGGTATAAATAAAACAATCATCAGAAAATAAGCCAAAAAATACAAAATTGGTAAGAACACTTATGAAATAAGAAATATCTTCTATAAGTTTTAAATTTTTAGGATTATTAATATAAGGTATTCTTATGAAACTTAATTTTAAAAAAGATAATAACAACTAAATATTTACAATATCATTAACAAAATAAAAAAATGAATAATATTATTATCATATAAATAATTTAAAAAATATATATATAGGGCCTTCACTTTTGAAACAAAAATCTTAGGCCCGGCCTGTAAATGGGCTGGCCCGACAGGTTCAACCTGTATTCCCAATTCTAATGGCTATATCATACATATCATAGCATTTCTGCTCCTTGGGTAATCATTGGAAATGTCAATTAAATATTGTACTCCTCTGAAAATTCTATAGTAAGGTGGCCAGAAGCAGGGTTGCCCAATTATTTAAACAATTTCTGTCTGATACTAATCTAATTGATTTTCCTCCTAAAGGCTGCTGGTTCACTTGGTGTAATAAAAGACAAGATGAGGATGAAGTTTGGGAACGTTTAGATAGAGCGCTTTGTAATGGATTCAAACTTTTCCATACTCTAAACTTCAAGTTCTGCCTATTGTGGGTTCAAACCATGCCCCTTTATTATTTGACTTAACTAATGAGTTTGATTCTACAGTTAAACCTTTTCGTGTTGAGAATTTTTGGATGAAAATTCTTGAATGTGAAAATATTGTCATTCAAGTGTGGCAATCCATTGTTAATGCAGATTCTGTTGGTCTATCATTTATAGATTGGAATGTTTAAAGGAGGAACTTAAACTTTAGAATAAATGGAAGGTGGGCAAAATTGGTAAGCATATAAACTTCTTAGAATCTGTCCTCAGTAATCTGCAGTCTCTGGCACACTTAGTTGGGGCTGGTGAATGGGTTAATAAGATTAGAATTGGAATTTTGGTTGGAATGTGAGGAATCTTTATGGTCACAAAAAGCTCGAATCAACAAAGCTTTATTTGGTGACCGTAATACTTCCTATTTTCATAATGTGGTGAAGAAAAGACACATTGCTAATTTTATTTCTTGCCTTAGGGATCAGAATAATAATTAGGTTTTTGGTCAACATTTTCTGTCTCAGTTGTCAATTAATCATTTTTCACAGAGGTTTTCTTCAGAGGAGAATTTTTCTATAAATCAGATTTTACTTCAGCTTCATGATGTGATCCTTCCTGTGCTTATTGTTGATCACATTAAAGGTCTATCTCAATAGTTAAGAATAGAGGAGGTTGATTGGGCTGTTAAGTCATTAAGCCAGATGTTGCCCCTGGACCGGATGGATTTAACCCTAGATTTTATCCAACATATTGGAAACATTTGAGGGAAGATGTATTCAATGTAGTTCAGCTATTTTTTGCCTTTCTTTCTCTGCATGAGGTTTTGAATCGAGCTTTTATCACTTTAATTTTGAAAGGCAAGGCGCAACCTTTTAATGATTTTCGTCTAATCAACCTCTGTAATGTCTTATATAAAATTGTTACTGAAGTCATGTGCAACCTTTTTCAACCTATTCTGCAGCAACTTATTTCCCCTTTCCAGAATGCATTTATTAAAGGGAGACTTATTTCTGATAATATTATGGCGGTGAGTGAAGTGATGGCAAAATTGAAGACCTACCGAAAGCAAAAAAAGGGTTGGTGTGTTATGAAAATTGACATTGAGAAGGCATATGATCACTTGTCATGGGAGTTTCTTCAAGCAGTTTTACAGAGAATGAATTTTCCTTTGGCTTGGATACAAATGATAATGTCATGTGTTAGCTCAGCTTCTTACCAAGTTCTTATCAATGGGGTTCCTTCACAAGTTATTTCTCTTCAATGAGGCATACGACAAGGTGATCCTCTTTCTCCACATCTTTATATTTTATGTGCTAATATCTTGTCTGCCTTGATATTACAATCTCAACAAAAAGGTGTTTGTAAAGGTATTAAACTGGCTCAGGGGTCATTGCCACTGTTGCCCCTACTATATGTTGATGACACTCTTGTTGTTCAAGCTGAGGAGTGGTCTATGCAATTAGCCAAACAAATTTTTGACTTATATGGACGTTTGGCAGGGCAAAAGGTTAATCGTTCCAAATTTGTTATAGTGTGTAGCCCTAAAGTTTCTAACCATCATAAGGCTTCTTGTCCTTAATCTTGGGATTTAAATATGCTAATAAGCTTGGAAAATGCCCAGGCATTTATGTTGATCTAGGTGAGAATTGTTCTCCACTTTACAATGAAGTCTTAAATAACATTTATCATAAATTGCAAATGTGGAAAGCTAAATTACTCTCCCAAGCAAGCACAGTCACTATCATTAAATCAGTTATTTCTTCTGTGTTAGTTTAGCTATTATCATTTTCAAAGCTTCCCTCTTATGTAGCTCATGCCATAGATATGAGGATTGCTGATTTTTTCTTGGGGTTTCAAGGGGACAAAAAGAGAATGCATTTAATGGCTTGGGATAATTTATGTAAACACAAAGAACTTGGTGGTCTGGGCATTAAGAAAACTGAACACTTTAATAATGATCTCTTGGCAAAAAAATATTTAGATATGCATCTTCTATGATTTACATGGTTCTTAAACCTAAAAATGTGTCTCCTTTGGATGATGGTATCATTCTTCACAGAGCTGTGCAATCTAGACTATGGAGTGAAAGATATAATGTTGGATCAGTTGCATTGGTGTGTTGGTAATGGGTCTTACATCAACCTATTTAGCTACTTATCGGTTAATGCAATGTGAACGCCCATAATCATTATCTAAAGTTGGTGATCTATTAGTGCAAAATTTAGGATGTTGGAATGAGAAACTGGTTTGTTCAATTTTTGATCCTCAGGTGGCTAGTAAAATATTATCTACTCCATTTTCACTATATCATGTTCAAGATATCATTGTCTGGCAAGGTAGGTAATCAGTTGGGTCAATAAAGAGTTGCTGATGGTTATAAACAATTGTCTGGGCTCTAAGGTCAGATTAATTTGGGTGTTTCTTCTTTTTGGAAACAAGTTAAAAGTTTGAACCTTATTCCTTGGCTGAGTTTGTTTATGTGGGATTTTTCTGTGATGCATTACCTACCAGATGTCCTTTATGTCGTCATCATTTCCAGGTTGACACTTCTTGCCTTTTTTGCTCTAATGAATTGGAAACTCGATGTCATCTTTTCTTTTACTGTTCCTAGGCTCGTGCTGTTTGGTTTGCCTTTCCTTTAGGCATTTGATCTAATCAAGTTTTTGAATCACATTTCTTGGAGTGGATTTTAAATGCTCTAGAACAGTCTCCAGTGACTCTAGCTCAAACCAATTGTTGGATCCTTTATAGTATTTGACTTTTCAGGAATAAAAGGTTAGCAAGTAATGAAGAAGTTCATCCTGATACAGTTATTCACATGGTATATAGGGCGCTTCATTTTTATCACTCTGTTGTTAACAGGGGCTCCTATCTATCTCCTCCTTCACATTATATTGTGCCATCTTCTATTATTCAACCTTTTAATTTCCTAGATAGTTGGGTTATACAATGAATAAATTGTCAAAATCTAGAGCACTTGGAAAGTGGTTTCTCTGGAGTTCAATTCATCCTCAAGGTTCTGTCGTTAGAAATTTCTCAGCTAACATGATAAGAGGTCAACACAAATGGGATTTCATCTTTTCCCATCCCTGTTATCTGCTATTATTAATCAAACACCAGGGCATCATTTCCAATCCTTTGCAATATCAAATTTACATCGAAGTATAGGAGCTGGTGTTCAAACGTATTTTGGCAAAAGAGGTGGCAATCCCACCTACAACTCAAAGGGTTCTGCATATCAAAGTATAGGAGCTGGTGTTCAAACGTATCTTTTTTTGAGTATCTATTTGTTTAGTTTTTCATATTTTTTCCTCCTTTTATTTTATTTTATTTTCTTTCTTTTTCTCCTCTTTTTTGTAATATATTTATTGAAAATTTTTTGCATAATGACTATGCACAGGTGTAGATTAAATACGTGGGAACATTTTTTTTATCAACTCTGAAAGTGCTTTGTTCATAATCAAAAGCAGCGAAATAACATGATTACACAGTTAAGTAGCCAAGTACATCCAAGGAGAGGCAACACACAAGACAAAACATAAAGCACAAAACAGTGTATTGAAAGACAAAAGGAAACTAGAAACTAAAGGAAAGGACAATAGAAAGGCTTCATAAAACAATGGGATTAGTTCGCAGCTAGGCTAGAAGCTTCTATGTTGTTGTTAGTTGAGCAAGACCTTGTTGTCTAAACATCAGAGGCTAGGATACAAGACAAAGAAAGTGAAGGTGAAGACACCCTCCCAACTGGGCACACCTCCTTACAAGCAATAGCAGCAAGATGATCCTGTTAGACCTCATATGTTTTGATGATAACAAAGAATGGATGTGAAAAAGTTTTAATAAACAAACAAGTTTGAACAAAGTAATGACAGAGAAAATCATCACTTGAAGTAAGCACTGCAGTAATGAAGAAAGGCCAAGAGAGAAAGCTGAGAAACTTCATCACTGGCAGAATTTCTAAAGGGCTACTCGAGTAAGAACTTGAGTAATGAGACAGAAACTTGAAGTAACCAGAGCACAAAACCTCAAGTAACTCAAGGCCAGATAAATCACTCGAGGGACGACTCGAGTAATATGAAATAAAAAGAAGAGTTACTCGAGTCAACATTCAAGTAACCTGCTACAAGGAAATGAGTTGCTCTTGGCCATGTAATCCTACCAACGTTGCTCGAGTAAGTACTCGAGTAATCAGGGAAATCACTTCCAGTTGCTCTCGGCCTGCCAACGTTACTCGAGTAAGTACTCGAGTAATCAGGGAAATCACTTCCAGTTGCTCTCGGCCTGCCAACGTTACTCGAGTCAGTACTCGAGTCCCCTACTTCAAGAAATATGTTGCTCTCGGCATTCCAATCCTGTCAATGTTACTCGAGGAGCAACTCGAGTAAATCACTGTGGTAAACAAAACTTGAAGGTAACAATTGATTAATCTGAAATGTTTTTATCACACTTCACTCGAGGCACCACTCAAGTATGCATGTATTAAATTGTTCTATGTTAAAGACTTGAACAAGATTACTCGAGTCAGTAATCGAGTGATCTGCAGAGTTATTTACAATGCACTTGAAGTATCCACCCGAGTAAGCTATGCAGAAAATAGATGTTCACTCGAGGCGGCACTCGAGTAAACAGGTAAGCAAAACTTGAAGTGCTCTCGGCATGAAATCCTGCCAACATTACTGGAGTGAAGTATCGAGTAACTTGTAAAGAAAATTGTAGTATACTCGAGTGAGTACTCGAGTAAACAGGTATTTCCAAGGTTTGTAATTTGCTTTACTCTGTGCACTACCCTAGTAATATGATATATTAATACTCTGCCAAGTTTTTCATCAAGTTACTCAAGTACCTACTCAAGTAATCAAACTCAAAATTTCAGAAATCATTCTAACGTTCATTGATTTGTTTCCTATGTGATTAACCCTTCATTATATTAGTATTCTTAGCATATTTGCAGATAAACAATGAAGAGATCTTACCAAATAAGGAAATTCAAATGCAACGTTCAAATACTACCTACCGCCACCTACCGAAACAGATATTTTTCAAAAACTAGAAAAGTCAACAGTGGCTACGCACACTCTAACGGACGAGAAGAAAATGTTCCAACGGTCATTATCAACACATCTATATATATGGGAACATCCAAACAGAGATAACACGAGAACACACACGAACGCATTATCAAGTTTATGCTCAATACTCTATTTTTACACATACTTGTAATTCTGTACTTCAGTGATTCTTATTCACTCTGTAAGAGAGATATTTCATTCAAACTCAATATTTGTTATTGAGATAACTTAAGGTTGTGGAACCTTGAGTTGGGATTGGATTGTAACTTGTAAGGGGAAGTGAGTGTCCAGGTGAAGGAACTTGCTTGTATCGAGGTGCCAAGAACCCACTGAATCTTGGAAATTATAGTGAAACTCTCAGAGATACTCTGAGGACTGGACGTAGGTCAAAGTGGTTGTGGCTGAACCAGTATAACTCCCGGTGTATACTTCGGTGATATTTCTCCTTACTCTTTACTGCATTATATTCACCGTCAGTTTTTATATTTGCAACGAAATTTTTAGTATCACCCAATTCACTCCCCTCTTGGGTGAAGCGCTTGCTCTAACATTTGGTATGAGAGCATAGGTCTTCTTGTTAAGGTATAACAACCTAAGAAGGATCCAATGGCAAGCATGGGTGAAGGAATTCTTCCCTATGGAGCATCCATCACTAGACCACCAGGTTTCAGTGGTAAACACTTTTCTTTCTGGAAAGCAAAGTTCAGATTATTCATGATGGCTACCGAGTATGGGCTATGGGATGTGATTAAAAGTGGAAACTATCAACCTACAAAGATTGTAGATTCTCAAAAAATTCCCAAGACGCCAGCGGAATATGATGAGAATGACAAGAAACTTATTACTCTTAACAGCAAGACAATTCTGATGATACAAAGTGCTTTGAGTCAAAGTGAAACTTCAGAATTTGCACACTTCCAACAGTAAAGGAAATATGGGAAGCTCTAGAAATAGCTCATGAAGGAACTTCGGGAATAAAGGAGAATCGGATCAACACCTTAGTCACTGAATTCGATCTACTTCAAATGAAATCAGGTGAGTCAATATCTGAATTCGAACTTAGATATACTCATCTTGTTAATCAACTTGCAGTACTTGGGAAAGTCTATGATCAACATACCCAAGTACGAAAAATTTTGAATATTCTTTCTAAAGAGTAAAAGGCCAAAGTCACTGTGATAGAAGAAGCAAAAGGAGAATCAACGAGATCAGTTGCTTCTCTATTTGGAAGTCTTTCTGAATATGAAAGTAAACTAAAGTTCAAACGGGAACTAGATGACATCAGTGACAAGAAGAAGAAAGGCCTAGCACTAAAAGCAAAAGAAGAAAATCAAGATGAGGATGAGGAGTTTGACGATGATGAAATGGGCCTAATCATAAAACGATTCATAAAGTTCTACAAGAAAGGTCAAGGATTCAAACACTTTCAGAAAGGAGGAACTATTATTAAAGATCATATCATCTGCTACGAATGTGGAAAACCAGGACATATCAAATCAGAATGTCCAGAGCTGAACCAAAAGAGCAAAGAAAAGAGAAAAGACAAATTCTTCAATAAAAAGAAGGCCTTTGTATCTGCTATATGGGGTGATAGTTCCTCTGACGAAGTAAGTGATGAAGAAGAAGTAGCCAATATATGTCTTGTTACTCAAGAAGAAACAAAAGAAGAGGTAAATGATTCTGATCCTACCTATGATGAATTACTTTCTGAATATAATGCTTTACTTTCTGAATATAATGCTTTACATTCTGAACATACCCAAGTAGTTAAAGAATTAGTTGTTTTCAAAAAGAAAAACAAAGTTCTTGAAATTGAACTTAAAGAAAGTTCAAAAAAGGATTGTGAAAATTGTTCTTCTTTAAAAAAGAAAAACATTGATCTCACAAAAACTCTTGAAAAATTCACTAAAGGAAGTGAGATGCTAAATGTGATTTTAAAAGCTCAATGATTTGTAAATGACCGATCTGGTATTGGATATGATCCAAAATCAGATAGAAGGAAAAGTAGAAATAAAGCAGGAGGTAAGTCATATTTGAATTATTTCAAGCATTTTGTGCATACATCAAATCCTTTTGCATTTTGTAATTACTGTAATAGAAAAGGTCATTATACCTCTTCATGTATTCATAAGAAGAAAGGAACGATAGGAACCTACAAATGGGTACCTAAAGGATCATATGTTTCAAAAATTTCCTGTACTAACCCAAAAGGACCCAAAAAGAAGTGGGTACCTAAGACTTAATCGTATTTAATTGTAGATATGTCTCAAAGCATCCAAAAACAACAAGTGGTACATAGACAGTGGATGCTCTAGATATATGACCGGTGATTCCGAAAGTTTTACCAAATTGCAACCTAAAGAAGGTGGAAAGGTAAAATTTGGAGGAAATCAAACTGGAAGGATAGCAGGAATTGGTGAAATCAAAAATGACAAAGGCATACAAGTCAAAGACGTATACTATGTCGAAGGATTGTGCCATAACTTGCTGAGTGTGAGTTAAAGTGCAGACAAAAACAACTAGGTAATATTTGACTCAGAGGAATGTCTAATTGTCAACAAGAAAGACTTACTACTTGATAAGAAGAATATCAAGGCTAAGCTCAGAGTAAAAAGGGAAGGTAACTGCTATACTCTAGATATTAGTACAAATGAATCTGAAAACTGTTTTCTGAGTAATGCCGATGAAAGTTGGCTATGGCATAAGAGATTGGCTCATGTCAACATGCATCAACTAGGCAAACTACTAAAATAGGATTTAGTTCTTGGATTACCCAAAGTAAATTTCAAAAATGATTTGATTTGTGACGCATGTCAAAAGGGTAAACAAACTAAATCATCTTTCAAATTGAAAAATGAGATTTCAACAAATAGACCACTACAATTATTGCATATGGATTTAGTTGGCCCAGTAAGAGTAAAAAGTCTTGGTGGCAACTTATATTCATTGGTCATTGTTGATGACTTCTCCAGATTTACATGGGTTATTTTTCTATCATCAAAGGATGAAACCTTTGAAGAATTTATTGTTTTTGCTAAGAAAGTGAAAAATGAGAAAGGTATGTCCATTGCAGGTATTAGGACAGATCATGGTGGAGAATTTGAAAATCAAGCCTTTGAAGAATATTGTGATACTAATGGCTAGAGCAATGTTAAATGAAAAGAACGTGTCATGGTTTAGCAAGAAACAAACTACAGTGTCTCTTTCATCAACGAAAGCTGAGCATGTTGCAGTATCAAGTTGTTGTGCACAAGTAATATGGCTAAAGCAATAACTTCAGGATTTTGGTATTTATTTGAAAGAAACACCAATATACTATGACAATACTAGCACGATAAGCTTGGCAAAGAATCCTGTTCAACATTCCAGAACCAAGCATATTGATGTCAGACATCACTTCATCAGAGATCATGTCCAAAAGAAAGATGTTAAAGTGATATTCATTCCAACTCATCTTCAACTAGCAGATATCTTCACAAAACCCCTTGCTAAAGATCAATTTTTATACATTAGACGAGAATTGGGAATGGTAACCCCCAATGAATTGTAAGTTATTTAGTGTTTGTAAATTTTTAAATGATATTAGTTATTGATGTTTTGATGATTACTAACTTAAGCATCGGAGCTTCTAGCAATTTGTTCTTGCAGGATCATAATATTCTGTTTTGGGGTATGAATAGCAGAGGTTAACAGAGGACAACATTACTAGAGTGTCAACTCCAAGTAATGAGCATCATTGGAGTGACAACTTCAAGTAATAGATGCATCACTGGAGTGACAAATTGAAGTTAAGGATGCATTACTCGAGTAGTCACTCGAGTAATGAGCTTGAAAATGTGCCAGTGAAGCATTAATTTCAAATGAAGCAGCACAACAGTTGAAAATGAATAGTCAGAAGGTGAAGAGACAACTTACCTGAGGGAGGCCTCAAGTGATATTCAATGTTACTCGAGTAAGGCCTCGAGTAAACCTGGGTGCAAATTTTAAATCATCTAATTTTCAGTTCAAATATGTTCTAAAGAGTCATCTAATGATCAAGGGAACATACATGGATAATTACAATATTATTCATGTCAGGTACGTGCTCAAATTTGTTGTATTTTAAAATTTTTCATATGATCACTCGAGTAGCTACTCAAGTGATGATGATGATCACTCGAGTAAGCCCTCGAGTAATGTCGGGTTCTAGGTTATTTCTACTCGATACTCAGACATTTCTCACAAAATCTCCTTGAGTGATTCTTCTGTGCTCTCACAAAAACTTTTCAAGGAATCTTTCCCTTCCTATTACCATCAAAACCCAGTGATTCACAGCCTCAAAAACCTCTAAGATAACTCTGAATTGTTTCCCAAAACTCGCGACTTTCGTCCCTGTTTTTCCTGAAACTTCTCATTCTCTAAAATCACAATGGTGAGAACAAAATCTCCCAACCTTAGTACTCCTTCTGAGTCTTCGAAGCCCTATCAATCTTCTGATTCACATTCCTCTCCTCCTACCAAAAAGAGGAAAATTTCTCCCAAACCAAAATCCAAAGCCAAACCGCAAACCAAGCCAAAGGTAAAAGGAGTTGTGATTAAGGAGCCCATTGCCATAAGAGCTCAATCCAAGAAGAGTTCACCTCCTGGAAAAGGGAAAACTACAAAATAACCATCTCCTCCTTCCTCTGATTCATCCGATACACCAACCTTTACTCCTAAGCCACTGAAGAAGCCTAAGGTCAGTGAGAAGATTACCAAAGTCATGGTAGGCATGCTTGAGCAAGATTTTCAGTCTAAAGATGTAAAGAAAGGGCAAACTTCAAAGCAACAGAAGAGAGGGATGAAGAAATCAAATTTCCTCCAAAGGGATTCTATGTGAAAAAGCTTGAGGAATCATAGAAGTACCTAAGTCATTTTGCAAGAAAGAATGTGTGCAAAATACACTACATTGACTACAAGGTGCTTCAAGAGGTATTAAAATTTGATCTTGGTCCCTACCTTGATTTCTATATGCCTTGGTTATCTGTCAAGCTACCTTTTTGCACCAAAGTAGTGAGACATTTCTATTGTAACCTCGAACCGATTAATGATCCCGTTAGGAAGTCAGTAGAAGAAGAAATGACTTCTGAGGTTAGAGGTCAAAGAATTCTTATCTCACCCTCCCGAATCAATACCTGGTTAGGAATAGAAAATCCTCTTGATGATAATTACCCTAACCTTTCTTCAAACCAAATATTTTCTATTCTTAGACTTGGTGAAATTGTGGGACCTCTCAACTTCAATCAGAGTGATATGAGTGATTTCCATAGAGTCCTATGGTATATCTACTCTAGAGCCATGGTGAATAAATCCAACAACTTCACTCACTTCATTGAAAGGGACTTCAGAAAATTCACCTCAGTAATCCTCAAAGAGCAAAAAAACTTGGGAAAGTATATCTTCAGTGAGATCAAGAGGTATAGATACGAGGAAAAACCAACTACTCCAATGCCTTATCCTCAACTTATTTCCTTGTTTCTCAAGAAGAACAATATTTGGTATTTAGAGAGTATGGAGCCGGTAGAAAGGTTAGCACCAGTGGGAAGGAATCAAATTGGAAAATTAAATATTGAGATTCCTCTGAAGACACCTTTAGAAGCAAGCCCCAAGAAAAAGAAGAAGATTGACACAGCAACAAGCCAAATGGATGACACACAGTCTTCTGCTCTAGTCAACACATCTTCTCCATCTTTCTTTGGTGCCACAATGCAAACGTTCATGGAGAACATTTTAAGGAGTTTCCACATTGATATTGTGAATACCAATGCGGAGTTGGTAACCCACATGAATGGGAAGATGGGCCAAGTTGTAGAGATAATAGAGAAGAGGCACGAAGAGATGCTTACTGAACAACGTGCCCAGGGTAAGCTTTTGAGATCTATTATTGCTAGACTTGATGCTATGGCATTTGGATCTTTTACTCTTGGTCCTTCTGATATTCCTGAGCCCATACCTACCTCTGAACCTGGACCTTCTATCCTCACTGAGCATAAACCCTCTGAGAGTGGACCCAGCAATGTCTTATTCTCTATGCCAGACCCTAAAACATCTTAGCCAATCCAAATCATCTCTGATAAACCACCTCAGCCTGTTCAGCCTGAGCCTATACCTACTCCCATTATATCACCTACACGCACTTAGGAGGTGCTTGAGTCTTTACCAGTTGCTACAGAGGAAGTATAGATTACTTCTTTGGTTCCTTACCCTTTATCTCCTCCGGTGAATCCTCCAGATGATCTTCAGTCACCACCAGTGAACCTTCCTGAACCTGAATCATCATCTTCAGATCCTTCAAGTTCTGATGGTTCTTATGAGTCATTGGCTTTTCCTATCACTCCCATCTCAGCAGCCAAGCCACCTACTCCTCCTCATGATTGATTCCACCTTTGTGATGAAGACAAAACGGGGGAGAAGAACTTGAGTGATTTTGTGAAGAATGGCTGAGTTTGTAGATTGGGATTTGGGTGTATGGGGTTTTAGTTTTTAGGTGCTTTGTTTCTTTTTTTTCTTAAACGATTTTAAGTTTAAAGTTTGATTATGTATTGAATTCCTCATTATGAAATTTGTTCTTTTATGATATTTTATTGCAATTATATTGCATTTTGGGACTAATGTGTTTTTTATTATGTATGCAAGGTAAACAAGTAAACATAAGAACAAAAACTTTGAAATGATCTTTAATAAGTTATTTCACAAAGAGTTTTCAAGTTTAAATTGAACAAAAGGTTTCATATGAAAAGAATTTGAGAAGCATATGTTTAAAAACTCAATTTCAAAAACTTTGTTCAAAATCACCAAGTTTTGTCATCATCAAAAAGGGGGAGAATGTTAGATCCCATATGTTTTGATGATAACAAAGATTGGATCAATGATATGAAAGGATGTGATAACAAATAAATGGATTTGAACAAAGTGGCAAAGCATCACTTGGAGTTTACACTGGAAGTAATCAACATATTTTGAGAAGGCTTACTCGAGTAGCCACTCGGGTAAGAGAAGCCATTACTCGAGTAAGCAAAGAGAATTTCATCCAGTGAAGCAATGCCAAAATTTGGACGAAGTTACTTGAGGGACCACTCGAGTAATCTACAAAGTTATATAGACCATTACTCGAGTAGCCACTAGAGTAACAAGATTTTCACAGGCATCACTGGAGTAGCCACTCGAGTAACTAGGTAAAAAATCTTCCAGTGACTCTCTGCCAAGAAATGCAACATATCACTCAGTAGCCACTCGAGTAACCAGTGAGAAAATAGCATTACTCGAGGGACCACCCGAGTAATCTGCAGAGT
This sequence comes from Inga laurina, assembly GCA_963855925.1. Classification (NCBI taxonomy): domain Eukaryota; kingdom Viridiplantae; phylum Streptophyta; class Magnoliopsida; order Fabales; family Fabaceae; genus Inga; species Inga laurina. The sequence goes on from OY979707.1 coordinate 4,744,530, forward strand.
TACTTGAAGCATTACTCGAGTAGCCACTCGAGTAACCAGAAAGCAAACTCTCGGCCAAGAATTTGATGCTCTTACTCGAGGGAGTGATCGAGTAATCTGCCAGGTTATTTTAAAGCCACTCGAGTAACCACTTGAGTAAGGTATGAAGAAAAATGAAGCCCACTCGAGTAACCAGTTTACCATAGTGATCACCCGAGTAACTTGTGAAGGTAAAGACTTGGCCACTTGAGTAGCCACTCGAGTAATCAGGTAATTTCAAGGTTTGTAAATATATCACTCCATGTCTTACCTGAGTGATATCTGATGTAAAATGTTGATTTGCTCACTGCCATATTCTTGACAGGTTTACTCGAGTAACAAACTTGATCACTCGAGTAGCCACTTGAGTAAGGCAGTCCAGAAATTATATTTTTCATCGAATATCTATTGATTTGTTATCTATATGATTAACTCTTCATTGTATTAGTATTCTAAGTACATTTGCAGAGAGACAATGAAAGATCATGACAGATTTGAGAAGTCAAACAAAAGTCCGAACGTTTACCTACTGCTACCTACCGCTAATGGATAGTTTTCATATTCGAAGAATAGTCAACCGTTGCTACGCGATTCTAACGGACAAGTTTGAATTGCTTCTAACGGACACTACAAATCATCTATATATATGAAGCATTCAAAGAGAAGAAAAAAGACACACAAACTGAGATTACACTGATCAACACACTCTTAGTGCTTTATTTTCATATACTCATTCATTTGTACTACAGAGATTATATATTTGCTCTGTGAGAGAGTTTTTCATTACAAACTCAATATTTGTTATTGAGACAACTTAAGGTAGTGGAACCTTGAGTTGGGGATTTGATTACTGTAACCTCCTGCCTTAATTAACATAATTAAGATTCAATAACGCATAGTAAAAAGGGGTTTGAGACCGCCAGATAGTTCAAAACTTATTAAATCACCCACTAACTAGTAGGAACTTACAAAATTTTCAAAACTTCTTTCCTATCCCGATCTCGATTTCAATTATCGAATATAATCACCTGTGCAGTTAACTTACATTCATATATATCAGAGTTTATAACTTAAACCCCGGCAACCCCGGGTTCATCTATATATATATAGAGTTTCAAATCCTGATTAAGGGATTACAATACCAAGTATTCAAACTATTTACAACTCATCGTTATACAATAATCCCCATCCAAAATAAATAGCCAACATAACCCATACTAAATGTCCCTATGATGCTCTAACCGCTCCGGGTCGTCCGCTTCTCCTTAGAGCCACTTGCCCTGTCTGAAAGGTTAGTCAAAGGAAAGAATGAGATTCAAGAGAATCCTAGTAGTAACTAAAGGTCTCACTCGAGTACAGCAGCACACATCACACTCCACCCTCATCCCCTTTCTCCGCCGGATAGGCACACCGTCCTAACCCAAACCGTTGTTAGCTACTTAGGGACTATTGGCGTGGCAGTGCATAAACATAGCCTTATAGCTCATATAGCTATCCGGCTTTCACAAATGGCCCGTCGGCCCTCACAAATAGCCTTTCGGCTCACAACTAGCCTTTCGGCCCACATAATCACATAATCACACCTCATCCTTATCCCCTTTCTCCGCCAGGAAGGCACACAAACTTTACCCGATCTGTTGTTAGCTACTTAGGGACTATTGAACTGACGGTGCTTACACATATCCACATAAGTCGCAATGTACGAACTTACCACAAATCAATGATAATACACACATACAATGCATCACATATGGTATGAAAGAAAAGTCACTACCTTGTTCCTTCCTGACGTTCGCTGGTATAATGGGCTCACGAGAACGACAGATGTCGAATCCTATATACCAAAATAGGGACAATAGGTTAATTTCTTTTTTTCCAAGTCCTTAATTCTATAACACTTTAAGTTAGTATTCATTTGAACTCTGTAGATGGCTATTAAATGCCTAAACATATGCCTAAAGGGTTGGGATAACCACCCCCAAAGATTCCTTTTTAGAAAGGTAAACATTGGATTTTGATCGCTTCACTCGAGCACGAAAGGTCTCACTCGAGCATGACCCCTGAATTCACTCGAGCACTAGCAAGTGAACCTCAGAAAGTGCTTGCTCGAGAGCAACCCTTGAGACAATCCTACACTCTTACTCAAGCAGAAGAGGCTGTGCTCGAGCAATAACCCCAGGAGCACTCGAGCACCTAGAAGTGAGACTCAGCGAGTGACAACCCGAGAGTGACTCTTCCTTCACAACCACAAGTGCACTCGAGCACAAGCCCTAGTGCTCGAGTGACCTCTCAATGCTCGCGAGTGCTCACGCTCACTCTTGACAATCCACCCACGAGTGATTATCTGAGATGCTCACTCATAGCACTACATGCACCCTCACTCGAGCATGCCAATGCTCACTCGAGCATGTTCATGTTTCACTCGCAAGTCAGGAAGCATGCTCGCACTTTCTGCCTGAAGTCCTTCCCAACTTCCCAGAACTTCACATCATGCTCAAGTGAGTTCTTCCCTCACTCGAGTGATGTCTATCAGATGCCCAAAACGCAGCAACTGATATGATTTTCCAGAATTAACCAATTGAGCTCCAATGGTCCCTAAACTCATACCATTACTCATTCTCATCCAAAACTTCACAATAAACCCATTGGTAACCCAAAACAACCACAATTCCACTCAAACAACAAAATTTCAACTCTAACTCACCAAAACCACTCCAAGCCATATATGGTCAACTTCCTCTTCATAAATCCAAACCAAAACCATTGACATTCATACACTATTTGACACCTATTCCAATGCATTACATCACTTAATTCATATCTTCTGAAATTACAAGAAATCAGGGCAAAAACCCAGAATTCACTAAACTAATCCAATAGTCATAACATTTACATCAAACTTCATCAAAAACTCACCTCTTAAACTTGCTGAAATCAAAACTCTGATTTCTCCACTTTCAAATTCCCTCAAGTTGCCACACACCACCAATCAAAAGTCTGAAAACATGGAAATAAAGCTCTTAACCATTTGCACAATATCAATGAAAAGTGTTTAAGCTTGTGAAGTCATTTACCTTCACAAATTTCAAACCCTTCCTTCCTCTTTCTTGCTTAGTTCGTCGGAAATGGAGAAAATGGAGAGAGAGATGAGTTGGTGAAAGTGATGATCACTTATTTCTCTTTTCCCCATACACTCTAACGATTTCAAGAAGAGAGGGAAGAGAAAAATAAGTTGAACCTTTGACTTTAATCCAATGGTTCTCTTCTTGCAACATGGCATTATCTCCTTCTTCCTACCATGGTTTCATATGATCTTGCATGCATAGGATTCCACCTCTTGGTCTTTCAATCTCAGCCATTGATCTTGATTACTAAAGAGTTTCCTCTCCATTATCTGACCAATCAATCGGTAAATTTACCGTTTTGCCCCTGATTATCACAATACTCATTAAACCATCACTAATGATCTTTATATCATATTGCACAACATATACTTCAAATGTGCTTAATTAACATTAATTACATCACTTTGAAGTTATTAATCCTTGATTACAATCCAGGATATTACAATTACAATGTGTAAGGGGGAGCGAGTGTTCAAGTGAAGGAACTTGTTGTGTACTGAGGTGCCAAGAACCCACTGAATCTTGGAGAATATAGTGAAACTCTCAGAGACGCTCTGAGGATTGGACGTAGGTCAAAGTGGTTGTGACTGAACCAGTATAACTCACAGTGTACACTTTGGTGATATTTCTCCTTGCTCTTAACTGCTTTAAATATTCTTTCAATTTTCTTATATGCAACGAAATTTCTAGTATCACCTAATTCACCCCCCTCTTGGGTGAAACACTTGCACTAACACATAGGAACCCCCCATATGGCCACAGGTGAAAGACTCACTATACACAATCACATCAAGCTGGAATCGAGTATATTCATCATTGATGCCTTTAAACACTATGACTTCTATACCATAACTCTTTTCATCAAACCGAGATCCTCCAAGACCCCTTCTTACCATATAATTTGGCCCCTAAGTTTTACCTTCCGAGGCCCTATACACTCATTGTACTTACTTCATTGAGCTCATGCTGCTCTCTACTCTACAATTCAATATCACGGTGGCTGCACTTCACGGTTCGTCGTCAAAGTAGCTACATACTAGGGCTCGTCATCACGGTAGCTCCACACTAGGGTTCATCGTCATGGTGGCTCCACACTATGGTACTATAATCGGTGCTTCACTCAGTTTACTGACTGGTCAGCCCCTCTGGTCAGCACTCTCTATAGGTAGCCCTTTCCAATCAGATCTCATCGTAGGTAGCCCTCTCCGATCAGATCTTACCATAGGTATCCTTCTCCAATCTGACGTCACCATAGGTAGCCCTCTCCTATCAAACCTCTCCATATGTAGCCCTTTCAGATTAGTATCCTTAATCATACTCGTACACTATGTCACAATATCACCCACAACACTTCCATGAATCGATATAAACACAGTTGGAGGATACAATTCATCAAGTTCACATACATAATAAATGCATTTCTCGCTGTCAACCAATTAGAATCCCATAGGACTTCTAGGTTTCACAATCATCAACATTGCCACAACCAAACCAAATAGCCATTTACACATGCATACAATCCTAGGCGCTTCACACAATCATCATGATGCAAAATTAGATTGCACCAGAATCAAACAACATTTTTAATAAACCATCATTGAAAAAGAATTTACCTTGAATCAGGTCAAGGGACTTTTGGGCCTCCTCATGTGTCATCATGAACACTCAACCCTGATTCCTAGGTATTTTCTCAACCATCTGTCGGTTGCATTTTCTAGCAATATGTCCAGGTTGTTGGCACTTATAGCAAATCGCTTGCCCCGAGCAAGTTCTACCAAGATGATAACCTTTATATTGAGTGTACCTCATTCTCACTGGAGGTTTCTGATCATCACGACCCCCAGGTTGGTGGGGCCTCTTGCCACTGCCCTCAGGCGAGAACCTTTGCCCCTTCCGCTTCTGGGAAGCATCTGCCTTACTAGGCTCATTATGGCTGCCACTACCCTTGGTCGGGTACAATTCTCTCAAATTGTTCTCAACAATTCTACACTGCTCCACCGCCTTATTGAAGTTGGTGAACAAGTGTGTAGCCAATCTCTTTCTTAGCTCTCGCCTCAGACCACGGATAAGCATGTCCGCACTTAACTCTTCATCATCCATCTTCTTAAGATACGAAGAATACCGGGACAACCGGATGAAATGGGATAGATACTCATCAAAATTCTCCATATCTCCCTGTTTGATAGCGAGGAATTCAGATTCTTTTTCAAGCCTTACAAACTTGGGGAAGTACTTCTCATTGAATTGTTCTTGGAACACCTCCTAAGTCAATGGCACATTCCGGCTTTAAAGTGTCATAGAGATATTCCGCCACCACCGGTTTGCATCCCCCTCTAGCTTATACACTGCCAGCTATGCCTTAACCTCCAATAGGCATTCGAGGACTTCAAAGATTTTTTATACATGATTCAACCAGTCCTCAGCAACTTGGGGTTCGAACCTCCCCTTGAACGCCGAAGGTAAATGCTTGCAAAACTTAGAGACCCATTATTGCAGGTCTCTTTCCTTATGAGCCAACACGCCTTAGGATTTTTGATTGGGCACCGTGTGAGATGGGTACTCATGAGACCGATTGGACCCCTCAATATTTGTTACAAAATATCCATTACAAAATGGTAAGGATATCCAGCACTACAATCTTTACTACATATACATACAATATCAACTTATACAACCTACTACTATATACATGTACAATAACAACCAGAAAGTATCAAAACACTGTCATCACATAACTACAAACTGATATAAATAAAAAGTTACTACTCTATTTTAAAGATGTCTAGGCAAAAGGTCTCTAATCAAATTAAGGTCTTCACGTAGGGAGGCATCTTCATTATCAAAAATCTGAAAATTAGAAAGTAAGCTTTGATGAAATGAATCAAGCAAATGAATTAATTAGCATTTCAATTAGAACACAAAAAATATTATCATTTGAGAATGAAGAAGCGATTACCTTTTCAAAATCGCTAGTAATTCCACTTTGAGTGATGTCATACATATAAAGTATAACATAATATCCGCATTCAGTGTTGCCAGGTTGTCGAGGGCACTTTAAATCAAAGGCATGCAATTAGTTGTTAAAATCAATAAAGGTATGTCTAAAACGACAGTCAATGAAACAATTAGAATCAAAACTACTTACTATCGGATAAAACCACTTTGGCTTTTTAACAACTGTACCCTCGCGTGACTTGCCTAGGACCCTATATGTTTGACAAGCACTATCATGAAAATCAAAATCAACAGAAATTAGAACTATTCATTTTTTTAGAAGTCAATAAAATGAAAATAAAATAAATTACGTGTCGAAGACAGATTTTTTATCTTTGTCTGGCCTTTTACGCAAGGGATCAAACTAATAGACTAGGTTGCATATAACACACAAACTCCAGTGGTAACTATAACAACATGTATAGATTAAAATGAATTTAAATGACAAGGCAATTATTTACTAAACATCTTAAATTGAAAAAATGAAAATACGAACTGTTGAACAATTGGTGCTAGATAATAACGAAGTTTGGTCTCTCCCATTGCGTAGCCCACATAGTGAGTCCTATGCGCCACAGTATTGGCATCCCCTGTCGTATTCGCAGGGCATAAGAATCCATACCAATCACATCTTTCCATTCTTGTGCAGAGGCCATAGAAGATGCTATAATAGAATTAAAATAAGGAATGAATTATTGAATGTATGAAATCAAAAAACTACTAAAAAAATTCTATGGGAAAATTGAAAAAAAACTTACCGGATTGCAAATTTCACCTAGCATGCATCTATCTCCTCCAACCTGATAAACTACTTGAGATCTGTATTGTCAATCATGTAGGGATACTCCAATTTAAGGCCCACAATCCCTTTAGGCATCTTCTAGTCAACCTGTTTAATACCCTTGTAGATCTGTTGCAGCCTTGCTAAGTAGGGCCATTTCCTCGCATCTTCATCATCCTTTTAGAACATCAAAAAACAAATTGTTATTATGATGCCAACATATTTTTAGTAATAGTAAGGTAATGCCTACCATTGGAGGTGTTGCCTCTGAACCAATAAGATTGAGGCCAAAGGATGAAAGATCCTATCACCTGACCTAACATGCTAACCTCCGGATCAGGAACAGGGATGGTTGTACCTTCTTCCTCCTTTCTAACACTCGTCACATTCACCCTACAAAAATCCTCCAGAATTTGCTGATGATGGTGGGTGGTAGCACATGTGTGAACGAGAGCATCGGCAACAACACGCAACAGTGGATCCTCCAAATAGAGGGTGAAAGGCTCTCCCGAAGCTGGAGTGGGAAAAGCGTCGCCAAGTGGTTCCTCCAGAGGGTTGTAACTTCCTTTGGTGATATTGAAGGCCGAGGATTCCTGAGTTCTATGCTTATCCCTTATCCTTTATACTTCGAACATCTTTTCCATTTCAAGTTGAAGCTCTGGCAACAACTCTTGTCGGAGCTTGTCGTGAAGGTTGGCCTCGTGCTCTTGTTCGAGGTCCTCTTGAATCTTAGCCACAAGGTCCCTACTAGGTCTAGCTTGTGACGAATAACGTGAGTCTCGTCCAAAATACCTCGCTGCACTAACTCCCCGTGTCTCTCCTTGAACACGACCAAGGTCATCTGCCTTCCCAATAGTCGTTGACAAGATGTCCATCCATCTACTTGGATTGAACGAACCTTGGCTACTATGATCTTCCAGTTCATCCTGTAGCATACAGTTTATCATAAATGTATCGAAATCAATCTCTATATGCAAAAAATTAGGTACTTATGGTATAACTACTTACATTCCTCACAGCAACCTCAACAACAACTGTAATATCCCAATTTATGATTAAGGGCTAATGGCGTTGTGATTTTATTGTAATTTGTGTAACTAAATATTTTGGGACAAATAAGATATAAATTTGGTGTAAATGTGTGTGGTATTAGAGATCATGGGATGAGATGTTGCCAAGTGGCATTATGGTGAACCATAGGATGAGGCATAAGAGACAAAAACCACCTTTTTCTCTCTCCTCTCTCTCCTATGCGTTTTTAGAGGCATGGGCAAGGGAAAATTGTACTTCATTCATCATCATTCCCCATCCCTTCCATCTCTCACATTCTCTCTCTCCCATCTCTCTCTCATTCTTGCTCTTTCTCTCTCGTCAACCATGGAAGGAGGAAGGAGGAAGAAGAAAGCTTGAAAAAGGTAAGGAAAATGATCTCTATTGCTCAAACTCCCTTCATTAAAGTTGATCCTTGAGTTAAGAGCTACATTTCTATGGTTGTAGCTTGTCTATTGGTTGTGGTTTGTGATCACACGAAATTTTGGAAAGTAGTGAATCAAGAACTCTCTTTGGAGAAGTTGATAAGGTGAGCGAGACCTATCTATCTATCTAAGTTTCATACCATTTGAAATAGTTTGAATTTTCTGGAATTTTGGGCCCATTTTCAAAAATGAGGGCCATTGGGAGTTGGTATGTGTTTCATATGGAATTTGTATGTTTGGAATGCATTTTGGATAGATAGAAATTGATTGGGTTTGAAATTGTTAAGTTTGGAGATTTTGAGAGTTTGGTGTTTAATGTTACCCACAACCAAAGCATGATAATGGAATAGGATTTTGGTGATTTTGACATTTCCATTGGATTCCTTGAGTGATTTTGTGTGGGAATAAGCTTGGTTGTTGATTTTAGATTCATTTGGATCACTTAGGAAAAGTTGGGAATCTGTCTTGTTTGAGCTCTGTTTTTCGCTGTCATTTTGAACGAGCATTTTGAATGATCAAATGGTGTTGGAAAATTATGAAACTTTCCAGTCTTAAATTTCACATCCCAAGCTTCAAAATGGACATATATTTTGTGTCATTTCGTTTAGTATTCTATGAGATATGGTTGTCCAAAGTTTGGGACTGAAACAGAACTCTATTTTGGAGTAGTGTTTAGTTTTTGGTGATTCTGTATTTGTGTAGTGATTTCCAGTGATGGGCTATATGTTTCCTTGAAAGAGAACTTATATACCTTTCATTTTGCTTTAGAATCACCTCGTTTCAATTTTTCTACAATTATTTATGGCTTTTCGAAGTTCAGCCAAGAGTCAGGAAATTTCTTGGCCTCGGCCCATGAGTGGCTGGCCGCGGCCCAAGCCTTTCTGGCCTGATTCTCGCCAGCGGCCTTCTGACCATATTTTGGCCACGGCCCAGGGAAGGGCTGGCCGCGGCCAACCCCTGTGTTCCAGCACTTTGTGTTTTCAAAAAGTGACCTTCAACCTATTGTTTCCCAACCTTTTAGGGCTTTTATTAGAGGCATTTGTGGCCTCTTAAGAGTCCTAAATGATAACCAACTTAGTGTATTATGGAAATAAGTAATTGGAAGAGAGATTGATCAATTGTCCCTAATTTGGTATAGGATTTGATATCTGCTGAACGCGTGAGCCCACTGTGCCAAAGATTGTCAGGAAAGATTCAGGTAGAGCGACTCCTCTCTTATACTTTGTGTAAATGTATTGTATGTTTGTCTGTCATTCATTGTGTAGATGCTGCTGCTACTGCTTTGTGATACCTTGTGCATTGAGATACCTTGTGGAGTTTAGTGATACATTGTGCTTTGAGATGCTTTGTGGTGCTTTGTGCTTCGTGTTGCTGCTACATAGTGTTCACCGCAAAAGCGGACGTTGTGCATAGTGATTACAGCAAAAGCTGGCATAGTGCATTGTGATTACAGCCGTGAGTGCTGTCGTATATGGCGCGAGCCAGAGATCATTGTGAAGCTGCTGAACATGATGAGCATACATGCTTTATGTTTATATATTGTATGAGTGACTTGTTGCTACTGGGATTCTTTAGAATCTCACTCTTTCCATATGACTAACCTTTTCAGACAGGGCAAGTGGCTCGAAGGAGAAGCGACCAACCCGGAGTGGTTAGGATCTCTTAGGGACATTCAGGATTTTGGGATTGTTGGTTATCTATTGTAGATTTGGGATTACTGTATATAAATTGTTCATAGTGAATTTTTGATTTGTAATCCCTATTTGGAAAATAGTAAACCCATTCGATATATAGAGTAACCTGGGGTTTGCCGGGATTTTAGTTTCCGCACTCTGATATTTCTTATGTGATTTGATTTCTCAAGCAGTTATATCCGCACGTGAATGTGAGACCCGGAATTATTACGTTTTGCATTGATTTTGAAATACCTCATCCTAAGTTGAGGGGTTATAAATTGTTGATTTCACTTTGTTGGTCTCTATTTCACTTAAATTTCGAAATCCGGATGTGATTACCGTGAGGGGGTTACAACAACCGGATTTATGTACTTCCCACCCTTAATCCTCCCTGCATTCCATTTTTTGTGACATGGAGGAGGTGCCGGGGCCTGGATAACAACGCTAGGATCAGATTCTACTGCTTCCTTCATTTTCTGTAACTCTTCTTGCATCATTTGCCGCTCAAGCTTTCAATATTCACCATGAGACATGTAATGTTGATATTTATTTTTTGCTTGCCTCTATGCATTTGCTGCACTTAATGCCTATGAATGAAAAACAACAAAAAATAAATCAACGATATCAAGTATATGAAAATTAAAAGCTCTATATTATGATGACAGAAATCTTACCAAAAACTCAGGATCTGCCCATGATGTTGCAAATAACCTACAGTCCTCTAGAGACAAATACGAATAATTTTGACATAGATCCCCACCCCTCTGGGCCCCTCAAATGTACCTTGTTGTTAGCTCGTTCTTGAAACCTTTCTATCATATCCGAACCTCATCCATCCAGTTCCTGTACATCTCCCTAGTGTCTGGGACATCGTATGGTTGCTGCAAGGTAAAACATAAGATAATTATATTTGAAACAATAGGAATAAAGCTACAATTATCATAGATGCATCAAAACTTATATACCAAAAGTTGCTGCCAAATCATGTCTTTCGTTTTTGGGGGAACCAATATCTAATTATTGTAGGTAATACGCACTTTGCTTCGACCCAAAAACCCTACGTAGCTAATGAAATATTCTTCCTCAGGACCAACTAGATTCAGATTGTCATCGAAGTCTATACGCAGCCTCTCTTGTTGATGTTCATGACGTGCAACCAATGCTCCCATCTTTGTATAGCCTTTAACCCTCCTTCTTGTAACGGGTTCATCTCTAGGCCTTTCGTTATCGCTAGGGCTTTCATCATCTCTACGCCTTTCGTCAACACTAGAGTTGTCCATATTCCTGTTAACACAAAAAGTATCGTCAGAAACATAAATAAATTGCAATAAAAATAAAATAAACTAAGGAGGAGTAAAACAAAAAAACAGTTCATTTATAAATTAAGGTCTTACTCTATGTTGTTTCCCATATTCCTTCACCATGGTCATTTTTTACAGCATATTCGTCATCATCTACCAATTCTACTTCATTTGTTTGAGGTGGAGTTGTTGTGAAAGGTGGTGTGTCATCAAGGTTGAAGGTCGGATCACCATACTTCTGATTTTTACTTCTAAGGACAATGGACATGTTTTTGCTCGTAGGATCGGTGACATAAAACACTTATTTCTCCTGGCTTGCTAGAATGAAGGGCTCATCTCTATAGCCAACTCTTTGAAGATCGACTGAGACAAATCCAAATTGTTTATCTATTACCACAGCATTATTGCATCTCTAGTTGTGACAAAATAATGTAACCCTCATTTTATAGTTCATCCAACTTTTCAGTGTCAATGACTTTGTTACAGATATCATTGAAGAAAACACACAATCTTGTTACAATGGTTCGTACTTCATCTTTCATTATGCCTCTAATAGCTACAGGTAATAGTTGTTGCATCAACACATGATAATCATGGGACTTCATTCCCACTAACTTCAAATCATCCATTGAGACACATCTTCTCACATTCGAGGAATACCCTTGCGGCACCTTAATTTCATGCAAACACCTACAAACTTCTTTTCTCTTCTTTTGATAGTGTATACTCTACTGGCTCCATGTATGCCCTCCTACCATCATCTCTTAGTTATGGATGTAACCGTTCTCTTATTCCCATATCAACAAGGTCTAATCTTGCACTAATCCTATCATTAGTCTTCCCTGGTATGTGCAAAAGCGTACTGATAAGGCTATCACAAACGTTCTTCTCCACATGCATCACATCAATACTGTGTCTCACATCAAGCGAATGTCAATATGGAAGAACAAAGAAAATGGATCTCTTCTTCCATATGTTCTTCTCACCCGCAGTCCTCTGATTCTTACCAAAAGTGACATTGATACGTTCCACTCTACTGTAAACTTCCTCTCCGGTTAATGATTTTGGAGCCATTCCATGCTCCGGTAAGCCATTAAAACGCTTTCTTAGCCTACGATATAGGTGGAACCGATGAAGAAACCTCCTGTGGCCAAGGTAGACAGTTTTTCTTCTATCCTTTAGTTGATGGAAGTGTGTCTGCTCCACATATTGGGCATGCTTTATGACCCTTCACGCTGTACCCTGACAAGTTTCCGTACGCAGGGAGGTCGTTTATCGTTGTGAAAATCATTGCACGTAGCTTGAAGGACTCCTTCTTATAAGCATCAAACACATCTACGCCTTCCTCCCACAACTTCTTCAAGTCCTCAATCAAAGGCGTCAAGTAGATATCAATATCGTTCCCTGGCTATTTTGGTCTAGAAATCATCATAGAAAGCATCATATACTTGCATTTTTTACATACCCAGAGAGGCAAGTTGTATATTACAAGGAGAACCGGCCATGCTCTATGTGTGCTAGTAAGAGTTCCATACGGATTGATGCCGTTTATATAAAGCCCAAGTCAAAATTTTCTCGGCTCGCTGCCAAATTGAGGGAACATTTCATCTATTTTTTGCCATTGTGGAGAGTCTACTGGGTGCCGAAGATATTTCCCATCAGATATTCTCTCATCAAAGTGCCATCTCAACTTCTTTGCTTTTGTTGCAGTCGTAAACAAATGTTTAAAACGTGGTATTATTGGAAGATACCGCATAACCTTTAAAGGTTGCCTTTTAGTTGTCACATCAGCACAACCACCATCTTTTTTCACTTTATATCGTGCAGTTTTACACTTAGGACATTCACTAAGACCTCCATACTCATTTCTGTACAGTACGCAGTCATTAGGGCAAGCATGTATCTTTCTATACTCCATACCCATCATAGACAGGATTTTCTTAATCTCATGCATACGATTTGGAAGTACATTATCCTCTGGAAACATATCACACAATAGTTCAAGCAGTAATGTGAAACTACTGTCGGTCCACCCACAAGTTGCCTTTAAGTTAACCAAATGCAATGTTCCTGTCAGCCGCATGTACTTACTCCCAGGATACAATGGTCTCTCTGCATCACTCCGCAGGCTGTCATACTCCTACGACTGTGCAAAGGATTCTACCTCAACATCATGAATCATTTTCTCCATTCTATCTTCATCTATGACATCCACATCTTCCTTCTTGTGCAACGGACAATCCGTTACTTCCTCACCATATCATATCCACCTTGTGTATCGCAGATTTATTCCATCACAAAGTAGGTGATCTTTTATGACATCAACATCCCGTGGACTCTCATTTAAACAATTCACACAAGGACAAAAGCACTTCCCATTTTTTGCTGGAGCATTCTTTTTAGCGAATTCAATAAATTCTTCCACCCCTTTCTCATATTCTTCACTAGTTCTCAAAGCATTCATCCAACTGTGATCCATTTTGTTACCACTTAAGCCATTCCAAATAACACTCACACATTTAGTACAATTGTCAACGATATAGGATGAGATTTCCCTTTTTCACTTTTTTCAACAAAAAGTTCGACATCATTTGCCCTTAAAAGTAAGACATCCTAAAATTTCAAGCAACCCTATCTTAGTTATTAACTCTGTATTCTTAGCTATTGATAATATAATTCTCCTATGAATATAGAAAATAATATAGAATTTCAAATAAATATTCAATTTTTTTTTCTATTCTAGGACATAAAGAACTTATAATAATTTGAAGAGAAGGATTAATAGAATATGTTTCAATCTATTTATTAAGTATATTGTGTTTCTTAATAATCAATTATATATTTATTAATGATCATTGTCTTTATCTTATTAATCCCTTTATCTTAAAATAATATTTTCAGCACTACACTAATAATAATCATACTAATCTAATCTAAAAAAAATAAAACCAACCATATTTAAACAAACAAAAATTACTATGCTTAATTGTTGTTCATTTCATCAAAATCAATCAATAGCTCCATCTATTTATATTAATATACATATGTTTTTTCCCTCTCAATTACCAGGCTCCATACATATAAAACAAACATTTTCAAGCTCCAAACATATCAAATAATATATTGTTTCATAACTACTAGCTAACAACGATTCTATGGTTCTGGCCAAAAAACACAAAAAAATTCAGTCACAAGATAAAATCACTCCAATACCTAAAATCATATAAAATAATTTCACATTGCAAGTTTAAATTTAAATCAAGTAAATTCATATTTAAAAAAAAAACTAACCAGAGGGGGGGAGCCTGCGTGGTTCACAATAAAAGGAAGGAGGTGGAGGGCGTCACAATGGTGTGTGCCTTGCTTGAATCTTCTTCTTGTTTAATCTTGTTTTGATTTCTTCAGAATCCGCAGCTATTGAATACATAGCAACAAGAAGGGGTTTCGAGTGAGGAAGTGAATCAGAGAAGCACATGACAGAGGACGTGAGACAAAGAAGGGAGGAGGAGGAAGAGTAAAGTTGAAGAAGAAGGGAGGAGAGGACGAGTTGTGAAGAAGACAAAGAAGGGAGGATGAAGAGTTGAAGAAGACAATAAGAAGAAGGGAGGAGGAGGAATGCCCAGAACACCAATGACAGAGGAAATGAAATGAATGAAGAAGGAATGAGACGCCTTTAAGGCCATTTGAGACTCCTAAAGATGAGTTTATTTGGGACTCCTAAAGTCCCATTTTTAGATGTCCCAGATGGATTTGAGATGTCTAAACCCAGTCCCTATCACTTAAAAAAAAATTAAATTCGTGCCATGAACCACTTTAGGCATCCCAAATTCAAATTTGGGACGTCTAAAGGTTTCCCTACATACAGATAATTACAAAAATGCCACCGCCTTCTTTTTTAACTACCCAATTTTAAAATTAGGACGTCTATTGGGGTGGTTATATCATGATTCTGTAGTAGTTTATCTATCCATATACATTCCCAACATACCATTGCTATGCCAAAAACATGCCAAAAGCCCAGTGGTCATCATTTTCAAATTAAAGGCCAAAATTTTCAGAAATTTCAAACTAAACCATTTGGCATAAAACTTAGATAGATAGATTAGTCTCACTTACCTCTTTCACTTTGCCAAAAAGATTTGTTGATTCACCAACCTCCAAAATTTTATGTGGGCCCAAACCAACACCAATATGCATACTATAAACATCAAAATGAAGCTCTAACTCTAAGGATCAACATTAATGAAGTGAGTTTGAGCAATAGAGGTCATTTAGAGAGTCAAAAGCTCACTTTTTATCAATAACACTTCCTCTCTCCTTGGAGCTCCAATGGTAGACGAATTTAGAGAGAGAAATGAGAGAAGGAGGCTTGAAGAAGGTGAAATGATTATGCCCATACTTCCTTGTCTCATTAGCCAAAATGGGAGTAAAAGAGAGAGAGAGAGAGAGAAAAGATTAAACAAATGGGGATTTGACTTTTCTACACTCTCTTACTTCTTCTCAACATGCCAAGTGTCAGATTTTTATTGGCTATCATAAAGTAATCAACCAATTAGTCACCTTAATCTCTCCATTAGCCATTTTAATTACACATCTCATTTTCATCTTAGTTAGTGATTTCCCTTAATCACTAACTTATGGCCAATAATTCCATTCTCTTAATTTCTCCTTTATTTTTTGACATATTAATTAAAATTGCCACAAAGTACACAATAATCCACTCTAATTCACAATTACATTCTCCATAATTAACATTAGCCCTTAATCAAAATTTGAGGCGTTACACATATAACACAACCATTCATTATGTGAGAGAGGATTTCACTTAGAACTAAGCTTTATTCAATCATTCTTGTTGTCCTAGCGAAAGTTTTGAGTAACAAGAGGCTTGGGATCCACATTTTAGCCATTATTAAAAAGAAATTACCTTATCTTTTCACTCTCATCCTCATTTTGAAGAAAGCACCATTGAATATAAAGAAAAGTCTAATTTAGAAATGTTATTTGAGGAGTATGTGGAATCATCAAAGAGATTTAGTAAAGAGAAAATGGAATTTACCACTAGGGTTGAGTCAAAGGTAAAAAATATTGGAGTGTATGTGAGTGAAATTGTTTCATCCCTTGAGAATATGAATCAAGCTAATTCCTTAAGCATGATAACCACTTGCTTTGATGTTGATTATTGTGAGGAAATTGAGGACGTGCAATTACATGAGACTTTTGATAATGTGAAAAATAAATGTGAGCTTGGAATTAATTTGGAAGAGAACAGTGGGCTTCCAATTGAGGCTTCGGCTGTGAAGCCTAATCTTTGTGGCTTTGATGTTGAGGTTAATGGAAAGATCCCAAGAGTTGTTGTTCATGACTCTCCTATTAAAGTGTTGACTCTTACTGATGAGAGTCAAGTGGATTTTATGGAATGCTCTATAGTTTTGGAAGTTCCAAAATCTATTTCCAAAAATGTGCATGGTGTGCTTTATTTGAATAGTGAATACTCATACTCTAAAAATGTCTATGATTGAAGAAGTATAAGTAATTAACTTGAATGATCACTTTATGTATTTGAAACCTTGTTGCTTGAAAAGAAATGAAGACAAGGTTATTAAGGTGTTTGATACTTATGATTAGCAGTTTGTTTTGAGTAGTCTGGCTGAAAACTTTAAACTTAGCACTTCTTGGGAGCCAATCTAAGTAGGGGTGAGCATCAGTTTTTTGGTAAAAACCGAAATAACCGAAAACCGAACAAAGACAATTTCAAATATCGAACCGAAACCGATTAACCAAATTAACAGAACCGAATTAACCGAAATATTTCAGTTCAGTTCGGTTAATAACCGAACTGAACAATTTTTTTAATTTATTATCTACAAAATAAAATCTATATAATTAAATTTTTAAAAAATATTCTTTTTATCCTTAAGATTAGATTTAAGGGTAAAATATATAAAATAAATTAATTAGATTTAAAATATCAATAGATTTTATCTAATATTATTGGAAATGTACACATATTTAATTATAAAATATGCATTTATTAAATAAAACATATTAAATATAAATATATTATACATATATATTTCGGTTTTTCGGTTTTAACCGAAATAATTTTTTAAAAACCAAACTGAAATCGAACACCAAATTTTTAGAGTAATAAAAACCAAAATTTTACCAAAAATCGAGCCGAAAAACCGAATTGAGTTCGGTTCGGTTTAGTTTTCGGTTCTAATTTGGTCACCATAAATCCAAGGTTTGGTTTGATGTTTTGTTTTGTTTTGGTAGGACTTTTGTAGCTCTTGATGATGTATTCCACTTTGACAGCTATAATCAAGAGCATTCAAGAGCAAAAGATAAGGATTGATAGGGGAGTTGTCTTCTACTTTTCCTTATTTTGTTTGATTTGATTGTTGATAACATGTTTTAGGTCATAACTGCTGGTTATAGTCTAGATTAGCATGTGATAGACATTTGGTAGTGACTATTGATTTGATTGATGACACTTGTTGGTTTTGCACAATTGGTGAAAATTTGAAATCTTAGAAGTTTTTGCTATCCCTACACTTGGATATGATTATATCTTCACTTTCATTACTTAGAGTTACTTGTTCACATTGAGGACAATGTGATATTTAAGTATGGGGGTGAGGGTACCATTGATTTTGTATGACATGTCCTCAATTTTGACAAATTTGTTTGATTTTGCATGTAAATAGAAAAACTTTTGAACAAAAAATTTGCTTTTTATGGAAGCTTTGATTTTACTTTTGAACATTGGCAAAGTTGGTTTGATTTAAACTTAAGAGGATTGAGTTTAATTGGAATTTAGGTCTATCTTCTTGGAATGTTATTACATAGGTAAAGAATTTGACTTGGATGATTAACTTTAGGATGTCAAATACTGGTGAGAAACTTGAGCTTAAATAATCATTTCTTTTAAGAAGGAGTACACTTGTTGTGATTTCAGCTCTAGAACTTATTTTGAATCTCTTTTAAAGCTTAAAATTCTTTCACATGCACAAAGATGATTTAGGCATTCATTTCATAGCTAATTTGGCCAAATGTCTATCCTAGTCACAAGAAAGTCCCTTACATTACCCCATTTGACCCTCAATTTGTTTTTAAAAGAAAATTGCATGAGTAAATAGTCATTTGTTTGAAAAATGCAATTTTTATATCTTTTTCTTCCCATTTATTTGTTGCTTTAGTAAATGCTAAGTAAAAGAATATTAGAACAAGAGTGAAGGGATTAGAAAGTCAATGTTATGTGAGTTGGTGTAGATAGTGCAAAAAAAAAAAAAAAAGAAACTGAAATAGAAAGAAAGGTAAATATGAAAAACAAGGGAAAAAAAGAGAGAAATGTGGACAGAAAAAAATAAAAATAAAATAAAAGGTAAAAAAGAAAAAGGTTGTTGAGGTCAAATAAATAAAGGTTGTTTATAATGTAATCGAGTTTTTTTTTTTTCCTTTAAGTGGACATTCCTTCATTCTTCATAAATTTCATTAAGTCGTTTAGTACTAATTAAAATATTCCTCCATATCATTTGACCATTTTCATTTCATTATTCTACGCTATTTATTACAACGCTTAGAAAAGCTCTTTTGATTTGAGTATGCTATGGGATAATGTAGTGGAGATGGAGAAGATAGATAAGCTTATGGCAAATAGGTTATAATAAATGGAAGAGAGTGAAACACAAACATTTTAATTATCTTAAGAGAAGAATGTAAACACTTATAAAAAATATTTTATTATTATTTATCTTTACTAAGTTATTTACATGTCTACTTACAATTTTTTTTAGAACAGGAAGCTTCATTTTTTAAAATTTGAATTACTTTCAATTTTGCATTACTTGCTTTAAAGTCTTGCTTCCATATTTTATTTGGTTGCTTAAGAATTGAAATCTTGTGCACAATATATTTTTTGTCTCAAATCTTGTGCACAATATTTAATACAAGTGTGGGGTATAATAACACACCATATCCTGTACATTTAAAAGAGATTCGGGACTGGGGAGAAAAAGAGGGCAGCCACCATTGACCATTTTTCCCTTCGTCTCTTTCATTGGAAAACAGAAAGAAGCAGCCACCAAAAGCACTGTAGATCATCTTCCTCATTGCAACATCAAAGCCAGAAAAAGGGAGTTTGATCCAGAGAGTCAGAGAGGGAAATGAACACGCTTCAAGGCTGGGCTTGGGGGAGGCGATTTCAACTCAGCTCTACATCTTCTTCCCCAGGTCCGACAAGTGCTCGGAGAGCGAGAACAAAGCGGAGTGAGGATCGACTTCATTGAGCTGAACCAAAGAAGGACGGGGAAGACGAGCTTGACCGAGGAAGGAGCGGCGACTGTGGATTGTCTTCAACTTCGAGGAGAGTGAGCTTTAAACCGAAGAAATCCAAATGGAAAAGAACTGGGGCGGCGTTGATTCATCTTCATCGGCGACTGGACCTTCTTCTTCATCCATTGTCGACTGGAGAGAGAGAGCCGCTGTTCATTTTCTTCCTTACACCACCGTTTGGTTCACAGCTTCGGTTTTGTCAATCTGAAGCAGTCAAAGGGAGTAGGCAATAGCAGCGTTGCAATGTTTTGCCTGCTATTAGTTTCTTCCCTGTTTATTAGTCTCCGTTTCTTTCTATCTATTTTATAGATTTAGAACTGAATTTTGCCTGCTGCTGTCACGTCGGTTAAAGCCTTGCGTGACTAATTGGTTCTGAACCTAGAACAGTTATGAACATATTTGGAGATTTGAGTATTTATGAATCAATTAATTAAATTTAATATTATTTTATTTACTTGTTTTCATATTATTTTGTTTATCTAATATAATGCTTGATTACCACTAATAAAAATTTGGGGAATTTAGATTAGATTTGAAAGAGGGATCTTAATTCGACCATATGATTAAGTAATGTGGGATAAAAACTTATTCTAATTTGTCAATATGATAGAAATATATTTAATGGACCCATATAATCATATTAGATTGAATTTAGACATTGATTGTATCTTTTGAGTAAATTAATTAGTAATAATAATTTTAACTTGAGAGAAGGGTATAAGGAATTGGGAGATACATATATCGAATTAAACTCTAAATTAACAAATTAACATTAAGTGCATTTATTTTAGGTAATTACATGCTCTAAGACTTGAAAAAGGAGATTAGCCATTTTAGGTTGTTTTTATTATTTTAGGCATTTATTTTAGCACTTTTACTTTTGATTAAATTGATTTTCAAATACAATTTCCTTCTTTGATTTGCTCAACTTAAATTAAAGAGGAATTTTAATGCCTAATTATAAATTATCTTGAATCACTGCGGGATGATCTTGATTTGCTACTATACTATTTTCACGAACCGTTCACTTGGAGTGCTAAATTAAAATTTAGGTGAGCTATCAAATGAACCGGCAGAAACAACAGAAAAGTCAAACATGGGTAAGCTATGAAATGAATCAGCAGAAGCAGCAGACGATCCAAACATGGGTGAGCTAGCAAATGAAGCGGCAGAAGCAGTGGAAAATCAAGACATGGGTGATCTATCAAATGAACCGGTAGAAGCAATAGATGATCCAAACTTGTGTGAGCTAGCAAATGAACCGACAGAAGCAGTTGAAAATCCAAACATGGGTGAGCTAGCAAATAAACCGACAAAAGCAGTGGATGATCCAAACTTGTGCCAACTAGCAAATGAACTGGCAGAAGAAGTGGATGATCCGAACATGCGTGAGCTAGCAAATGAACCGGCAGAAGCAATGGATGATCCAGACATGGGTGAGCCAGCAAAAGAAGCAAATGAACCGGCAAAAGTAATGGAAGATCTAGACATGGGTGAGCCAGCAAATGAAGCAAATGAACCGGTGACAGAAGCAGTGGATGATCCACACTTGTGTGACCTAGCAAATGAACCAGTAGCAGCAACAGATGATCCAAAAATGGGTGAGCTAACAAATGAATCGGCATAAGCAGCGGATGATCCAAACATGGGTACGCTAGCAAATGAACCAGCAAAATATCCAAACATGGGTGAGCTAGCACATAAACTGGCAGAAGCAGTGGATGATCAAAACATAGGTGAGCTAGCACATGAACTGGTAGAAGTAGTGGATTATCCAGACATAGATGAGTTAGCAAATGAAGCAAATAAACCAACACTATAAGTAGATGATCCAAACATGGGTGAGCTAGCAAATGAAGAGGTAGAAGTGTGGAAAATCAAGACATGGGTGAGTTATCAAATGAACCGACAGAAGCAGTGGATGATCCAAACTTGTGTGAGTTAGCAAATGAACCAGCAGAAACAGTGGAAAATCTAGACATGGGTAAGCTAGCAAATCAACCGGCAAAAGCAGTGGAAGATCCAAACATGGGTGAGCACGCAAATGAACTATCAGAACTAGTAGATGATCCAGACATGGGTGAGCTAGCAAATGACGCAAATGAACCGGTAGAACCAGTGGATGATCCAAACATGGGTGAGATAACAAATGAAGCAAATGAACCGATAGAAGGAATCGATGATCCAAAATTTTGAGCTAGCAAATGAACTGGCAGAAGCAGTGGATGATCCAAACATGGGTAAGCTAGCAAATGAACCAGTAGAATATCAAGATATGGGTGAGCTAGCAAATGAACCTGGTCGAAATAGTGCATGTAATATCTTGGATTATAATCAAGGATTAATAACTTCAAAGTGATGTAATTAATATTAATTGAGCACTTTTGAAGTACACGTTGTGCAACATGAAATAAAGATGCTTAGTGATGGATTACTGAGTATTGAAATAATCAGGAGCAAAACGGTAAATTTACCGACCAACTTGTTAGTTACCAATGAGAAAACTCCTTAGTAATCAAGATCAATGGCTAGGATTGAAAGAACAAGAGATGGAATCCTATGCATGCAAGTTTATATGAAATCATGGTAGGAAGAATAGGATGGTGCCAAGTGGCAAAATAAGGACCCTTGGATTAAAGTCAAACTTTCAAACCATTTTCTCTTCCCTCTCTCTCTCTCTTCCTAGTTAGTTATGTGTGTATGTGTGAGGGAAAGATATTATCATCATCTACTCACTCCTTTATCTCTCCTCTCACCTCCATTTTCGCTGAAGACAACCAAGAAAGAGGAAGTGAAAAGCTTAAGTTTTGATAAGTAAATGACTTCATATACCTAACCACCCTTCATTAATATTGTTCAAATGGTCAAAAGCTTTATTTCCATGTTTTTAGACTTTTGATTTGTGGTGTGTGGCAACTTGAGGGAAATTGAAAGTTAAGGAATCAAAGTTTTGATTCCAACAAGTTTAAGAGGTGAGTTTTTGATGAAGTTTGATGTAAATGTTATAACTATTGGTTTAGTTTTATAAATTCTGGATTTTTGCCCTAATTTCTTGTGATTTTAGAAGTTATGAATTAGGTGATGTAATGTAGTGAAATGGATGCCAAATAGTGTATAGGTGTTAATGGTTTTGGATGGGATTAGAAAAGAAGAAGTTTGGCAATTTGTGGTTTTGAGTGGTTTTGTGAGTTAGAGTTGAGATGGTGTTGTTTGAGTGGAAGTTTGGTTATTTTGGGTTACCAATAGGTTTATTGTGAAGTTTTGGATGAGAATGAGTATTGGTATAAGTTTGGGAGCCATTGGAGCTTAATTGGTCAATTCTGGAAAAAAAACATATCAGTTCTGTGATTTGGCATCTGATAGACATCACTCAAGTGAGGGAGGAACTCACTTAAGCACGATGTGAAATTCCGGGTATTTTGGGAAGGCCTTCAGAGGCAGAATTGCGAGCACACTTCCTGACTTGCGAGTGAGATATGATTATGCTCGAGTGAGCACGGGCATGCTCGAGTGAGGGAATAAGTTTAAGACCTAGGAGTTTATGGTTGCTCTCGGGTAGTCACTCGATGGGTCTCACTTCCTGGTGCTCGAGTGCACCTGAGGTCATTACTTGAGTACAGCCTCTTGTGCTCGAGTGAGAGTGTATGATATAACAGGGTTTGCTCTCGGGCAAACACTTTATGAGGTCTACTCGCTAGTGCTCGAGTGCTGATGGGGGGTGTCACTCGAGTGAGACTCCTTTCACTCGAGTGAGCCAGCCCAAAATTCAGAAATTCTTCCAAGAAAGAAGGTCTTCGGGGTAGTTTCTCCTAACCCTTTAGGCATATGTTTAGACCTAAAATAGTCACCTAAAGAATCCAAATGATAACCAACTTAAAATATTATAGAAATAAGAACTTGGAAAAGAGATTGACGGGTTGTGCCTAATTTGGTTTACAGGATTTGATATTTGCCGTCCTAGTGAGCCCGCAGTGCCAAGAAACGTCGGAAAATCAGGTAGTGACTCTCTCTCTTTTATACTTTGTGTAATGCACTGTATGTGTGTTGTATCACTATTTTATGATGATTTCTGATGCTGCTGCGGTTACAGCTGGTGATAACTGTCGTTTACAGTGTAGGCTATCGTTTACAGCGTAAGCTCTTGTTTACAGCGCAAGCTGTCGTGATTATGATTACAGCGAGAGCTGTCATATTGTGTATACAGCCGTGAGTGCTGTCGTTTGTGGTGAAAACCATGTATCTTTGAGATTGCTGCTGCTGTTGCTGTTTGTGATTTATGTACATACTTTGTGTTTATGCATTGTGTGAGTAATTTGTTACTACTGGGATTCTTTCGAATCTCATTCTTTCCTATGACTAACATTTCAAACAGGGCATGTGGCTCAAAAGAGAAGAGGCCAACCCGGAGCAATTAGGACCCTTAGGGGTACATTTGATTTTGGAGATGTTGGTTATCTATTTTGAACTTGGGATTACAGTATATTTTGAGATATGAATACTATATTCAATTTTGGTTGTTTAATCCCCTAGTGGATACTTATAGACCCTCAGGTTATATATATATAGAACCCGGGAGTTGCCGGGGATTTGGTTATACACTCTGATATGAATGAATGTATATTAACTGCATAGGTAATTATATTCAAACATTGAAATTGAGACCGGGATAGGAAAAAGTTTTGAAAGATTTTTGTGAAAACCCTACTATAAGGCAAGAAGTTTCAAATGAGTTTAAAGCATCCGATGGTCTCTAATCCGGTTTAATTATGTGTTATCGAATTATAATTACGTGTTTAAAGGCAGGGGGTTACAGTGCATGATCCAAACATAGGTGAGCTAGCAAATAAACCGGCAAAAGTAGTAGATGATCTAGACATGGGTGAGCTAGCAAATGAACTGGAATAAGCAGTGGATGATCCAGACATAGGCGAGCTACACTGGTGGAAAAATGACTTTTTGGACCGGTTAAAAATGACTTTTTAGATCGGTTTTAGATCCGATCTTGATACAACCGGTCTAAAAAGTCTGTTACTTTTTAGACCAGTTAAGCAACCGGTCTTAAAAATCACTTTTTTAGACCGGTTGTTCGAAGACCAGGTCTAAAAAGTCCAGACTTTTTAGACCGGTTGTTTAAAAACCGGTCTAAAAATTTTTTTTCAAGACTTTTAAGATCGGTTCTTAAAATAACCGGTCTTAAAAGTCATACCTTTTAAACCAGTTCTTATAATAACCGGTCTAAAAAATACTTTTAAGACCGGTTATTCTAATAACCGATCTAAAAAGTGATATTTTTTAAAAAAAAATAAATAAATATGACTTTTTTTTTTATAGTGCTCTACCTATATCACCCTTTTCACTCTAGACTCTGAACAAAGGGCAATGAGAAATAGAACAAAACAAAACAAAATCATCTTTTTATCATATTCGCTCAACTTTTCTACCAATCTATATCTTTGAGATAAGAGCAACTTATCTTAGATTTATTCAATATAATGAGTTCAAAATTTATTAAACACTCATCACTTATTCAGCTAACTTCACTTGACATCAAGAGTATAACACACATACAGTCATTGAGTTCAGTTTATCGCACATTAATAAATAATACAACTGCTTACCATCTAAATTTTCAGCAGCATCTCCACCCTCATTAGTAAAGTTATGAGTTTTAACCTTCAATCAAAAAACAAGCATCATATTGCCCCCATATAATTATATATTCTAATGGCTTCAGCAGAGATTGTGTGCCAAAATATTCTACATAAATACTGAATGACTTAGAGTCTTCTTCTTCTTCTTTTTTAAACCAGCAAATGGAGTCTCAACCCCATCCGAAACTGCAAAAATGAGAATGAACCATGCATATGCACAGTTAGAGATACCTCAAATGATAACATCGGCAACAATAATAAAAATATATTTTGGTTTAAATTAGATACCAGACAAGTTTTCTATCTTCTCAGTCAAGTTGTCAACTAAATCATCAGTATGATCTATAATTGCAACTTCTTCTTCTTCTTATTCTTCTTCTTCTTATTCTTCTTCTTATTAGGATCAAATGGGGCAATCTGTCACTCAACAAATAAAACCTCAGAAGGGAGTGCTTTTTGAACCAACTGAAGTATCAGGTAATTGTGGTAACAGATGAATGGGGTTGCCAGAGAGTAGAAACATGAAATATAACAACTTATAGACCATAACAAAAAAAAAAATCCTTGCATAGCTAATCAAACGAAACACAAAGTAGAACAACGTTGTAAAATCATAAATAATTAAAGAGGAAATGAAGAATACTAACTTCAGGAACCTCCTCCTTCTTATCATCACTTGCAGTATACTAAAACTAAAAAGATGAAAAGATGCTTCCTTCGCAACAACGCAAGGTTGATGTTCTCTTCTTCAACCTTTTCTAAAATGCTGAGTCTACAAATCACATTCATGGTACAAGTCTATGTGACCAAGCAAAGCAAGACCCATACTAGAGATAGAAAAGCAACTACAGTGAAAATCGCGACGAAGGAGATCAGAGCAAGCGAGGTTGTGGTGGCGACAAACTTATTTAGTGTGAGGGTGAGAGCACCGCAACAACAAACTTGAGAATGAGATCGAGCGAAGATGACCAAACTCACAGAGTAATTACACCAAGAAGAGAGGTTTCAGATTAAGAGAGCGAAAATTAGACGCGACAAAGAGGAGATTCAAAAATTTAAGCTCGATATTTTAGACCAGTTATAAATAAAAACGATCTTAAAAGGGTGATTTTTTTTTTTAATTTTCATATTTAAAAAAATCCATATTTTTTTTACAAAAAATATCACTTTTTAGAACGGTTATTATAAGAACCGGTCTAAAAAATATGACTTTTAAGACCAATTATTTTAAAAATTGGTCTTAAAAGTCTTGAAATATTTAATATTTAAGACCGGTTATTATAAATAACGGGTCTTAAAAGTTTAAAATTTTTTATTTTTTAAATATTTTGATATTTTAAGACTGGTTTTATTTATAACCGGTCTAAATATGGCGGTCTAAAAAGGGAATTTTGTACTAGTGCTAGCAAATGAACCGGTTGAAACAGTGGATGATCCAAACATGGGTGAGTTAGCAAATGAACTAGTAGGATATCCAGATATGGGTTAGCTAGCAAATGAACCAGCAGAAGTAGTGCATGATCCAAAAATGAGTGAGCTAGCAAATCAACCAATAGAATATCCAGATATGGGTGAGCTAGCAAATGAATCGGCAGAAGCAGTGCATGATCCAAACATGGGTGAGCTAGCAAATGAACTGGCAGAAGCAATGGATGATCCATACATGGGTGAGCTAGCAAATGAACCGGCAGGAGCAGGGATGATCCAAACATGGGTGAGCTAGCAAATGAATTAGAATAAGCAGTGGATGATCTAAACATGGGTGAAATAGCAAATGAATCTGTCGAAACAGTGGATGATCTAAACATGGGTGAGCTAGCAAATGAACCAGTAGAATATCTAGATATAGGTGAACTAGCAAATAAACAGACAGAAGTAGTGCATGATCCAAAGATGGGTGAGCTAGGAAATGAATCGGCAGAAGAAGTGCATGATCCAAACATGGGTGAGTTAGCAAATGAACCAATAGAATATCCAGATATGGGTGAGTTAGCAAATGAACCGGCAGAAGCAATGCATGATCCAAACATGGGTGAGCTAGCAAATGAACCTGCAGAAACAGTGGATGATCCAAACATGGGTGAGCTAGCAAATGAACCGGTAGAAGCAGTGGATGATCCAAACATGGGTGAGCTAGTAAATGAACTGGAATAAGTAGTGGATGATCCAGGCATGGGTGAGCTAGCAAATGAATTGATAGAATATCTAGGAATGGGTGAGCTAGCACATGAATCGACAGAAGCAGTGGATGATCCAAACATGGGTGAGCTAGCAAATGAAGTAGTGGATGATCCAAACTTGTGTGAGCTAGCAAATGAACCGGTAGAAGCAATGGAAAATCCAGATATAGGTGAGCTAGCAAATGAACCGGCAAAAGGAGTGGAAAATCCAGACATGGGTGAGCTAACAAATGAACCAACAGAAGGAGTGGATGATCCAATCATGGGTGAGCTAGCAAATGAAAAAGCAGAAGCAGTGGTTGATTCAAACATGGGTGAGCTAAAAAAAGAACCGGTAGAAGCAATGGATGATCCAAAAATAGGTGAGCTAGCAAATGAACCGGCAGAAGCAGTGGATGATCCAGACATGGGTGAGCTAGCAAATGAACTGGCAGAAGAAGTGGATGATCCAGACATAGGTGAGCTAGCACATGAACCGACAGAAGGAGTGGATGATCCAGACATGGGTAAGCTAACAAACGAACCGGCAAAAGGAGTGGATGACCCACACATGGGTGAGCTAGCATTTGATGTGGCAGAAGCAATGGATGATACAAGTATGGGTGATCAAACAGTTGAAGCAGTGGATGATACAAGTATGTGTGAGCTACTAGCAGAAGAAACAAAGCCACTTGATACTCCAAAAGGAAAGCTAGAAGAAGACTTGTTTTGATAACTGGAAAATCCAAATATACTAGACATTGCACTATAGTGAGAGCTACTAGTGTTGGATGCTGAATTGAAAACATTTGCCACTGAAATAGATGGTAACATTGAACTCCCTGAAGAAATAGTTGTATTTCCACTTGACCCAAATAAAGGAGATGATGCAGA
This sequence comes from Inga laurina, assembly GCA_963855925.1. Classification (NCBI taxonomy): domain Eukaryota; kingdom Viridiplantae; phylum Streptophyta; class Magnoliopsida; order Fabales; family Fabaceae; genus Inga; species Inga laurina. Next base: position 4,772,941 of record OY979707.1, read on the forward strand.
TGATCCAAATGGAGTTGACTGACTGAGAGTAAAACTTGCTAACACACTCGTAGCAACAAATCCCTGGCACCAGACAAATATGTGCTTGCGCCAAATAAAACATTCTTTTCATTTTCAGTTAATTTTTAAATGAATACCTCAGCAGTAGAGCTTGATTCTGTGGCTGTGGTGGCATTAAGGACATTAGCTGATTCTTGACGTGTCTCTTCAATTTGTCTCTGAGCCAGTTTTGCCACAAGATCTTTCTCAAGTACAAGCCTTTGGACAGTTTTCCCTTCTATCAGCATTCTTTTCAGTTTAGCACATTCACCCTGTAGAAATAGCTAAAGCTTCAACATAACAGTAATGGAGTGATTTAATTGTTGTGTCAAATTCAACTAATGGTAAAACCAAAAAAAGAACAACACACACACATTGAATAAATAATTGTTCGCAATTCTTCACATAATGCAGACACTGAAGGAACTAAAGTAAAATTACTCTTATCTTCACATCAGTCTTAAACCAAAATATGTTCAAATGTAGCCTTAACTAACAGTGCAGCTCGTCTCAAATTCCATACAAAACATGGACCACAGTCTAGTTCTTCATAAATTTCCGTTTAATTTTTATAAATTTCCTTTTAATGTTGAAATATTTGATTATGATATATATTTACTATTAACAACAACAACAAAGCCTTTATCCTACTAGATGAGGTCGGCTACATGGATCGCACGATGCCATTGTGCTCTGTCAAAAACCATATTTTTTGGTATATTATTAATCAAAAGGTCTCTCTCTATGACTTCATTAAGCGTACGCTTTTATATTTACTATTAAATTATAGAATAATCAAATTTACCCCTGCGACAGCAAAGCATGCAGTTTTTATTTTCTAATAAGACAATATCAGAAACAGAAAATAAAAGTCTTTTGAATAAAATCAAAGTTAAAAAGTACAAATATGATCCATCATATACTCCTTTTATTTTTAAGTGTCTTTTTTAGTGATCCAAAATCAAAAAATACCTTTTAAAACAATTAACCAGGTATCAATCAGTGTTAAAAACACTTAAAAGATATGAAAATTTGCTCAAAAACTAAATATAATCATTTCATCTCAAAAGTTGTAAATGTTACAGACAGTCAGAAAGATGCTTCCCTTGGCTTTTAAATAATAAACAAGAAACTTAGAATATACGCCAGGAACACACAATGTGGGGAAGAAATAATACTCATATAAAGCAAAACATTCCTAATCGTGATTCTTCTCAAGATCAGAGTTTTCTGCCTGAGGGATAAACCGGGATGAGGAGTGAAATTATTAGGTAGTTTCAGTATATAAAATGTATGTATATTAAGCTAATGGTGAATAAAATTGCAAGCAAGTCAATGTGAATTTTATTGAAAATTTTGACTAGTGCATGATCAGTTTAGTCTGCTTCTGTAAATTGCATCAGTATGTTTTTCTTTCTTTCTTACTTAAATACCTCAGCTGCAGCAGAACTTGATGCTGCAGTTGCGGCAGAATTAAGGGCAACTGCAGAATTAAGGGCATTAAGGGCAACAGCAAACTCTAGCTCTTGTTCTTCTACTTGTCTCTTTGCACTTTGTCTTGTCTCCTGACATTCCTGCTTTAGCAACAGCACATGCTCAAGCTTTTCTTGCAACTCTTTCTTCACTTTAATCCATTCAATCTAAACATAATAATATACAAATTAATGGTCACTTAAATGCTTCAGCTCATCCTATAATATTCCTTCAGTACACGTAATATACTATTATAATTTCTGTATCAATAACAAAAAGATATTAGGTGAGGTGACATAGTTTGGGTATGTCTTACAGACAAAGGTGTACAAACATTAATTTTGACTATCTTAAATATAAGAGCCGATAATAAAGTGTAGAAAGCAGAAGGGAGAAACAACATACAAAGGTACAGCAATAATCCAACCATTCCTTGGATTACATCTGCTTCAATGTATCCGTATATTATCCCTTTTCTTCTAATGAGCTTCAAAGACTTAATCATTGGTCAAAACTTTTATAATGTAATTTTGGACAAATCCTTCATTGTTAGAGCTTTTGGAAATATTAGCAATAAAATTTTTCTGTTAAAAGATTATGTAGAATAAGATAAATAAGATAACATGCATTATCAAATGAGGGAGACAAACTAAAAAGATGATAAAATAAAATAATGAGAACTGCAATAATTACCTCAGCAATTTCAGAAGCATTAAGGAGATTGGCTAACTCCAATTCCTTCTCTTCAACTTGTCTCATAGCACTTCGTCTTATCTCATCATATTCCGTCTTTAGCAACTGCAGAAGCTCTCTTTCTTTTTGCAACTCTCTCTTTGTTTTGATCCATTCATTCTAAACATGAAAGTTGCCCATTATTACTTCTTAAACCATTGTTTAAGTACACATGTTATATTATTATAATTGCTCCTAATCAATATATAGAATCATTTAGAGAGGAGACTTGGGGTTAGACTTCAAATCACAGGGATAAAAACACTGACAGGATCTATTCTATGAAAGAAGCACAACCCAAATTGTAAATATAATTATAACAGACAGAGATAGAGAGGAAAATGATGCTAAAACAGTAATCCTTGTTGAGATTGGAAGGTACTCCACTGGTTTTTACACCCAAATTACCAACAATATGCTTCCCCATCTCTCCCTAATGTCTAAAGGCCACTTTTTATAGGAAATTAACACAGTAACAGAAAGGCAACACTCATTACAATCTCATGCCAGCTCATCCCTAAGACCTAGCCCCGACACACAGTCCTCAAGGATGAGCCAGATACGCAAAATAAAGAAACACATGGCATAACCTTGTGTTGCCTCCTTACAAAAATAAACGGAGAATCATCTGGCACTACAAATTCCATTGGAGGAAAAAACAAGCAAAAATGAAGTTACTCAGCATCGCCTTTCCACATTAAGATTAAGAATTAAAAATAAATCTGGTAAGGAGGAAGACAAATTATTTGCCACACAGGAAAGAAAAGAAATATCTTCCAACACATAGCTGTTCCCTTGTTTTATGTTCAGAACCCTCTCCCTTTTATTCCATTTCTTCTGTCTTTTCTTTTTCTGTCTGAATCTTCGGTGGAAGCTTGTGTTTGGTTAGGCTGAGATTTGAGCTTGGACAAGTTTGTTATAGAAAGCACCTTCCTATTGCTATGTAATCAAACACAAGCTTCCACTGAAGATTTAGGCACCTTTCTATAGAAGGCACTAAACACAATTTCCTTTCCATTGAATTAGATCATCATTCCTACTCCCCACTGTTACCCTATCAGAACAATAAAAATTCTTCATGATAAAGCACGAACAGGGAAATAGAAGTAGGAAATAGGAATAATAGAAAATAAAGAATAAAATACTCTGTGATAAAGGGATAGCAAGAATCTCACTAAGATCTCCAAGTGTTTAATAAACTCTCTGAATATTCGATGCTTTATTGAATAGGCCAAGGGCCAATTTATAGGAATACAAAGAGAGATAAAAGTCTAATTCAAAATTCAAACTAGGAAATCCAAATAATATAAAAAATAATAAAATAATATCTAAATCTAAAATACTAAAGAATATCTAAATCCTACTTGTGGATAGTCCACTTATTCTGAAATATCTAGAATAATATCTAAAATAATATTGCTGAAATTGTTAAATAATATTAAATAATAAATATTACTAATTAATTCCTAATTGATCCTAAGGCGCTTATTTCTTCTGGAATAAATCAGCCCATAACAATTTGGATTGCTATCACTTCATCTTTCAGCCTTCTTTGTAGAGCATTGTCATTGTTTTAAATTTAAAAAAAAAATCCTGTGTTTTGCTTTTCACATTGATCACAGTTCCTTGCAAAATAGTTCATTTTGTTCCGTTGTCAAAAAAATGATAGACACATGTTATAATATAAACGGAAAAAAATACTAACATGGCTAGTACCTCAGCAAGATCAGCTCTAGTTGTCTCATACTCGGCATTTTTTTGAGCATCAACTAATTCTCGACTTATCTCTTCAATTCGTCTCTTATCCAGTTGTGCCTCATCATCTTTCTCAAGTTTAAGCTTTTGGACAAGTTTTTGCTCTTCTTCCAGCATTGTACTTAGTTTATCACATTCACTCTGCAATATTAGCTGTAGCTTCAACACAACAGTAATAAACTAATAGGCTTTTATTACCTTTCAGCTCAGATGTAAAAAGAAAATATTAATCATCAAATAAGCATCTATTTATACTCACAAATTACAAGCATCTATTTTTTTCTGAAATATCTAGAATAATATCTAAAATAATATTAAATAATAAATATTACTAATTAATTCCTAATTGGTCCTAAGGCGCTTATTTTTCCTGGAATAAATCAGCCCATAACGATTTGGATTACTATCACTTCATCTTTCAGCCTTCTTTGTAGAGCATTGTCATTGTTTTAAATTTAAAAAAAAAAATCCTGTGTTTTGCTTTTCACATTGATCACAGTTCCTTGCAAAATAGTTCATTTTGTTCCGTTGTCAAAAAAATGATAGACACATGTTATAATATAAACGGAAAAAAATACTAACACGGCTAGTACCTCAGCAAGATCAGCTCTAGTTGTTTCATACTCGGCATTTTTTTGAGCATCAACTAATTCTCGACTTATCTCTTCAATTCGTCTCTTATCCAGTTGTGCCTCATCATCTTTCTCAAGTTTAAGCTTTTGGACAAGTTTTTGCTCTTCTTCCAGCATTGTACTTAGTTTATCACATTCACTCTGCAATATTAGCTGTAGCTTCAACACAACAGTAATAAACTAATAGGCTTTTATTACCTTTCAGCTCAGATGTAAAAAGAAAATCTTAATCATCAAATAAGCATCTATTTATACTCACAAATTACAAGCATCTATTTTTTTCTGAAATATCTAGAATAATATCTAAAATAATATTAAATAATAAATATTACTAATTAATTCCTAATTGGTCCTAAGGCGCTTATTTTTTCTGGAATAAATCAGCCCCTAACGATTTAGATTGCTATCATATCTTCCCCCTTGGAAAGTCGACTTGTTCTCAAGGCGAAATTGAGGAAATTGTTCCGCAACGAGATCATATTCCTCCCAAGTAGCTTCCTCTAAAGGGCGATTCTGCCATGCCACAAGGATGTCCAATCTACGGTCCGGTGACCAGCGGTGCTGCAACACCTTGGAAGGGTGTAGTATGAGCTCCATATCAGCTAAGAGTGGAAGAGAAGGAGGAGTAGGAGCTTGCTGGCCATATGCGGGACGGAGTAGAGAAACATGGAAGACAGGATGGATTTTGGCAGTTGAAGGTAGTTCGAGCTCATAGGCGACCTTGCCAATTCGTCTGGCTACCGTGAATGGTCCGAAGAAACGTGGAGACACCTTCTGAAACTTGGAACAAGCCAAAGACCGTTGTCGATACGGTTGAATACGTAACCAAACAGCATCCCCTGGGTTAAATTCAAGGTCCCGACGATGTTGATCGGCATGTAACTTCATTCGATGTTGAGCTTTAAGGAGGTTCCCTTTTAAGACCCGTAACATGGCGTCACGTGTTTCAAGTTGTTCTTCTAAGTCAGCAACTCGTGTTTCCCCCTTGATGTAAGGAAAAAGAGGCGGTGGATCAAGACCATAAACCAGTTTAAAAGGGGAAGTATTAGCAGCCACATAAAATCTAGTGTTAAAAGAAAATTCTGCCCAGCAAAGAAACTTACTCCATTGTTTAGGTTGGTCATGTGCAAAGCAACGCAAGTAAGTCTCAAGGCATCGATTGACTACCTCTGTTTGCCCATCGGATTGGAGGTGGTATGATGTACTTATATTTAAGCGGGTTTGACTTAGACGGAATAACTCTTGCCAAAAGTGTCTGAGGAAAAGAGGATCTCTATCAGAGACGATAGACTTGGGCATGCCGTGTAAGCGAACAATTTCTTGGCAGAAAGCGGTGGCGACGGTTTTAGCGGTGTAAGGGTGAGTGAGGGCAATGAAGTGGCTGTATTTACTGAGACGATCTACCACCACTAAGATCACATCAAAGCCTCGGGATTTAGGGAGCCCTGAAATAAAATCAAGAGAAATATCCTCCCAAATACGGTCTGGGATGGGGAGTGGCTGCAAAAGTCCAGCAGGGGCCAAGGTTTGATATTTATTCTGCTGACAAGTGTGATAGTGTTGGATATGGTACTTGACATCGTTTTTCATCCCCCACCAATACACTTGATCATTTAACCGTCGCAAGCAGTGTTATTAGAATCAGTAGAATCGAGATATGAATCGCACGATACGTTTCAACAGCTCCTTCCAACAATGCGAATCGGTCATCTGTTTCGTTTTGGTGCTGAATCGGATTTGTATCAGCCGATTCTCGCCGGAATCGTCTGAATCGCAATTCTAAAGAGAATCGAGCGACTCTGGAGACGACGGGTCGTGCAATAGCTGGGTCGGATCTCTGTGCAACCTGTTCTCCCTCTCCCCCGCGCGGCTCGTTCCACTTTTTTTTTTCAATCCGTTTTTAGTGATTTCTTTCCTTTTCTTTCAGTTTCAAACGCGTTTCAGCTTTTTTTTTTTTTGGTTCAGCGTTTTCCTATTGCTATGCTTTTTTATTTCCCTTTTTTGACTTTGAAGAAATTCAATTCCAATCAATAGGATTACGTTTTTTCAAGAACAGAGATTATATATAAATTATTTTATATAAAATATCTAAATATAATATTTATCATGAATTCATGATATTTGATATATTTCAACAGAATTTTATTTAGACTAAGTGATTTCCATAATTTATGGAATCTAGGTATACATTATTTCTTTAATTTAATTAATTAATTAATCTTATTATGTAGAAAAAAGATTATATATATATTTCCTTTAATCACATCAAGATACTATGCCCTATATATTTCCAAAAAAGACTATATGTATTTTTTTTATCACATCAAAATAGTTGATCATGAATCTTACGATTCACGATACGTTTCGATTCATGATTCTAGAAATAGACTTTTCGATTGACGATTCATATCCCGATTTGATAATCATGGTCGCAAGGTCTTGAGGTACCCACCATGCCCCCCAGTTGGCGTTGCATGGGCTTCGGCCAATAATTTTTCTCTGAGCGGGACGTTATTGGGTATAACTAAACGTGTCTTATAGAATAACCGACCATTTACAAAGTGGAAATGAGAGTGATGATCCAGTTGTGTCTGTAACTCCTCTATCTTTGCCCTTGTATCAGGGTCCTCCAATAGTACTTGTGGAAGTTGATCTAAGTCATGCGCCATAGGAATGACCATTTGGAGAAATTCTGCCTGTTGAGGCCACCTAGACAAGGAGTGAGCGGCAGCATTTTCCCTCCCCAGTTTATAACTAATGGTAAAATCAAAGGGAAGGAGTTTGAGCAGGAATCGTTGCTGGGAAGTAGTGACAACCTTATGGTCTAACAAGTGCTTTAGGCTGTGGTGGTAAGTTTGTACGTAAAAATGGTTACCCAATAAGTAATGACACAATTTTTGTAATAAAAGGACCAAGGCAAGTAACACCCGGTCATATGCTGATTTGTAACGATTTGAGAAAGAGAATCCCTTGCTGAAGTATGCCACAGGATGACCATTTTGCATAAGTACGGTCCCAATACCGTTCCCAGAAGCGTCACATTCAACAACAAAAGGTTGTTGAAAGTCTGGTAAGTGAAGAACCGGAGTGGTAGTGAGAGCTATTTTGAGTTCTTCAAAAGCGGTTTGAGCATTATCCGATCACTGAAAGGCCCCCTTTTTTGTTAAGTCGGTTAGAGGTCTAGCAATAAGGCCATAATTTTTCACAAACCTCCGATAGTAGCCAGTGAGTCCTAGGAAGCCGCGTAAGTCTTTTACTAATCATGGAACAGGCCAGTGGGTGACGGCCTTAATTTTTTCAGGGACGACTTCAACGCCATCACTGGTAACAATGTGCCCCAAGTAGTCAACCCTCGTTTGGCCTAGAAAACACTTTTTAACATTGGCAAAGAAAAAGTGTTGTTGTAGGAGTTGAAAAATAATTCGGAGATGTCAGAAATGATCTTGTGCAAAAGTACTGTAGATCAAAATATCATCAAAAAAGACGAGTACAAATTTCCTCAAGTATGGGCGGAACAGGTTATTCATGACAACTTAGAAGGTTGCTAGAGCATTAGTGAGACCAAACGGCATAACCACAAATTCATAATGACCAGAGTGGGTTTGAAAAGCCATTTTATGAATATCGGAAGGTAATATCCGAATTTGATGATACCCCGAGCGTAAATCAATCTTCGAAAAATATCTAGCACCATGCAATTCATCTAATAATTCATCAATGTTAGGTATAGGGTACTTATCTGGAATCGTAATTTTGTTGAGACGACGATAATCAACACACAACCGCCACGTGCCGTCTTTCTTGCTAACCAGTAAGGCTGGACTAGCAAACGGACTAGAACTAAGGCGGATGAAACCTCAGTCTAATAAGGTGCGAATCTGAGACTCAATCTCATCCTTTTGGTAATGAGGATAACGATAGGGTCTCAAGTTTGGTGGAGACGCCCCTGGTAACAATGAGATCATGTGATAGTGGTTACGGGAGGGTGGCAGTGAATGCGGCTCCTCAAAAATAGCAGAAAAGTCTTGAAATATCGTGGATACATCTAAGGCCGTACGTTTTGCTATTTCAGTTTGATGAAACTCCAAACTCTTGAGACAAACCTGAGGGACAACCTTTGGAGGTTCTTCTTGCAACTTGTATTTTTTACCTTCAACCCAGAAAATCATGAACATGTCGTTCCAGTTAGCCTGCACTGTGTTGAGGGATGCTAACCATTTAATACCCAACACTAGGTCTAACCCGGCTAAGGAGAAGGGGTAGAAATCCTGTGTAATTGTCAGACCTGAAAGTTTGACCTCTAAATCCTTGCAGACTTGATTGCAACGGATAATCCGGCCATCCCCAATTTGAACTCCAAAAGAAGGAACTGTGCAGGTAGAAATACCGAGTTCTCACGCCATCGTTGACGTTCGGAGTCCACAGGCATTACACGTCCAGATTGGGAAGGGAGTGATGAGGAGGATGAGTTGATTGAAGGATACTTCCCTGTGGAGGTAATTGATGCCAAAAGACTTCGGTGATCCCGTGTAGGATATAAATCACGAGTTGCATAATCATGTGAATAATAGTGTCGATGCGTCGAAGAGACAGATTTGGCCCCACGGTTAACGGTGAGTTGTTTCTCAAATTCCAAAGCAAGGCTAGCAGCCCCGTAGACGCTCCGCGGTTTGTGAATCCGGACATTCGATCTCAATTCCTCTTTAAGTCCGTTCATGAAAACGCCAAGAAGACAATGTTCTGGCCAATTTGCAATTAATGCCACTCTCTTGGCCCACTCTTTGAGATAATCTTGAACAGAGCCTGTCTGCTTGATGCTACATAAGTTCTCATCGAGGTTGAGATATTCCAGCGGCCCATAGTGTTCCTAGAGTGCTTTAACCAAATCTTCCCAGTATAATATTGTTCGCTGTGAATTGAGCCATGAGAACAAGTCTAGAGCATCGCCCTCCAAGTACATGGCTGCGACATCGACTGGATCGTCCTCTGGTGTATCATAAAATCGGAAGAATTTTTCTGCCTTCAGGACCCAACCTCTCGGGTCTCCTCCATCAAACCTTGGAAAATCGATTTTTGTGCGTGGGGTGTGTGGGTTTCGCCGAGACGTCTCAGAATCTTCATCACTGTCATCATCCGAAGTATGCGACCTCCCTCTGTTTTAGTTCGGTCGCGTAGATAGCAGTTCCAAGGCATTCACCTTATCCTTCAGTTCGTCGATAGCCGCAAGTCGTTCAGCGATGATGGCGAGATGATCAGAAGAGGTATCGAGTGGCTTGGTTTCGGGTTGCTGTGTGGCACAACACGATGGGTTGTCGTCGGAAGGTAGTGTCGCGTGAGATGAGCGTGTATTGACCATGCTGGATCGAAACGATGTCTCTGATGCCAATGATAAAGCACAAACAGGGAAATAGAAGTAGGAAATAGGAATAATAGAAAATAAAGAATAAAATACTCTGTGATAAAGGGATAGCAAGAATCTCACTAATCTCTCTAAAACAGCCCAGGAGGATCTCCAAGTGTTTAATAAACTCTCTGAATATTCGATGCTTTATTGAATAGGCCAAGGGCCAATTTATAGGAATACAAAGAGAGATAAAAGTCTAATTCAAAATTCAAACTAGGAAATCCAAATAATATCAAAAATACTAAAATAATATCTAAATCTAAAATACTAAAGAATATTTAAATCCTACTTGTGGATAGTCCACTTATTCTGAAATATCTAGAATAATATCTAAAATAGTATTGCTGAAATTGTTAAATAATATTAAATAATAAATATTACTAATTAATTCCTAATTGGTCCTAAGGCGCTTATTTTTTCTGGTATAAATCAGCCCATAACGATTTGGATTGCTATCACTTCATCTTTCAGCCTTCTTTGTAGAGCATTGTCATTGTTTTAAATTTAAAAAAAAAAATCCTGTGTTTTGCTTTTCACATTGATCACAGTTCCTTGCAAAATAGTTCATTTTGTTCCGTTGTCAAAAAAATGATAGACACATGTTATAATATAAACGGAAAAAACTACTAACACGACTAGTACCTCAGCAAGATCAGCTCTAGTTGTCTCATACTCGGCATTTTTTTGAGCATCAACTAATTCTCGACTTATCTCTTCAATTCGTCTCTTATCCAGTTGTGCCTCATCATCTTTCTCAAGTTTAAGCTTTTGGACAAGTTTTTGCTCTTCTTCCAGCATTGTACTTAGTTTATCACATTCACTCTGCAATATTAGTTGTAGCTTCAACACAACAGTAATAAACTAATAGGCTTTTATTACCTTTCAGCTCAGATGTAAAAAGAAAATCTTAATCATCAAATAAGCATCTATTTATACTCACAAATTACAAGCATCAAAGGAACCGAAATTATAGTAACGTTACTTTCATACTTCATAAATTTTAATAGTTTTAAATATGACTGGACACATAATTAAGGTATGGTTTCTCAAGCTCAACTATGAAAGAGAGCAAAAAAAACTTTATTACATTTATTTCTCTTTTATGTTTTGTGTTTGATCAATGCATATATTTGCTTTAATTTGCAGACAGATTAAATTTTCCACCGTAGAGAAGCATAAAATTAGAGTTTCCTTGCAGAGCAAAATCAGAAGCAAAGGGAAAAAAAATTTCAACAAAATCAAAATGTTTAAGCACATATGAAAGCCATCCATATACTTCTAATATGCCATTTTCAGTGATTTAACAAAAAAAAAAAGTGCTTTCTGAAATAATTGACCAAATATTAATCATCGATATGAGTGCTACACTAATAGCATCTTCATTATAGAAATCTAGCAAATACTAATTAAATTTGTTGTGAACACAGATTAATACAGTGGCATGAAATAGTTGAAGAAGCAAATCGGTGGTGCATTTTGTTGACTATTCCTCAACTACTCTTTGATTTGTTCCCACTAATCACTCTTACTTTGTCTATATTTTTTCCTATAAATACCATGTAAATCCTCTCAGTTTAATACAATCAATTCAATCTTCCTATTTCTCTTCATGGTATCAGAGCTATAGGAGAAAATAGGAATTCTAATTCATACCAGATTTCTTCAACGCGCCCTCTGAGTTCTCATCTTTGTCAGAATCAGTATCGGCGGCGTCCAACATTTGACGGCCAACTAAGTGTGTCGTCATTCTCAGTCTCTCTGCAACTCCGACTAGTGTAGAGAAGTTCTGTCCGGAGAAGCTCACACATCGCTGGCACTCTGTTGCCATCCTGCTGACCGTCGCATATTTCCCTCTCAGCCTCTCCGCCATTCTCGTAGCCACACTAGATTAGAACAGAAGGCCATTCTCCGGTTCTTCTCTGCTGCTTGCCCGCTTTGCAACTGTGACTCGGCACTCAGCCGACTCTATATATCAATCTCTCAGACTCACTAGTCGCCATCGCCTATCGGAGTTTGGACGCCGAGACAAGAGACGATGAGTCGCGACGTCATCACGCCGACACGAATCTGGACCTGCAAGCAAAGACGAGGCCCTCTTGTGCTGAGTCGCCGACGAGAGATGCTGACGCGACCCGATCTTGCGATCCCGTCCTCCAGCCCCTCCTGTGCTCTCTCATCTCAGGGAACTAACGGCAGCAAATGAGTTTGACCAGTGTTGCTCAATAATTTAATTGAGTCGAAGACCAATTTGTCATTTTCACAATTCAGAGGATCAAACTGTCATTTTTCAAATTCGGAGGATCAAACTGTCATTTTCCAAATTCGGAGGAAAAAACTGTCATTTTCCAAATTCGGAGGATCAAACTGTCATTTTCAAAATTCGGAGGACCAAACTGGTATTTCTGAAATTTGAAAAACCACTTTGTTATTTTGTCTATAGTTTTAGATGCCTCTTCCTCTGTGCCTAGATCTAGTTCTAATGACCTATCCAAGGTCCTCCTTGTCTTTGAGAAACTTACTAGCGATAACTATCGGGCGTGGTCTCAATCTATAACTCTTGCCCTCGATAGGCGTGACAAACTTGAGTATATAACTGGTGAAGCAAAAAGGCCACCAACATTAGAAACCAAGGAGTTCCGCAAATGGAAGTCTGAAAATGCATTGGTATCCTCTTGGTTAATCAATGCAATGACATCCTCAATTAAGAAGAGTTTTATGTATCTTCCCTCGACTCAAGAAATTTGGGAAGCTCTTCGTGAGACATATAGTCTTGTGGGAAATAGGTCCCGCATATTTGATGTCAAGAAAAAGATATGGCAACTAAAACAGGACCACATACCACTCGGTGATTATTATCTAGAAAAATCCTCACTTTGGCAAGAGCTTGATGCCCTGCAGAATCAAACTTATCATTGTGGGGCAGATGCTCAAGAAGATCGCAAAGCAAAAGAAGCAGAGAGAGTATATGAGTTGTTTGCTGGTCTTAATGTGATTTATGATGATGTTCGGGCTAGAATTCTTAGTCAAGAACCCTTGCCATCTGTGCGTGAAGTCCATACTTTCTTACGAAATGAAGAGGATAGACGAAAATCAATGCGTCGAAATTCAAATAATTCTGCTGCTACTTCTGAGGCCTCAGCACTTGCTGTTCGATCCATGGAACCAAAAGGTTCTAAAGGTCGCCCATTCTGTGATCGTTGTAAGAAACAGGGGCATACTAAGGACACTTGCTGGAACCTCCATGGTAAACCCGCTGACTGGAAGCCGAAGAAAGGGAAAGGAAGAGGTTACGTGGCTGAAACTTCCAAGGAATCATCCCAAATTGATCCTCTACACAAAATCATGGAAATGCTAGCCACACTACAGACTACGACAAAGCCTACTGCCACAGTGGTTAAGAGAGGTAATTTTTTTCAAGCTTTGGTTGTGATAAAAGAACAATGTACAGGGAATTGTTGGATTGTTGACTCAGGTGCCTCAGATCATATGACTGACAATAAGGCTCTCTTCTCACCCTATACTCCTATCACCAAGGGTGTAACTGTACGAATTACTGATGATTCTGAACCTGTTGTTACTGGAATTGGTTCCATCAAAATCTCAGCTGCACTTACTCTTCACTCCGTATTACATGTTCCAAAGTTAAAGTGTAATTTACTATCCATAAGCAAATTGGCTAATGATGAACAGTGTCAAGCTAACTTCTTTGCTACCTACTGTATTTTTCAGGATCTGCTGACGGGGACGACGATTAGGAGTGCTAAAGAGCTTGATGGTCTTTATTACCTTAATGAAAGTGATTGTTCTCAAACTAAATCTTGTAATAAAGTGTCTCTCCCTAGCACTAGTAACCTGGAGTTATGGCACAAACGTTTAGGTTATCCTAATTTAAATTACATGTCTCAAATGTTTCCATCCCTTGTTTCTAATAAAAACACCTCTGATTTTCATTGTGATTCATGTGAAAAGGCTAAGCATCATCGTACTTCATTCCCAAAAATCCCATACCAAGCCTCAAAACCTTTTTCCACAATTCATAGTGACTTATGGGGACCATCCCGCACACCAAACCGATCACAAACAAAATGGTTCATCACATTCATTGATGACCATACACGTGTCAGTTGGGTCTACTTGTTGAAAGATAAAATAGAGGTGTATCAAACGTTCCTTAACTTCCACTACATGATCCAAACTCAATTCCAAACCCAAATCCAGATCCTGCACACCGATAATGGGACTGAATATTTCAATCAGGCCCTCTCTACCTACCTGGCTGAAAATGGCATTGTTCACAAAAGTACTTGTCCCAATACACCTTAGCAGAATGGTATTGCTGAACGAAAGAATCGCCATATTCTTGAGACTGCCAGAGCCATTATGTTTAGTAGTACTGTTCCTAAATATCATTGGGATGATGCTGTCCTAACTGCCACATTTCTCATTAACCGAATGCCAAGCTGACCACTGTCTTACAAAACGCCACTTCAACTTCTCCACCAATACTATAACATCCCATACCTTGAAAACACTTTGCCACTCCGGGTGTTTAGCTGTACATCATACGTTCATCTCCATCACACCAACAAACTTGACCCTAGAGCCCTAAGGTGTGTCTTCCTTGGCTATTCTCATTCTCAAAAAGGATACAAGTGTTATGATCCAATCTCCAAACGTTTATTTGTCACCTATGATGTCACCTTCCTTGAAAATACACCTTTTTATACCTTGTTTGCAATTCAGGGGGAGAGAACTAGTGAATTTCATACAAATGAAACACCAAAGGATGACCAGACATTCAAAATTTATATACCTACCCACACAGAACCTACTCCTGATACCTCTGATACACCTGATAACAACTTTGAGATTCCTGATAACCTTGATACCTCTGATAATGTGCCAATTCCAGGGGGAGACACAAATATGCGGGGTAATACCTACATGCGACGACACAAAGAGGTAATGAACCACAGCCTATTAGCACTCACCAGGAGTCAGTACTAGAGGCAGATCCAAGAGAAATAGAAGGTTCTGATCTTAATCTTCCCATTGCAATGCGAAAACAACCTAGACAACCCAGATCAAGCACCAGATATCCTATAGAGAAATTTGTCACTTATAAGGCGCTTTCATCTACGTACAGTACATTTATCTCTCATCTTGATAGAATCAAGATACCAAACACGATTGATGAGGCTATGGCTATACCTAAGTGGAGACAAGCTGTTTTAGAAGAGATGGAGGCTCTCAAGCGAAATAAGACATAGGATGTAGTAAATCTACCTCAAGGAAAAAAGGCCGTTGGATGCAAATGGGTATTCACTCCTAAGTATAGAGCAGATGGAACACTCGAGAAATATAAAGCTGGACTGGTTGCACAAGGTTTTACACAAAAATATGGGGAAGATTACACAGAAACTTTTGCCCCAGTAGCCAAGCTGAATACCATCAGGATTTTATTATCTATTGCAGTGAATTTAGATTGGAATCTACACCAACTCGATGTAAAAAATGCCTTCCTCAACAGAGAACTCAAGGAAGAAGTGTACATGAAGTTACCTCCAGGGTTCGCAGGAAAAAAAGGTGACCAAGTTTGCAAGTTAAAGAAGTCGTTATATGGGTTAAAGCAATCTCCACGTGCTTGGTTTGACAGATTTACCCGGGTTCTGAAGAGACATGGGTATACTCAAGGGCTGAGTGACCATACTTTGTTTGTCAAACATCATAAGGGTAAGATGGTTGTTCTGGCTGTATACGTTGATGATATAATTCTTATAGGAGATGACGAGGTGGAAATCAATCAAATCAAGACAGTCCTGGCACGAGAATTCCAGATTAAAAATCTTGGAGAAATGAAGTACTTTCTTGGAATGGAAGTTACCCGATCTAAGAAAGGCATTTATATCTCCCAAAGGAAGTATGTGCTCGACCTTCTAAAGGAAACATGGATGATAGGTTGCAGGCCAAGTGACACACCTATACGAGTAGATAAAATAGATGAAGATGCAGATCTCGGTGAGGTAGTGGACTTAGGGAATTATCAAATGATGGTAGGCAAACAAATATACCTGTCTCATACTAGACCAAACATTGCATTTACAGTAGGTGTGGTCAGCCAGCATTCTCATAATCCTAAACAGAAACATTTGAATGAAGTCTACAGGATCCTTCGTTACTTGAAGGGATCTCCAGGACATGGCTTGTTATTTAAGAAAACTGACAAGCGGATTGTAGAGTTATTTACAGAAGTTGATTGGGCAGGTGATCGAGATGACAGGAAATCCACATCTGGATATTGTACGTATGTGCGGGGTAACCTGGTCACATGGAGAAGTAAAAAGCAAAGTGTAGTTGCGAGAAGCAGTGCTGAAGCTGAATACAAGGCCGTAGCACTGGGAATCTATGAAGGCATATAGATAAAGCGTGTTCTTAAAGACTTAAGGAAGTCTATAAATCTACCAATCAAGGTCTATTGCGATAACATGGCTGTAATCAACATCGCTCATAATCCAGTTCAACATGACAGAACTAAACATGTCGAGATAGACAGACATTTTATAAGGGAAAAAGTTGATGAGAGAATTGTTGATCTAAGGTATATTCATTCTAGAGAACAGACCGCAGACATCCTCACTAAAGGACTGCCCAAGGACAGGTTTGATTATCTGATTGGCAAGTTGAACTTGATTGATATCTACAGTCCAACTTGAGGGGGAGTGTTGTGAACACAGATTAATACAGTGGCATAAGATAGTTGAAGAAGCAAGTCAGTGGTGCATTTTGTTGACTATTCCTCAACTACTCTTTGATTTGCTCCCACTAATCACTCTTACTTTGTCTATATTTTTTCCTATAAATACCATGTAAATCCTCTCAGTTTAATACAATCAATTCAGTCTTCCTATTTCTCTTCAAAATTTATCTAACAAAATTCTTTAAAAAGTTTATCTGGAGTAAAATAAATATTAGAAGAAAATAACAGAGCAATGACACATACCTCAGCAATTGCAGCAGCATTAAGGCCATTGGCTAACTCTAATTCCTTCTCTTTAACCTGTTTCAGTGTACTTTGTCTTGTCTCCTCATTTTCCATCTTTAGCAAGTGCAAAAGCATTTGAGCTTCTTGCAACTCCCTCTTCACCTTAATCCATTCATTCTTATAAAGGAAACAGGTTACCAATTAGTAGCCACCTAAGTACAGTTGGAAGGTTTAAGATTTACAGTTTAGGGGTTCATTTAATCTGATTTATTAGTTGCTATTTCATATATTTTTATCTTTTATTTAATTTCGGAGATTAAAATCATATGTGATCTGATATTTAGAATTTAAAATCCAGTAAAATCTGATTTACAGATACAAGGCAGCATTAATTTTGGAAATCTTAAATTTTGGAGTGGCTCAGTTGAGAGCAAAGAAAATTTCTTATCATGCACGTGCAGCCTTTTTAGTACAAGTTTTAAGACAATTTTCAAATCACAAAACGAGAACGCTGTATTTTTCCTTTAATTTAGAACATTAATAAAAATTTCTTGTAAATTACTGTAAGATATGAGATCTAAATATTACAAAATGAAGAGAGAAAAAGACCAAGACTAGCCAAAACCTCAGCAACATCGGCTCTAACTATAGCAAACTCAACATCTTTTTGAGCCTCGGCTAACTGTTGACTCATTCTTTTAATTTCTCCATTGGCCATTTGCACCGCATCTTCTTTCTCTAGTTCAAGCCTTTGGACAAGTTTTTGCTCTTCTTCCAGCATTCTCCTCAGTTTAGCACATTCACTCTGTAAAGTTAGCAACAGATTCAGCATACTATATATGAGTGATGCAGTTGAAGTATGGAAAAACAAAAGATACAATAATCAACACATAGTTAACATATTTCTTCACAAATCACAAACACCAAAGGAACTTATTCCATCGTGAAAGAAGCACACGATAGAATCGAGTTTCATTATAAAGCAGTTTTAGGGGGAAATAGATGGATATTCTGTTGAACAAAATTAGAATAAAGGGAAAAAGATATTAAAATATCAGTTGAACTTCAAAATCTTAAATTGGTTTTATTGATAATAAGAGCAATGAGATTGATAAAAAGAGTATAGCAATTGACAATCCAGATTTTTAGGAAATCACTTATTTAAGATTTTAAAGTTCAAGTAGTATTAAAGTGTCTTTTTCCTTAGAATAAAAATGTACAGACACAGTCCAAAATGAACATAATCATAATACGACAGAAACACAAACAAATACCTCAGCAGCATTTAGGGCATTGACAAACTCCACATTCATCTCTTGAACTGGCCTCATGATGCCTATCTTGTCACCTCAAATTTCAGCTTTAGCAATTCAACGGGCTCTTCATCTTATTACAACTCTGTCTTTGCCTTAATAATTCATTCTGAAATGATACAATGGAATGCTATTATTTTGATATCAGCATAATGATCGCGTAACAACAGTGATAAAACAATAAATTACAAAAAAGACCAAAAAAAGGGGGGAAATTTGTGTTCATCAGTCTCCTTAGTTCGTACAGGCATCAAATTGCAGAACGCATCAAGCAAAGCAGCAGAAATATAACAAATTATTGAAAGTAGAAGAGAAAATTACTCACCACCACACTATAGTGCCGTATCTGCCACTGTTGCCTTGTGAAAAAAGCTTTTAAACTGCTCAGTTAGGGGAATGCTTAGAGTGGCTGAAGCTTCATTGTTAATTTTTTAGTGGCGATGGAAGATAGAACGGAGAATCAGAAGCTTGAATCGTTGATTGCTGAGTAGTGAAGGCAGGAGGAATATGAAAGAACTTGGGCGTAAGCAGCCTTCGGACTTAAGAAAAAGCTTTTTAAGCTAACTTAATTATTAAGCAGTATGGTACAAAAAAGTACTCCTCCGTACTAATTATAATTATAGGATAATATTTGAGAGTTGATCTTGATCCTAATTATAGGACAAAGTTCTAATTTTTGTCAATTTCTTCCTAAAATACCCCCTATTGATACTTTCTCAATAATAATTAAACACATTAATAATTTAATAAAAGTATGTCGAAAGTTGTTGAGGGAGATTGACGATGCCGGATTGTGTGAGAGCTTGGAGAAATCATTTGTGAGGCAGGAGAGGTACAGGAAAAAACAGAGAATCAACGTAATTGGATGTCATTTTAAATTTTAAATGAAGGTATTTTAAAAAAATAAATATGATTAACTAATTTAATCACTATCCTTAATATCTCTAAAATTAGATAAATATATCCTATAATTAGAATCAAAAGGAGTATTAAATAGTATTTTAACTAAAAACGTGACAAGTTTATTAAATAGTATTTTAACTAAAAACGTGACAAGTTATGTTTGGGCGAAAAAAATTGTGGAATGTGCTTTTACACGGGCACGGTGATGGGAATAGAAAAGAAAGAAATCCCAAAGACTTCCGTAACAGCGTACAATTTTTTACAGGGTTAAGGAGGTGTTTTTGCTTCGGATGTTTTCATCGGAGGTATTTTTATTTTGAAATTTTTTGTGTGATACTTTTGTTTTAGAAGTATAAAAAATAGAATAATTTTGTCCTTACTGTTATTCCAGTTAATTTTAATCGTTAGTTTAATAAATATGTTAAATTGGCAATTCATATATCATCATATTATTTTTGTTAAGGTGTAAATTTATGTAGGAAATCTATATGTAATCTATTTTATCTTTTTTTAAAGTTAGATATAAAACTTTAGAGCAAATTTACACATTAATAAAATTGACGTGATGACATGTGGACTATTATCTTAACATAATTGATTAACTAATGATTAAAATTAACTGATATAATAGCTGAGGCAAAATTATTTCATTTTTTGTTCTTTTAGGAAAAAATTACTTTCTAAAAAACTTTTAAGACAAAATTTTCTCTTGATAAAAACTTTCACAACAAAAATACCTTATAACCCTTTTTTATATAAAAAAAAATGCTTTCTATAAATGAAATAAGAAATGTACCTTTGGCGCTGGCAAAAACAAAGGCACCTTTGTTTTTTTTTTTTTTTTGTTCGAAAATGTACCTTTAGCAACAACCCAAAAAAAATAAATAAATAAAAAATATACCTATCTCATTTTATTATCTTTTACGTACATTTCTGAATTCTTTTTTAAAAGAGGCACTTTTTTCACTTAATCAAACATTGCAACTTGCAAGCATTGTTTTCCACCAAATCAAACATTGCATAATAATGAAAACCGCGGTCCCACTTGTTGGGTTAGAGTGAGAAGCTCCATCTTCTCTCCACCTTTTCTTCTTTATGTCTCTCTCACTTTCGATCTGAGTATTCCCTTTCTTTATTATTTTCTTCCTTGTCTTCTGGCTCTGTGCCTTATTTACTCTGTTTATTGCAATCTTTTCCAAATGGCCAATTCATGTGAAGATTCCAGAGGCTTTGGTTAGTCCCAACAGAGCAATACGTGGGACAAATCTCTTGACTCACAGGATATTAATTCCGGGCCCCCACTTCTGAACTACCAGTATATATTACAGGTTCCTGCTTTAGCGCTTGATCAACTTTCTAATACTGATGCTGATGACTTTTGGAGTCAATGTTTACTGGGTTACCTCATTGATGTTAAAGTGTTGGATATCAAGCGTATACGAGCAGCTCTGCGACATGCATGGCATCTTAAGGGTGACTTTGAGATCATCGTAATGTGGGTGGTGTTTATTACATCTGGTTTGATACTGATCAGGATCGGGAATATGTTTTGTTGCATGGTCCATGGTCGGTAGAAAATACCCTGATGGAGATGAGATCATGGCAACCAGATATGTTCCCTGAAGAAAATCGACCCATTAGTGTTCCTATTTGGGTTCGACCAAACTACTTCACAGCTGCGACGGCTCAAGTAATTGGAAATTTGCTGGGTGAATATCGTAAGTTTGACTTGATGACATCTTACTCTTATAATGTGTGTTTCCTTCGAATTCAGGTTCTAGTTGATACTTCTTTACCTTTGTTAACTGCACTCAGAGTTTGTCTTAACTCTCTTAGAAGTGTTTGGCTGGAATGTCGTTATGAAAGAGTTTTTAGGATATGTTTCCAATGTGGTCGTATTGGTCATATTGATCGTACGTACATGTCTTTGGAACTTCGATGATATGAGACATGCAATGATGCAGCACACACTACAAAAAAAAAGGTATTTCGTAGCGGTGAACTTGTAGCGGTTATATTAAACCGCTACAAATTATAGTATTTGTAGCGGTTTTTACCTAAACCGCTACAAATTTGTAGCGGCAAGAATATTTGTAGCGGTTTCATACAAAAAACCGCTACAAATTTGGCGCGAAATTCCCGCCAAAACTTGTAGCGGTTATTTTGTAGCAGTTAATGCACATAAACCGCTACAAAATACCAAAGGTCAGAATTTTATAGCGGTTCTTGCCCAAAACCGCTACAGAATTTCAAGAGACTCCAAATTTGTAGCGGTTCTGGGCAATAACCGCTACAGAATTTCAAACGTTGTGAAGATTTGTAGCGGTTATTGTAGAACCGCTACAAATTTAATTATTTGTAGCGGTTAGAGTAGCGGTTATTTTGAATAACCGCTACTAATATCTGGCCTATTTAACCCCCTCGCCTCTTCCATTTCTCATTTTGCTCATTTTGTTTCCTGAGGTTTCTCTGAGTGGTTTATTCGATATTTGAGCTTTCAGACGAGTCTATAGGAGTTTTTTGTCAGTATTCCGCAGTATTTACACTTGAGGTACGTATATAACACGTATTTTTATTTATATTTGTATTTTTATTATATTTTTGTATAATAATGGACTAATTTTTTTTTAATTTGTACAGTTGATATGGCTTCAGGACAGGATAAGGGGAAGGCCCCTGTGCCCCCCAGACCGAGTTTACGGGGTGGCAGCAGCCGGGCAGGGGGCAGAGGGAGGAGGGGGCAGCGCGCAGGCAGGGCTACCGAGGCATCTCAGCCCATCCCCCCACAGGAACCGCAGACGATCCCACAGGCGACGACCGCAGCTGAGGTGCCTGAGGTGGAGGTGCCAGAGATTAGCGTTGAGGACTTCCTCAACGAGGAGGAGTTCGAGATCCCGATTAGTGGGTTCAGGGAGATGGAGCAGTTCCTCGATGAGGAAGAGGCTCGGGAGCAGAACAACCCACGAGGGTCGTCTTCGCGGTCCACTGGGTTTGAGGTGCAGGTCGAAGGTAAATTATTTAATTTTTAAATTTTTTAACTTTTTAACTTTGAATTATAATTTATCTAACGTGCGGTCAACTGTGCAGATGAGCAGGGGAACGTGACGACGAGGAGGCTGGATGTGACCGGTCTGAACAGCATGGACCGGTCCCTGCGAGTTGTAGTGCCGTGGAACGAGGGCACTGACCAGCCGATCCACAATGGGGGTCACCTGCTCAACCGCTTCCTGAGCGACCTGGGATCGAATTGGATGCGGTTCCCCCTTCACTTCCCGACGTGGAGGCACATTCTGAAGGGGCCGAAGGACCAGGCTTGGGAGGAGGTGGTTCAGGTAATTAAAACTATTTAATTAATATCTTTTGTAATTAATTCTATTTAATTATTTTTTTAAATTATGGTTATTATAATTATTGATATTTAAATGTCTTTTTTTCAGCTGCGGTTTGCCGTCCGGGCCAACCGGAAGAGGTACGCCCTCGTGAAGATGGGCGACGCCTGGAGGAACAGGAGGAACCGTCTCTTCCACAGTGTGGATGGGGACGGGACGATGCCTCTGGAGCAGCTGCAGGAGAGCGTCCCGGACGGCGTGCCGCCGAACGACTGGGCACGTTTTGTCCAGTTCAGGAGGAGCCCTGAGGCGCAGGTAATGTATTTATTATATTTTTTATATATAATTTTTTAATTGTTAAATATTAAATTATAATAGCAATTTATTTTGTATTTAATTTTAAATTATAATACATTTAATTTTTTTTTCCAGGAGCTTGCTCGGAGGAACGCCGCGATCCGGGCGCAGCAGACGATCCACCACACAGCAGGATCGAAGACCTTTGCTGTGACCTACAGCGAGCTGGTAACTTTTCAAGTGCTTCACTTACTTGTAGTTGATTATTTCATAATACTAATTGTTTTGTAATTGTTTCAGGAGACGAGGGCTCAGCAGGAGAACCGTCAGACGGACTATGCGGAGCTGTACGCCATCACACACAGACACCGTGACGGGACTGCGACCTCTCAGCAGGCAGAAGCGGCCATTGTAAGTAATTTTGAATTATATTTTTTATAAAACAAAGTTAATAATGAAAAATGGTAATTATTAATTATTTCATAAAATGGCAGGAGCGGATGCAGCAGTCGCAGGCTGAGGTGCGACAGACCCAGCCTGAGGAGTCACAGGGGTCAGTGGACCCGACGGCTCCTCTGAAGGCGGGTCTGGCTCAGCCTGAGCACCCCGGACGAGTGCGGGGGATGGGGATAGGCGCCAGACCCAGCATGATCTACGGCAGGAGCGCCGCCTCTGAGGCTGGCAGTTCTAGAGGGGTCAGACATCGGAGGGACGAGTCGATTGACCAGCTGCGGTCAGATTTGGAGCAGACGCAGCAGCAGATGCAGCAGATGGCGCAGCAGCAGCAGCAAATGCAGCAGATGCAGGTGCAGCAGCAGCAGCTGCTGCAGATCCACGCAGACACTATGTACGCGCAGCAGACGCAGTGGCGTGAGATCGCGAACACTATGCTCGAGGGAGCATGGAATCGGCTGTTCCCGGACGAGCAGCATCCAGCGGTCCCCCCTGTCCCTCGCTACGTCGTCCCGAGCACTACTCCTCCTCCTACAGCTCCTCCTCCTGCTGATGAGGATGGTGCGGTTCAGTCTACGCAGCGGCCCGATCCAGCGGCATCTGAGGGAGCCCCACCTGAGGGAGCACCAGAGGATCAGCCCCCAGCTTCTTAGTTTAGGACATTTTCTTTTCTTTTAAACATTTGTATATATTTATGAGATTTTATTTCAGAATTTTCTTATTGTGTTTTATATAATTATATTTATATTATTATATCGCATTGAAATAATTTATAAATGATTTAAATCTAAATTTTAAAAAAAAAATTATATATATATTTGTAGCGGTTTTAAGTTCAAACCGCTACAAACGTATATATTTGTAGCG
This sequence comes from Inga laurina, assembly GCA_963855925.1. NCBI lineage: Eukaryota > Viridiplantae > Streptophyta > Magnoliopsida > Fabales > Fabaceae > Inga > Inga laurina. Next base: position 4,797,120 of record OY979707.1, read on the forward strand.
GTTATTAGTAAATAACCGCTACAAATATATAGATTTGTAGCGGTTTTGAACTCAAAACCGCTACAAATTTACTTATATATTTGTAGCGGTTTTCCAAGGGAAACCGCTACAAATATATATGTTTGTAGCGGTTATTTACTAATAACCGCTACAAACACTCAAATGATTTGAATTTTGAAATTTGCCGCCTTTGTGCACATTTGTAGCGGTTATCTTATGTATAACCGCTACAAATTAGAAAATTATTTTTATATTAATGTCCAACGGCTTTAATATTAGTAGCGGTTTTATATATATAACCGCTACTAATTCGTTGAACATTAGTAGCGGTTATATATATAAAACCGCTACTAATACTCAACAAGTACATTTTGAATTTCCCACCAATTAACGGCTTGAATATTAGTAGCGGTTTTATATATATAACCGCTACAAAATTATAAACGTTGGAATATCTGTAGCGGTTGGTGTAGCGGTTTAATAACCGCTACAAAGTTATAAACGTTGGATTTTCAGAATATAAGGTTCTAGGCATTCTTCATTATCTTCTCACTCATCTTCTTCTCTATACTTTCTTCTCTCTCACTTATAGCTATGGATAAATCTTGGATAAGGTTGCCGCGCAATTCTCCTGAATATTTGTACGGATTAAACAGTTTCTTAGATTTCGCATTCACTCACGCCAGCTGTAACGGCAAGATCGTCTGTCCGTGTCGGAAATGCAAGTTCAAGAAGTGGCATCCACGAAATGTTGTGAAGGAACATTTGCTTGTGAAGCCTTTCCCTGAGGACTATACGTTCTGGGCAGTTCATGGTGAGAAGGCCGGCATTAGATATGACGAGGCTCTTCCTCGAAGTTCTCAAGTAGGCGTTCAAGTAGATGAAGATGATCCTGTGAATGATGCTGTGCGTGATGCGTTTGGATTTCAAGGCGACAACTTCAACGAAGAAGTGCACGGCTCTGAGCCGGCTTTTATGGGGAATGAAGCAGCTCGGGATTTTTTCAGCTTGATGGATGAGGCAGATCGTCCTTTATATCAAGGTTGTCGCAAATATTCTAAATTATCTTTCTTGATCAAATTGTATCATATCAAGTGCTTGTGTGGGATCACGGATAAGGGAATGTCGATGTTGCTCGACTTATTACAAGATGCATTCCCCGACGCCGAGATTCCCACAACGTTCTACGAGGCCAAGAAGATCATCAACAGGTTGGGGTTGAATTATCAAAAGATTGATGCGTGCCCAAATGATTGTATGCTGTATTGGGGAGACGATTCCAGCAGGGAGACGTGCAAGAGATGTCACACATCGAGGTACAAGACAATTCGGAAGGGGAAAAAGCAGAAGAAGAAACCCGCAAAGATTCTCAGGTATTTCCCTTTGAAACCTCGTCTACAAAGATTATTTATGTCGTCTAAAACTGCTGAGCACATGAGGTGGCATGCCGTTGATAAAAACGAAGACGGTAAATTAAGACATCCGCGGGATGCAGCTGCTTGGAAAATGTTTGACAACGACTTTCCAGATTTTGCGACTGACCCCAGAAATGTCCGGCTTGCGTTGGCGACCGACGGTTTCAATGCACAGTCTTGATGTAATGCACATTGAAAAGAATGTTTGCGACAATGTGCTGTATACGCTGCTCAACGAACCCGGCAAGACAAAAGATCACCTTCAAGCGAGGAAAGATTTACGCGACATGGGAGTTCGTGAAGACGCTTGGCCAGATGAGCATGACAGATTTACACCGGCAAAGTTTACCCTCACAAAACCGAACAAGGATGTGTTCCTCGCGACGTTGAAGAAAATAAAAGTTCCTGATGGGTATTCAAGCAACATTTCTCGATGTGTCGACTTGCAGGCTCGGAAGGTTGCTGGCCTGAAGAGTCACGACTCACATGTTCTTATGCAGCAGTTACTCCCTCTGGCTATAAAGAATACACTTCCTCCCGATGTTTCCATCGTTTTGGTGGAACTTTGTTCTTTCTTTCGGAAGTTGTGTTCTAAGGTTTTGATCGTTGAGGAGCTCGATCAGCTGCAGTCGAAAATCATTCTTACGCTTTGTCACTTGGAGATGATCTTTCCTCCGTCCTTTTTTACTGTGATGGTTCACCTCACGGTCCACCTCGTTCATGAAACAAAGCTCGCTGGACCAGTACAATATCGTTGGATGTATCCGATTGAGAGGTACTCATTTTAAATATGTGCTTTCATTTATTGTCCGTATTTAATGTTTCCTAGTCGTCCTTTTCATCATTTTATATCAATTTTCTCTTATGTACTTCGTAGGTTCCTTGGGAAATTAAAATCTTACGTGAGGAATAAGGCGTGGCCAGAAGGTTCTATAGCTGAAGGCTATATAGGGGATGAGGTGCTTTATTTTTGCTCAAGGTACTTTGATGATCTTGAGACGGCTTTCAACCGCCCCCCTCGTGTTGACGATTGTCCTGAACCTGCGCCGACATCAGGAGAATTTATCCCTCGTGTTGGTAAACCAGTTGGAGCAACTGAGAACTTCAAACTAACGGCAACTGAGAAGTTCCAAGCACATAGACATGTCTTGATTAATTGCACTCAAGTTGAGCCTTTCATACGGTAAGAATTGTACACTCACATGTATGTTAATCGATCTATATCTTTCGTAACATTTCTCACTTTCATTTCACTAACGCCTTTCCATTATTAATTGCAGGGAATTCAGAAGTCATGTGAAGCGTCAGCTCAGGATCCGTACACAGACATCCTCGGAAGTTGATAGGAGGGTCCACAGAGAATTCCCGGGCTGGTTTGCGCGCAGAATACTAAATGACCACAACCCACACTCACCAGATTTCAGAGCTCTCGCAATCGGCCCTCTTGATCATGCAAAACGGTTTACAGCATACAATGTCAATGGTTTTAAGTTTTGCACGGTTTCACGGGATCAAGGATTGCAAACACAGAATTCGGGTGTTTATGGCACATTTGGGACAAGGAGTTATGCGAGCAGCAGTGACGCCAACATGCAGTTCGGAGGCGTCCCTTACTATGGCAAGCTTCTTGATGTGGTCGAGCTTAATTATCAAGGCCGTTTCACCGTGACGCTGTTCAAGTGTTTGTGGGCAAATACCACTACTTCTCGGGGACTGACAACTGACGACCTAGGGATCACATCAGTCAATTTCTCACGCACGATTCATACTGGTATTTCTCAAGATGATGAGCCGTATATTCTAGCTTCAGAGGCACATCAGGTTTATTACGTCGAGGACGAGCGGCATAGGGATTGGCACATGGTCGTTCATTTAAAGCCAAGAGACCTTTACGACATGGGTGAAGGCGATAACATCGCCTACGAGAGTGAGCCATTTCAGCCAGCTGATTTTGAAAACTACTTCCCTCAAGGCGATGACAATTTACCTCTACTGCGGTGAGTTTTTTTAAGTCCACGTCATTTCAATTAAATTTGTTAAATTTAATAATACATCAATAACAATAATTTTTCTACAAAATTTCTGTAGGGATGGCGACGATGAGTGATCAAATTCAAGTGTAAAAAATTTGTCTTTACAAAAAATGCAAAAAATTTGTGTTAAAATAAAATGTAAAAAAATATTTTAAAAAAATTAAAATAATATTTGTAGAATTCAAGTGCAAAAAATTTTTCTTCACAAAAAATGCAAAAAATTTGTGTTAAAATAAAATGCAAAAAAAAATTTAAAAAAAAAATTAATATAATATTTGTAGCGGTTATTAAACCGATACAAAAATATAAATAACCGCTACTAAATAAAAACCGCTACATTAACCGCTACAAATAATTAAACCGCTACAAAAATATAAATAACCGCTACTAATTAGTAACCGCTACATTAACCGCTATATTAACCGCTACAAATTATACGTGAATCCCTATAAATACCCTTATCACAACTCATTTCAAACACTCCCCAATTTCTTTTCACCTTACCCTTCTTTCATTTCCTCTCATTTACAACTTCTTTCGTATGAGTAGAGGAGCTGAATAATACGATCAAATATGGTAACAAGATTTTCAATATCTTTTAGAATATTTCTTTTCTTTCTATAAAATTTATTCTAACCATTTTTTTTAGATATATCATAACTCTATCTCATTTTCATCTATTTTTCATATACAATTACATTATATTATAAAACATAATAATTCCTTATTACCTAACTATCCTTAATAATATTATTAATATAAATTTTATACTAATCATATTCAATTACATTTTTTCTTTTTAATTTATTAATAAGTTAAACTATTAAATAATAAACTAATTGAAATAGATAAAATAATAATAAATTAAACTATTTAATATAATATTTAAAAAAAAGAAAAAAATCAACGTATATTTTTTAAAAATTTTTTAAATATTTGTAGCGGTTATTAAACCGCTACTAAATAACGCGCCTTTTCAAAGCTAAATTTAAATTTTTTGGCGCTAAATTTGAATTTCATGAAATTAGTAGCGGTTTTAGAAACCGCTACTAAGTTCATGAAATTCAAATTTAGTAGCAGTTTCTTAACCGCTACAAATAAAAAATGTCATTTTTAACAAATTTTCATTTTTATATATTTGTAGCGGTTATTAAACCGCTACCAAAAAAAAAATCTTTTTTAATAAAATTTTTTATATTTGTAGCGGTTATGTAACCGCTACAAATATCTCTTGGTGTTGTAGCGGTTACTATGAACCGCTACAACCTAGTTTTGATTGAGTAGCGGTTTTGTAGAACCGCTACAAAACCGCTTGCAACGTACGATTTAGTAGCGGTTTTCGTAACCGCTACTAACCTAGTTTGTAGCGGTTAGAACCGCTACGAATACCCATTTTTAACCGCTACTAAATCACGTTTTTTTTGTAGTGACAAGTTGAGAGCTTTATTGCGTTATGGGGTTAATTTTGCTCGTGATTATCGTTTTCCGTTTGTGTCCCGTCGTAATATTGCTTTCCGTGATAAAGCAAAGACTCAGAAGACTACAAGGATTTGGCAAATGGAAAATAAGGATTATGACAGGTATGTTGTAAAGGATTATTCTCCTTTCATAGCTAATCATCCTACTTAGGCTTTTAATCCTCCTCCGGCAATTATTAGTTTGGATGATGATTCAGACTCTGATAAAGGCGACGATTCTCCTCAACCACCTAATAATCAGCCTGAAAACAATGGATTTTCATATGATAATCCTTCCAATCTAGATGAAGATAATGGCAATGATGATGTTCATAGTTCTTCTAGTAATGATAATCAAGATAACGATCAGAGTTCTTCTGAGCATAATGGTGTGAAAATTCGGATGATGACATTCAGATTCTTCCTAATGGTGAGGAGCTTAATGGGTCCTTGTTTGCTAATTCGGATCCCCCACATGTCACTCATATGGGCCCTACAGATGGTGGCCTTCTAATGTGCAACTGTCACCACATGCAACAGAGACAGGTGGTGATAAAGAACCTCACTCAATTAACCGGCTGTTATTTGGGTTCACTAACTCAAGAAGGAACTTCTTCTAGTGTCATGGCATGGGATAAACATTCTCAATTGACACTTGGCAATCACATTTGTAACACCTCAAACCAAACAACCAAATACTTAATTAAAGTATTTAAAATATCGCCAATAAGAATATTCAACATCCAAATGTTCAAATAAAACCCACATCACAGTGTTAAATCAAATCATCAAAATATTTCAGTAGAACAAAATAAAATGCGGAAGTCTTAAGGTACAACATAACATGTGCTCTAAGAGCACAAGAGAGCCTTCAAAGCTCACTCCATAGATGTCTTCCCTTATTTTCTATTAGAATAATCACCTGAAAAATGTTAATATATAAGGATGAGATTACATGTTTTAATAACTACTGAAAGTTTCTACCATATACAAGCGAACCACATAAAATAAAATAAAAAAGGAATTGATTACGTATATATTTGTATGTACCATAATTCTTATGCAAGATGATTACTAATTTAATCATCATTATATCAATATGTATTTTCATCATAATATGTAATATACAATTATGCAAGATGCAAGATGCAACTCCCTTATACCACCATCCATCCTTATACCACTAACTGGAGCCATAGGCTAACACATAGTCCAACAGAAACCTATCCATTTGACTGGAATGTACTAAGCTCACCAGTTCTTAAGATACAACCGGCCAAAGGTGTTGAGCTTAAATCTGGACTATGACTCCCCTCATTAAAAACACAAACTAAGGAGGTGTCATATGTTCCACAGCTCCAATACAATTCCGACCAAAGGAAGACATTGAAGAAGGGGCCCTGACAAGTATCATACATTATGCACCAAGTAATGACATATCACATGGTAAAAATATCACCATACAAATTCTTCTTTACTTCAACCCATCACAAATGTAACTGCCATGACAGTTATATTCAATCACCAATAAACATAATATCATTAAAAGACAATCTACAAGAAATCATGCTCTCATTCATATCAAATATCATCACATATTCAAGCATGCCTAGAAGGAAGCAATAATCCAACAATACATTAATTATAATTAAATTATTAACTATGTGAATAAAGTGAGTTATAAAAAAATTTACTTGTAACATTACTTGAAAATTTACAATACATGGACATATACATATAATTCAGTCCATCTTTTTTAATAAAAGATAGTTATTCACAATTATACACAATTCACAAGTATATGGAAGAATATTTAGAATTACTTGTTTCTCCCTAGCGTATAGGTAATCATACAAGTGTTAATATAAAGCTTTCAATGAGAGTCTAAAAAGTCACAAACATAAATATCTATTAATATATTTCTCAATACCACTGTTTAGAGAACCGGACCGAACCAGTCGGTTGGACCGTTGGCCAGTCACTGAGGCAGGCCAAATATATACATTGGACTATTTTTCTGAGAGAGATGTTTTGGGCCGTCGTTTATCTGCTTTTGGGCCGGAAAACCGAATCGGTTTTTCAAAAACCGTCCGGCCCAATAAAAATGTGAAAAAAATATTGCCACAAAAATTTTTTATGCTACAAAAGAAAATTAAAAAAATGGCATATAAATTTTAGACATGCTACTTTATTTTATTTATATTATATGTTACTAATTTTAATAATTTGGTTTATTGCAAACTATTTTATAAAGATGCTTTTAGAGAAAAAAGCAATGAGGTTCATCCTCAAGCTAATGATGAAATTGGAAGCACTAGGATTAGAGCTGAAGGCCTTGATTTTGGGTCATTTCCTCAAGAAGATTGTAACATTTACCACTTTGGTCTTATTTATAAGTCTCTTTTAACTAAATCTCACATATCAATGAAATGTAGTTAATTCAATGATTATATTTATAAATAGGTATTTTTCAACTTTTTCTTCTCTATCTATCACTACTACAAAAAAGCAAAGCTGTGGCGCTTGCGAAATGCCACCTATCTGGATGCTACTAAAAACAACTGTGGCGCTTGGAAACGCCATAGATTTGTAATTTTTTTTTTTAAAATCACCTCCTCTGGCGCCTAACCAGCCAGGCGCCATAGGAGGCCTACCCTCCTGTGGCGCCTGGCTGAGGTGATTGATTTTTTTAAAAAAAAAACCCAGGCCAGGCGCCACAGGAGGGGTTTTTTTTTTTAATTTTTCGTTCTGGTTTTTTTTAGCATATTTTTTGGGTTCTTCGTATTGGTTTTTTTTAGCATATTTTTTTCCTCATATATATCTCCCATGCATATATAATTATAGTCTGCAAGGTTTAATAAGAACAATAATAGATAACTTTAAAATGATACCAACAAATGATTGATTAGCTAAAGTAGTAATGAAAATTGTTATACAATATACTGTAAACCTAGCTGAATGAAATATAATACAACAAATTCAACTTCAACAAAAATGCATGACACAACAAATGGCAATTAGAAACAACACAAAAAAAACCACCTAGTGAATTTAATAGTATATATAGCTACCTAGCTAGGGATTTGCCTAAACACATATTCACACCATTCCTTGATCACTTCATTAACCTGATGGTCTGTCAAAGCGTCACAACGTTGATCTTCATAATACTACAGATATATACAATCAGACACAAGTTAGAACGAATTAAAATCAGTAAAACATAATTGTATTGTCAGGAACTAATTCAATTTCATTACAACACAATATGAAGTGCAACTAAATGACTTACTTTTTGAGAAATAAATGGTTGATCATGCATAATAACATCCTTCATAAATTTCATGATATAGTACCCACAATCATTGTCATTAGGTTGGAAAGGGCACTGCAAAAATATAATGCAATATTTTACTCTGTTAATGAATAAAAAGTGTTTACTAACAAAGTCTAAGTAAAGTCAAATATCAATACCTGTATTTTCTTCCAAGGATAGCTAAGGCGGGGGTCAGTAGCTTTAGAATAGTTTAACGAGACAGACGACCGATACGCAGTCAAAGTGCTAACAAAAGAAACAGAAAATGATTACTTTTGGTTATTCAATCATGTTCGAAAATATTTATACATAGGCACGTATACTTACCTATTGATCAATAGCAACATATCAAAACGGTCTTGTGGATTACCATTTTTTAGAGGATCCACATAATAAATGCGAGGGCCTGAAGGTTCCGCTGGATTGATAACGATCAATATCCAATGGCGCCTAAAATATATTTTTAAAATTTTTTTTGAACAATCATGTTATGATAGAAGTTAAACAATAAAAACAAAAATTGTACCAATAATAACTTACCCCGCATTATACGGCACTAAAAATAATGTATTTGCTGTCGCTTTCTTGCTAAAGTAATCTTTCAGCTCATTAGACTACGCAGTTCATCTACTTTACCCTTATGATGACCAACGAGAAAAGGGTTGACAAATGCGAATTGGACCCTGTGTGTATCCATTAAAACGTCCTGGTCCAAATGCCTGGTATAAAACATACAGTGTCATGAGAAACAAAAGATATGGAACAAGATATATTAATAACAGTGATAAACAATGATAGTGAAGTACCTTATCCAGATGTTGATAGCCGAAGCACTAACCCAATCACGAGCACATATGTCCTGCACGACCTCGGCAGTAATATAATCAACTAGACCACCAACACTGTAGATATGTCTTGGAATACGTAATTGCACTACTCCCTCACCGATCAATTGTGGTGCAATCGATATTAATTGATCGAGAAATGAGGTATGTCTTCTTCTGCTCTGTTGGCTCGCCGATGCTTTTGACTTGGGTTGTGTTGTTGAAGACTTTGAAATCTTACCCTGCGCAAATGAGAAAATTAAATCACAGTTTGAGATGAAAGTTCGAAGGAAAAGTGCAGGGAATTTTGAATGAACAACCTTTCCACATGGCTCGATAAGACCTATTGGCCAAGCAACATAGCCACCTACAACATCTGCCACCTTATTTTGCTCATCCTGAGACGGGATCGGTAAGAGGGCGTCTTCGTTTGTGCAGACGTCAACCCTCACCCGGAGTGTGTTATCGGGCAACGGTGAATTATGCAGTATGTCCTCACCAGTGTTGTAGGCAACACCTACTGCAACCGCGTGCTTGGATGCTTGCTCAACATATAGCTTGCATTGAAATTCACCCTGCGGAAAATAGAGTTAATATGTTAAATTCGCTTAATTATAATTTAACATAAAGTTAAGTAGAAAAGAAATTAATTACCGAAGGAAAAGGGACTTTAGGCATGGAATTGCAGCTATCTCTGAAACTTGGGCTATCACAGAACGGAACATTTGGTGTTGGCCTACCGAAGGAAAAGGGACTTTAGGCATGGAATTGCAGCTATCTCTGAAACTTGAGCTATCACAGAACGGAACATTTGTTAACAACGCATTCTGTTCTTGCATCAAACACATTTGTTCGGTGAATTGTTCTTCTCGTTGTTCCTTGTAGCACATTTGTTGTTGAAGTTCTTGCATTTGATGCTTAAAGCTAGCCATCTCGTCACGTAGGTGGGAAACATCACTTCTACTCGAGCGCTTCTGACGTCCGAAGTATGCTGATGGGGTGACTGCAAAACCAGTACCCCGAACACGACCATCATACTCGGGTACTAGTAACGCTCTGCTCAATAAATCGTCCCGACCAACATAGGTCGCCAATGCAGGATCCTCCTGTGTCATTTGTCGCTTTCCCAAAAAGAATTACAATGAAAATTAGTTATTATAAATGGAGTTCATTTAAGTAAAGCCAATTATTTATTGAACGCATAATATAATTGAATACTTACACAATATTCGGCTACTCTTCTTGCTTCCTCACTAGGAATTTCACCTTTCTTATTTGTGACACCGGCTACCCATAGATCATGTCGTGGAACCTGCGTAATATCTGAGCCTGATTCTTGTATCTGCACATCAAAGTTAGTCAAAGTTAAATGATATTCATACAATTTTTATTACAAATGAAATAATCATCAGTTCGTACCATTTTTCTTTCTAACCGTGCGTATGAAACAGGTCCTTGTGTGTACCGGTATGGCATGTTGGTCGCGTTAGCTCAATTTTTCTCGCTCAACTCCTAGTTAGATCAAAATGATTCATATAAATATATAAATGTTACTTACAAATACGTACATTACACGTAATAGGGAAAGACAAACAAATAAATGTTACCAGGAAATCAGGAGTTGTATGTGTTCTGATAAACTCATCCCACATTTCTTGAGTGATGATTCCTTCGTATAATGGATAAGGTGGTGTAGTAATGATATCATCATTATCATCCCTCAAGAAATATTTGACAAGATCAGAACGAAACTTTCGCATAAGTTTTCCGGCTTTTCTCGTTACAAAGTTCTTCCGATCATCATCAATAATAAAAATACTCTGTAAACAAGTCAAAAAACATATATAATATGTAAGATTGAAATGAAGTGAAACAAAGCAAACCGAATAAATATATAATTAAGGTGTTACCTGTACTTCAGCCAAGATCACATCCTCATAACTTTTCTTTACCATTTTCCAATTTTGAACTGTAATAGGGACTCTGTCTCGAACCGTAGTCCCGATGAAGATATTTAAGGAGGTACTGTTATCGCCAAACGGGTTTCCATTTTCATTCCACTCCAGTTGTAACTTGATTCCATTACTTCTCAGTCTGATCAACCTCGCCATAATTGTCCTGCCACGTTTGACGTTCGCCTCAAATCTCTGTCTACCAATGTGCCTGGGAACATCATCAATGTCATCATGTGGTGAGTCCATAGTCCTGCAAGTGAAATAAACCAAATCAAAACATCAGTGCACAATGTCAACCATGCCAACGAAAGCAAATTATTTTGAAATTTATAAAAGCATACGTACAAGTAAACAAGTCAAGGCAATCATTATCTTTTCCTTTTTCTCGTCTGATTTAAAATTTTATTCTTCAGAATTCGTGTTGGATTGAGAATTGTGTTTCTCTTGACCCAAGTTCCCTCTTCATGATCATGTCTCACGTATAGGGGTCCATCTCCATCTTCATCTTCATCTTCATCTCCATCTATATCAATCTCTGCTGACCACAAATTCTCAAACGAAGGATCATCATTATTGATGTTCAAATATTCATTACTTTCAAAATCAACTTCTGCTTGACGATTCTTGTTGGATGGAAGTACAATAGACCAATTCTTCTTAGCAGGATCAGGAATGTAAAATGCTTGTTCTGCCTGTGCTGCTAAAATAAAAGGATCATCTTCATACCAAACCTTAGAAATATCTACTTGCACAAAGCCTAAGTCATCTATCCACAATCCACTGTTGTTGTTAACCCACTGACATTTGAAGACAAGGACCCTGAACATAGAGTAATCTAACTCCCATATGCATTCAATGACACCAAAGTATGACATTGATGCATAGACAGGGTGTGTGTCTTTAGCACTGGATCTATGCCAAGAATCAGCAACAAGTGTTACCCCACTATTCTGCATCGTGCTCTGTTTATCATGGTCTTGTGTATAAAATGTGTAACCATTGATTGCATAACCATTGTAAGATAATACATGTAAGCTCGGTCCCTTCGACATGCACTTCAATTTTTCAGAAACTGAATCAGGATTCCTCTCCATCTCATCGTTAATACGATTTTTCAACCAGCCTGCAAATTGTTTATTGTGTTCTGTTGTTAATAAATTTTCATTCCTATCACCATGTACCAATCGGAGAGCATCCTTGTGTTCTTCTACATACGGTTCGACCTCATCAGTGTTATGTAGGACATACAAGTGGGCTTGGTCCCGTTCAGTCGCTGATATCGTTATTACATCACTCCCCGTTGTTCCTTTCCTTGATCTTCGGCCATCATGACGGGACTTGGGGATCCCTACAGGGTCAACATTTGATAGAAAATCAGCACAGAAGTCACTTGCTTCTTCAACCATGTAACTTTCAGCAATACAACCCTCTGGACGGTATCTATTTTTCACATACCCCTTTAATATTTTCATGAATCGTTCATTTGGGTACATCCATCTCAAGTACACTGGACCGCACAATTGAGTTTCTTTGACCAAGTGTACAGTTAAATGTACCATAATGTCAAAAAAAGAAGGTGGAAAATACATTTCAAGTTCACACAGAGTACACACAATCAGCCTTTGCAAATATTGTAACCTGGTTGAATCAACCACTTTACTGCAGATCAACTTGAAAAACACGCAAAGTTTCGTGATAGTGTTCCTTAATTTTTTGGGTAAAATGGATCGTATACCAACCGGTAGGAAATTTTGCATGAGCACATGACAATCATGAGATTTAAGATTCTTTAACTTCAACTCTTTTACTGATACAAGGTTCTTTATATTTGAAGAGTAGCCCTCGGGAACTTTAATTCCTTGCAGAAACTCACAAAACAATTTCTTTTCTTTCCTCGACAGAGTGTATGTCGCTGGCGGTAGATAGGTACGAAACCCTTGCTCAATCGGTGCCAACTCTTCTCTAATTCCCAAGTTCACTAAATCCAACCTCGAATTGACACTGTCCTTGCTTTTTCCTTGGATATTAAGCAACGTGCCAATTAGACTATAACAGATATTTTTTTCTATGTGCATCATCAAGAAAATGCCTCACATATAAAGACTTCCAATATGGAAGTTCAAAGAAAATTGAATTTTTCTTCCAACCGCTTGTCTCTATTTGTTTTGCAAAAGGCTTGCCAAAATTGTTATCCAAGTCTTTTACCTTGGAATACACCTGGGAACTGGTCAACATCTTCGGCGGGCTACCTTCTTCTGCATCACCATTGAAAGGCTTTTTCCACTTCCTCCAACGATGTTGTGATGGTAAGAATCTTCGATGCCCCATGTAAACATTTTTCTTACAATGATGAAGTCGCACTGAATGAGTGTCATCTTCACATATAGGGCATGCACCATATTGTTTGACGCTGTATCCTGACAAATTTCCATAAGCAGGGAAATCATTAATTGTGCCAAACAACATGGCTTTCAAAGTGAAACTTTCTTCCATGTACCCGTCATACACGCTAACGCCTTCATCCCAAAGCAGCTTCAAGTCATCAATTAAAGGAGCCAAGTATACATCTATATCATTCCCAGGTTGCCTTGGCCCACAAATTAACATGGACAACATCATAAACTTGCGTTTCATGATTAAGTGTGGAGGAAGGTTATAAATCATCAATATCACCGGCCACGTGCTATGTGTGCTACTCTGAACACCATGTGGATTAATTCCATCAGTTGATAGTGCAAGGCGAAGGTTCCTGACTTTATCAGCAAAGTCAGGGTACTCATGATCAATTTTTTTCCATTGAGGAGCGTCTGCAGGGTGCCTAAACTTCGTGTCTTTAATCCTTTCATCCGCATGCCATGTCAACTGCTTAGCAATCTCTGCATTACTATACAGTCGCCTGAATCTCGGAACAATGGGAAAATACCATAGCACCTTCAAAGGACTTTTTCCTTTCTTCTTCCTATATCAAAATGCGTTGCATTTAGGGCACTTCTCTAACGTTGCATACTGATTTCGAAATAATACGCAATCGTTAGGACATGCATGTATCTTCTCATATCCCATACCGGTTGTAGAGCAAAGAATTCACTTTGCCTTGTATGTCTTCGTAGGAAGTACATTTTTTTCTGGAAGCATATCTTGCAACAGTTCAAGCAATGCGGTGAAACCCGAATCACTCAATCCGTAGCGAGCTTTAAAGTTGTACAACTTCAACACTGCTAGCAATCTTGTGTATTTAGTACTTCTGACATATAATGGTTTCTCTACATCACCTTTCAACTTCTCATATTCGTTAGGGCAGTTATGAAGCACCCCTTCAACCATATTTACCATTTCTTCAAGACCATCATCTTCATCAAACATGCTTTGATCAAATTCATCCGAGCCATCACCCGTGGTATGCACCCGATCACTATATGCATCGTTGGTCTCATCATGCCTTGTCCATCGTATATATGTTTGATCAATACCATAACACACTAAATGATCTAGCAAATCAAGTTGACTAATCCGCTTTCCAAAACAACAGGATAAGCAAGGACATAAGATTTTGCCAGGATCTTTTGTGTGCTCAGTTGCAAATGTAATAAAATCCTTCACCCCATCTATATATTCCCTTGAACATCGATTAGATGACATCCATTTACAATCCATCTATGGGCTTCAATCTATTTTTTTAAAATAGTATGTGGTTAGTTGTATGACTATTGCATTTACTAATTACTTTTATATTCTCTTACCAATTTTAATTTAAATTAACATACACCATATGAATCTTCATAATTGAAGCTTTCTAAGTTTTAAACTGAATGTTTAAATTGCCAAATAATTCATTAATTATTCCCAAGGATTATAATAATTTTTTACAACTCATAACAAAAGAAACCATATTTGTCACAATATATCATAGTTAAATTAGAAAACATTACAAGTCAATAAATAAAATACAAGTGTTAAGAATATATAAATAATTATTTTGCTTATGCAATTAATCAATAACAATCATTAGAACACCTACAAATTATAACTATTAAATTCAACTAAAATAACATTTGTAAGCTCAAAATTTAAAAAACATACCGTAAATAGAAGCTTCAATAGACTGATGAAGTGAAACTACAAACACAAATTAAACATAAAAAAATCAATAAAATATTTGAGGTTCTAAGTTATTTTTTTTAATAATAATATGTGTAATAAACATCAATATATAATAAAATCAAATATGATTAGCTTATTTCAAAAAATATGATTCAGAAAAAAAAATAAAGAAAATAAAATAAAATGAAAAAGAAAGCATATTCCCAACATTAATTAATTATCTCCTTATTGTATGTTTTTCCCCTTACAGTTTTAGTTAATATATTTAAAGTTAAACAATATAGACAAATTATATTTTATTTTATTAAATATTAACATTGATATATATTGATATATTAAAATCATTTTATCCATATTTTAAAATTATTAAATAAGTTAATGACTCAATTAACGAATTATTCAATTTATTATCCTGATTTCAATTTTTTCTATTTTCATTGGGTTTAAATGGGATTTTCTCTATTATAGTTTAATAAGATAATACAAAAAATTATTTTCTTACCTCTACAAAATAGCACTAACACAAATATATATTAAATACGTGAAATAATATTAAATAAATGATTTTGATTTTTGGAAAACAAATAATTTGAAGAAGTTTTAAAAGAAATAGCAGTATTATTAAAAGTTAATTTGATTATCTAATTTCAAGTCACTTGTATATTAATTACTGTCGTTCAAATTTATGGTTATATATAACATATAAATTCAATTCTTTCATTGTTCTTGTAACTTGTTGCATTAATTTCTTAGAACTAGTGAGAGCTAAAACACAGTACACACGCCTACAATGGGGATCGGATAAGTCTCTAGTAATGGGAATATATATGTACACACACGCCTACAAACAACACACACATTTGTATATTATATATATATATATAGGTGTTGTACATGTAAAGAGCAAAGAAACAAAACTAGAGATGGTCCCACAGAAAAACATAAATTTGCAGAGAGAGAGAGAGAAAGAGCGCATGGGCATTACTTAGCTTGTCTTCTCCTCAATAATTTATTTACATTCTTTATTTTTTTCCTGTGTTGATCGGATGAAGTTACATACTATGTACATGTCTATTTCTAAATTGGTTTATGTACTAGTATAATAACACCATGCATGAAGAAGATGACTATATATGACATATAAATATACAAGCATGCGTGTCATAACACGGAAAAAAAACCATCGCAAGCATGCCATAAAAAAAACAGCAGAACAACCTGAAAAAAAAAAAATTAATAAAAACAAAACGCAAGTTGAACTTACAGGTTGATCAGTGCAGTGGAGTGGGGGACCACGTAATTGCCGTTGGTGACGCAATCTTCAGTGAGGGAAGGAAGAAATTTGAGCTACCAAATGGAGTGGGGACCAAAAACTTGTAGACAATACAAAGGAAAGGGAATAATAAGGACAGGAGTGGGGTTGGCAGTTGGGATAAAACAAAGACGTGTGCTCGTGCGAGTGTCATTTTAAGAAGTGAAGATAAGAAAATGGAAGGAAGGGGAGAGCACGCACAGATACATGAAAGTGAAAATGAGAGAGGGAATGATTAAAGATAGTGAAAAAGGTAAAGAAAGAGAAGGGGGTGGCACGCGGGAAATGAAAGTGATTGGGGCGAGGGAGGCGGGAAACAATATAGGATAAGGGGGTTGGGCGGGGTGGGTTCTGATTGGTGGGGAAGGGATAGAAAATCCAAATTTTTTTTTAAAAAGGGTCAGCGGTGGCGCCTGACCAGGCAAGCGCCACCCTTGACAATTTTTTTTTTTTAAAAAAGGGTCAGGGGTGGCGCCTGCCTGGTCAAGCGCCACACCTGACCTAGAAGCTAGTGTGGCGCCTGGCGTGTCAGGCGCCACATCTGGTACTAGCAGAGCCAGGCGCCACACTTAACCATACCAGCTGTGGCGCCTACCCTTTCAGGCGCCACAGCTGGTAAAAAAAACAAAAAATATAAAAAAAATAATAAATGAGCAGCTGTGGCACTTCATTAAGGAAGGGCCACAATATGTGCGCCACCTTTCAACCTTTTTGTAGTAGTGTATCTTTAAATTATTTCTTCATTTGTATAATAAAAAGGGGTAAAATTGTCAATATCTCATTTATTACACTAAATCTGGATTTATAAATAAGACCAAATTTTTTAAACATGAAAGTTCTTATAAATAGGACCAAAGTGATATGGTCCAAATGCCTTTCAAAAAACTCATGCTTGGATCAATGAAAAGCAACCAATGTTTGACAAGTCATGAAATCATTATTGTTAGTGTATTTTGTTAGGTTGATTATTGACTTAATATTCTTCCTTAAATAGTATTTTGTGACTTTAATAACTTCCCATGAAATTAGACTACAGATTAATTGTAATATATATATATATATATATAATATTTTTAAATTTAATTATTACGTCACCAATCTGACTGAACGATTCAACAATTCCAACCGTTTGAACCATGACCTGTTGACCTTTCCAGCTCGGCGTTCGGTCCGGCTTTTAAAACATTGCTCAATACTACTCTAAAGCTTTAAGCTACCCTCTAAAATTAATATTATATAGATACCTATTTATTAATTACCACATATCAACATTTATATTAGGAGATTTTATATTAGTTAAAATTTAGAAATAAAAATTATATACAGTATAGAACTTTTAATATATATAACAAAACATGTTTGTCATGACGTGGAAGGGTTGGTCTGTACAAAGGTAAAAAAGTCTGGGAAGCATTGATGTATAGGGAGTACCCTACACACGCACATATCGAAAGAGACAAAAAAAAAACACTCAAAATATACACGCACACATAATAGGATAAGGGTCAAAGGGTTGGTCTTTAAATGAAATAAATATATACATACACGCACACGCACGCACGCACACAATAAAAGGAACAAAATAAAAAAAAACACGCACACATACCTCTTTTTCCATTCTATTGCATCTCTTGTCACTTAAAAATCAATCCTAAAGAAAACCCATAGCTTGCTCCTTGGAAGAATGACCTAGGTTGACCTTAAACTACATAATTAATTAGGACCTAGTTTAATTGATTGCTTTAGTGACAGAAGCACACATCAACATGCTTCTAGATGATAATGTGTTGCCTTCTCGATATTATGATGCTAAGAAAATACTGTGTCCACTAAGGATGAAGTATAAAAAGATCCATGCATGCCCTAATGATTGTATATTGTATAGAAAAGAATATGAAGAAGAACAACAGTGTCGATATATGAAACCTCGAGGTACAAGCGCTTGTTTTGTGGTATCTTTCAATCATACCAAGGTTCAAGCGCTTGTTTGCTAATTAAAACGATGCAAAAAATTTGAGATGGCATGTGGATGAGAGGATATCCGATGGAAAGTATCGACATCTGGCTAATTCTTCTTAATGGAAGAAAATTGATCAATTATTTCCTACCTTCGGTGAAGAACCTGGGAACCTTAGGCTTGGGCTTAGCACGGATGGCATGAATCCTTTTAGCAGCCTGAGCAGTATACATAGTTCATGGCATGTTCTGTTGGTAATTTATAACTTATCTCCTCTGTTATGCATGAAATGAAAGTACATCATGTTGTCTATGTTGATTTTAGGACCAAAACAACCTGGAAATAACATAGATGTTTACTTAGAACCCTTGATCGAAGACTTGAAAGAGTTGTGGGGTGAAGGTGTTGATGTTTTTGATGCGAACAAGAAGGCGGTTTTTAAAATGCGAGCCATGATCTTTTGTACTATAAATTACTTCCCTGTATATGGAAACTTGTCAGGATATAGTGTTAAAGGCCATAAAGTATGTCTGATTTGTGAAGAAGGAATATGCTACCATTAACTTCAACATGGAAGAAAGACAGTTTATCTTGGCCGTAGGAGATTTTTTAGATGAGGCCACCCATATCATAGATTAAAGAAAGCTTTTTTTTGTGGACAAGAGTTTGAAGATGCTCCAAAGGCATTGACCGGGGAGCAAGTTTATAAAAAGGTGGAAAATATCAATGTTATCTTTGGTAAGACTACAAAGAATAGTAATGAAAAAAATAAATGGAAAAAGAGGTATGTCTTCTTCAATCTTCCATATTGGCCCAATTTTGATGTGAGACCTGTATTGATTTGATGCATGTGGAGAAAAACGTATGTGATAGTATTGTTGGGACATTGCTTAATATACAAGGTAGTTCTAAGGATGGTGTAAAGGCAAGATTAGATTTGCAAAAAATGGGGATACGAGAAGACTTGCATCCATAACTATATGGTAAGAGAACTTTTTGTCCTCTAGTTGCTCATACTTTGTCTAAGGATGAGAAAAGAAGCTTTTGTGAGTGTTTACATGCCATCAAAAATCCTTCAGGGTATTCTTCAAATTTTAGGAAGCTTGTGTCAATGAAAGACTTGAAGTTAATAGGGCTAAAATCTCATGATTGTCATGTCTTAATGCAACAACTACTCCCAATAGCTATTCGAGGCATTGCCGAATATGATCTTCAACATATTTTGACTAGACTTTGTTTCTTCTTCAATGCTATTTGTGGTAAAGTCATTGAGACAAAAATATTGGATGAACTAGAAAATGAAGGATATATGATCTTGTTCCAGCTTGAGAAACTTTTTCTTCCATTTTTTGACATAATGGTTCATCTAGTCAGGGAGATAAAGTTGTGTGGCCCTATCTATTTATGGTGGATGTACCCAATTGAAAGAACTATAAAAATCCTAAAAGGGAATGTGAAGCATGCAAATCGGCTTGAAGCATCTATTGTTTAGAAATATGTTTCTGAAGAAGCCATAGAGTTTTGTCAAGATTACCTGTCAAATGTAAGACATATTGGGCTTCCTGAACGTCATGATGAAGAAGAGGGTAGACGCGGGGCTACAATAAAGAGTATTGATCTTGATAAATTGCAACAATTCCACTTGTATATCTTGAATAATGTTGATAAAGTTTAAGATTACATTAATGCTCATAAAGAAATTGTCCATAAAGAAAATAGTCGAATGACCGAAAAAATGTTAATTAGGGAGCATAACAAAACTTTTGCGGATTGGTTCAAATAAAAGGTTGATTGAGAAGAATGTGTTTCTGATACAATTAAATGGTTAGCATGTGGTCCTGAGGTTGATGTCATAAGTTGGACTTCATTTTTTATCAATGGTTATACATTTTACACGAAGTCCCTTGATGATAGGAGCACCATCCAGAACAGTGGGGTTATGTTAGTGGCTGAATCTATGCACTTCTCTAGTTTGAAAGATAAGAACCCTAGATTGACAGTAATACCTTATTATGGGGTTATTGAAGAGATTTGGGTGGTTGATTATGTTAAAATTAAATTTTCCATTTTCAAATATAAGTAGGTTGATGACAACAATGGCGTGATGATTGATCAGTTGGGATTTACATTGGTTGATCTGATTAGTAGAAGTTTTGGAGATGAATCTTTTATTATGGCATATCAAGTGAAGCAAGTGTTCTATATTATCGATCAGGTAAATAAAATGTGGTCTGTAGCTCTCCAAGAAAAAAAGGTCGTTGACATTAATTAGGAAAGTTGTTCAATGAATGATCTTCTTAAGACTCCTTCTTTTTCTAGGGGTATACCACAATTGAACGAAGAAGATGAAGCAGACAATGAACACAGCCCAAGAAACGATCATCATGAAGGGATATGGGAGGATATCCCTTTATAAAACTACTTTGAAGGTTAGTTAGCTAAAATAATTATCATGAACTATATTTGAATTATGTATGTTGTTATTGGTATATATAAAACTACTTTTTTTGATGTCGTTACAGGAAAAAATTTTTTGATCCTCTTGAGTAATGTTTATAGGTGAAATCCTGGCAGTTACATGTGATACAAGCTTGTGGCTGGCCTATAGAGCATCCATGAAGTGTTCCAATTAGGCTATGGATACTGAAGCTAGCTATCTGTTGTGAGCCTTCTTACATGTCCTCTTATATAGTTAAGGTATCATATTGTATATACTTAGTTGGCTTGTCAATATTTAGCTCTAGGTGGAATTGTATTTTTAGTCTGAGGAAGAAGTAACTTGATTATTGTGGTTTCTATTGGGATAATTTTAGTCTTGTACGTGATGTATTTGTTAGGGAAGTTTATTATTCTTATATTAATTTTGTTAATGTGGTTTTGCATGTAGCTAACAATGATGCTCTGTATAAGATGTTTGTTATAATGTGTAAGAAAAGAATTTATTTGGATGTCGTTGAGATGACTGCTTGCTAAGTGAAATGTTTTAACAGGGGAAATGACTTGCTGGGTAAATGTTTTAAGCAAAACAATGTTTTAAAAAAAATCACCTTTTTAGACCGGTTGTTTCTCTAAAAAGTACATTTAAGACCGGTTAGATAAAAAACCGGTCTTAAAAGCATTGCTTTAAGACATGTTTTCTACACAACCAGTCTAAATATTAGAACTTTTTAGACCAGTTGTTTCTAAAACCAGTCTAAAAAGTTTGGTCTAAAAATTTAAAATTTTTAGACTGGTTTCTTCGATAACCGGTCTAAAAATAATTATTTTAAGACTGATTTTATAAATAACCGATCTTAAAATTTTTTTAAAGACCGATTCCATAACCGGTCTTAAAAGTAGCAGACTTTTAAGACTGACTATATCAAGACCTGATCCAGAACCAGTCTAAAATGTCATTTTTAACCGGTCTTAAAAGTGATTTTTCCACTAGTGTAGAAACATGCCAGTTTTACATGACCAACTTCAAAAATATATAACTCTTAGTAAACAGATCCAAATGACATGAATGACCTTTCAAATTAAAGCTTGATTAGTCTAATTTTATTCTGAAAAAGCTCATGATCATTGGACATTGTTCAGTTACTCAAAAACACAATATAAACAAATTGTCACGCTGGAAACCCTAATTAGCAGCAATTGCCATTTTAAGTATTTTATTCCAATGAACCAGAATTCCTAACTAGGGACTATTCCCATACACTACTACAAACTAGACCTTCTATGTCCCTAAAGGACGTCCCTTTTTAAGTTAGGGACGTCCAAAGTTCAATATTTGGCGGGAGGATATGGCGCTGGATGAATTTGACCAAAAAAAAAATTCCAACACTTTAGACGTCCCCATTTTCTCTGGGGACGTCTAAAGTTGGCTTTAGACGTCCCCAGTTTGACTGGGGACGTAGAATCATCCAGAAACATCACCTCATTCACTGTACATGGCAGCTTTACCCGTGAGCTGCATGGAAACGATATCAATGTCCCCTGCTGCATTTGTTTTCTCTCTTCTCCCAAACCCGTGAGCTACATTTCATATCTGCTTCACTGAACAAGTTCCAAAGCCATACCTGTGAGCATCTCCAGATTTGCACTTCCTTTGCTGCATTCGTTTTCTCTCTTCTCCCAAACCCGTGAGCTGAGTTTCAGAACTCATTCACTGAGCAAAGGCGCACCTCCCCTCCCCTGCATTTGTCTTCCCTCTTCTCTCATTCCCGTGGCCGTGTGGGTCTTCCTATTTGCTGCTGCTGCTGCATTCTAAGAATTATTCAGGTGCGTTTCTGGGTTTCCTAAAATCATGTGCATATGAGGTGTGAGTTGGATTATTATGTGAAGCAATTAATAATTTACATTCTGCGTTTCTAGATTGTTGCTGCAATTGGATTCTGTGTTTCTGGATTGTTGGTGTGTGCACTTGGTTCTGCGTTTCTGGGTTATATTGTTGCAGCATGCACTTGGATTCTGCACTTGGTTTCTGAGAAAATCAGGTGCGTGGGTTTTATGTAATGTAAATAATTATTTTGGGGAACATATGTTGTTTACAATGTTAGAATAGAATTAATGTTAGAATATGTCAAACGTTATGTATGTTGGGGTCATTTTTCATATTTATTTAGACTTTTAAGAATCACTTGTGATCCAACGTAACTGAACCCTTACAAAATAAAAAACTTCAAAACTTGACATGGTTCTCGGGTCACTCTATATATTCACTGGTTAAATTGTGTTTTTTTTAAGTTTTAAAAATTTATAACTAATATTATTGAGTTTGCATAACTTGTCTATTTTGCTTTTATACATATAGAGAAATTTTTTTTGAAAAATTTTGAATAAAAAAATTACGTTTTGGAAGTTTGGATTTTGATTTATGAATATTCTAAAAGTTGTTTGATTTGATATTGAAAGAATTGAGTTTGATTAGGATTTGGTTCTATCTTCTTAGAGTGTTAGTAGGTAGGCATAGAATTTGGCTTTGATAATTAACTTTAGGAAGGCAAAGACTAGTGAGGAATTGAGGCTAAATTTTTATTTCTTTTAAGGGAGGGTATATTTATTGCAATTTCATCTCTAGAACTTATAGTCTTGAATCTGTTTTAAAATTTAAAACTCTTTTTGAATGATCAAAAATAATTTAGGCATTTAATTTTATAGCTAGCTTGGCCAAATGTCCATTCCTATCTCATGAATCCTTTGTTTCAACCATTTGAGCCTAAACTTTCATTAAAGAAAAATTGCATTGATTAATTAGCCATTTGTTTGAGTTAATGCAATTTCCCCCTATCTTCTCATTCATTTATTGTTTTATTAAGTGTAAGTGATATAAGAAAGAAAGACAGTAGTGAAGGGATTGATGAATAAGAGAAACATTGCTATGTGAATTTTTTTAAATAGTGAAAAGAAAAGAGAATTGAAAAAGAAAATAGAAAAAGGATATAACAAGAAAGAGAAAAAACAAAGAAAGAGAGACTAAGAGATTGTTATCATTGAGTTAAGGTCATTATTTTCATGTTTTTCATTGAAATTCTTGGCACCAATTAAAGTATTCGTCCTTTTGTTTGGGTTCGAAGAATTAATGTTAACTTCCTGCTTTTTACTCTTGTTTTACTGTTATGAATTTTTATTTTACTCTTCTTAATTAGTTTACACTACTACAAAAAAGTAATGTTGTGGCGCTTATAATTGCATTAACTGTGGCGCTAGAGAAGTGCCACATATCTTGACGCCACTAAAAAAAGCTGTGGCGCTTGGAAGCGCCACAACATTTTAAATTTTTTTTTTTTAAAAATACCCTCCTGTGGCGCTTGCTTGAGCAAGCGCCACAGGAGGGGGGCCTCCTGTGGCGCTTGCTTGAGCAAGCGCCACAGTAGGGGGTCCTACTGTGGCGCTTGCGTCAGGAGGCCCCCCTCCTGTGGCGCTTCCTCAAGCAAGCGCCACAGAAGGGTCCCTTTTTTTTTCTTTTTTTTTTCTTTCTTCTTCTTCTTCTTCTTCTTTTTTTTCTGTGACCCTTTTTTATGCTTCCTGATTGTGAAGTTTTATATAAAATGAGTGGCTTTCGTGTTTATCATCTCCACAAATTGTCAATCTTTCTATTTTATATTTAAACCTATTATATATATATATATATATATAATTTTCACATTTAAAATTCAAGTTCCCCAACAATAATGTTCTTACATTAATACTCTCCAAAGCTAACATAAAAAATATCACAATACAAGAACTTGATATGTGAACACAGTACATCAATAACTAATTAAGTAAATTAAAATATTACTAAAAAACGCAAGCTTGTCGGCAAAAAAATTTAAACAAAGCAAAAAGGCAAACGAAACAAACTAGGTTTTCATTCTTTCCTATTAAATTAGGAACAAAAAGGCAAACGTTATATGACGGTTTATCTTGACTAAAAAAAAATTTAAACAAAGCAAGCTAGAATGAAATAGTCTTCTTCTTACAAATCTATTAATTGACCAGCGCAGGGAGTGGGAGACCACATTGGTGATGCTAGCTTGAGTGACGAGTGAGCATGTGGGTGTGTTTTTTAGTGTGAAGATGAGAGGAAATGGAGGGAGGGGGGCCGACGGATCCACTAAAAAGATGAGAAAGGGAAAGTAGTTTAATGGAGGAGAGAGTAGTTAAATAATTAAAGTAGAATAGTAGTCAAAAAGAGAAGGAATGGGGGGCGGACACAGGACCACTACGCGGGAAATGAAATAATTAAGAGATACACTATAAATTTGAATTTTTTTTTAAAAAATGGGCAAGTGTGGCGCCTAAATAATTAGGCGCCACACATTGCCTTTTGATCAGCTGTGGCGCCTAAGCATTAGGCGCCACAGCTGATCTTGAAATGGACATGTGTGGCGCCTATTTATTTAGGCGCCACACATGTCCATTTTTAAAATAATAATAATAATAATAATAATGCTGCAGCTGTGGCGCTTGGTGGGTTAGGCGCCACAGCTGCTTTCAAGGCCCCAAGTGTGGCGCCTGCGTAGGCAGGCGCCACACTAGGCCTCCTCAATTGTGTCACTTAATTTATTAGGCGCCACAGCTGGTACCCAAAATTAAAAAAAAAATTATAGAGGTAAAAAAAACAAAAAAAGAAGCTGTGGCACTTGTTTAAAGAAGTGCCACAAAATGTGCGCCACCTTTTACTCTTTTTGTAGTAGTGTTAGTTTTGTTTAAATTAAGCTGAGATGGTTTGTTATTTTGATTTTGGGATGTCTCACTTGTAAGGGGAAATGCTGCCAAAATTTTGGAAAATAAAATAGTAAAAGGCAATTCCCAGTATTGACAATTACTCTAAACTTGAGTATGAATGGCATAGGTGGTAATAAAATGGATCATAGTTGGATGAATGCTTTGAGAACAAGTGATGAATATGAGAATGGGGTTGAAGAGTTTATTGAATTTGCTAGAAGGAACGTTCCAGCCAAAAATGGGAAGTATTTTTGTCTTTGTGTCAATTGTTTAAATGAGAGAACACGGGATGTTGAAGTTATAAGGGATCACCTACTTTGTGATGGAATAAATATTCGATACACAAGGTGGATATGGTATGGTGAGGAAGTAACTGATTGTCCGTCATACAAGAAGGAAGCTGTGGATGTCATAGATGAAGATAGAATGGAGAGAATGATTCACGATGTTGAGGTAGAATCCTTTGCGCAGTCGCATGAATATGACAGCCTGCAGAGTGATTCAGAGAGACCGTTGTACCCTGGGAGTAAGTACACACGGCTGACAGGAACATTACATTTGGTTAACTTAAAAGCAAATTGTGGGTGGACCGATAGTAGTTTCACATTGCTGCTTGAACTGTTGTGTGATATGTTTCTAGACGATAATGTACTTCCAAATCGTATGTATGAGGCCAAGAAAATCCTATCCATAATGGTTATGGAGTATAAAAAGATACATGCTTGCCCTAATGACTGCGTACTGTACAGAAAGGAGTATGAAGGTCTGAGTGAGTGCCCTAAGTGTCAAACTGCACGATACAAAGTAAAGAAAAATGGTGGTTATGGCGATGGGACAACTAAGAGGCAACCTGTAAAAGTTTTGTGGTATCTTCCAATAATACCGCGCTTTAAGCGTTTGTTTGGCACTGCAAAAAAAGCGAAGAAGTTGAGATGGCATTCGGATGATAGAATATCCGATGGAAAATATCTTCGGCACCCAGCTGACTCTCCACAGTGGAAGAAAATAGATGAAATATTCCCTGAATTTGGCAGCGAGCCGAGAAACCTTCGGCTTGGGCTCTGTACAGATGGCATCAATCCGTATGGAACTCTTAATAGCACACACAGTGCGTGGCCAGTACTCCTTGTAATATACAACTTGCCTCCCTGACTTTGTATGAAACGCAAGTATGTGATGCTTTCTATGATGATTTCTGGACCAAAACAGCCAGGAAACGATATCGATGTCTACCTGGCGCCTTTGATTGAGGACTTGAAGAAGTTGTGGGAGGAAGGCGTAGATGTGTTTGATGCATATAAGAATGAGTCCTTCAAGCTACGTGCAATGATTTTCACCACGATAAATGACTTCCCTGCCTACGGAAACCTCTCAGGCTACAGTGTGGATGGGCATAAAGCATATCCGATCTGTGAAGCAAACACTCACTTCCACCAACTGAAACATGGAAGAAAAACGGTCTACCTAGGTCACAGGAGGTTCCTTCCTAGGTTCCACCCGTATCGTAGGTTAAGAAAGCGTTTTAACGGCTTGCCGGAGCATGGAATGGCTCCAGAGGCATTAACCGGAGAGGAAGTTTACAGTCGGGTTGAACGTATCAATGTCTTACTCGGTAAGAATCAGAAGATTGCGGGTGAGAAGAACATATGGAAGAAGAGATCAATTTCTTTGATTTTCCATATTGGCGTAGGCTTGACGTGAGACACAGTATTGATGTGATGCACGTGGAGAAAAACGTTCGTGATAGCCTTGTCAGTATGCTTTTGCACATTTCAGGGAAGACCAAGGATGGGATTAGTGTGAGACTAGACCTTGTTGATATGGGAATAAGAGAACGGTTACATCCACAGATAAGAGATGATGGTAGGAGGGCATACATGGAGCCAGCAGCGCATACACTATCAAAAGCAGAGAAATGAAGTTTGTGTAGGTGTTTGCATGAAATTAAGGTACCACAAGGATATTCTTCGAATGTGAGAAGGTGTGTGTCAATGGACGATTTGAAGTTAGTGGGAATGAAGTCCCATGATTATCATGTGTTGATGCAACAACTATTACCAGTAGCTATTAGAGGGATTATAAAAGATGAAGTTCGAAGCACTGTGACAAGATTGTGTGTTTTCTTTAATGCTATCTGTAACAAATCCATTGACACTGAAAAGCTGGATGAACTGGAAGCTGAGGGTTATATCATATTGTCCCAATTAGAGATGCACTTTCCTCCTTCTTTTTTTGATATAATGGTGCATTTGATAGTTCATTTGGTAAGGGAGGTAAGGCTCTGCGGTCCAGTTTACCTGAGGTGGATGTACCCTTTCGAGCGATACATGAAGATCTTAAAAGGGTTCTCTAAAAATCCCTATCGACCAGAAGCCTCAATAGTTGAAAGGTATGTTGTTGAAGAGGCTATGGACTTCTGCAGCGATTATCTATCAGGGAAGAAGGAACAATCTCGGCATGAAGAGGGGAGGAGCAAGGGAACACGAGGACTGAAAGTGAAGACTATGCCTCATGAAGAGGTGTTGCAAGCACACCTTTATATCCTGAATAACATGGCAGAAGTTCAACCGTATATAGAGGAACACAGAAAGAGATTGAAGAACATGCATCCGAGGAAGAATGACATGCAGATTACTATTGAGCAAAACAAGACATTCATTCAGTGGTTTGAGGAAAAGGTTTTGCATGAGACCTGTAACCCCCTCACCGTAATTACATCCGGATTACGAAATTTAAGTGAAATAGAGACCAATAAAATAAAATAACCATTTATGATCCCTCATTCAAGAGATGGGATATTTCAAAATCAGTTCTAAAGCGTACTTAATCCTGGTCTCACATTCACGTACGGATATAACTACTATGAGAAATCAAATCACATAACAATATCAGAGTGCTGAAACCAAAATCCCGGCAACCCCGGGTTACTTACATAAATAACTTGGGTTTAAGATTTCCCAGTTATGGGGATTACACAACCAAAATAATCATTTACATACTTATGTACAATTGTCAATCCCGCATCCAAAACTATGATAACCAACTACCACTTAGATTTCGGAGTAAGCCTAACTACTCCTGGTTGTCCGCTTCCCTTTCGAGCCACTCGCCCTGTCTGAAAAGGTTAGTCATATGAAAGGGGTGAGATTCTAAAGAATCCCAGTAGTAACAACAATCTCATACCACATGCAATCACAGAATATGCACACCAATCATCTCATACAGCAACACAAGTCACTCCACCCTCATCCCCTTTTACCGCCGGGAAGGCATACGACCTTTACCCGAACTGTTGTTAGCGACTCAGGGACTATTGGCATGGCAGTGCATACGAATAGCCACACGGCTTAAATATAGCCTTTCGGCGTTCACAATGGCCCGTCGGCCTTCACAAATAGCCTTTCAGCCCACATATACACATATATCACACCCTAACCTCATCCCCTTTTACCGCCGGGAAGGCATACGACCTTCACCCGAACCGTTGTTAGCGACTCAGGGACTATTGGTATAGCGGTGCTTCCACAGTTTTCACAAAACTTGCAGCATACGATATTCATTTCAAAACGATGACATAATATACATACAAAGTATCACACAAGGCATAAAGAAAGAGTCACTACCTGTATCCTTCCTGACTGGCTCTGGCACCTTAGCCTCACGAGGTCGACAGATGTCAAATCCTATATCAATTAGGGACAACCAATTAATCTCTTTTCCATACGTATATTTCAATGATACTCTAAGTTGGTTATCATTTAGGACTCTTTAGGTGACTATTAGAGGCCTAAACATATGCCTAAAGGGTTGGAAGACACTACCCAAAAGACCCCTTACTCGAAGGCAAAACACCTATTTTTGACAGTCTCACTCGAGCACAAATGCTCTCACTCGAGCACAGTACGGACATCACTCGAGTGAGGCCATTCTCACTAGCGAGTGCTTGACAGAGAGCAACCTTCTCCACCTGCAAGTGCTCGCATCACTCGAGCAAGAAGCTCTGTGCTCGAGTGATGGCCCAACTCGTGCCCAAGCACTCGAAAGCACAACGCCGCGAGTGACAACCCGAGAGCACCAACTCACACCAGAAGCACAAGCTCACTCGAGCATGACCCTCAGTGCTCGAGTGAAACGGCTATGCTCGCGAGTGTCAGAGCACACTCTTGGCATCAACCAGCGAGTGAGGACCCGAAAGCAACCTCAACTTCATACTCGCACCTTCACTCGAGCAGAACCATGCTCACTCGAGCATGTTCTTCGCTCACTCGAGCACAAGGCGATGCTCTCGAGCACAACCGATAAAACCCAGATAACTCGAAGCACAACAGGGAAAGACTTACATATCACTCAAGCACGTTCTTCCTCTGCTCGAGTGATGTGTATCAGAGACCAGAAACGCAGCCAAAAACCAGAAACACCAGATGGTCAATTCCTCCCCCAAAGGTTCCCCAAACTCAACCAAAAGCTCACACACACTTGGCACTAACTAGGGAACACCTTGGCAACTTTAAAAACACTCCAAGAACCAATTTAACCACAATCATTCACTAAAGTCTCTATGATACACTTTATCCAACTTTCCCCTAACACATTTCCAACATTCCAGATCTTATCCAACAATCAAATAACTCTACAATAACTCATTTTTAACATCAAACACCATGGAACTCCTAAAATCCATATTTGGTGCAAATTAGGGCAAATTTCCATATTTGACTAAACTTAGCCAAAAATCACAAACAACATAGTAAAATGCTCTAAATGCCTACCTCTTCTCTTTGCTCAATTCAGAACCTTGATTCCTCAACTTTCAATTTCGGCCAAAATCTCAATCAACACCATTCAAGGCTCTACAATCATCACAATGTAGCTCTCATTGAGATGAACAATATTAGAGAAGAGGATTGGAGTAAAGGAGAATCACAACTTACCAAGATTCAAGCTTTTCTTCCCCTCTTTCTTGCTTGTCTAGCGCCAGAAATGGAGGAAGGAGAGGAGAGAGAAAATGAGAAAGATGGA
The DNA here is from genome assembly GCA_963855925.1 of Inga laurina. Taxonomy (NCBI): domain Eukaryota; kingdom Viridiplantae; phylum Streptophyta; class Magnoliopsida; order Fabales; family Fabaceae; genus Inga; species Inga laurina. Next base: position 4,827,703 of record OY979707.1, read on the forward strand.
GCAATGATGATGAAGACTTCTTCCCTTGCCTACACACACACTCCACCGAATTGGAGAGAGAAAAGGGAGGAAAAAGTGAATTTTTGTCTTCTTGTGGCCTCATCCACCCATTACCACACTGCCACATGTCCACATCTCAAGCACTCCCTCAAAAGCTCACATAACCGCAAAGCACAGGATTCCGACCCATTATCAATGAATCTCAACCCTTGATCTTAAATACCACACATATTTATTCCAAACTTCACATTACATTAATCCCAAAAGTGCTTAATTACATTAATTACAATGATTATCAGAGCCATTAGCCCTAATCACAAATCGGGATATTACAAGACCGGTGTGTCTGGGACAATAGAGTGGCTAGCCTGGGGGCCTTCGTTTTAGATCATTACTTGGAGCGGTTATGATATAAACGGGTATTCTTTCTACACAAAAGACCAAGATGACAGGAGTACCATGCAAAATAGTGGGGTGATGGTAGAAGCTGAAGCCATACACTTTTCCAGTTCGAAAGACAAAAACCCCATATTAGCATCCATGGCCTATTATGGAGTGATAGAAGAAATATGGGAAATCACTTACAACAAGTTCAAAGTTGCTTTATTCAAATGTAAGTGGGTTAGCAATAATGTTGTGGTAATAGATCAACAATTTAGATTTATCTCAGTTGATCTTGAAAGAGTAGGTTATAGGGATGAGCCCTTCATTCGAGCAAGCTAGGCGAAACAAGTGTTTTATGTCACAGATCCCGCAAATAAAAAAATTTCCATTGTACTTTAGAGTAAAAAATAGAAGCATGGTGATCCGACCTTCAACCTTGACGACACACCACCTTTCACAATTAATCCACCTATAACAAGTAAAGTAGAATTGGTAGATGATGAAGAATATACTGTGAGAAATGATCATGGTGAAGGAATATGGGAAACAATCTAGAGTAAGAGCTGAACTTAAAATATAGTAATGTGTGCTGTTTGTTTTATAACTAGTTAGTTTATTCATTTACTTACAATTTATTCACCTATCTAACAATGATTTTTGTGCTTACAGGAATATGGACAATTCTGGTGACTTACAAAGTGATAGGGACAATGAAATGAATAGGCCTGAACGTGATGCGACACCTGAACCGGTTGCGAGAAGAAGGGTTAGAGGCAGTACAAAAATGCCTGCATTGGTAGCACGTCATCACCATCAACAGGAGAGGTTGCATATTGACTTTGACAAAAATATGAAACCAATTGGTCCGGAGGAAGACCATTTCATTAGCTACGTAGGTTTTTTGGCTCGAAGCAAAGTTCGCATTACCTATGATAATTGGAAGTTGGTTTCACCAAAAACCAAAGACTTGATTTGGCAACAACTTTTGGTATATAAGTTTCAATACATCTGCATTATATCTTTATTCCTATAGCTTCAAATATAATTAACTTATGTTTTTACCTTGCAGCAAACCTATGATGTCCCTGACACCGTGGAGATGTACAAGGAGTGGATGACGGAGGTTCGTCTATGATGGAAAGATTTCAAGAACAGGCTCACACGAGATTACATTCGAGGGGACATGAGGGGTCAGGATCCATGTCATGAGTATCCGTTTTTGTCTCTAGAGGACTGGAGGTTGTTTATGGCATCACGAGAAGATCCAAACTTTTTGGTAAGATTTCTGTCATCATAGTGTTTTATTTGAATATAGTTGACATTATTGATTCGGTGTTCGTTGTTTTCCTTTCAAAGGCATTAAGTGCAGCAAATGCAGAGAGGCAAGCAGCTAATAACTATCAACATTGCATGTCTCGTGGTGGTTATCGGAAGCTTGAGCGAAAGAAGATGGCAGAAAAGTTAGAGAAATTGAAGGAAGCAGCCACATCAGATCCTACCATTGTGGTCCAGCCCCCGCCACCTCCACCACGTCACAAAAAATGGAAAGCAGGGAGGCTTAAGGGTGGGAAGTACGTAAATCCGACTGTTGCTGAGGTTGCCGCAAGAATTGTAAGTAGTTAGAGCATAAATACAAACTTATTTTTTCATATTGGGAGTGCTTACGATAACTTTTATGCTGTAGGATGAACTGGAAGATCATAGTAGCCAAGGTTCGTTCACTTCAAGTGGACGGATGGACATCTTGTCAACGGCGATTGGGAAGGCAGATCACCCTGGTCATGTTCGAGGGGAGGCAGTGGGAGTTCGTGTCACGAAGTATTTTGGCCGAGCCTCACATCCTTATTCGTCACAAGCTGAACCCAGTAGGGAGCTTGTGGCCAAGATTCGTCAGGAAGTCTCACAAGAGCTCGAGGCCAACCTTCGAGACAAGCTCCGACAAGAGTTGTTGCCAGAGTTACGTCTTGAGCTGATGCCTGAGATACGAGATGAAATGCAAAAGATGTTTGAATCGCAGATGGCAACTACCGAGCGTAGAACCCATTCATCCCCAGCCTTCCACAGTACCAAAGGAAGTTACAACCCGGTAGAGGAACCACTTGGTGACCCTTCTCCCCCTCCAGCGCAGGGAGAACCTGCCATCCTCTCTTTGGATGCCCCAGTGCTGCGTGTAGTTACAGATGCTCTCCTTTACACACAAGCTACCACCCACCATCATCAGCAAATTCCACAACATTTGCGTAGGGTGATTGTGACGTGTGTTCAAGAGGGGGAAGAAGGTACATCCATCCCTATTCCTGATGACGAGGTTGCCACATAGCTCAGGCGAGAGGATCTTTCATCCTTTGGCCTGTACATCTTATTGGCTTGTTACCACAAACACCTCCAATGGTATGGAACTACCTCACTTTTACTTGAGATGTGTTGACATCTTACTAATAGTATGTGTTTTTAGGTTCTAAAAGAACGAGCAGGAAGCAGAGAAATGGCCCTTCTTAGGACGATTGCAGCATATCTATAAAGGCATTTGCCATATTAATTTGCTTATGCCTCCAAGGATTGTGGGCCGGGAAATAGAGTATCACTTCACAATTGATAAACAAGATCTTAAACAGTTCATGAAGTTCGAGGAGCTAGATATTGGATGGGGCAAATTTGCAATCCTGTAAGTTTTTTATTTCCCATTTTTTGATTCATTTAGTTAAGTTGATTTTAACTAGCTAATACATTCATCATTTTAATTATATTATAGCTCCTTCCGTCGTATATGCATTGACTCTCAGAGAGTTGATTTATATGGATTCTTGTCTCCTGCACATACGATAAGGGTTGAGAATACATTGAAAAGAAGGATGAACTATGTGGGCTTCGTATTGGCAGAGGACGAGTATCGTTGTTATCTAGCACCAATTGTTCAAGGGTACGCATTTTAATTTTGTGTATTTGAGATTTTTAATAAATAATTGCCTTGCCATCTAACTTCATTTTAATCTGTATATGTTGTGATAGTTATCACTGGAGTTTGTGTGTTGTGTGTCCTCGGTCCCACATTGTTTACTGGTTTGATTCCTTAAATAGAAGACTAGACAAAGAAACTAAAAGTGTCTTCAACACGTAAGTTATTTTTTTGTATTTCATTGCTTCTTGATTCTTGACTTAATGAATTATTCTAATTTATGTTGATTTTTATTTTAATGATAGGGCATGCACGACGTATCTAGCGCTTGGCGGGCCACGCGAACGTAGAGGTGGCAAAGATCCGAGATGGTTGTTTCTAAAGGTACGTAGTTTCAAATCAAGTTCTTTTGATTGACGGTCGTTTTAGATATGCCTTTATTGATTTTAACCATTTGCTTTTGATTTATAGTGCCCTCGACAACCTGGCGGCTGAGAATGTGGATATTATGTCTTGCTTTATATGTTTAACATCATTCAGAGTGGCATTACGACAGATTTTGAACAAGTAATCGCTTCTTCATTCTCAGAGGATAATATTCTTGGTGTTGTGATTCAATGGCAATTCATTCACTTCATTCATTATTTCATCTAAGCTTATTTTCTAAATTACAGATTTTTGACAATGAAGATGCCTACTTATATGAAGACTTAAATATGATCAGAGATTTTATGGCTGGACATCTTCTTCAACGTATACCAAAAGAGTAAAGTCTTTAGTAGTTTGTGTAGGACATACTTTTGTGGTAGTACATATAATTAGCGTTATTGTTGTTGGATATGGATTGGATTTTAGTCTTGGTTATTGTACAAACTGGGGACTTGGATATAGATTGCTGTGTAGTTTGTATGGTTTGAAAGTTTGTGTGGCATGTAGTAGACTTGGATATAGATTGTTGTGTAGTTTGTGTGGTTTGAAAGTTTGTGTGGCATGTAGAAGCCTTGGGTTGATCACTGTGTTTGTTGTTGTTTCCATTCTGCTGAACTGCTGTTGTTTTATTCTGTTGTTTGAATCCTATTTCTGCAGTTTACATTTCCAGACAGTGCAATATATATAAAAAGTCCATTTAAAAAAAACTTTCAACGTCCTTAATAAAAAAAGGGACGTGGATAGGACTGCTGGCGACACTTTAGACGTCCCCAGTTCAAACTGGGGACGTCTAATGTCTAACTTTAGACATCCCCAGTTGAAACTGGGGACATCTAAAGTCTGCCTTCCACGTCCCCTATTTTACGGACGTTAATGACGTTTTTTTCTACGACCCTCACATAGACGTCCCTCTGTTTTCAGACGTTAAAAGGCCAAAAAAAGGGACGTTAAAACCCTTTTTTCTAGTAGTGATGTAGTTTTTCATGTAGAACATAATGATGACATCAAATTTATCAAATTCCAACGCCTTCTATATGTCCTATTTTGACAGAATTTAGATATACAATCAAACAATTACCAAACTTCCAATTTAAGCACATTCCATTATAGCCCCTCAACATGAGTAACGATGAAATATGAGATATCAATGTAGATTGGGTCTAGAGGAAGAAACTGAAACCCTCACAATATGACAAACCAATAAGATACATGTGCTGCTGAAAAATGGTGAAGCGTGATATTTTTTCCAATTCCAATTCCTTCCATCAACTTATGAAACTCGATGGTTCATGGTTAAGGAGTGATGATTTTAAAGGTTTAAAACATATAAGTTGTTCAATAACATGCATGCAAGCAAATGAAGTTTATCAAACTCATTATTTTTGTTATTGCATTTAAAAACTTAATTTACATTTTAAGGATTGGGATTGTGGACTTTTCTATTCAACCATGTGCTGCATGTTGACCAATAAATTGTGCGCTGTACATTGACATAAGAAACAGAAAGTAAAAGTAGAAAAATATAACCTAAATAAAATAAACAACAAAGCATGATCGAAACCTTTAGAAAAAGACTTAATGAATGATCCAAAGAAATACACACATATTTTATTTGTTGAAAATCAATCTAAGTAGTTTGTAAGAGAAAAACAAGAGAAAAAGAAAAAACTTAAACAACTCAAAGCCTACATCAAAATGCATATTGAATACTCCCTCTGGTCTCTTTTATAAGCAACTTCTATCTTTATTGCGCAAAATGAATTGGTGGTTAAGATTAGTTAAAAACAATAAATTTGTAAAAAATGTCATGTTTCTTCCAAATATTCCCCTATTTATGAAAAAGGCATAGGAAAGAGAATAGTAACAAATATGAGAGAGCATGAGTATAAAATATGAGAGAGAAAATGTAATAAATGAGTAAATGAAAAAGAATTAGTAGTGGGTGAAGGATAATTAATATAAAGACGTGTATTTAATAGGGGTAGAAAAGGAAAAAGTAGTTTAGATTTTGAGACATAAAAGGAAAGTTGCTTATAAAAACAATCAACTCAGAGGGAAAGAAAGTTACTTATAAAAATGACCGGATGGAGCATATATATAGAATAGTATGAATTGTGAATAAAAAAGGGCAGATATCATTTCAATATCAAATGGTTATCATCCATCTGCTAATTCAGATACAATTTCCTTCACCATGCTGTCATAAGAAGCCGAACACTACAAAAAAAGGGTATTTCGTAGTGGTGCCTTTATAGCGGTTAGTTATAACCATTACAAATATCACTGTTTGTACCGGTTTTAACTTAAACCGCTACAAATATGTAGCAATACGATTCACACCAAGTGGCGCGTTAGTAAGCCCACATTATTTGTAGCAGTTTAAAAAAACAAACCCCTACAAATTTGGCACCAATTTTCTGCTATAAGTTGTAACGGCTAATTTGTAGCAGTTATATCATGGGGACCGCTACAAATGTAGCGCTAGCTAGGGCGAAGCAGGCGTGACAATCATGACGGTTATTTTGTAGCGGTTACGTGCACATAAATCACTACGGAATGTAAATAGTGGTGTACTTGTAGCGGTTTTACAAAACCACTACAGAACTTCAACAGTCTTGCTATTTGTAGCGGTTAGTGGTAATCGCTATAAAGCATGGCGTTGCCCAGGCGAGTTTGTAGTGGTTTTTTCAATAACCGTTACAAAATTCAGCACTATAAATAGCGCAACCCTTCATTTGTCTCATTTGGTCATTTTATTTTTTGATAGTTTTCCTTTAAATCTGAGCTTTCTAACGTCTCTTTGATAGTTTTACTGCAGCATTTGAATTTTTTCACACTTAAGGTATGAAAGTTAATTATTTTCTTTCCACTTATTATTATTATTATATATAAATATGACTAATTTTTTTTTCTCTTTTTATATTTTGTATTTTATATGGCTTCAGGGAGGGACAAGGGGAAAGACAAGAAGGTCGAGCTTCCCCTTAGACCGCTTTTGCGGGGTGGCAACAGCAGAGGAGGGGGCAGTAGGAGGGGGCAGCAAGGAGGGAGGGTGACTACGCCACAACAGCCAAAGGAGTCGGCCCCATCACAGCCACAGCAGACGGCCCCACAAGAGGCGACGGTACCATAGGTGCCTGAGGCTGTTATGGGAGAGGGAGGTGAGCTGAGTCTCAGCGACTATGATGAGAACAAGGAGTTTGAGATCCTGATTCTGCTCAATGACATAGAGCAGTTCTTGGATGAGGAGGGGGCGTGGGACCAAACAACCCATGACGATCGTCTTCCCAGTTGATTGGGTTTGAGGTGCAGGTCCAAGGTAAATATAATTTTTTATTTAATAAATTAAATATTTAAATTTGACTTGTTAAATGTGAATTTAAATTTATCTAATGTATGTGGTAAATTGTGCAGATGAGCAGGGAAACATTTCCATAAGGAGCTAGATGTGGCTGGCTTGAACAGCATGGACTGGACACTACAAGTTGTAGTTCTATGGAATGAGGCCACGGACTGGCCCATTGACAATGGGGGCCACCTATTCAACCACTCCCTGAACGAGTTGGGCTCAAATTGGATGTGGTTCCCCTTTCACTTCAGGACGTGGAGGAACATTCCCAAGGGGCCGAAGGACCTGGCGTGGGACGAGGTGGTGAAGCTAATTAATACTATTTAATTATATTATATATTTTGTAATTAATTGTATTTTCCACAGTATGAATAAGGATGGGATAATTCCTCTGCAGCAGCTGATCGAGAACACCCTGGACGGCGCCCTTCCGAACGACTGGGTGAGTTTTGTCCAGTTCAGGAAGAGTGCAGAGGGGTAGGTAATTTATTTATAATTATAATTTTAATATAAATTTCATAAATTGTATGTATTTAATAATTATAATTGTTTTACATAGTTTTAATACTTTTAATATTGTTTTTTTGCAGGCGCTTTATCAAAGGAATATGCTATGCCGAGGGCAGCAGAGGATCCACCACACGGTAGGATTAAAGACCTTTGTTGTCAGTTATAGCGAGTTCGTAATTTTTTACAATGTCAATTACTTTTAGCTATTTATTTTATATTATAAATTTAGTATTTTATTGTTCATAATACTAATTTAATTTTGTAATTGTTTTAGGAGAGGAAGGCACAACAGAAGAACCGTCAAACGAACTATGAGGAGTTATTCACTATCACCCATAGACATCGTGATTGGACTCCGATCTCTCAGTAGGCAGAAGAGGCCATTGTAAGTAATTTATTATTTTATAATAATAATTTATCGTTATATTGTTTATAAAACTACTTTGTTGTAAATAATAATAATTAATTGTTTCATAAAATGGCAGGAGCGGATGCAACAGTCACAAACTGAGTTGTGAGAGACCCAGACCCTGGAGTCACAAGGGTCCGTAGACCCTACTGCACCATTGAAAGTTGGTCAAGGTCTAGTTGAGCGTGAGAGGGATGGGAATACGTGCCATACCTAGTATAGTCTACGGCAAGAGCGGCGCCTCTTAGGCTGGTAGCTCTCAAGCACGAACGTCCAGGGTTAGACGTTCGAGGGATGACTTTATTGAGGAGCTCCGATTGAAGGTTGCTAGGACACATACTATGATGGCCCATCAGATGCAACAACAAACCGATTACTACTACGTTCAGCATAGGCAGTGGCAGGATATCACGAACTACATGCTGCAGCAGTTGTGGAGTTGCCTGTTCCCTGATGAGGAGCATCCATAGGTTCCCCTTGTCCCTTGGTTCGTCGTCCAGCCGGCTCCTCCTGCTGATGATGATGGTGCTGTTAACTCTGCTCAGTGCCCTGATACAACAGCACCTGAGAGAACCTCCCTGAGGGAAGACCTAATGATCAGTGTCGTGGTCCTTCCCCTCCTGAGGGAGGACCTAATCGTCATCCTCCAGGTAGTTAATTTATGTTTTTGATTAGTTAGCTTTATGACAGTTATATTTTTTTCAAACATCTATAAAAAAACTTAAATATTTATATTTTTAGAACTAACCAAAAAAATTAATAAAAAAAACATAAGAGTTAATTACTATGGTTACAAACCATAATGGGCAAGAGGCCCAATACATTACAGAGCCCATGCATTATTCATATAATGGGGTTTAGTCTTTCACAAAGTGAAGAACTAATATTTGAATAACCAACATAGAGTTAGTGGTGGTTCAAGGCCCTATTAGATTCCTCTAGGTTTCGAGTTTAAATATCATATGAGTTACTTATGTTAGGAGGGGCCATCACGAATCCAAACATGATATCAAATGATAATATGAATAAAAAACTAATATTTGAATACAAGCTAGACTGAATGTCCATATTTAAAAAGAAATGAAGGAAGTACTATACATCTAGCTTATTTAATTAGTAATTGGAAAAGAAGGATTACCTTGACATCCGTCCGGGTTGTATGGATTTCCCTCAAAGCTGGATTTACATTTGCAAGGGTACCCAAATCCATCATTGGAATCCACACAATCTGTGTTGGATTTGTAGGCATAGTATTCTTCTGCCATATTACTTGAAGCATTTTGACAAGTAACATTTGAAATAGTCCAATCTAAGACAAGTGGATCCCTACCAAAGTGAAGGTGAAGTTGTTAATCAGGTGAGAAACTAAACCAATCATTTTTGGCAATAAAAGCAGTATTGCAGTTGTTGAAGGCCGATACATTGGTAAGAATGGAGACAGAAGATGCTGAAGAATTGATATTGTTTAATCCCTTAGGAATATCTACTTGGCAACACCCAGTACCAGAACAAGCCTTATCATTCACCATCTCTTTTGGAGGAGGTTTGTCACATAACATAGCACTGCTACTGTAATAAGTTTTTTCCCCAAAATTCATTATGCCCAAACCGCTACAACCAATGCTTAGGAAGTTGTTTTAGCAGCTGGAAATAGTGAAGGGTTTGATGTAAAGAGAATGATCTGGGCCTGTTTGATCATTATAGCAGTTGGAGACAAGCAGGGAGATTTCCATTTGACTTTGTTGGATGGGTATATTTGAAAATCAACACATAATACTTCATTAAATGCTAGAAAAAAGAGAATAACATAGTCTTAATCCATATAGAGGTTTAAAGTAACCTTGGAATGAAAGATTTAGCTATTTATGTCCAAATGTAAAGAAAATCTAAACCAAACAATTGCATACATTATAAACTAAGTAGAAAAGAGAAGAAAAGTGATGAAAAACTAAGAATGGAGGCCCAAAATCTCCTTAAGATCGACCACCAATCAAACTCTCAACACCTTTAAGTCTTCTCTTCAAGCTTTCACCTTGCTTAAAACTCATTCAAGAAGTCTAGAATGGTTCATTTTTAGTTCATCCCTTTAATAAAAACCCTCAAAATTAGCTTCAATAAGCGAAACACATAGTTGTACTTTTTTAACGTTTGCCTCGGCGACCATGCTAGTTGCTGAGGAAACTGACACAGTAACTCATTTTTTTGCCTAGTCAACTTAGCAATCATGTTAGTCATCAAGGCATGTGCCACAGAAGCTTTGATTTTCCTCAGTTGCATGGCGACATGTTAGTTGCCAAGGCTTTTTGCACAAAAACTTTGATTCTTGTTCACCCATGTTAGTTGTTGAGGCTTTTTGCACAGTTGATCTCTTTTTAATTTAGATGTTTCTTTGTCATCTCCCTAACTTTAATGACCCTTTTCTAGGTCAAGTATTGTCTCTACATCTTCCTACAAGAGAAAGAGAATTTATAAGTTCTTCATTTCTTTTGATGAGGCACAAATCATAAGATTTATGTGCAAGAATTTCTTTAACTTTGGCTTGATACTTTGACTTACACATTTTCTTCTATAAACTCTTTCTATGCACAATTTGGATCCAAAAATGGTTACGAAAAGAAGAAAATGTGCTGAAATATTATCAATTTCTAAGAATTAACATTTTTAGACTGGGTTCTATTAATTAAAAAAGCTGTAGTTTTCACACTTTCGCCCTAAAAATTAAGTGACACACTTGATTGAATGATAACAGCTCTAGCATGCCTATATTATCTTCTACCACACCATTTTGCTGTGGTATGTATGGACATGTAGTTTCATGAATAATTCTCTTACCATTCAAGTAGTTTTTAAGCTGTCGATTTACAAATTCCAAACCATTATCACTCCTTACTCATTTTACAATAGTAGAAGATTGAGTTTCAACATAGGCAATGAAATTTTGTAAATGCTGAACAGTTTCTTGCTTATTGATCATAAAAAACAACCAAGTACATTTGGAAAAGTCATCGACCAAATATAATTAACTAAATAATATGAAATATCAAATGATGAGCACGTGCATGAGTCTTGAACCATTTACTAGTACAAAATCTGTCTTTAAGACTGGCTTATTTAGACCAGTTATACAGGGATAAGGTCTAAAATGTATGACCGATGACATTTTTGTAATTATAGATAACTTTGAAGACCGGTTCCATGGATATCAGGTCTTAAAGATATTATTTAGACCTTATTTATGTGTAACCGGTCTTAAAAGGATAAAATAATAAAAAATAAATACAATTTTTAGACCGGTTATTTCTATAACCGGTCTAAATAAGAAACTCGTAATTCATTTTTTTTACTTTTAATACCGGTTTTTAAAATAACCGGTCTAAAAGTCTAAAATGCATATTTAAGACCGGTTATTCTGAAAAATGGGTCTTAAAAGTATTCACCCTAATTAAAATTTTGCTCTTCTCTTTCTCCCGCCGAATTGTAGCTTGCTTTCTGAACTTACTTTTCCCTGAAATTTCTTCAATGGTGTTCTTGTTCACAACTCCATCATCCTCTTTCTCTCTAAATCTGAAGCAATCTTTCTTCTTGAACATAATATCTCATAATCTAATCAACGGTGTTCTTTTTCCCAATCTCATTGGCGCCATTAGGCTGGGTCTGTATTAGCAGAGGAAGAGTCACTACCCATATACCTTGCCATTAGTCGACCTTCATTTCACCGTCATTCGATAACATTCCAACTTTGACTCCTCCTCCCTTTAATTGCCGCTTGTTCTTCTTCTAAATGGGAGCACAAAGAGTGACTACTCGTAAAACAACTTTCCAGGTTTGTTTTGTTTGTTGTTAATAATTTGAACTTGATCCTTTTGATATTATTTTGGGTGGGTTTAACCATGTCTGGCATTAGATTCTAATATGCTTGAAGTAGGAAATGGAGGTGTTCTGTTTTATGATTATGGCTTTAATTTGTTTGAATATGCCCAATGTTGCTCTCTATCTTACTCTTGCCATTGAACTCAATGATAATTCAGATACTAGCTTAATGATCACATTATGATATTTTATTTATAATTTCTTATCTTGGATTGCCATTAATGATCACATTATGATATTTGCTATGTGGGTTTGAATTAAATATAAAGTTATGAACAAGAGTTTGATAATGGATAGGGTGCTACAAGTTATTTATACTTTTTTGTCTTCTTTTATTGTCTATCGTTTTGCTATTGGATAGAGTGCTACTAGGTAATGAAATATATGGTTCGTAGTTGGATAAAAGCTAAACAGACTAGTGTTAAATATGATGTTGAGGTGAGGGGGTTTTTAGACTTTGTTAGAAGAAATACCAATGATGATAGTGGGATGTTTTATTGCCCTTATGTAATATGTTTGAATAAGAAGCGACTAAGTGCTACAAATATATATACACATTTAATTTGTAAAGGATTTTGTAAGAGTTATATAGTATGGGTATGGAATGGTGAAGAATTAGAAATGCCAAGTACATCTCAACAGGAGGGAGTGGCCTCTGATGATAATGACACTGATATGGATGATCGGATAGAGGATATTATTCGTGATGTAGGAGAAGAGGCTTTTGAGCAATCACATGTATATGGTAATATGTGCAGTGATGCTGAGAAGCTGCTGTACCTGGGGTGTAAAAAATACCAATTATTGAGAGCAGTATTGAAATTTGTAAGCTTGAAAGCACAACATAGATGGAGCGATAGGAGTTTTTCAAAAACACTAAAGGCTTTTAAGGACATGCTTCTAGATGATAATGTGTTGTCTTATCGATACTATGATGCTAAGAAAATATTGTGTCTATTAGGGATGAAGTATAAAAAGATCGATGCATGCCCTAATGATTGCATATTGTATAGAAAAGAGCATAAAGAGAAGGGGCAATGTCCGATATGTGAAATTCCAAGGTATAAATCAAATAAGGTCCCTGCAAAAGTGTTATGGTATCTTCCAATCATACCAAGGTTTAAGCACTTGTTTGCCAATGAAATTAATGCCAAAAATTTGATATGGCATGGGGAAGGAAAGCTTCGACATTCAGCTAATTCTTCTCAATGGAAGAAAATTGATCAATTATTTCCTATCTTCGGTGAAGAATCTAGGAATCTTAGGCTTGGGCTTAGCACAGATGGCATGAATCCTTATGGTAGCCTAAATAGTATACATAGTTCTAGTGAGGGAGATAAAGTTATGTAGCCCTATCTATTTACGATGGATATACCCAATTGAAACAACTATGAAAATCCTAAAAGGGTATGTGAAGAACCCTAACCGGCCTGAAGTATCTATTATTCAGAAATATGTTTCTGAGGAAGCCATGGAGTTTTGTCAAGATTACTTATCAAATGTAAGACATATTGGACTTCCTGAAAGTCATAATGAAGAAGGGGGTAGACATAGGGCTTCAGTAAAGAGCGTGGATCCTGATGAATTGCAACAAGTCCACTTATACATCTTGAATAATGTTGAAGAAGTTCAATATTACATTAATGCTCATAAAGAAATTGTACAAAAAGGAAATAGTCGAATGACTGAACAAAGGTTAATTAGGAAGCATAACAACTTTTGCACATTAGTTCAAACAAAAGGTTGACGAAGAAAAATGTGTTTCTGATACAATTAAATGGTTAGCACGTGGTCCTGAGGTTGAGGTCATAAGTTGGACTTTATTTGTGATCAATGATTATACGTTTTACACGAAGTCCCTAGATGATAGAAGCACCGTCTAAAACAATGGTGTTATGTTAGTGGCTGAATCTATGCACTTCTCTAATTCGAATGATATGAACCCTAGATTGGCAGTCATACCTTATTATGGGGTTATTGAAGAGATTTGGGCGGTTGATTATGTTAAAATTAAATTTTCCATTTTCAAATACAAGTGGGCTGATGTCAACAATGGTGTGATGATCGATCAATTAGGATTTACATTAGTTGATCTAAATAGTAGAAGTTTTGGAATGAACCTTTTATTATGGCATATCAGGCAAAACAAGTGTTCTACATTATTGATCAGACAAATAAAATATGGTTTGTAGCTCTCTAAGGAAAAAGGGTCGTTGATATTGATGAGGAAAGTAGTTCAATAAATGATCTTCTTGAGACTCCTTTTTCTAGGCGTCTTCAAGAATTAAACGAAGAAGATGAAGCGGATTAAGAACACAGCACAAGAAACGATAATCATGAAGGGATATGGGAGGATATCCCTTTATAAAACTACTTTGAAGGTTAGCTAGCTAAAATATTTATCTTGAATTATATTTGAATTATGCATATAGTTATTTTATATATAAAACTACTTTTTTTGTTGTCATCACAGGAAAATGAAGGATTTGAGGTGTCCTAGCTAGTGTAGATGCTCCGGAGCCAGCTAGTGATCATCAAGGATGGATTACTGTCTGTTGTGTTCTTTCTCGGTAAATATTAATGTGTTGACTTTCAATGATTTATTATTATTGCTTCTATGGAATGTGGGCTATAGGAAGAATGATGTAAGTTACATCAGCTGAAATTGTGTTTTCGAATGCTTGATGAAATGAGAATGTGTAAGAGAAGAATTTATTTGAGGTGTAGCTAGGAAGAATGATTTATTGTTGTTGCTTCTGTGGAATGTGAGGTGCAGGAAGAATGACTATTTTTTCACCATTAGGCTTAATGTCGCTGGAATGGTTTGCTGGGTAAAATGTTTTAACAGAGAAAATGGCTTGCTGGCTAGCTAATACAAATATTTTTAAAAAATGGAACTTTTAAGACTGATTATTTTAAAAATCGGTCTTAAAAATACTTTTTAGATCGGTTCTTCAAAAAACCGGTCTAAAAAGTATGACTGTTTTTTCAAAATTAAGCTTAATGTCGTTATGTTTAGACCGGTTGTATAAACAACCGGTCTAAAAACTTAATTTTTTAGACCAGTTTCTTAACCGATTTAAAAAATAACAGACTTTTAAGACTGGCTGTATCAAAACCACATTCAGAACCGGTCAAAAATGTTATTTTTAACCGGTCTAAAAAGTGTTTTTTGCACTAGTGATTACTCAACAAAATGTCCACTTATCTGCATTTTTGTTGAGACAACTGCTAGGGTTGAATGAGCTTCAGTTGCTACAATGGGTGCAGCTAAAAGAAGACTAATGAGAAAGAGCAGCTTCTTCATTCCCACGATCTTCATCATCACTTTCTTGGGAAAAGACAAAGAAAATAAATTAAATATGGAATGCAGGCTGGAAAAATAATGAATTCTATAGCTTTTATAGGCAAACATTAAAGCCTGATAGTATATGTTTGTAACGTCGAATTAATAAAAATAGTCGAGGTACGTGTGTACGTGTATGTACAAGGTTATAATTAATACTCTGTTCAATCTTAATTATAAAATAAAATTGATTTTTTTTGGAGAAATTCAGGAGACTAATTAAATTACTTTAAAGTACTTATATCTTTTTTTCTTGAAACTAATTAGTTTGACTAATCAACTAATATATAATCTAAAAATACATAACATATGATATGATTAAATAACTTATTCAGCTTCCTTAATCTCTTTAAAAAAAAGTCAACTTCATCTTATATTTAGGACTAGAAATAGTAATTAATTAATTAAAAGGCGGTGAATTCAGTGATTGCAATGTTTGAAGTTTGAACATTGACGCGGGATAAGATCATTAGACTAAACGCATTTGAATTGCATATAAATCATCATCACATATATCCTCCTCAAGTTTGAATTTTCGTTATTATCTATTTATCTTATGTTTTCCCCATCTTTTTAGTTACTTCCTCCTATCCTTCATTAAGACCTAATTAGAGAGCTGATATTAGTGATAAATGTAAATATATTTCCTATATTTGTCAATCTTTTCCTAGCCCCTAATTGGCCCCTATTGATGTTCCCGTAACAATAATTAAGTGAGAGAGATGGAGAGAATTAAGGAATTGAAGATGATTAGGGTGTTTTAGTTAAAGTATGTTATATAAACTAACTTCTTTAATCTAATCAAACTAGGTAAGTAGATCTTACATTAAGGACCGGAGGGAATACTTAATTTGGGTTATTCCAAGTGGAGTCATTTCTATAGTCTGTATCTAAACATCTACTAATTATCATTAATGGTATGATAATCTCTTTATATAATATTAAATCCAAATCATTAAAACTTAATCTAATGATGGATACATTAAATGGAGAGAAAATAGAAAGAGTGATCAATGGAGACATTCCTCTCCCCTAATAAGCCACATTATCCATTTTTCATAACCAAAAGTGTACAATTAGTCCTTTAATTAATTTTCCGGAAGATTTTATTTTGATATCTTAATTTGATAAAGTATAATTTTAGTCATCTAACTCTAATACGGTTAATTTCATTCTTGCCACTAAAAGTTTAAATGTTGATAAAACATTATTAAATATTGACATATTAAGATTAATTTTCAAAAATAACAATGATAAAAGAAATATTATTTGAAACTTACTATTAGAGGATTGAAAAGATACTTTATAAATTTAAGGGATCAAATTAGATCATTTATAAAAGTTACAGGTTTATTAATTACGCAGGTTAGATTATTATCCAAATTAAAATAAGACAAGTGATCAGCGGAGCCCGATCAGATCCACCGGTTTAAAAAATCGATGGTGAAAAACATCTCTTTTGACATTCTCTAACTCTTCTTTCACTAGCTCAAATAATTTGGAAGAATCTTTAGTATCATGTTGCTCAGAAATTTAAAAAACAAAGAAAGAAAGCACATTTTTTTGTTTGCGATAAATATGCTTAATTTCTACTTTCCAAAATTTCCCAAATATATATTTTTTTAATATTATCATCCAGTATTCGGTTCGACGCTCATGGCCGTCTCTCCCACCACAAGTGTCTCTTCTGGGAGACGAACTCAAGACTCAAAAGGATCTAGTAGAGCCTTACACCACTAGACCAACTCTATGTTGGTGTTCTCAAACATATTTTAATTTGTTGTGAAAGCAAACGACAGAGATGTGCTTGGGCTTGTCCTATTTATATCTGCATGTTTGTCGACTTCTGCCCATTCAGCCTTAGTTCTTTTCAAATCTTTATGTACACATGATGATACAGATTAAGCCCAACAAGGCAGTTTATAATAAAATCAAGAATTCAAGATGACAAATCCTATAGAAAAGACTTTATGATCGAAGAAAAACCAATACACATATTTTATTTGTTGACAGACTATCTAGTGTACAAGAGCAAAAAGAAAAGCCTCAACAACTCTGAATGAAAATCAATGATTTTCAATCTAGCTAACTGGACAGATAATCACGACATCCATCAAAGTGCAATATCAACATAAATTAACATAATAAAAAGTTCAAAACAAGCAAAAGCCATGAAACAATAAGGACTGACAAATATAAACCTGGTCTCCATTTGATCACTAAGGCTATGTTTAGATGGAGAAAAAAGTAAGAGAAAAATTGGGAGAGGGAATATTAGGAAGAAAAGCTTCCAAAGATGTAAGGAAAATTTACTATTTTTTAGAGTTTTCCCTCCTAAAATTCTTTTTCCCCCCAATTTTCTTCCCATCTAAACTAAGGGCAATGATCATCGTCCATCTGCAATCTCCAATTCAATCTCCTTCAGTATGGTTCCATAGGAAGCTGAGGTACTAGCACCATTTGCCGGCTCAGGCACATGACCAAGTAAGTATTCACTTTCTTCTGACATGAAATCTTCCCCTTTCACCCAAGGATGCTTTTCCAATGCAATCATACCTTCTAGCTCCATTGCTACTTCCTTCATTGTGGGTCTTTCCTCACCTTTTACTCTTACACATCTCCTTGCCAACAAGGCTACCTCTTTAAGCTGATGTTCATTCTTTTTGTTTAACACTCGTTTGTCAAGAATTTCCAGCAAACGATCTTCTTTCATTGAAGACACAAAATACATTGCCAAATATTTCTCCTCCACCCTGCTGAATTCAACTGCTTTACTTCCAGTGAGTAACTCTATAAGCACGACTCCAAAGCTATAAACGTCACTCTTCTCATTCAGCTGACCAATGTGGAGATACTCTGGATCCAAGTATCCTAGAGTCCCCTGTACAATAGTGGTAACATGGGTTTCATTGATAGGAATAAGTCTTGAAGCACCAAAGTCAGACACCTTTGCTACAAGATTATGGTCTAAAAGTATGTTGGTAGATTTAATATCCCGATGAATAATTGGAATGGAAGCATAAGAGTGTAAATATGAAATAGCATTAGCAGTTTCTGTGGCTATCCTTAATCGGGTCTCCCATGGAATAGAAATCTCGTTCTTCAAAGGGTCAATGTGATAAAAAAGAGTGCCATTGTCGACAAACTCATATACCAACAAAGGAACGTAAGTTTCAAGACAGCGTCCCAAAAGTTTGACCACATTACGATGATTGATTTGAGAAAGCACAAACACTTCATTGATGAAATCCTTAATTTGTTTCTGATCCCCTCCTGCTCTGGACTTCTTAATGGCAACAACTGTGTTGTCCGGTAATATACCCTTATAAACTATCCCTTGTCCTCCGCGACCAAGGATTTGGCTTTCATCAAAGTTGTTTGTGGCAATTTTAAGCTCAACTTCTGTAAATATTTTTGTTTGGGCAGTACTATAGCCTTGCTGTTGCGAAAATTGTTGTAGCAACAAGTCTCCTCCATTTTGCTCGAAATTCTTTTGTTTGAGTTGTTTCAAAGTTCTCTGCTTGTGCGCCCAGCATAATGTGAAGACCAGTGTAATGACAACTAATAATGCGACACTCACGCCTGCAAGAAATCCCTTTTTATTTCTAATTATCTCCTCCAATATGATATCCAAAATGAATCACATCCCTTAAATTTATGTAATTAAATGATTAAAAAAAAATTAAAATGTAAAACAGAACAGCTAGAGACCATCCTATATATATATATATATATATATTCTCACCTAATGCAATAAGAATAAGCAAACTATGATGATTAGATCGTTGAGGAGTGGTGCAGGCAGTTCCATTAATGTCAATGAATCCAGGTGGACAAGAACAGTTGTAGTAACCAGGATAATTGTGGCATCTCCTCGGCATAGGGCAGATATTGGGTATGGCACACTCATCGATGTCTGAACTTAAGAAAAGGAGAATAGTATCTGATCTTATTATTTCCTTTTTATAGGTCTCTTTAAGGTGTTACTAGATATAGGTTAAGAAATATTATGTCATTTTTCTTAAAAAAATAATTCAATATATGCCTTCAATTTATATCTTAGTGCTTAATGTTGTTTTGTAAATAAGGGCATAATTAAAAAAATGGCAATGAACATTGTTTTGAATTTTAAATAGACAAGGAAATAAAAACAAAAAGTTTCCTTCAAAAATGACATAAAAAATTAAAAGAATAATTTTTAGTTAATAAAATCTAGGGGAAAATACACAAAAATATTCCAAATATGAAAATCCCAGAACTCTGAAATGTTCTAATCTCTACGAAGTCTCTATAGACCAGTTTAAAATTAAATTACGAAGCAAAATTACTAAAATGCTCTTAATCTTAAATATGAAAAATGGAAAAACGAAATGACAACATTGGGTCATTTCACACAAAAGACTTGGTACAAGAATAGTTGTCTCTAAGAAATTTCATAGAAATTTCGCAAGTGGTACATGAGATCTATCTACCAATAATTTATATACATAAAAAAGGAAATGGCCGGTTAGGAAAAATTATTATTGAAATTACAGAATTACCGTGACATCCTTCTGGATGATATGGATTTCCCTCAAAGCCAGATTTACATTTGCAGTTGTAGCCAACTCCATAACTAGAATCCACACATTCTGAGTTGGATTTGCAGGCATAATCGTCTTTACCCGAAGCAGTTCGACAAGATTCATTCGAAACAGTCCATTCTAGGACGACAGGGACCAGATCATAGGGAAAATGTCTCAGATAATCTAGTGAGAATTTAAACCAGTCACGTTTCACAATCAAAGCATATGTACAATTGTTGAAACTAGACACGTTGGTATGATTAAAGAGGCTGCTAGCTCCCATATTGATGTAATTAATTCCGGCTCGAAAATCCATCTCACAACAACCTGCCCCAGAACAAGTCTTATCATCATTCATGATTATCTCTCTTGGAGGAGGTCCGTCACATCTGGCCACGCAACCAGTGTAAGCAGTGAAGCTGCTCTTCAAGTAGTTTATAAAACGGAAGTAGCCGACAGCGTCACAACCAATGGTTACGAACTTGTTTTGGGAGCTAGAAATGGTGAAAGCATCGGTGTTGAGATAGTAAGGAACAGATGGTTGTGATTGGTTGTAACAATCCTTGGAGATATGAACGAAGATTTCCATTTGACTTTGTTGGAGGGATATGTTGGAAACTGGCACGTTGAAGAAGTATAACTTGGATGTGGAGTTGTTACAGGTGAGGTTGAATAATGACTGATAATCTAAGAAACAGTTGCGAGAAGTACCAGGTTGTTGGCCTACACCAAATGGATATGGGATGGCCACATCTCCGCATTTTTCGGGACAACCTGCAAGAGATTGAGCTTCACTTATTGCTGCCATGGCTGCAGATAACAGAATAATTAGAAAGAGAAGCTTCATGAGCCCCATCGATATATGAAGTAGTTCAGCAGGCTGCTGAATATTGTATAGCTTTTATTGGAAAATTCTATAAATAGGTCCTGTGTGTTGCGCTTTGGTTTAAGTAAGCGACAACATTTGTTGCCTTATATGCAAGTTCTTATAATATGTGTGGGCGGGTGGGTGACGGAAATTGGAGGATGACTTTAATAGATGCAACAAAAGTCAAACTACACAAAACGTAGTACATTTGTTGAAGTGACACAAAGGTTATTTATTGAGGAAGACATATATATGGGAACCCGATTCGGTGCTCTGACTTACAATGATAAACACCAAGAGCTTGTTGCTTGTATAGACTGATAAATCTAATTTGAATGGTTTTGATAAATTTATAATATTTTTACTTTTTTTTAAAAAAAAATTTATATGTACAAGATCTAAACTAAATATAATATATCAATGGTCAATTTTTCAAAAAGAAGAAGGATTTTTTTAAACTTAAAATTACTAGTTGAAAATCTTAAAATCTGAATCATTGAATTTCTATTTGAAGTGTGTGTATCTCAGTGCAATGATTAGTTCTTATGAGTGCTTATCATTGCCATGAGCATTGAAACTGGTACCCATATTATTATATACATGTATATGTGGATGGATTGGAAGACTATTAGAATATAAAGGAAATCCACGTTGATAAATTAAAGAAGAGATTGGAGGTATATAATGTAAGAAGTGAGTCCTATCAAATAGCTTAAATTATTTAGATAGAAACACAACTCTAACATACACCTGTATCTAAAACTCTAACATAGTATCAAGAATTCGATTTGTGACACCACAGAAAGAGTGCATGCCCCCGTTCATATTAAAGAGGAGATTAAGGGTATATAATGTCAAAGACTACTCTAATATATACATGTATTTAAAACTCTAACACTGACCAATTCTGCATAATGACCAAGCTCTATGGAAAGACAAGCAACCCAAGGTAAGTTCGTATGTGCCCTTCGTTGTCAACTATCGTTTTTCTCAATTTTTAGTAAACAATAAAATAATACTACTTCCGATCTTTGATGCAAGGTCTCGTTGGTTGTACAATTTGTACTATAAATAAGATTTTAAGTTAAGAACAAGAGATGGTAATATGTTTGTATTTGCACATTAATCAACTCTGTTGCATCATGCAGATAGAGAAAATAATAATAGGGCCAAGGGCTAAAACTATCCCTAAACATTTCTCAAAAGTGCACCCACCACCTTAAACTTTTTTTTTGTGTGCAAAAGTAACCATAAACTTTTAAAAATGGTATAAAAGTAATCATGAACTTTCAAAAAGGGAGCAAAAGTGATACTACCGTTAATGGCCGTTTACTCAAAAGTATTTAAGGGTCAAAAATACCCATACACTTTTCTCAAAAGTGCACCCACTACCATAAATTTTTTTTTTGGTGGAAAAATAACCATAAACTTAAAATAATGAGGCAAAAGTGACAGTTCTTTTAAATAACACCGCCGATCTTGCCCCTCCTTCAATGAAGATAATGTCGCCATCCTACTCTCACCGAGTTGGGATGATGATGGGGAAGAATCTCAACAATTCCATTTACGGCACGTCGGTAAGAGTAAGATGGCGACATCACCTTCATTGAAGATTGATTTTTCAATTTTTGGTTTGGAAAAAATTATGGCGGAAAAATTGGGGTGTTATTTTCCTGGGCTTAGAACAATTAAAAGATAATATTTGAATCCAATAAGATAACTGTCACTTTTGCCCTATTTTTGAAAGTTTGTGGTTACTTTTGCACAAAAAAAAAGTTTATAGTGGTGGGTGCACTTTTGAGAAAAGTTTATGGGTATTTTTGCCCCGTAAACACTTTTGAGTAAATGGCCATTAACAGTGGTGTCACTTTTGCCCTATTTATGAAAGTTCATGGTTATTTTTGCACCATTTTTAAAAGTTTATAGTTACTTTTATACAAAAAAAAAAAAATTTATGATGGTGGGTACACTTTTTAAAAAAAATTTAAGATTAATTTTTTCCCTTAACCCATAATAATAATGAGCTACTGGATGTAGGAGTAAGATTGAGCTTTCACAAATGCTTGAAAAGAAGACTTGGACCCATTCAAAGTACACGCACAGTCATTACTGCTACAAGTATGAACTTACTAAATTATTAATGGGATATTCTATTCTAATCTCTATTTCACTCAATTTTTATAATTTAGAAAATCCTAAATAATTTTTATTGTAAAAATTAATTAATACTTTGATGAGTGAGAGAAGAGAGATAATTTTATTTTAGTATATATACTTTTCTTAAAAGTCATAGGCATACGTTTGGAATATTCAGATGAAATAGAATTAACTGTACTAAATTTAATAAATATTTTAATAATTTTAATAATATGGAATATTCACTCAACTACAAGTGTACGGGCTGTATCAAGTAATAAAGAGTGAGTAAGATATTGTTTCCACGAAAACTTGGTATTAATAATGCAGTTAAACAATGACTTCACACTTTTACTTAAATTGAGTCAATACAATTTGAATAGAAAGTAGGAATAAAAGCTAACTAAAAAAGAAAGAAAAATAAATTTAACTATAATTAGGACTAACGATAAGGGTGATCCTAGATTTAAGTGGTGACTTGGATTATTTTAACCTTAATTACTTCTTAGTGTCTAATTTTTCCCATTAATTGCATTTAAAGTTATATTTACTAGTCTAGGACTCTTATTTACCTAAGAGTGCCTTTTGATTCACTAAAAAGCATTCCAATTATGTTAATCCCTTACTCTTTGGATAATTAGTGCTTAATTGGATTAGTTTAAGTACAAGTCTAATGAGACTATGTAGGGCTGGTAGATATATGTCTATCCTACAAGCAAATTAAGTTAGAAAACTTAATCCTACATGATTCAATTGAAGGTCTATTCTAAATTCCTCATATTTAGGCTCCTTTAGAATATCAAAACAATCTCAATTAGATGTTTCTTGTTTTAGGATAATCAAGCACACAATTAAATCAACAAATATAATATTAAAGCAATTAATAACAAAAATTATCATTCACTATTCCATAAACAAACTAAATAATCCAAAATTAAGGTTTAGCTAGATAAACTAAACATTCTCATGATTAAAATATTAGCTAACCAGAGAAAAGATAAACAAACCAAAAAAGAAGAGAAGAGAAAGAATAAACAAAAAACTCAATGCTGAATTTTCATCCGTGTTATCGCTCTTCTACATTTCCAAACTTTAATCTCCCTCCATTTAACCTCTTTCCTTAGCGTCACTAACCGAGAAAATAGAACACACCTCCTTCTTGCTACGCCTAGCATATAAAGGTATATATTGCCTCTCTGCATGCGTTTTTATTATAATATCTTGGTTTATCTCTTTTTTTTTATTGATTATCATATAATATAGATGCATTATATTGATATTTTGTTTTCACTTGAATCTTATAATATATCCTGCAAAATAAATTAGGATACGAGTAGATTTTATATTAAACTATCCTTTATCCTATAATTAATGAAAAGCTAGAAAAATATATAAAATATAATTAAATAAGTATAAAATATTAATAAATTTAATCAAACATATCTCAGAATCTACACTTATTTAATTATAAAATATATACTTATCAATTATTACTAATTAGTAAGATAATTCATTGGAGATATTTCTTTTGTATTCATACAAGAATATATTCAAAAGGAAGAAGGGACTAAAATCTTCCAAATTCGTATTCATATTAATGAATATATTTGTCAATTTCAAATTACTAGAAGATATCAACAAGTTGTTGTGTGTACATTTCTTAATTAATATGGGTTATTTTTTCCAGGGGATCCCATTAATTTTTTGATACTACCAAGTCATTTCTTTAAGTCCTCATCTAACCTTGGCAAAAAAAAAAAAAAAAAAAAGTCCTCACCTAACCATTAAAGTAATGTGAGTCATCATTTTCACCTGATCTAATCAATTTCACCAAATTGTTTACAAATCGCAGAACTAACTTTATAATTAAATTAAGCAGAATTAATGTATTGAACTCTAATGTTACTTTAGTGATATATATGCACCATTGTCCATACATACAGAAATTTTCAACATACAGCCTCCACACGTCTGCATCCGAAGTTAATTAATTCATATTGATGAGAGAATGACTCTCCACTCTCTTCAAGTAAGGCCGAATGATCAAATATTATATATAAGAAATTCATATTGAGAAAATTATCTCCAGTAGAATTGGGCTGTTATATCCTAATTATATTGAATAGGATAATATTCGAATATGTACATGTTGCCTGTGCCAATGTAACATTTCCTCCTATCTTAAATATAAAACGTCATCAAGAAAAAAAAATCTTAATTCATGTGATATATCATCACTTATTCGGTCGATAATAAGTTTTTTTCAAAAATATTTCCCTATTATGATTTACTAGGAAAATACTTAATCTAATGTAGTGTATCTCTATAGTCTATACTCTTAAATAAGGACAAATTTAAAAAATATTTTATTTTCAGACAAAGTAAATGAGCCAACCACTATTCCTTAATTATGGTGAGGTAATTAAGGTTGACTTATAAATTGTGCTTTGTTCTCCCCACAACCAAGAATTCAACATTCAATAAGGTAAACGGAAAATTTCATATAAAGTTATTTAAAATAGGATAATTCTAAATCAATTTGGTAAATTTAATAAATTTCTAATTAAGTTATCAATCTAATTTAGAATTTCAAAATGTGGGTAAAATGACTTTAATGCCATCTCCTATCTCCTCTTTAAAGAGTTTCATTACTTATTTGTAACTTATATTTTTCAATATATATATATCAATATTAATATTTAATAAAACAAAATATGATTAATCTATCTATAGTTTAAATATGTTAATTATCACAGTAAGAACAAAAACTTACAATATTTTTAATCAAGGAGTTCATTTTATTAACATGAACAATTTCATTCAAAACACACACACACACACACACGTCATTTAAAAAAAATTAAATAAATATATTAATTATAAATTTTACTATATTTATTTCATATATAAAGTTTTTCTTGGAAAATTCTACATTTCCAAAAGCATTTTATGAAATTTGAAGTGCATTTAATCTTGTTATCTAAAATATCCTTCAAAGTACATCAAAGTTTAATGTCTTTGTAATAAAACAAATAATTAATATTAATAATTCATATTAAAGAATGGAAAAGTTAAAAAAGTGAAATCTTAACTAAATTATTTTTTAAAAAACTTCTGTTTTTACGTAAGGAAAAATTATTTACAGTTTATTTAGATTAATGTTAGTAAGAATAGCTTTTATTTCCATTGATTTTTGCAAACCAAAATTTGGCAAATGTTATCCTTTCCTTTTCTTTTTGTCTCACTTGATAAAAATAACTACATTATTTTTTTTAAGAAAACTCAAATTCTTTTATTATATTTTTGTATCTTTAATATCGATTGAATGATTTTTGGTTGAAAAAATCAAATTTTTTTAATATCAATTAAATGATTTTTAGTTGGCATGTATCATGGTTCCATTTTTTTGCTTGAATTATTTTTTATGATTCATTTAGAATGTAAAAAAATCCTTTGATTTTGAAAAATTATATTTTATTTGATTATATATTAATGTTGCTATACATAGAGCAATAAAGTCATATAGCAATAAAACTCTTTTAAGAGTGAGAGAAGAAATAATAGGGCATTAAAGTTATTTTACCCACATTTTAAAATCCCAAATTAAGTTAATGACTCAATTAAGGATTTTTTAAATTTATCAACCTAATTTAAAATTTTCTTATTTTAGGTAGTTTTATATGGGATTTTCCCTAAGGTAAATCTCCTAAACCTCTGGTTTTGTTTTTATTCCCAAAGGAAGAATAATGCAAATCTTTTCTCTAATACAATGAAAAAGCGCGAATCAGTTGATGAAGGAATAATGTAAGAGCCTATTTGTTTCATTTTTAATGGAAAAATTATTTTGTTTGGAAAAAGGAACTATTGAGAAATTTTAGAATTGCTATTTAACCCTTTAGAAATGAGTAGAATTTTTTTTAAAAAAAAATCGCCCTTTTCATTACTTAAAGAAGTTTGCTTGAGTAGGTTGCACAAATGAAAGAGTGTAATGCTGGCTTATATTCAATTAGCACTAACACAAGCAGACCAGTCTCCCTCGTAGCTTTGTGGCAAGTCCTATATGGACGTTCAACGAGGTTTCGGGTTCGAGGCGTGGTAGTTCTATATGCTTCCTTTGTTCTTCAGACAGATTATGAGGTTCTCTAAAGATCCTCTCTTTTGAAAATTTTAGACCTTACCTTGTTAGTTTGAAAGTTTTTCAATTTTATCTATATTAAAGAGGGATTTTGAAGGGAAAGAAAAAAAAATATTAAGAGTCATATACTTAACTTTTTGGCTTGTCAATTTTCCAACTTTATCGTATTAAAGGGGTGTTTTCCTTTTTTTTTTCATATTGAAAAATGGGGTTTTTGAGGGAAAGAAAAAAAAAAGAAGAGTCATATTAAAATATTAATTATATTGACAAAATTAATAAATAATCATTAATTACTCTTTAAGTGACTTATATTTATGAATTAAAGAATTTTTCTAAAAGTGACTTACATTGTAGGGTGAGAGCAAATAAATAAGTAGACATTTGATTAGGTGATACTAAGTTTGTAGTAGCTCATCACCCTTATCTGCATGTAGATGAGGTTTATTCAGAATCACCGAATCGTTGTCAATTATGTGATGTATATGAGCCAATCCACATGTTTATTAATCCATTTCCTGCAAATATAGACCTTTTTAATTTGTTCCTTTTTTAAAGAAAACGAAAATGCTGTAAATTAAATGATTACCACGTAGGATTAAAATAATACGCATTGTGTGTACTTTTATTAAAGAGTATAGGCCATGTGGTACACTGTGGAGTGGGGACCTATAAATTTCACAACAATTTTAACAAGCGAAATAATACAAAGCTGTTTATATTCAATTAGCAATGAAAGGATGTAACCAGTTTGCCTTGTAGCTTTGTGGCACGTTCTCTTTTGACGTTCTATGGGGTTATGGGTTCGGAACTTGGTATGGTTTAACACTTTCTCTGATACTTCAAATACAATATGAGGTATTCCAGATAAGGATTGTTTCAAAAGCTTTTATCTCAGTATCCCTCAGAATCTTGTAATTAGGTCCGTCCAAATCATCTCAGTGGTTCAGAAAAAGACACATCATGCAGTTGTTAAAATTGTTTCTCCATTGTCAACTTTGTTATAATAATCTGGACCGTCCGTTGTAGTCTTCAAATCCCAGAGACTTCTCTTTTCTTTAGGAATTTTCCCGATGCGACTCCCCCCTCCCATCTTCACCCTCATTGCCCTACAATCACTTACGTCGCCTACCACTCTTAAATAAAGAAGAATAGGTGATGGAGGATAGCAAGGAAGTGTAAGTTCCTCCCCTTTTGTTGTAATTTGTAGTATGACTGGAATTTCTTTTGGTGAAATTTTATGAAAATATGCAGGGCAAAGGGGAAATGGTGCTATCTTCTGTATTCTGACTGTAATATTTTGCTTTCAGGTGAGAAGCGAAGGTGATAGTACCAGATAAGTGGAAAGAAGGCGCTAGCAATACTACTGAGGGTGGTGGCTGCAAAATCAACGAGAACAAGCTTCTCTTGAAGAAGAACAGGTGAGTGAAGATTCAAGTTTATATTTTTTATTTTTCCTTTCCTTTTCATATCGGGCATGCTTGGGCTCTTTGATGATATTATTTTTAATGATTAGTTGATAAGTTCTAAGTGATATATATATGCGCGTAAATTAATTTTTTTTTTATGAAAAATAATTCCCTTGTGGTCGTTGCTATGCAATATGATCTTTCAGTTGTGTTTATGAATTTGTGCTATGACAGACACTATTCAAGAACAAATACTGTTATGAATTTTATCACATAAGGTTGTGAGTGTTACTTGTCAATGCCTATAATTCAATAACACTTTATTTTATCAACCATGTTGCAGATTTGCAAATGTGACTCTTACAGAGGGAGCAATTTCTAAGTTGTGGGAAGAATTGGAGTTATGACCCTTGCTTCTTTCTTCTCTCGTTTCTATTGGGATATTGTGATTTTACATATGCGCTTGTAATGTCTTTAACATCCAACACACCAACTAATTATATACCACAATAATTTCTAGTTAGTAGTTACTAGTCAAAGTTTTCGTTTAAGTATTATTACAAGTGTCTAGAATCTTGCCCCCTTCTTTCTTTTTGTTCAAAAGTTTGTTGTTGTCCTGCTCCTTGAGTAGCTTGGTGGTACCTTTAAGATGACGAGGCAGAAACTTTTGTGGTATTTAGGCTATGCCTTTATCAAAGAACAATCTATAAATTGGTCTTAACTCAAAATGATATTCATGAATGGCATTGCTTTGCTCAATATTTGCATTTGATTGCTTTTGTTTGATGAAGGAAGTGTGACAGTCTAGATTTTTACTAGCTTGGTGAACATGAACATACACCTAAAGACTTTAGAGTTGTTGTAAAGACAAGAGAGTGAAGTCTGTACATTGAAGAAGTAGAAATACTTTATCTGTGTTGTGAACATATTTGTGAGGTCTACGAAGACATTTGAAGGAAATGAAATACTGTGTAACGTGATGCCATAAATTATGTAATGTTATGGCCTTTTTTAGGAGTATATTGGAGGCAAGTTTTGATATGTGATGAAATATTGATTGTCATTATTATTATGTATAGAACAAAATATCTGTAATGAAATATTTTCTTTCTTAATTTGATGGATTCAATTTAGTGAATGGTTACACTTGCAATATTGCTTTAACTGAATACATGGTGTCAAATTGAGTTCGTGTGCACTTGTTCCCATACAACATCACAGCATAACCCAAATTCATGCTCATTAATGCCAATTTGCTATTGTTTTACATTGATTAAAACAAAATAATGCTGCCAAAACAAGTTTTATATGCATATATACATGCTGCTGTCAAATACCAAGTTGTTGTCATTTAGAGTATGTGTTGTCTTACATTGATTAAAACAAAATGATGGTTGAATGACTAAATTGATCATATTTGAATTGTTGTTGCAAGCAGAGGTTGCCAAATCCTTCATGCTGATTAAACATTGTTAATTCACCTACTAGGAATTGATAGGACATTGATGAAGTTGTTATAGAAGTCTGACCTTCACCTAATAAGAAAGAGGAAGAAGGAAGAAAGAAGAGCAATGTAGATGTTAGAATAGGGTCATTAAAAGTTGTAATACAATATATTTGATATAGTATAGAGTGTATTAGAAAATGACAGTTGTATTTGGCGTCTTGATGTAGTATACACATTTATTTTAATAAAAGTGATAGTTTCCCCTTAAATTGTGCACATTCCTATCTTTTTTTTTTTTTTTTGGTACCTAACAACAAAATTTCCTCTTCTAATGCTTCTAATGATGGAGTTGAACAATCTAAGGGAGCCTATAAATCACAAAAACAAAAGTATACATATTATTAATATGAAAAAGCATTAACATAGATATTAACAGAACAAATCACAATATGAATATACTTTTAGATAAAAAAAAACTCACCATCAACATACTAGTAAATAATTGCACTTGAGGTAGTGTTTGCAATGTTGTAGGTGCTAAACATGAAATTGAAGCATCTAATTCCTCACTTCTTACCTTGGCTAGGGACCTACTTTTTTTTTTTCCGAAACGATCAAGCCAAGGCTTAAATCTCTTCTTTCTCTTTGTTCCATATCTCTTTTTAATGCCCTTGGGTAGTTTATCTTTTAACCCATCCATCTTCTTGTTTTCTTGGTTGCCACCTTTTTCCTTACTTCTATCTTCTTCCTTGTGCTCATCATCATTTGAATTCCTTAGCCTTGAACGAAAGTATCTTGCTTTCTTATGAAGTTCTATTATAGAGTTGTGGACAAAGGCAGAAGTCTCTGGACAATTAGACATTTCAGCTGCTAATGCTATCATCATATATTCATATAACATAATTGTCGATATGTTTGTGTAAAGCTTAGGATCCACTTGTATTTCACCTCCTTTAATATCATGTATTACACCATCTCTAGTATCTTTGGTTCATCTTTTCAAAATTTTTTTGGAAGTTTCCTCACTTCATTTGCCTGGTATATTTTTAAAGCATGACAACACAATATCCCAATAGATTCAAAATGCCTACAACTACACCATACAGAATAATCCTTTGGATCAAATGTCAATGTCCACTTTTTTTCTTCATTAACCATGGTACCAGTATATGTGAACAATGGACCTTTCTCATCTCAGGTGGAAATACATGTGGCAAAAAAGAGATCAAGCTGCTCTTAGAACTACTCTAACACTGAGGCAGTGTAAATCTCAGCAACTTTACATAAGATAGGTGAACTTTGGACTATCAATCTTGACTTTTTCTCCCTTGCTTCATACTCGCATTTCATCTCATTGTACCTCTTATCTCCAATAATCTGCTCAAGATTTTTGAAGAATTCTCCAATACTAACACTTGGGTTTGTAATACTTTTGATATTTGCATTAACACTTTCACTTATTTGTGTACTATGCATACCAAGAGTTGTATAGTCCTTCATATAACTCCATGTCCATTTCGCTTTGATTTCATATATGGACATCAACCATGAGTTGTCCTCCAAATTGAATGATGATATTAAAGAAGCCCATGTTTCTTCAAATTTTGACTTCTCATCAATAGCAAACATGCACTTATTGAAGTCATGCAAAAAATGTGAACCACCCTTCATTTTATTTCCTAGGTGTTTTATTCAATTTTGTTCAATATGCCATGTGCATAATGTATGCTTCACTTCTAGAATAACTTCACGTATTGCTCTTGCCATTGCTTGATCTTGGTCAGTAAAAATTGTTGTAGATTTCTTTTGCTTGTTTGCTTTCAAGAAAGTTTCCAACAACCATTTGATTGATTTTGTAGTTTCATCGTATAACAAAGCTACACCAAAAATTACAATTCTTCTATAATGATTGAGTCCTGAAAATATTGCAAGAGGCCTATGATTATTGTTTGTGTAGTATGTGGTGTCCAATGAAATTACATCTCCAAAATAAGCATAATCTACAAGCATTCGAGGGTCTGCCCAAAAAATATTTGTAATTGATCTTCCATATCAAGTTGGTATGAATGGTAAAATGAAGGGTTCTTTGTAATCTATTCTTCAAAAATAATTCAATAAGCATCGAACTTCCCTATCCACCAAACTTCTTTGTCGTTTAGTCATCAAGTAATTTTTCATATCCACTCGAGTGAAACCAAGATTAGCTTGCCCACCTGCTTGTTTACTCATAAGGTTAAAAGTTGGTTTTTGTTGAAGTCCAGCATCCCTGGCCAAATCAATCTCATCTGCCTGTGCATTACTTATTTTCCTTTGAGACCTCATCATATGCACTGTTTCTTGAAGATATAATGGGTGGTAATGCTTTTCTATAAAGTTGGTGATCTTGAATTTACCTTCCACTAATTTAACTCTCATTCCAGCCTGATAATCGGTCCTGATCTTAAAACGATGGTTGGTGGTTGGGGTGCACCTTTTATCTGGTCTTTGTTTACCCTCTTTTGAACATGCATATCTATAGCTAATAATTGTTTTTTTTTATATTTGTTACTCTATGTCAACCCATTTTTCCTTGCACTAAAACCTACTTTACAAGCATATTCATTCCAAAATCTCTGTGCCTCCTCTAGATCATTAAATTCTTTCCTAACATAGGAGCCAAATGAGCCTCCATACATTGAAACCTGAACAAGTAAATTTATGCAGCACATAACAAAATCTTACTAGAAAATGAGAAATTACAAAATCATTTTGGGATTCTATAGAAAATGACTATGCAATGGATAACTATAAAACAATAAACGCTAAGACATTGTATGACAAAAAACAATGTAAAGCTTTCTTCGACATTATCTAGAAACATTCCTGATGCAACCTTTTGTACAAAAAAATGACCTTGGCTATGAAAAAAAAATCTCAAAGATGCCATCTTTTATAAAAAAAAAAAAACAGTTACTTTTATCTTACCCTGCCTCTTAAGCTGAAGATGATGCTTTTGTTTTTCCTTATTTTCTCTCCCATCAAAAGCAAGAACGACATTATATATGAATAAAAATATCTAAAAGATACCATCTTTTATTAAAAAAATTATATATTTTTATCTTACCTTGCCTCTTACAATGAAGATGGCAATGGTTGAACCCCTCTCCTCAAGAATGGATGCTTCTTCACTTGGATGACCTTCAAAAAGAAAAGCAAAGCCTTGCTAATTGCAGAAGCAGTCTAATGGAATAGGAAGTTACCATCAAACCAATACGTCTAACCATATCTCTATAAGATGTTGATGAAGCAAATTTCCCTTGTGAAACAGCTTTCCCGCCACACTCAGCTATATGAAAAGTCAAAGAATTTCCAGTTTTGGCTCTGAAGTATAAGATAAATATGGGTGGCTAGGATTAAAATGGGATGGATGGTTCAGATGAAATTTTAAATAACTCATGCCATGTCACTTTGTAAGTGCTTCGATGGACTTAATGGCTAGGATGAAAAGATACTAAGAGATGAGGAGAAATGGGCTACTGAGAGAATCTGATCCCGAGGTACTCCAAAGTACCTCCCTTTTGAGAATCTTTAATGCCAAGGTCTTCCAAATTTTTGGCTTTTTTTTAACCGTATTCTAATTGATTAAATGCATTTTTCTTTTTTACTCTCAAGAAGACTATTCTAGAAAAAGCTTCTAAAGCATTTCTCAATGCTGTATACTTAAAGAAATTGTCATTTTCCAACTGTACCCAGTGTGTTATCAAACTAATTGCAATTTTACCCTTAATGTACTTTTTCAGCTCCAAAAATTATTTTAAAATATTTTTTGGTGCTTTTAACCCTTTAAAATATTTTTTCAGTTGTACCCAGTTTTAGAGGACTAACTACAATTTTACCTTTAATGTATTTTTTTAGTAGTAAAGAGCACCCAAAACTTAAAATACTGATTTATTGATTTCCACCCACTCTAAAATATTTTTCCAGTAACATCTAATATTTTAAAGTAATTTTTAAATATTTACTTGATTTTTAAAATATTTTTCCACCCACTCTCTCTTACTATTATCACAAAAAGTTACTTGTGCTTAAGCCAATCCAAACAAGTTTTACTTTTGTAAAAGTCATTTATACAACCGCTAATCTAAACATAAATCACAATACACAATCTAGCTTTTATCAAAAGTAATATTACAAAAAGTCAAATTGAAACAAGCCCAATTGACAATTGCTGTTCCAAACAAACACATTGGGTAAAATGATTAATATTTGGATTGGTGATTGGATAAGTACTTTTATGAAAGTCAAAAGGTGTTTGATTTGGCTTTTGCATAAGTGGCTTTTGTGATATTTAAGAGAAAAAATGTTAAAAATTATGAAAAGTGAAAAAATTAACTTTGAAAATTTGGCAAGGGTAAAATACATAATAAAATTACAATAAAAATGTGAATAAATCAGATCAAAGGTCTTGTACAATTTGGTCTCTTAAGGTGTCATGAATATGATTCATTTTTCCACAAATATAATAAATATTGCGCGTGTCTAGTACAAAATTATTTTTCCAATAAAAGCAAACCAAGATGGACCAAAAGATCAAGCATGGATCAGATATAAAACACAATTCTAACGGCAGTAGCGCATAATGAACAAAATGAACACGACAACTGACGGCTCATACTTTAGATCCTTGCATTCTAATGGCAGCAGAGCATAATAAACAAAATGAACAAGACAACCATCGGCAGCAAAGCAAAGATCCTTGCATTCTAAACCAATGTTGCGTGCCTGGTTTGATAGATTTTGTGGTATGGTTAAAAAGTTTGGATTGGGCCAAAGCAAGTGTGATCACTCTGTGTTTTATTAGCAGTCCAATGTGGGCATGCTTCTTTTGATAGTGTACGTTGATGATATTGTGATTACTAGGATTAACACCTCTGGAATCTCAAAACTTTAAGTCTTTATTAACTCCCACTTCCAGACAAAAGACTTGAGACCATTAAAGTACTTTCTAGGTTTTGAGGTTATGAGAAGCAAGAAGGCATCCTCCTGACTCAGAGAAAGTATGTTCTCGATCTCTTGAAGGAGACTGGAAGCTTGGAGCTGCACCAAGTAGCATTCCCATGATTCTGAATCCATTCCTAGATCTTAATGATAGCATGTTGTTGAGCTCCCTAATGACTTGAAGGAGATGATTGATTCAGAGAAACTTAAGCCATTTGCATTTCCTGAAAGATATAATAGACTAATCAAAAAGGTGAATTATTAACTTGTCTGATATAACCTTTACGGTAAGTGTACTAAGTCAATTCTTGACATCCCTAACAGTGGCACAATGGGAGGCCTTAGAGCATATTTAACATTATTTAAAGATTCCCCAGTTGTGGCATTCTCTATACAGATTATGGGCATACTAAAGTCGAGTGCTTCTGTGACGCGGGTCATACAAGTTCAAAGGCCACAAGGCGGTCCACTACAGGTTACTGTGTGTTTGTTGGAGGAAACCTGTTATCTTGGAAAATTAAGAAGCAATGTGTTGTATCAAAATCCAGTGCAAAAGCAGAATACAGAGTCATGTCCCAATCAGTACAAGAAATTGTGTGGGTCTTTCAGCTCATGAAGGAGATTAGCATTGCCATAACATTGTCTGTGAAGCAATGGTGTGACGATAAGGTGGTAAAACATATTGAAATTGAACTCTGTGTTTCCTGAGCATACAAAACATATTGAAATCAATTGTCATTTGATTCATGATAAGATCAAAGAGAACATTGTATCTACAGGGCATATACGATCTAACGGCCAACTGGCAGACCTTCTGATGAAAGCCTTAAATGGGACACAGATTGAATATCTTTATAACAAGATGGGCATGATTAATATATATGCTCCAACTTAAGGAGTAGTGTTAGAATCATATGCCACAAAATCAGGGATTGTATATCAAAATTAGTAGGTAATCATATTGTAACGTATCATGGCATTAATTAGGAAGATACACTCTTATATATATAAATAGGCTCACTTGTACATGTTTTGAACTAAGGAATTCAGATTTACAATTTCCCTATCTGTTTATTGCTTTACAATAATCAAGATAACAATATCGGAGTTCTTCTGAGCATAATGGTGAAAATTCGGATGATGACATCCAGATTCTTCCTAATGGAGAAGAGCTTAATGGGTCCTTATTTACTAATTCAGATCCTCCACATGTCACTCAGATGGGCCCTACAGATGGTGAAAACATGCCTTCTAATGTACAATTGTTACCACATGTAATAACGACAGGTGGCGATAAAGAAGCTTACTCAACCAGCTGTTATTTGGGTTCACTTACTCGTGAAGGAACTTCTTCTAGTGTCGTGGCATGGGACAAACATTCTCAATTGACACTTGGCAATCACATTCCTCCACAGCAGCCAGTTGGCTTTTGCCCTTCTATTCTCCGTCCTTGTTCGAGGAAAAGGGCACTTGATAGTGTTTTGGTATCTTTGGGTTTATTCTCTGCAAATATAGATCAAGATTGTTCAATGCGCCCTCGATTGGTTGGTGGTGGGTCCTCATCTATTCCTAATTCCATTCGAAACAATGTTAATCAATATATTGGGCTTCAAGTTACTCAGTTCAACGTCTTAAAAGGTTAGTATGTAAATATAAACCTTATATGGTTTTTCTCATGGAGACTAAACAGCCTTTAAATACGGTATCTTCTCTTTTGGCTACTTTTGGGTTTGCTTTGCTGGGAGGTTGTGATCCTGTTGGTAGGAGTGGAGGGTTGTTTTTTGGTTGCAATATAGTGGGTCAGGTGTCTGTAATACAATATACTCCTCACTGGATCCATCTAATTGTGAATACTACTAATGCTGGTTTTTACTATTTGTCGTGTGTTTATGGTTTCCCTTCTCTTTCTGATCGAGGTAAATTATGGGAATGGCTATTAGAATTGGGAATTAGGGCTGACTAATAACTCTCCATATTTTGTATATTTAAAGAATATTTTGAAGATAATTAGAGAGTTATCAATACAATTTTAAAAGATTCAATGAGATTTTCTTATGAAAAGAGCAAATCAAAGTGGTGAATTATTTGTGGGATTTAGATTGTAAATATTTAGGATAAAAATAATTAATTTTAATAAGATAATATTTCTAATTAAAAAAAGAAGAAATTGTTTTGATTTTATTGTCTATTCTATTATTTTTATTTTCTTCTCTTGATTGTATAACAGGTGTTGTGGTTTCTACTTTATAGATGAGTAGAAGTTGTGAAGCAATTTCCTAATGTAAGAGAAGAATACGTGGGCCACATGGAAGGATCTTTTAACCAATTGGAATTTGCTAACAAAGGTAATGGGCGGATGCTTGACTGAAGCAATTGGAAAGACAAAAAAAAAAAAAAAAACATTAAGCCCAAAAGAAAAGAAAGAAAAAGGGAGCCACGGGATTGACAGAAGGGCGGACCGCTGACATCGTTTGGACTTGGGAGGAGGCGCTGCACAGAAGAGCAATAGAGGAGTGAAAAAAAAACAGAAAACCTAAAGAAAAAGCTAAAGGTAGCCGCACAGGAGGGGGGCCAAGATATGCATAGAGGGAAGAGAGCAAAGGAGCGACGAGCTACAGAAAAGAAAAGAGAGGAACGAAGAAACATAGGATTAGCCCTATAAGGCCGGCTCTTGACGGGCCATTTTAAACTCGGAGTAAGAAAAATTGCAGTTTTTCAAAGCCTGACCCGAAAGCATACGGCTATAAAGACCAGCCTGCAGGGCCTAAAGCCATTTTCATAAGATTAAACAATTTTTTACTTTTTTTTTAAATCACCACAATGAAATTTCTAATTTAAAACATAAATATTGTCAAAATTAGAGTACAAATAGTATGCATTATGCAACAAACAAACATATTCATTAAATCATAATCAAAGGTAAACTATTGTCTACATACCACAATTACAAATAATTAAAGAGAAGACTTTACAAAATTAAAAATACTTCTTATAAATATGTCTTGAAAAGTGTACGTAGTCAATAAAATAAATAACAAAAGGTATAAATAAAACAATCACCAGAAAATAAGCCAAAAAATAAAAAATTGGTAAGAACACTTATGAAATAAGAAATATCTTCTATAAGTTTTTAATTTTTAGGATTATTAATATAAGATATTCTTATGAAACTTAATTTTAAAAAAGATAATAACAACTAAATATTTACAATATCATTAACAAAATAAAAAAAATTGAATAATATTATTATCATATAAATAATTTAAAAAATATATATATAGAGCCTTCACTTTTGAAACAAAAATCTTAGGCCCCGCTTGTAAACGGGCCGGCCTGACAGGTTCAACCTGCATTCCCAATTCTAATGGCTATATCATACATATCATAGCATTTCTGCTCCTTGGGTAATCATTGGAAATGTCAATTAAATATTGTACTCCTCTGAAAAATCTATAGTAAGGTGGCGAGAATCAGGGGTGCCCAATTATTTGAACAATTTCTGTCTGATACTAATCTAATTGATTTTCCTCCTAAAGGCTGCTGGTTCACTTGGTGTAATAAAAGACAAGATGAGGATGAAGTTTGGGAACGTTTGGATAGAGCGCTTTGTAATGGATTCAGACTTTTCCATACTCTGAACTTCAAGTTCTGCCTATTGTGGGTTCAAACCATGCCCCTTTATTATTTGACTTAACTAATGAGTTCGATTCTACAGTTAAACCTTTTCGTGTTGAGAATTTTTGGATGAAATTTCTTGAATGTGAAAATATTGTCATTCAAGTGTGGCAATCCATTGTTAATGCATATTCTGTTGGTCTATCATTTATAAAAGGAGGAACTTAAACTTTAGAATAAATGGAAGGTGGGTAAAATTGGTAATCATATAAACTTCTTAGAATCTGTCCTTAGTAATCTGCAGTCTCACGCACACTTAGTTGGGGCTGGTGAATGGGTTAATAAGATTAGAAGTCAATTGGAATTTTGGTTGGAATGTGAGGAATCTTTATGGTCACAAAAAGCTCGAATCAATAAAGCTTTATTTGGTGACCGTAATACTTCCTATTTTCATAATGTGGTGAAGAAAAGACACATTGCTAATTTTATTTCTTGCCTTAGGGATCAGAATAATAATTAGGTTTTTGGTCAACATTTTCTGTCTCAGTTGGCAATTAATCATTTTTCACAGAGGTTTTCTTCAGAGGAGAATTTTTCTATAAATCAGATTTTACTTCAGCTTCATGATGTGATCCTTCCTGTGCTTATTGTTGATCACATTGAAGGTCTGTCTCAATAGTTAAGAATAGAGGAGGTTGATTGGGCTGTTAAGTCTATTAAGCCAGATGTTGCCCCTGGACCGGATGGATTCAATCCTAGATTTTATCCAACATATTGGAAACATTTGAGGGAAGATGTGTTCACTGTAGTTCAGCTATTTTTTGTCTTTTTTTCTCTGCATGAGGTTTTGAATCGAGCTTTTATCACTTTAATTATGAAAGGCAAAGAGGCACAACCTTTTAATGATTTTCATCCAATCAACCTCTGTAATGTCTTATATACAATTATTACTGAAGTCATGTGCAACCTTTTTCAACCTATTCTGCAGCAACTTATTTCCCCTTTCCAGAATGCATTTATTAAAGGGAGACTTATTTCTGATAATATTATGGTGGTGAGTGAAGTGATGGCAAAATTGAAGACCTTCCGAAAGCAAAAAAAGGGTTGGTGTGTTATGAAAATTGACATTGAGAAGGCATTGATCACTTGTCATGGGAGTTTCTTCAAGCATTTTTGCGGAGAATGAATTTTCCTTTGGCTTGGATACAAATGATAATATCATGTGTTAGCTCAGCTTCCTACCAGGTTCTTATCAATGGGGTTCCTTCACAAGTTATTTCTCTTCAATGAGGCATACGACAAGGTGATCCTCTTTCTCCACATCTTTATATTTTATGTGCTAATATCTTGTCTGCCTTGATATTACAATCTCAACAAAGAGGTGTTTGTAAAGGTCTAAAACTGGCTCAGGGGTCATTGCCACTGTCGCCCCTACTATATGTTGATGACACTCTCTTGTTGTTCAAGCTGAGGAGTGGTCTATGCAATTAGCCAAACAAAATTTTGACTTATATGGACGTTTGGCAGGGCAAAAGGTTAATCGTTCCAAATTTGTTATAGTGTGTAGCCCTAAAGTTTCTAACCATCATAAGGCTTGCTTGTCCTTAATCTTGGGATTTAAATATGCTAATAAGCTTGGAAAATGCCTAGGCATTTATGTTGATCTAGGTGAGAATTGTTCTCCACTTTACAATGAAGTCTTGGATAACATTGATCATAAATTGCAAATGTGGAAAGCTAAATTACTCTCCCAAGCAAGCACAGTCACTATCATTAAATCAGTTATTTCTTCTGTGTTAGTTTAGCTATTATCATTTTCAAAGCTTCCCTCTTATGTAGCTCATGCCATAGATATGAGGATTGCTGATTTTTTCTTGGGGTTTCAAGGGGACAAAAAGAGAATGCATTTAATGGCTTGGGATAATATATGTAAACGCAAAGAACTTGGTGGTCTGGGCATTAAGAAAACTGAACACTTTAATAATGATCTCTTGGCAGAAAAATATTTAGAGGGTTCTTTTTTTTTTTTCCAGCTGGTGCATCTTCTATGATTCACATGGTTCTTAAACCTAAATATGTGTCTCCTTTGGATGATGGTATCATTCTTCACAGAGCTGTGCAATCTAGATTATGGAGTGAAAGATATAATGTTGGATCAGTTGCATTGGTGTGTTGGTAATGGGTCTTACATCAACCTATTTAGCCACTTATCGGTTAATGCAATGTGAACGCCCACAATCATTATCTAAAGTTGGTGATCTGTTAGTGCAAAATTTAGGATGTTGGAATTAGAGACTGGTTTGTTCAATTTTTGATCCTCAGGTGGCTAGTAAAATATTATCCACTCCATTTTCACTATATCATGTTCAAGATATCATTGTCTGGCAAGGTAATCTGTTGGGTCAATAAAGAGTTGCTGGTGGTTATAAACAATTGTCTGGGC
The DNA here is from genome assembly GCA_963855925.1 of Inga laurina. Lineage (NCBI taxonomy): Eukaryota > Viridiplantae > Streptophyta > Magnoliopsida > Fabales > Fabaceae > Inga > Inga laurina. The sequence continues at coordinate 4,868,488 of OY979707.1, forward strand.
TCTAAGGTCAGGTTAATTTGGGTGTTTCTTCTTTTTGGAAACAAGTTAAAAGTTTGAACCTTATTCCTCGGCTGAGTTTGTTTATGTGGAGATTTTTCTGTGATGCATTACCTACCAGATGTCCTTTATGTCGTCATCATTTCCAGGTTGACACTTCTTGCCTTTTATGCTCTAATGAATTGGAAACTCGATGTCATCTTTTCTTTCACTGTTCCTAGGCTCGTGCTGTTTGGTTTGCCTTTCCTTTAGGCATTTGATCTAATCCAGTTTTTGAATCACATTTCTTGGAGTGGATTTTAAATGCTCTAGAACAGTCTCCAGTGACTCTAGCTCAAACCAATTGTTGGATCCTTTATAGTATTTGATTTTTCAGGAATAAAAGGTTAGCAAGTAATGAAGAAGTTCAACCTGATACAATTATTCACATGGTATATAGGGCGCTTCGCTTTTATCACTCTGTTGTTAATATGGGCTCCCATCAGTCTCCTCCTTCACATTATATTGTGCCATCTTCTATTATTCAACCTTTTAATTTCGTAGATAGTTGGGTTATACATTTGAATAAATTGTCAAAATCTAGAGCACTTGGAAAGAGGTTTCTCTGGAGTTCAATTCATCTTCAAGGTTCTGTCGTTAGAAATTTCTCAGTTAACATGATAAGAGGTCAACACAAATGGGATTTCATCTTTTCCCATCATTGTTATCTGCTGTTATTAATCAAACACCAGGGCATCATTCCCAATCCTTTGCAATATCAAATTTACATCAAAGTATAGGAGCTGGTGTTCAAACGTATTTTGGCAAAAGAGGTGGCAGTCCCACCTACAACTCAAAGGGTTCTGCATGATTGCTTATGTTTACTAATCTTGTTTTCTGAGTATCTATTTGTTTAGTTTTTCATATTTTTTTCCTCCTTATCTTTTCTTTTCTTTCTTTTTCTCGTCTTTTTTGTAATATATTTATTGAAAAAAAATTGCATAATGACTATGCACAGGTGTAAATTGAATACGTGGGAACATTTTTTTTATCAACTCTGAAAGTGCTTTGTTCATAATCAAAAGCAGCGAAATAACGTGATTACACAATTAAGCAGCCAAGTACATCCAAGGAGAGGCAACACACAAGACAAAACACAAAGCACAAAACAGTGTATAGAAAGACAAAAGGAAACTAGAAACTAAAGGAAAGGACAATAGAAAGGCTTCATAAAACAATGGGATCAGTTCGCAGCTAGGCTAGAAGCTTCTATGTTGTTGTTAGTTGAGCAAGACCTTGTTGTCTAAACATCAGAGGCCAGGATACAAGACAAAGAAAGTGAAGGTGAAGACACCCACCCAACTGGGCACACCTCCTTACAAGCAATAGCAGCAAGATGATCCGTTGCATGATTTCCCTTTAGGGTTGTAAAGAAAACCGAAAACCCAACCTGAGATGAGAGAATGAACAAGATATCATCAAGCACACTTTTACTGAACCAATCACCAGCAGTTGACTGACCTTTGCCAAGATAGGATGCGAGTGAGAGGCAGTCAGTTTCAAAAATCATGTTGCTGTTTCCAATATCCAGTGCAAGCATAAGAGCTCTTTTCATGGCTAGTGCTTCTGTTATAAAGGATGATAAAGACTTAACTTTGTCAACAAAAGCCCATTTGAAACTTCCCAGGTCATCTCTGCATACAATTCCAATTGCTGCTTTCTTGGTCGTAGTAGAGAAAGAACCATCAACATTTATTTTGAATGTACCTGCAGGCAGCCTTTCCCAACGCATTACCTTGGTCGGAGGAGTTATAGGTCTTAACTTATCCAAATCACACGCATTCAAGTACTCCACTTTAGCCTGTCGTGCCTTTTCAATAGTACCAATGAGATTCAAAGCAGCTTGATTAAACACCTTGTCATTTTGTCCTTTCCAGATAAACCACAACATCCAAAAAATTAGTGATATATCATGATCTGAAAAGGGGCTGCTCTTATTTACAACATTGTTGCACCATTCTCGAAAGTTGGAGATATTAGATGAAACTGGTTTAAAAGCGAGGCCACTTCCAGACCAAACGCATCTAGCCCAGTGACATTGGAAGAACAGGTGCGCAATAGACTCTACTTCACTATCGTAGATAGGACACAACATTGAAGCTGCTCTCTTCCTCTAAGACAGAGCCTCATTTGTGGCTAAGGCATTAGACAGTACACGCCATAAAAATTGCATAACTCGGGGCGTAGCCTTAACTTTCCATGTTTGTTTACAAACATCAATACTAATATGATAGGATGAGCCAGCCCGCCTTGCAAAATGTCCATCTTTCGCTCTTGGTAATATGTACAAGAGTTTTATAAAATAAGCTCCATTATTTGCTAGAGTCCATGCCAAAGTATCCTCTTGAGCAGTAGAGGGAAGGTGTATCAATATATATCCTAAAGAGTAATAGCAAAATAAGCCGTGGGCCCAATTCTTTGCATTTTTGTCTCACAAGTTATTGTTTATAAGAACAGTAGCGGCTTCATTTGCCAAGCCGTTGCCCAATTCGTTGGCTTCATCCAATATTGACCAAACAAGAACAGTTTCATCTACACAAACACTAAACTCCCCCTTCCATGTCACCTCATTGTGTCTTATTTAGCATTCAATTTTCTGATGAATTGGGAAGGAGTCGATGAAGCTCTTACCTTCCCAAGATACTCCCTGTAGATGCTCTTCATTCATTCTGAGATCTGGTGCATATTAGCTTGGAGTGGGTGAAGATCTTCCGTTCCTGACATACTTGCCTTAATTGTTTCTTTATTCAGTTTGTGCATCTATTCATCTGAGTTTGGGAGCAACTTCTTTCTTAGCCGATAGTGATGTCTCTCTTCCAGGAGCTATGAAAAAGCTGTGGATGGAAGACGAAGCCACCATATGGGTAAAGAAGAAAGAACATATGCTCTGTTTGATTTTTTTTTTTTAGGAATTATAAGTCTTTGAAGGTTGATAACCATATGAACCATGTTTTTTTCTTTTCCATACAAAATAAGCTCATTTTATTTATTTTTTTTTACTATTATTTTAGGAATGCCTCACTGCATTGATTTTTATTGACAACAGAGATGAGAATGAATAGGATGACTTAGATGAGATAGCTATGTTACAAGAAGAGGAAGATCGGAATGGAATTAAGGAGGAGAGTAGGAGGCAGAGGGAAGCAATTTTAGAGAATTATAAAAAGCAACAACTGCAGCAACATCAACAAGCAGAACAAACTTTAAAAAAAAAAGGTTTTTTTTCCTTTTATTTATTTTTTACTTTTCTTTATTAGCCTTAGTGATGTTCTGTTAAAATGACCAAAGAATGTGTAATTCTTGGTACAAATGCAGATAAATAAATAAGGCTTAGAAGTTGGATGTCATGTGTGTACCGTTTTTGTTGTTTGCTTTTACTCCTTATTTGCTTACAATTCATCATTTGTTTGCTACTGTGGGTGTATCTTAAAGAATTCCTTTTGAACTATGTTTAGATAAGGATCCTGTGAATATTCCACCTGCTGCTTTCTGAAGCTCCTGATGCTAAGAATGATGATATTAATATTCTTGGACATGACTGAGGCCACAAAGAGGAGTATGGTTGAAGGTCATGACGTGGGCTAAGGGTTGATGCTGAGATGATGTTAAAATATGGTACTAACCCAAAGGTTTTTAATCACAATGTGTATTGCAGAATGAAACTTACAACCATGTTTATTGGTATTTGCAAGTGGTTAGTACTTAGCATACTCACAAAGAAAGTTGTAAAGGATTTTTGATTAATGATCATGAAAAAAAATCATTTCTGATTACAGTAAAAGACATTTGAGTTTAAAATCTATTACTAGCCAAAAAGGCATTTGATGCATTTAATCAATAACAAAATGCAATTTTCCTGCTATTCATCTTGGATTCAACCGGTTTCCATTTAAGGGTTTTTTTAACTAATATAATGTTTCTATTTCCTTAGGATGAGCTAAGGGAAAAGTTCTCAAGTTCTATGAAGGGCCTTCATTTCTCTTCCATCAGCCATCTACAAGGTATTGGAATCCCTGAAATCTTAGTCAAGTCTGTAATTCTTTATAATCTCATAGCCATTAGGTGTAGTGTACAATCTGTCCATTAGGTGTAATGCATGACTATAATGCATAATAAAGTAGGTGACACACATCTCCATATGTGAGTTGTAACCCCCTGCTTTTAAACACGTAATTATAATTCGATATCACTTAATTAAATTGGTTTAGAGACCGTCAAATAGTTCAAAACTCATTTAAAACTCCCTTTTATGGTAGGGACTTTACAAAATTTTCAAAACTTCTTTCCTACTCCGGTCTCAAATTCAATTATCGAATATAATCACCTGTGCAGTTAATTTACATTCATTCATATCAGAATATCTAATAGCAATCCCGGCAACCCCCGGGTTCCATTCATTCACTAGAAGGTTTACAATTCCCATATAAGGGATTATACAACTATATTTTGTTACTAATACAACCCAAAAATAATTTACAAGATCCCTGTCCAATAGGTTTAACCAACACATCCAAAATAAATGTCCCTACAGGGTTCTAACCGCTCCGGGTTGTACGCTTCTCCTTAGAGCCACTTGCCCTGTCTGAAAGGTTAGTTAAAGAAAAGAGTGAGATTCAAGAGAATCCCAGTAGTAACAAAACATTTATACCACACATAAGTACACAGCATGTAAGCAAATCATCATATAGCAGCAGCAGCACAAATCACACTCCACCCTCATCCCCTTTCTCTGCCGGAAAGGCACACTGTCCTAACCCGAACCGTTGTTAGCTACTCAGGGACTATTGGCGTGGCCGTGCATACACATAGCCTTATAGCTCATATAGCTATCTGGCTTTCACAAATGGCCCGTCGGCCTTCACAAATAGCCTTTCAGCCCACATAATCACATATATCACACCTCATCCTCATCCCCTCTCTCCGCCGGGAAGGCATACAACCCTTGCCCGATCTGTTGTTAGCTACTCAGGGACTATTGGTATGACGGTGTTTACACATATTCACAATGTCACAGCATACGAGTTTATCACAAATCAATGATAATACACACATACAATGCATCACATATGGTACGAAAGAAAAGTTACTACCTCGTTCCTTCCTGACGTTTGCTGGCTCAGTGGACTCACGAGGACGGCAAATGTCGAATCCTATAAACCAAATTAGGGACAATAAATCAATCTCTTTTCCAAGTTCTTAATTTCATAGTACTTAAGTTGGTTATCATTTAGACTCTTTAGGTGGCTATTAGAGGCCTAAACATATACCCAAAGGGTTGGGAAAGGCTATACCAAAAACCACCTTTAAAAAGTGTAAAATACTGATTTTTGGGGGTGGGCCGCGGCCCACAATCCACTGGCCGCGGCCCAAAACTGCTCAGAAACATTTGGGCCGCGGCCCAGAATCTGCTGGCCGCGGCCAAGAAAATCCAGTTTCTTGGCTGAACTTCTAAAAATCATAACTACATCAAGAAAAATCAAAATAAGGTGATTCTAAAGCCAAATGAAAGCTATTTAAGTCTTCTTTCTAGGAAAAATATTGGCCATTACTAGAAATCACCACAAACATCCAGATTTACCAAAACCCTAACGTTGTGCCAAAACAGGGTCCAGTTTGGATGCCAAATTTTGGACAGTTCAAACTCCCAACTGAAAAAGCGAAATGACACAAAATTTATGTCCATTTTGAAGCTTGGGAAGTGAACTTTAATACTGGAAAGTTTCATAATTTTTCAACATCATTTTCCTAGTCAAAATGTCCACACCATCTGACTGTCTAGAACAAACTTACATTGGCCAGATTTTCCAGATTTTCACATTTGATCCCAAATGATTCCCATTCCAACCCAAACACCATTCTCACACAATTTTACTCAAGAAAACCATTGAAATCATCAAAATGACCAAATTCAACTCCCATTGACATATTGCTCAACAACTACAACATGTCTCACAATGTCACAAAACAATTCACACATTGCCACACTTTCCAATCCAAGTTCCCAAATCAATTCCAATGGCCAAAATATTCAACAAAAGACCAAATTCTACACAACACATAAACCAATTCATTCCATTCGAAAATTGCACAAAATCAGGGGAAATTCATAAATTCCCAATACTCAACCAATGATTACAACAACTATACCAAAATGCTTCTAATTCTTACCTCTTCTTCTTCCTAAAGCCAATTCTTCAATTCTCCAACTTCCAAATTTCCACAAGTTCCCAAACTTCACCAACCAAAATTCTGAAACCATAGGAATATAGCCCTCAACCTCATGAACAACATTAATGAAAGACACTTGAGCATATAAAGGCATTAACTTACCAAAAACTCAAGCTTTTCTCTTGCTCTTTCCTTAGCTTGTTCAGCGAAAAATGGAGGAGGATGAGAGAGAAAATGAGATATTGATGATGATGATTTCCCTCACACATACACACATAAACCGACTAGGAAGAGAGGAGAAAGAGAAAATGGTTTGAAAACTTGACTTTAATCCAAGGGTCCTTGTTTTGCCACTTGGCACCATCCTATTCTTCCTACCATGATTTCATATAAGCTTGCATGCATAGGATTCCACCTCTTGGTCTTTCAATCTTAGCCATTAATCTTGATTACTAAGAAGTGTTCTCAATGGTATCTAACCAGTCGGTCAATAAATTTACCGTTTTGCCCCTGATTATCACAATGCACAATATATGCTTCAAAAGTGCTCAATTAATATTAATTACATTACTTTGAAGTTGCTAATCCTTGGTCACAATCCAGGATATTACATGAGTAGGGGTGAACAGTCCACTTTACCAACTCTCTGCTGACATTTTTTTAGTGCCTAATTCCTAATGCCTAATGCTTATAAAATAATTTGGATGTGATCAAGTGGATGTTATTATTGGAGGGGTCCTTCTATATAATGTTCCAATTATATTGTTTTGAAGTATGAATATGTTTCCTTGATACTGTAGTCATATTTTTATGATGCAGTCCTATTTTCCCTTGATGATATTACTGAGTGGAGCTTTGGAAGTGTGGTCATTTTCTCACAGGATATGATTTCTTATTTTGCTGGTCAAGTATTGATCATTATATATAAGCAAGTTGTGGCTTTTCTTCACATCATTTTAGTTCATTAATTGACATTAAGGGTTTTTTTTAGTCGTACTGAATTGGTATACATGAATCACATGACTTTGACAGCCCTGATCTGTTAGTTTAAGTAAACACATATTTGCCTTCTAAACTAAATATGTTCTCCAATTGTAAGTTGAACTCAGTTTTTTAATGGGTATGTAGGAGGTGTACTGTTCTATGATATCTATTGTGACATGTAGGATCTTGGGAAAATCTTCAACTAACATATTTTAAAATGTGTTGCAGATATGTTGCATAGTGTGAAGATTTTCATTGTTTTTGTTGCCTCAATATATTCTCATGAAAAATAGGATAATACATGGTAGATGAGGCTTCTATTTCATAACCCTTACTTCTTTAGCCTATATAAGGTCTACATTCTATAGGCTAATAAAAACATGAATTCTAACTTCATTTTGATTAATCCATATTGAAGAGATGTTTTCGCAGTAACTCAATGTTGGTATTTAGATGGACTCTTTCATGTATGATGGGGCAAATGTTGGTATTTAGAATGTTGTTTTAAAACATTTTAGCTGCTATGACAATGTTGTACCTGTTGTCAATGCAATATAGAGTCATCCTTTGGTTTCTATACAAGTTTTTATGCTTTTTAATATTGGTGGCTGTGATTAAATCATGCTGAATTATTTTCAAACATATATAGCTTCATACTTTCTCATGATTAATAGAACAATACATGGCATAATACAGTTCTATTTCATTTTCTCAGTATATGCTTTTCGAATAATTGCTTAAAACATGATCATTATTTATGTCCTCATTGCTATTTATTGTATTTGTGGTTTAAATTCCAGGTTTTTGTTTGTAGGTTTAACTCAATTTTTTAATAGGCCTGCAGGAGGTGGACTGAAATTATTTTTTAGTCACTTAGTGTCTTGGAAATTATATATGCACCAAATTTCAGAAGAAGTCTCACATCTTTTTCTTATTGTGTCATAACCCTTCCTTCTTTAGCTTCAATAGGTCTACATTGTATAGTCTGGAACAAAAAAAAATTATGACTTCACTTTCATTAATCCTTTTGATAGAGGTTTTTTAACAGTTATTTATTGTTGGTGTTTTCATGGATTCTTTCATTGGGAAGGGGCAACTATTGCAAACATGTTCTTTCTCATGGGAAAATAGATAATAAACAGTTTTGACTATTTATGGCATATGATGCAACTTTGGTGATTGATATGTCTCATGCATGTTGGGGTATGAATATGCTCATGAAGAAGTGACAAGTCTTCAAACTTATTTACTACTTTTACTTTGGTATATCTATTTTATCTTCACTAATCTTGATGTTATACCTGCAGGAGGTGTACTGTAATTATTTTTTTAGTCACTTGGTGTCTTGGGAAATTATATATCCACCAAATTTTAGAATAAGTCTCATATCTTTTTCTTAATGTGTCATAACCCTTCCTTCTTTAGCTAATGGGAAAGGTCTGAATTATACAGTCTGGAACAAAAAAAAATCTGACTTCATTTTCATTAATCCATTGGATAGAGGTTTTTTAATAGTTAATTATTGTTGGTGTTTACATGTATTCTTGTAATATCCTGATTTGTGATTAGGGCTAAGGGCTCTAATAATTGTTGCAATTAGTGAAATTAAGCACTATTGGGATTAATGTAATGTGAATTTTGGAATAAATATATATGGTATTTAAGATCAAGGGTTGAGATTCATTTTTGATGGGTCGGAATCCTATGCTTTGTGTCTATGTGAGCTCAAAGTGGAAGTGGATGAGATGGTGACATGTGGCATAGTGGAGGCCTTTGGATCAGGCACATGAAGACAAAATATCACTTTTCTCTCTCTTCTCTTTCTTTTCGGTGGAGGCTTGAGAAAAGGGGAGAGAAACATCATCATCATCATCATCATCTCTTCCATCTATCATATTCTCTCTCCCATTCCTCCATTTTCGGTGACCTTGAGGCAAGAAAGAGAAAGGAAAGCTTTGATTTTTGGGTAAGTAATGATCCTCTAATGCCCTAATCCTCTTCTCTAATGTTGTGTGTCTCATTGAGAACTCCATTGTGGTGGTTGTAGAATCTTGAATAGTGTTGATTTGGGTGTTGATTCAAAATTGAAAGTTGGAGAATCAAGATTCTGAATTTGGCAAAGTGAAGAGGTAAGGATTTAGTGCATTTGGATATATTGTTTGTGATTTTTGGTTAAGTTTGGTAAAATCTGGGAAATTGCCCTAATTATGCCTATTTCTGGATATATGAAGTTCATTGTGATTGATGATTGGAAATGATTTATTGTAGAGATATATGAGCATTTGATTTAGTTTGGAATGTTGGAAATGTGTTAAGGGAAATTGGATGTTTGTTGTGATAGATACCTAAGAGCATGATTGTGGTCAAATTGGTTTTGGAGTGTTTTTGAAGTGGCCAATGTGTTCCCTAGTTAGTGCCAAGTGTGTGTGAGCTTTTGGTAGAGTTTGGGAACCAATTGGGAGTGAAATTGACCATCTGGTGTTTGCTGATATGATCTACGTTTTTGGTCTCTGAGGCACAACAATCGAGCACGGGATGATCATGCTCGAGTGATGTGAGTATTTTCCCTTTTCTGCTTGAGTGATAGTTGGGGTTCTTTGAAGAAATCTCGAGTGCATTTCTTCGCTCTCGAGTGAGGGAAGATCATGCTTGAGTGAGCTTGGGTCTGCTCGAGTGATGGTGTAAGCCCAGAGTAGGGGTTGCTCTCGGGTTGTCACTCGTGGGTAAGGTGCACGAGTGTGCCTTCTCACTCGCGGGTATGTAGTGTTCACTCGAATGCATATGGCTGTGCTCGAGTGATCCTGATCCTTGAGAGCTTGTGTGCTCTCGGGTCCTCACTTCCTGGACTTCACTCGCAGGTGCTCGAGTGAGGCATTTGGCCTTCACTCGGGTGAGGTTCAGTGTGCTCAAGTGAGCCAGTTCCTAAAAGCTTCTTTGTGCTCTCGGGTGTTCACTCGCTGTCTCTCACTCTCTTGTGCTCGAGTGCTGTTCGTACCAATGCTCGAGTGAGAGCTTTTGTGCTCGAGTGAGGCTGCCAGAAACCAATGTTGTGCCTTCAAAAAAGGAGTCTTTGGGGTAGTTTCTTCCAACCCTTTAGGCATATGTTTAGGCCTCTAGTAGTCGCCTAAAGAGTCCTAGATGATAACCAACTTAAAGTATTATTGAAATATACATATGGAAAAGAGATTGATTGGTTGTCCCTAATTTGATATAGAATTTGATATCTGTCGCCCACGTGAGGCCACGGTACCGGAGCCAGTCAGGAAAGATTCAGATAGTGACTCTTTCTTTATACCTTATGTGATACATTGTATGTGTACTATATCATTGTGATGTGATAGAGATGTATGCTACAAGTTATGTGAAATTGTGGAAGCACCGCTATACCAATAGTCCCTGATTCGCTAACAACGGTTCGGGTAAGGGCTGTATGCCTTGCCGGCGGTAAAAGGGGATGAGGTTAGGGTGTGATCTATGTGATTATGTGGGTCGAAAGGCTAATTGGGAGCCAAAAGGCTATTTGTGAAGGCCGATGGGCCAATTGTGAAAGCCAAAAGGCTATATGTGAGCCGTGAGGCTATTCGTATGCACTGCCACGCCAATAGTCCTTGAGTCGCTAACAACGGTTCGGGTTAGGACGGTGTGCCTTCCTAGCGGTAAAAGGGGATGAGGGTGGAGTCTGATTTGTGTTGCTGATATGAGATGATTTGTTTGCATATTATGTGATTGCATGTGGTATGAATAATTTGTTACTACTGGGATTCTTTAGAATCTCACTCTTTCCAAATGACTAAACTTTTCAGACAGGGCGAGTGGCTCAAAAGGGAAGCTGACAACTAGGAGTAGTTAGGTTTACTCCGAGATCTTAGTGGTAGTTGGTTATTCTTGTTTTGGTTTTGGGATTACTAAGTGTATATGAGATGTAAATGAATATTTTGGATATGTAATCCCTATTTTGGGAACTTGTAAACCCATTATATGTATGAAAGTAACCCGAGGTTTTGCCGAGATTTTAGTTTCCGCACTCTGATATTTCTTATGTGATTTGATTTCTCAAGTAGTTATATCCGCACATGAATGTGAGACCAGCAATAAGTATGTTTTGGAACTGATTTTTGAAATACCCCATCTCTTGGATGTGGGATTATAAATTGTTATTTCGTCTTATTGGTTTCTATTTCACTTAAATTTCGTAATTCGGATGTAATTATGGTAAGGGGGTTACAATTCTTTTATGTGGGAAGGGGAAGCTGTTGCAGATGTGTTCTTTCTCATGGGAAAATACATAACATTTTTTAATATTGGTGTCATATGATGCACAACTTTGGTGATTGATATGTCTCATGCAAGTTGAAAATTCTTATACATCATGGGAGCAATTATCAAAAGAATACAACTACCAAAGTGGTTTACAAGGAGATATTTAGAAAGATAGAGCAACATTCACTAGATGAAGTCACCACATGACATTTAGAAATGTTTTTTGTGTTGTGGGGAAAACTTTTTGTTATTGGATGTCTTTTTAAAGTTGATGCAGTAGTTGTAAAAGGCAAACGATGGACAGGTTTTTTTATATGTTGGTGGCTTTTTTGGTGGATGCATGTAATTTGGGTGGAACTTCTTCCCTTTCTTGGTTTGTTGTATGTCTAGGTGTTTTGTAGATGGCCGTCTGAATTATTTGGAAAATGTGTTGTAATGAGATGCTTGTAGCCGATATAAGTTTAATTGACTTCGCGTTTGTTTTTGTGTTGATCACATTAGATGAGTGGAAAGTTGGGCTATGCTTATATGTGATGTAGTTGATGCACCCGCACAAAGTGCAGGAGGAATTTTTGTTGGTGCTGAATCATATATATACAAAGTAAAAATTATGTAAGGTTTTGGTATGTATTTTGTGACTGTAGATGCTGATTAGCAGTGAATGATGTATGGTTAAGAAATATTTAAGAAAGTTGCATTAAAACTGTTTTGTATTAATTTAGAGCACATACATGATTTATGAATGTAATAGAAGTGAATGCATATAAGGTCAGTTTGTGAGTTAAAAGCTATAGATGTTGCTCCTGAGCAACGAGTGGGGGAATTGTTGCTTGTTTCTGAAATGGCTTGTAAAGATTTTGCATAAGCTAAGCCATAAAGTGGTACTAAATTCTAGCTACGCGTACTTCTGATATGAGCTTACAGACAGTGTCCTCCAATTGCTCTACTAGTTTCAAGGTGATAATTGGGACGGGTGGGAATCCAATTATCTTTCCAGATTTGGTCAAATTCACCATTCCCAATTTGCCAATAGAGATCCTCTTTCCAAAAGTTGTTTCCATCAACAATACTAGCCCAGAACCATGAGGCTCTATGCCCTTTCTCTGCATCTAAAATGTGGCTATTTGCGAAGTAAAGACCACAAAATACCTGAGCCCATAAAGCATTGGGATTCTGAAGAAGTTTCTATGCAGTTTTGGCGAGCAATGCATCATTGAGTCTAACAAAATCGTGAAAGCCCATACCTACCACTGATTTTGGCTTCTTAAGTTCAGTCCAAGCAACCCAATGTATTTTACCACCAGAAGAACTATTTCCCCACCAAAATTTTGAGACCAAACTATTCAAGTCCTTCCATATTTTAACTGGGAATTTAAAACATGTCATTGGGAAAATAGGGATAGCTAACAAAAGAGAGATGCCTACTACTCCGACCATGTATTTTCTTGCAGATTTTTTCACATACAAATGCCAGGGCCTGAAGTTTTGTTTTACCCCAAATGCTAGGGATGCCCAGCTATCTTTCAAGATCCGTTGTTTCTCCTATACCAAGAGAATTACAGACCTCGACTTTAATATGCTATGGGGTATTCTGAGAGAAAATTACAATAGATTTCTCCAAGTTTGCAAGCTGGCCTGAAGCTTTGCAATAGCTATCAAGAATCTCTGCTAGTTTCCTGCAATTATTGAAATCTACATTCATAAAAAATAAATCGTCATCTACAAAGAAAGTATAAGTGATCTCAGGGCAATGTATTCCCAGTTTAATCCCTTTTAGTTGTCTTGCCATTTGATTTTTATTAATCATACAATAAAGGGTTTCAGACACCAAGATAAACAGTTATGGCGAGAGAAGGTCCCCTTGTCTAAGTCCCCGACTAGGTTTTATGGAACAATTCTTTTCACCTGTAATATAGAGATCCAAATGCACTGACACAACACAACCATAAGCAAATTAACCAAGTGGTTGAAAAACCAAATTTCAATACCACCAGCCACAAAAAATCCCATTTGACCCTATCATAAGCTTTACTCTATATCCATTTTAACTGCAAATCTCATTTTTTTTCCCAGATTTTTTCCATCGAAGAAATGTGGGAACATTTATACACCATAAAATCACATTAAATACGTGAACTACTCTCTAATATTTGCCTTATACAACGTAAAATCACATTAAATAAGTGAAACCAAACAAGAACATATATGTCACAAAATTGATTGAAATAGCTTTCCATTTCTTTCAAACCTTTCTAGCGTGATTTTGGTATCTAGTTAGGGTGAAGGCATTCAAGATTGCTCTTGTGGGTTATTTTCTTAGAGAGAATTTTTTTTGTTTTATTTATAAGTCACATATCGGGTCAGCCTTGGAGCAACTGTGAAGCTTGCTAGTATGTGACTAAGAGATTTACGATTCAAATCTTGGAGTCAAACTCTATTGATAAGCGACATCATTAAATTGTTGACATGAATGTACAATTTTGTCTTTCATTTATTATCGTGTAAAGCGTAGATTTTGTAATCTTATGATATAATGTATATTAAATAAGGGTAATGTTGTAAAGTTATCAAATTTTAAGATGGTTATATGGAGTTATTAAGATTTAAAGTTTTTTTTTAAAAAAAAATTTAGAAAAACATATTGGAAAATAGGACCAGAGGAGTGTTATGTATTGTTTTGAAGAACAAATTTAGGCGGCAAGTTCAATGAAAAATTGATGGACCTGTTTGGTATAAGTGGCAAAACAAGATCTACCAGAACCATAAACTAACCAAATTTATCTTTATTAGTACTCCCAACCTAGGTCCCTTTTCCTTCGACCTACCAAGAGCAAGCTTAAATGGGTCAAGCTGGTCCACATTCCCACCTTACTACTTATTTGGTTGCTTAATATAATACATATTTATCTAATTCGATTAAATTAACCAAGTTTGTTAATATGATATATATTTTCTAAAAACTTTAATTATCTTCTTTAATTCCCTTATTTCCTCTCCTTTTTTATTATTGTTGAGGCAGCATTAAAAGTAGTAAATTAGAAAAAGGATTGATAAATATGAAAAATATTTTATATTTAGGACGGAGATCAACTCTCTAGATATGCCTCATAATAAGGACCATAGGGAGTATTATTTTACTACCTCTGAATCTTATATTAAGGCAAGGAGGTAATATTATTTTGTAAACATAATATTACAAGAATAATGGGTAGGTATTATTAAATAAATTTCAATACACATAATGATTGCACCTTAATTACTGTTTTATTATTAATTTGTAATAACTTTAATTCGGTATACATGCTAATTAGTTCAAACCTCTTTTTTTTTTTGTATGTTCCTTTATAAAATAATCTATATAAATTATATATATATATATATATATATATCAACATATTTTTTTAGACTAATTAGACTACTGGCAAACCAATGAAGCAAAGCAGTGGTGCTTCATGATTTCAGATTTCCAACAGAACTGTCCTGAAAAACAGCCCACCATTAAAGCTTTGTTAATTGTGAAATGAAAGATGGGACAGATGAAAGCAATGAAAGTAACTAATCATATTGTCAAAGACCAGCTCTTACTCCTTGTGTGAACTCACTTTATTGACACTAACCAATTTTTTTACCAGAAAAGTAACTCCCTCCAACATTGAGACTGCCAGAAGGAGAGGATGATCCAATAATAGGCATGCTAGTACATGAAGCAATGAAAGCAGCGGAACATGAAAACTTGGGTGAGCTAGCAGTTGAAGCAACAGAAGACGTGGATGATCCAAAAATGGGTGAGACAGCAGTTGAACCAACAAAAGTAGAGAAATTGAAAGATTTAAACATGGTTGAGCTAGCAGTTGAAGTCACAGAAGCAGTGGATGATCGAAACATAGGTGAGCTAACAGTTGAAGCAGCAGAAGTAGGGAATGATCTAAACATGTGTGAGCTAACAGTTAGGGACATTAGATAAATCTTGACATGTCTCTTCAATTTGTCTTTGAGCCAATTTTGCCACAAGATCTTTCTCAAGAATAAGCCTTTAGACAGGTTTCCCTTCGATTAGCATTCTTTTCAGTTTAGCACACTCGCTCTGTAGAATTAGCTGAAGCTTCAACACATATAACAGTAAGGGAGTGATACTGTTGCAGTGTCAAATTCAACTAAGGTAAAACAAAAACAAAAAACTGTAAATAAATAATTGTTAACATTTCTTCACATCATGCAAACATCGAAGGAACTAAAAGTAAAATTCCTGTCTTCACATTGGTTTTAAACCAAAATATGTTCTTGCATCAATGCAAGATCCACTAAATTGTAATGATGAGGTTCAACTTGATGATGAAAATCTCAATTCTGGAGTTTATGTAAATCTTGATAAGGATAAAGACGATGTTACTCGGAACATAGTTGAGCGTGTTACACACATTGGAAAGCAAATTATTGAATTCTTTGATCGAAAGAAAAAAAAAGAAAGAATCTAGGTCTATGCAAATAGGGGAAGCAATTCAAGAATGAGATGAGGCATCTAAGGCAAGGATAGAAGCTCAACTTGCTAAGGATGAGAGGTGGAGGTCAAGGGACAAAGCTAGTGTTGGAACCCCAAGATCCAATAGTTATTCCATTTCTGCGTGTGTTGCTAATCTAAATAAGATGGATTTCTCTAACGATATTTATGTCAGGGAAACGAAGCAGTTCTATACTTATGATTGGAGACTCTAAAAGCACATATTTATGAAAATCGAGACAAAACCTTTATCATATACTTACCTTATATGCTGTAAGTCATAATTAAAAAGCTGTTTTTGAAAGTGTCAAGCAATATTCCAAACAAGCACGGAATTCATCAATATAGAGTTGTTTATGACAGCGTCTTTAGAAGGAAGAGGGCTCAGCTGGAAAGCCTATATATTTATTCATTTATTTATTTATTTATTTTGACTTGTTGCTTTCATATTAGATGGTGAAAGTAGTTTTTAGGTTAGTTACTATGAACCATGCTTTGTTTTATGTTTCATATTTTATTTAAATTTTAACCATGTTATTTTTGTTAATAGTAAATCATTTTTGGCCTATCAAAAAAAATAAATAATTCTTGTGTTATTTATTAAGGATTTTATTTTATTTTAATTAAACTACTTTAATTATATAATAACATATTAAGTAATTATAAAAAATAATGTTAATATCAATTATATAAAATATACAAACAAATTCAAACAAATATTTTTCACTTTTTATCTTAAAAACTTGTTTTAAAAAACAATTATCCAAACAAGATTTTTTTTTGAAAACTTGTTTCTTAAAACAGTTTTATAAAACTGTTTTGAGATCAAATTAAAATCCAGAGAATAGAATTAAATAGGGCCCT
The DNA here is from genome assembly GCA_963855925.1 of Inga laurina. Lineage (NCBI taxonomy): Eukaryota > Viridiplantae > Streptophyta > Magnoliopsida > Fabales > Fabaceae > Inga > Inga laurina. Next base: position 4,885,298 of record OY979707.1, read on the forward strand.
AATGATTTGAACATGGACGAGGTAGCAGTTGAAGTGATAGAAGTAGTGGATGACCAAACATAGGTGAGACTGGCCTCAAATTTGGTACAAAACATGGGCCACAGTCTTGTTCTTTATATTAATTTTGAAATGTTTGATCATGATATACATTTACTATTAAATTATAGAGGAATCAAATTTAACCCCGTGCCAGAAAAGCATACAGTTTTTACTTTTTATTTTCTAACAAGACAATATCAGAAACAGAAAAGAAAACTCTTTTGAATAAAATCAAAAGCTAAAAGTGAAAAATATGATCCATCATATACTTTTTTTAGTTTTAAAATGAATGTTGTGAAGGTTGGACCGGACCAAACAGTCCGACTGGCCATACCTTTGCCCGGAAGTAGCAATGGCTCGTTTTTAGGGTGAGGGCTGTTGCAGGGGTTAAGCCGTTTTTGATTTGGAAACTACCTTTAGACCGGAAGCAAGAACGGATAAGCAAGAACCGAATGGTTGGGGGGGGAATGGAAGAAGTCTGAAAAAAAAAGTCTGAACCTTGTGTTTTGGAAGATTAAAAATACTCATAGTTTACACCATAAAAATGCAAAATAATACCTTGTGTTTTGTCTAGATCTAGATCTTCATCTCTCCCACCTCTTCTTTTGCTCTGCCCTTATCGCCATTGATTCCGGACTTTGGTGTGTTCTGTCGCCAATCTGGTATTTGGGTGTTCGTTGTCGTTGTGAGTAGAAAAATGGGAGAGAGAAGTGAAAACAAAACAACTTACCGGAAGTTGCAAGGAGGAACAAGGTGTTGATCACCGATAGAAGGGCAAGTCATGTAAGCCCTGTCGCCGGAGCAAAATTGTGGGCAGAATTTGGCACTCATAGAGAGAGTTAGAGAGAGAAGGTGTGACTTGAAATACATGCCACTTTCCGTTTTGACTCCAATGGGCGAATCCGGGGCCATGAGTTCCTCGCCGGAAAGTGTGTTGGAACCTGGTTTGGCTACTGGGCGAGTGAAGAATTCTAAGAAGGGGATCGTTGACGGTTCTTCAAGAGCTGATAGGCGGGCTGTTGCGATTGAGCCTTCGGAGGCAGATGTGGGTAAGAATATGGATACCATGTCTGGCATGGCAGGAATGGGTGTCTCTTATAAGGAATCCTTGTTAGGATTTAAGGGGTCAGAGTTCAATGGAGTTGCTTATGGATGTGTAAGCGGGGAGGAGGACTTGAATATCACTGACTTAGTGGACCAATCTTGGAATATTCCAGAACCATCTGAGGCTTTAAAGCAACTCAAGGAGATCTACCCAACGCTTCACATGACTCAGGATGAATATAATAGATGGGCGAAGCCTTGGAATAATGCTCTGATAATTACTACCTTGGGTACCAGATTAAATTGTTACAGGCTGAAAGAACACCTAATTAGGATTTGGAATATAAATTGCTTTGAGCTAATAGATCTGCCTAATAATTATTATGTGGTGAAATTCAAAGATCCAGTGAGCTGGGAGAATCATTTCAGAAAGGTCTTGTTCGATGGTCCATGGACGGTGGCTCAGCACTCCATTCTTGTGCAAAGGTGGTCGCCTTATTTTGATCCTTTCTGTAATCCTCTTGGCAGAGTTGCTTCCTGGGTTAGGATTCCCCATGTTCCTTTATTGTTCTACAACAAGGAGTGTATGTGGAGATTAGGGGATATGATCGGGAAGACTATTAAGGTTGATCTGAACTTTATTGCAAACCTGGAGGATGAGGAAACTAACATTCGTAGAGGACGTTATGCCAGGATCTGTGTTGAGTTGGATTTACAGAAGAAGCTTATCCCAAGGATTATTTCTGCAGATGCTCTGTTCAACATTGAATATGAGGGGCTTGATCTTATTTGTTTCTCCTGTGGTAGATATGGCCACAGAAAGGAGAAGTGCCAGTGGAGTCTATTACAAAAAGATGCAAGCACAGTGGAAGTCTCATGCCAGGGAAAGGGAGCGGTTATGAAGATGCCATCTGAAAATCTTTCGGGGAAGGAGGATCGGTTTGGGCCATGGATGTTTGTCCACAAACCAAGCAAATTTCGTCTCCCAAGGAAGGAGGTTGATAGGAGTAGGGTGGGTGTTAGAGGGCAGCCTAGGTTTGCTGAAGGTAAGGCTGATGGCATTGCTACTCAATCTCGTTTTGCTGCGTTGGTTGATGCGGACCAAGATGTGGGTGAGGACCTCGAGATGTTTAAGAATTCTGTGAGCAAAAAAGGAAACGTTGATGTAGCGGAGGGGAAGCATATTGCGCAGGAGTGTCTCTCGGCTAAAGACAAGAATCTGGTCAGAAGGAATAAGAAAAAGGTTGCTGGAGGGAATAAATGGGTTGTTGCGCTGGATAATAATAAACCCATATCCATCGGTCAAAAGGCAATGGTTCACGCTTTGGGTGTTGATTTGAATAAAGAGAAAGTGCTTGGGAGTCAAAAGGGGGATAAAGAAAAAGAAGGTGGGTCCCTAAGAGAACATCGTGTAGTAAGAGGGTGCATAGAGAATATTGATATTTGTGAAGCCAAAAAGCAAAAAGTGGTGGAGGAAGTGGATGTTTCATGTGATGTAGGGAATAAGAGTTCTTTATTGAATTCCAATGACAAAGGCATCGGTTTTAATCCAGATTTTTCCACAAAAAAAAAAGAGATGGTGCTGAACGCACCAAAGCACGTGGAGAGCTCTCTAGATCAGCAAGGGACGGTTCCAATAATGCATCCAACGTCTCAACTTGTAGTGGAGGTTTTGCTGGATAGTGAACCTCCTGACGGGTAAGTTTTCATAATTTTTCCAAGATGCAATTTATATTTATTTCCCTATGATAGTGTCATCTTGGAATTGTCGTGGAGCTTGTGGTAGAGCTTTTCCACGTATTTTTAAAGATATTGTCAAGAAGTATGGTGTTAATGTCATGGGGTTACTAGAGCCAAGAGTCAGTGGCAATAGAGCGAATAAAATTGTGAGAGGACTGGGTTTTTCAGATTGGTTGAGGATTGAAGCTACTGGGTATGCCAGAGGTATTTGGGTGTTATGGAATAGTGGGGATGTCCAGGTTCAATATATTACTTCTAATACTCAACTCCTTCATTGTAAAATTTCCGGGAAAAATAACCAGGATCCAATGTTGGTGACTTTTGTTTATGGGGATACCAGTGTCTTGAAGAGGAGGGAGTTGTGGTCATCTCTTCTTACTATTAGCAGAAATGCACTTATTCCTTGGCTTGTCCTTGGTGATTTTAATGCTATTCTTGGTCCTAGTGATAAGGAGGGAGGAGTAACGCCTGTTCCCAGGTCCATGCATGACTTCATCAGTTGCATCGATGGCTGTAACCTGAGTGTGGTTCCAATAGTGGGGGACCGCTTTACTTGGGAGAAAACAGGGGTTAAGGAGAGGCTAGACTGGGTCTTTTGTAACTTTGAATGGGAGATAAATAACCCTCAAGCCAAAGCTCACCACAACCTAAGGTTCAAGTCTGATCACCGTGTTATTGTAGTGGCGGATAGACCTCAATGTTTAAATAGGAATAGCAGGAGAAGGTTTCAATATCAAGCGGCATGGTGTATGGAAGAGGGCTTTAACGAGATTGTACAATCTTCTTGGGAGGGAAAGGATTGGCTTCAAGGAAGGCTAAGCTTTGTGAATGAGGTTACTTTTTGGAATGATAATGTGGTAGGGAATGTGGTAAAAAAGAAGAGAGAGACCATCCGAAGATTAGAAGGGATAGACCGTGCCAGGCGAATTAATGGGAATCAAAATGGTTTATATCGACTAGAGAACCATCTTTGGGCCAGGTATCATAAATTGGCTTTGCAGGAGGAGCTAATCTGGTTCCAGAAGTCAAGATGCAAGTGGTTAAGTGGGGGTGACAGAAACACGAGATTCTTCCATGCCTGTGCATCTGTTGGGAAGAAAAGGAAAAAAGTTGAAGCACTAAAAAATGAGGAAGGTATTTGGATCACAGAGGAAAAGCAGCTAAGGAGTATGGCTTTTGAGCATTTCAAGAAGCTATTCACGGCAGAGAGCCTTCCTTCACCATTCTCCCCTTGGCCTGCTCGATTTCCATCCTTGAATTCTAATCAACTTGAGTTTCTTCATAGACCGATTTCCCCTACTGAGATTAAAAATGCTGCTTTTACGATGGGAGCTTTCAAGGCACCGGGTCCTGATGGTCTCAACCCTCACTTCTTCCAATCACAATGGAACTCAGTTGGTCAGAAGGTATGTGACTTGGTGATCAGGATTTTTGAGTTCCCGAAGGAGGTCAAATCTGTCAATCAAACCAATTTAGTCCTAATCCCCAAGATTGACTTTCCTACATTCTTGGGGGATTTTAGGCCCATCTCCTTATGTAATGTGAGTTTCAAAATCGTGAGTAAGGTGATTGCTAATAGGCTGAAAAACGTTATGAATTTCCTGGTGGCGGAGAATCAGTGTAGCTTTATCTCAGGAAGACAGGGTGTGGACAACATTATCTTGGCTCAAGAAGCAATTCACACCATGAGAAACAAGAGAGGCAAGAAGGGATTTGTAGCAGTGAAGATAGATATGGAAAAGGCTTTTGATAGGCTTGACTGGAGGTTCCTGGAATTTACTCTTCATAGCTTAGGTTTGCGGGATGATCTTGTGAAGCTAATCATGCAGTGTGTCTCATCCACCACCATGAGCATTGTTTGGAATGGTGTGGCTTCAGAAAGTTTTAGACCCTCGAGGGGGGTGAGACAAGGAGATCCATTGAGCCCTTATTTATTTGTGCTTTGCATGGAGCTGCTGGGACAATTAATTCACCAGGAAGTGCAGTCGGGGAACTGGAAGCCTTTGAGTCTAAGCACCACTGGTCCTCCTATATCTCATTTATTCTTTGCAGATGACTTGATGCTGTTTGGTGAGGCCTCATCTCAACAAATGGATGAGATGAAGAACGTAATGGAGTTATTTTGTAGGGTGTCTGGTCATAAGATCAATCTTCAAAAATCAAAAATGTTTGTATCCAAAAATGTCCATTTTAATAGGGCATATGAGATGAGCCAGAGAGTGGGGATTGGGTTGACAGCAGACCTCGGGAAGTACCTGGGGGTACCACTCCTTCATAAGAGAATGGTCAAAGTGACTTTTGCTCCTCTGATTCAGAAGGTTAAATCAAGGTTGGCAAGCTGGCAAGGGAGATACTTAAGTATGGCCGGGAGAACGGTTTTAATCAAGTCGGTTCTATCAGCAATACCACAATATCAAATGCAATCAACTTTGATTCCAAAAGGAGTTTTAGCACTTATTGAGAAATTAAGCAGGGATTTTTTTTGGAACCAACAGGACGAGGATAAGAAACTTCATCTGATAGCTTGGGATGTGTTAAAGAAAGCGAAGACCGAGGGAGGTTTAGGGATAAAAGACCTTCAATGCCAGAATCGAGCCTTCCTCATGAAGCTTTGTTGGGGAATGATCATGAAACCTGAAGCTATGTGGGTTAGGTGCCTTCGTTCTAAATACTCATGCGGGACAGATAGAGTGCCTCATGTACGAAGAAGACGTGATCAATCAGCCGTTTGGAGTGGAATAGTTGCTGTTTGGGCAGAGTTTAAACAGGGACTAGGGAGACTCTTAAAAAGTGGGAGATCCACTCAGGCATGGCAAGATTACTGGTCTCCTTTAGATAGACCACTGAAGGACTATGTTGATAAGAATGAAGATTTGGTGGATATGGATGCCCGTGTTGGGTCCTTTGTAACTCATGAAGGGGAATGGGACAGAGTAAGGTGGGAGAGCTTCCTCCCCACTTGGGTCGTGGAGAAAATCATGTTGGTCACTCCCCCTACGGGCATTGAGGAGGATGTTATCTGTTGGAGATCGGCTTCGGATGGGAACTTTAGTGTTAAGTCCGCATATGACAAGCTTTATCATAAGCCGGTTCAATGCTATCAATCTCACTAGCGATCTTTATGGCAACAGGGAAGCCCTGAAAGAGTTAAAATGTTTATGTGGCAAGTATTCCATGAGAGATTACCATCAAATCAATTGAGAGCAAGGCACAACCCGAATGTCCTAAACACGTGTCCCTTTGAGTGTGAGAGCGAAGAGAGTATCCTTCATATATTGAGAGATTGTGAGCAAGCCAAGAGAGTGTGGTTTTTTATAACTAACCATATATACTATACTATGTTCTTTTCTGGTGATTTGCAGGAATGGCTTAAATGGAATTTGCAAAATTCCCCTACGAACAGGATGATGGCTAGATGGCCATGGCAAAGAGTGTTCAGCACCATATGCTGGCTCCTATGGAAGAACCGATGCAGCTGGGCGCTTGAAGGGAGAGCTGAACACCCAAAACAGCTAGTTCACAAATGTCTGTATCATCTCTTTGAAGAAGTGGAGAATGGGAGATTTCGTCATCATATTTTCCAAACACCAGAAAGGGGAACAGACCACTGGCAACCTCCAGATCAAGGGTATGTACGTGTCGATGTTGATGGCTCTAGGGGCAGCAACGGGCATGCGGCTTGTGGTGGGGTTATAAGGGACCACCACGGTAACTGGATGTGCGGTTTTCAAAAAGGGATAGGCCACAACAACTCGACTGCTGCGGAAATACATGCGATTCACAGCGGACTCCAGCTATGTAAGCAGATGGGTTTTACTAGGATCAGGCTCTTCACGGATTCATTGCAGGCTATTCACTTGTTATCCATGGATGGAGGCATTGACCATCCTCTCATTGATGTAATCTTAGAGACGAGATCCCTTATTTACAGGGACTGGGACTTGGCAATCACTCATGCCCACAGAGAGACTATCCGATGCGCTGACTATCTAGCGAGGAACGCTCAGTTGAGTACTCAGGAGTTCTTGTTGATAGAAACACCTCCAGTTGAATGCAACCAGCTATTTGAGGACGACTGTGGTGGAATGCCACGAGATCATTCGGTGATGCTTACTTCGTAGCATTCTTGTAATTCATCAAGCTTCGCTTGCCTTTGTATGCAAAAAAAAAACAACTTACCGGAAAAACTGAAACCAGAGAGAGAATATGGAAGGTTACATGTGAAGACTAAATAATCGAGAGAGGCCGTGGCTATTTGCCCAGAAAATGGTGAATTGCGGAAGAAAAATAAATGAAAGTTGCCAAAAAAAAAGTAATACAAATATTAAATATTTATATAATATATTCAATTTTTAATTTGCATTTGATGTGTTGTGAGTCTGCGACTAGTGACTACTTCTGTGCTGTCTATTCGGCCATGCGTGGGGCGGGAATTAAAGTGTAGATTAGGTGTTCTAGCAAGTGTAAACGGTACAAATATTATGCAAATAATTAGATATATTATGAATTTTGGCGAAATCATATAATTGCTTTCCTTTTAGTCCAAAGATATAGTTGCTTTTATCTAATCGACTAAAAAAATAATAAAAATTTAAAACAAAATCAAAGCCACTACAATTATCTAATGGATTACCTTTTTCTCCAACCAACCAGGTGATACAAATTTCTTATTATATTTCAACCTTTCTATATAAGAAAAGAAGATTGAGGCTTAACTTTGTATCTAATTTGAAAAAAAAATAATTGTTTAATTAACTTTTTTAAGTAATTTTTATTAGGGAGAATTGGGAATAAATATCTTTTTGGCAAATTAATTGCTGAATGCATCTTCATTGAGTGCACAAATCTTTCGTGTAAACGTGCAAATCATCTTCCAGTGTGTGTAAAATATCTTCTGTTGTATGCAACATATCTTCCGTTAAAGTGCAACTGATCTTCTATGGTAGCATTTGACAATTAATTTGCCCAACAAGTATTTATGGGCAAATTTCCCTTTTTATTAATATATACATATATACTATTACTTTTTAATTTATTTATTAAATCATCAGTCCTACCTTTTGGATCATGACCCAACCATGGCCCAGTAATTTTATTGGCTCGGCGTCTGGTCTGGTTTTTAAAACATTATTTAAAATATCTTTTTTAGAGATTTAAGATAAAAAAGTAAGTTTTGCAACAATAAACCAAGTATTAATTAAGAAACACTTATGAGTAGATATGATATTTTGCTCAAAAACTAACAATGATCATTTCATCTCAACAAATGTAAACGTTACATGCAGTAGTTGTATGATTCACCACAAGGCAAAAATCAGAAAGATGCTTCCCCCGACTTTTATATAATAAACAATAAACTTAGAATATAAGCCACCAGTAACACAATGTGCGGAAGAAATAATACTCAAAAAGCAAAATATTCCTAATTGTCTAAAGACTTAATTTCCTTCTCAAGATCATAGGTTTCTGCCTGAGGGATAAACCAGGATAAGGGGTGAAATTATGAGGTACTTTCAATATATGAAAAATGCGTATATTACGCTAATGATGTATAAACATATAAGCAAGACACGTGAATTTTTTTGAAAATTTTGATTGATCCTCAGCAGCAGCCCAAAGGCTTCTGTCTTGGCTCTGTTTGTCATTCGGTTGCTGCCAGAAATGGCTTGGCTGCATCCCAAAAGCTTCAGGAGGTCTTCTGGCTGCAGCCAAACATTTTTCTTCAACTCTTCTAGCTTTTTCCATGATGCAGTGGTGTTCTTTTTTTCTTCCCAACTTCTTAATCAATGATTTGTGCTTCCAATGGCTCTTTGTGTGTCTCAAGTGTGATTCTATCAACACAAGAAAATCTATACAAACCAAAGGGTGAAGAATGATAGTAAAATATTCACATTTAACCAAAAAATCATGCCCTTTTTACCAAATACTCACTAGGCACATTTCCTATACACTTATATCCCCGCATATCCATTAATCAACTAAAAATTGCAATAAATTAAGGGTAAATGTGCCAATTTGATAAGAATTTCATGAGGTTAATAGTACTAAAGGAGGTTTTGTCAATTTTACCCATATTCATTATTGGTTAGGCACATGGGAAAGAGAAGAGAGAGAGGTGTAAATGCATAGAAACAAAAGCATATAAGAGAAAATGTGTACCATTTCGTAAATAAGGGTAAATATGAAAAAATTTATTTATTTAATGTTTTTCTTAGTTTGAGAGAATGTGGTATAAATGACTTATAATTAGGTATAGAGTGGTAAGAGACAAAATGTTGAAATGTGTGATATTCTTCTACGTCTCTAGTCCTATTTATAAGCTAGGGAGAGGAGAGTTGTCAAACTTTATGGTAGAAATTAATTAAGTTTAAAATTTTTCTTGATTTATTTGAAACATGCTGAAAGTACCTTATAAAAATAGAAACAGAGGAGTATATGCGATCATTTAAAAATTTTAAGAGAGATCAATATTTTTTTCCTAAAATGCCCTCAATCAATAAGAGAGACTTGGTTTATACACTAGTAGAATAAAGGTCTTTAAGATTGATTAAAATGGCTCTTTTAGACTGGACTTGGGACCGGCGTAAAAGAAGAACTTCAACTTCAAGCATTGCAGGCAGAGGAAGTGAAGCATAAGGCGGACAAAAAAGAAGGGTTCTTTGTTGTTTCACCATGTTGATTGAGCAGGAAGAGGATCACTAGTACTAAATTGTCCTCTTATACCGCCACATGTAGACCGGTTATAACGGATAAGGTCTAAAAGGGATGACCAGTGGTAGTTTTATAATTATAAAGAACTTGTAAAACCGGTTCTTAAAATGTGCGATCTAAAATAAATTATTTAGAATGGTTATTAAAACAACTAATTCAAAAAGATAAAAAATTTAAAAAAATTGAAAGTTTTTAGACCGATTATTCAAACAACCGGTCTAAAAAGATAAAAAAGTTTTAAAAAATATTTTCTGAAAGTTTTTAGACCGGTTTTCACTAATAACCAGCCTCAAAGATGAAATATTTTAGACCGATTGTTTTTTAAACCGGTTTAAAATATTTTTTTCCTCTTTTAAGACCGGTTATGATTTACAACTGGTCTAAAAGATATTCCCAAATCTCTGCTCCTCCTGTGCTTAAATTGAATTCCACGCTTAAAGGATATTCCCAAATCTCAATGTTTCCACTCTTTGCTTTTTCGTATAACATGTCCCTTCACAGTTCACACCAACCACACCACACAACTTCTTCCATCCTTTCTAGTAATCTCTTTTTCTCTTCCCAAATCCATTCCCTTAATTGGTTTTTTCAATTCCTTCACCTATTTGTGATGCAAGCACATATGCTGAAAATATTCCCAGATCCAACGCTTTCATTCAATCAAGTACGATAGATATTGATGATTTCCCAAAAAAGCAAAACAAGTAGAAATAGATATATTATTTTGTAGTGTAATGGATGAATTGTATGTGGAGTAGAGTGATCGTGATAGGGACGGGGAGTAGAGTGATCGTGATGGGGACGGGCCCGATGGGATGTGCTCCGATAGAATCAGGGATGAGAAGCAGGAACGAGGAGTGCAACAAGGAACTGCAGAGGGCGACATCGCTGTATAATCTGCAGCTGGGGGACAAGATCTCACGTCGCCCTCTACGCCTTCTGGGATCCCATCCATCCCTCGGAGAAGGTCAGCAGAATTATTGTGCACCAGATTCTGCAGGGCTCTATTCAGTACATGCATCCCATGAATCTCCACCATCATGTCCCTCGATTCCATGACTGGATCCATTATATAAATATTCCTCCTCTTTATTTTATTTATTATATGCCTTGCTCTTTATTTCTCTGCCCTCTTTCATTTTACTATCCGTCGAGGTTGAAACAAACAGAGTCATGGATGATTTCAGCAACTTTGATCCAACGCTTGAACTCCGGCAGATCCCCATCGTCTTGTTTTGGGCATTTTCTGGCTCGTTTTCTTATCACTGGGATTTTTTTTAAAAAAATAGAACTTTTAGACCGGTTGTAGCTATAACCGGTCTAAAAAGTATGATTTTTTAGACCAGATGTATCAAGACCTGATCTAAAACCAGTCTAAAAAGTCATTTTTAATCGATTCCAAAGATCATTTTTCTACTAGTGGATGAGGGATATATACAGATAAAAAATGAAGCGAGGAGTTGGGGTTCGGAGTTTAAATTGTCCTGGGGGGTGGGGCTTCAAAACTTCAAAATTTGAAGAGACACACACGAAAGAGTTGGAAGTTGGAGCAATCCAGGGGTCGTATGTGAAATTGAGAAAGGTTTATACACCAGTCCTCTAAAACACAGTATATAAAAGTACTTTTAGTCCGGTTATATGAGAACCCAGTCTAAAAAATAATTAAAATTACAAATTTAAACTTAATTTTTAATTATTTTATTGGTTTATAGATTGAGTGTTTTAAAAACTGGTTTAGAAAGAATTATTTAGACCGCATTTAGGTAGAACCGGTATAAAATGCATATCAATATTTATAAAAATGCAACTTGTCATATTTTTCAAATTGTCCCTACAATGAACGCTCTAGATCTAGATGATGCAATTTAAAAAGTCTTTTAATTTTCCTACTAGTGACATTAGAAAATAATGAGTAATGAATACTGATTCAGAGCAGAAATGAAAATAAGAAAAAACTTCAAAATATATATAAGTCAATTAAAATTGTTTTACAAAGGGAGTCAAGTCTAGCTGAAATGGCTACTTGAATAACGAGTAAAGAAGGAAAAATCAAGAGAAAACTCAACTGTAATTCATTAACCAAACTCAAGTACAATATTTTAGACTTGGATTATATTCATGTGGACAATCTAGTCTTCTCTTTTTTCTTTTTTTTTTTTTGCCAGCACAATCTAGTCTTCTCAGCTAAAGGGGTTACCAGTAGCAATAAAAGCATAAGAGTTAACTACTATGGTTGCAAACCATAACGGGCAAGAGTCCCAAAACATTATAGAGCCCATGCATTATTCATATAATGGGATTTAGTTTTTAACAAAATTATGAACTAATATTTGAATAATCAACATAGAGTTGGTAGTGGTTTAAAACCTCACTAGATCCTCTCTAAGATTTGACTTTGAGTTTTAGAGGAGTCAGTTATGTTAAGAGGAGTGGCCACAAATCCAAAAAAGATACAAGATGATGATATAAAATAAACTAATATTTGAATATATGTCAGACTGAATGTCCATGTTTCATACTAGACCGTGCCAAAAAACAAAAGCTAAAAAGAAATGAAGGAAGTACTATGGATCTAGCTTATTTAATTAGCTAGTGGTTGGAAAAAAAAAAGAAATGACCTTGACATCCATCCGGGTTGTATGGGTTTCCCTCAAAGCCGGATTTACATTTGCAAGTGTACCCAAATCCATCACTGGAATCCACACAATCTGTGTTGGATTTGCATGCATAGTATTCTTCTGCCATATTACTTGAAGCATTTTGACAAGTAACATTTGAAACAGTCCAATCTAAGACAAGTGGAGCGCTACCAAAGCGAAGGTGGCGTTGATAATCAGGTGAGAAACTAAACCAACCATTTTTTACAATAAAAACAGCATTGCAGTTGTTGAAGGCCCATACGTTGGTAAGAATGGAGCAGAAGATGCTGAAAAATTGATATTGTTCAATCCCTTAGGAATATCCACTAGGCAACACCCAGTACCAGAGCAAGCCTTGTCATTCACCATCTCTTTTGGAGGAGGTTCGTCACATAACGCAGCACAGCTACTGTAATGAGTAAAGTTTTTTTTTTCCTCGAAATTCATTATGCCCAAACCGTTGCAACCAACACTTAGGAACTTGTTTTGGCGGCTGGAAACAGTGAAGGGTTTGATGTAAAGAGAACGATCTGGGCCTGGTTGATCATTACAGCGGTTGGAGACAAGCATGGAGATTTCCATTTGATTTTGTTGGATGGATATGTTTGAAACTGTGAAGTTTTTGTTGAAGTATAACGTGGATTTTGTTGTGGAGTTGTCACAAGTGAGATTGAAGGACTGGTTCAAGAAGCAGTTTGGAGAAGTATGAGGTTGTATCCCCACTCCAAAGGGATATGGAATGTCCACTTCTTCGCATTTGTCGGGACAGCCGGCTAGGGACTTAGCTTCAGTTGCTGCTATGGCTGCAGCTAAAAGACTAATGAGAAAGAGCAGCTTCAGCCTCATCATCATCACCACTTTCTGTGGGGAAAACGAGAAGAAAATAAAGGTGGATGGCAGAAGTTCTGGCTGATGTATTCTATAGCTTTTGTTTATAGTCAAACATGAAAGCCTGAATATGGCTCTTTGTTCATTATTTATATATTCAAACATAATAAATGCCCAACCAACATAAAGTTAGTCTAGCGGAGTAAGGACTTATTAAATTTTCTTGACTCTCGAGTTTGAGTCTTAGAGAAGTCACTTGTATTGGGAGAGGGAGTCACACCCACAAAACCCAAACCGGATACCGGATTAGAATCACCAGTAGAAAAATGACTTTTAAGACCGGTTAAAAATGACTTTTTAGACCGGTTCTGTATTAGGTCTTGATACAACCGGTCTAAAAAGTCTGTTATTTTTTAGACCGGTTGTTAGAACCGGTCTTAAAAGTCAAACTTTTAAGACCGGTTGCTCCCACAACCAGTCTTAAAGATGAGACATTTAAGACCGGTTGTGGTACAACCGGTCTTAAATATGAGACATTTAAGACCGGTTGTGGGAGCAACCGGTCTTAAATGTCTCATCTTTAAGACCGGTTGCTCCCACAACCGGTCTTAAAGTACTGTTTAAGACCGGTTGTGACTACAACCGGTCTTAAAGCTTCATTTTTTTTTAAAAAAACGTCCCTTTTATATTATATGTACACGCACAGAATGCTCCAACTTTAAACAGCAATACATAACAATCACCATCCCATCTTTCCCATGTATTCATTGAACTCGCCTAGTTATGGGTGGAAAAATACCAAACTAAGATTAAGAAATGTCATAAAACACACATCACGTGTGTGTGTGTGTTATGGTAAGTCACTAAAATTTTCAGCATTTCCAAATCTCATCTCAGAAAGTTCAAACTATTTTGTGATTTTGCAGAAGTGCAGGCAAAGCCATTGAAGCAGAAGAACGACTAAGCGCAAAGTATAGTAATCAACAAGTTTGCATACAAAACTGCAAATTCTAGTCAACTAAAGGCAGTCCAGTGTTTCTCGTCCTCCCACAAAATCCACCTGCAAGAATCATATACTTGTAAGCAATTTGATGGACAGAAATTTCTCTGAACTCAATCACTCATACATATACAACACCTCAACATTCTCCATAATCTCCAATCACATCCCTATATATAAGCTAGGTATATGCAATTAACAATCACCAAATGACAACAGTAAAACAAAACCTGATTCATTCATACCATAACTAGAACAACATCAGACCAGCGTTTATCATAATAAATTACAATAATGTACAATGAACTTTGGATTCAAAAACTCACTATTTTTGTAATAGCTCATGGATGAATTCAGCACAACATGTGCGAATGAAATCAATATCTTCTTCAGGAAAGGGATCAGCAAGATCAAACATCTGTAACACCAAAACCAGACGAAACATTGACTTAGTATAACTTAAAAACAATAAAGTAAAACAAAAGTTTTGAAATATAAATTTACCTCTTGAGTAAAATCAGTCGTGCCTAGAGTGATAATATTGTAAATATGTCTCAAAACATAAAAACCACATAAGTTGGACCCCTTTGGTTGCCGACGGCTCTGAGAAAAAATATGATATCATTAAAACAAATATAAAGGCATGTCTTATTATATTCTGTAAACAAATCCATATGTACTAACCTTTGGCATGATCCATGTAGGGTCCTTTAAGTCACGAACATGCTTACCACAAGCAGTGTGTAGGAATGTCCGCATAGCCCTATGATCATCACAATGACAAAGGTTATTGGTTTTACACAAATTCCATAAACTTTGCATACAAAAGGTAAGAATGCAAGAAAACTAACGAATTAATGGTCTTTTTCAAATCATTCCCTGGTTTGAAGTGGAGGGAACATAAGAGGATGACAGTGTAACTACTCTTACATAGAAGAAGCAACTGCCAATGATCACTGAAAAAAACAGAAGAATATTAATAAGCAAACATAAAACATTATATAAATTATAAAATATCAATTTGTTTCTTACCTATGCACATATGGAGCCAAGAAACACTCGGTTCCAGTTTCACTAAGCCTCTTTGACAAGTATGTATGTCTAGTAGCAGCAGTGGTCCCTTTCTCTTGGATGTGATGGGGGCATAAGAATCCAAATTTTTCGCTTTTGCCAGAGGAGACCAACCTACGATGCATGTACCTACAATAATGCAAGCACATAAATAAAAGGTAAACGGTGAAACTTTTAAAATATTTACTTTGAATTGCAGAAGCTACTTACATTAAGAACAGTTGGACAATCCCAATCGTAAGATTTTGTCCAGGAGCTACCAGGGACATCAAATCATCCCTCTCAAGATAGCATGTCACTCCTGACTGTCCAACAACTGAATTCGTAGGCCACTCTCTTGTTTTGAAGGATGTATCATATGCCATCAGAATCACTTGTTGCATGATATTCAATGGAGGCTGTGAAACTTCTTGCTGAGTGAAGGGAGCTGGACTTGGTGGGGCTTTGATCGGACTTGGTGGTGGGCCTTTGATCGGACTATCCTCGGCTCGACCAGAAACAAGGTTCGTTGGCCACAAGATGAATGTGCCCAAGACATCGCTAACGACCTTGAATTCATCAGAAGGGATAGGGACAGGTGCATCCGCAATAATCACCTCGTCAACTGACACCCGGACTTGATCACCTTCCATTTGTCGGTGGTGGACAGTTGATCCCAGGTTATGCACACTACCCCGTGCAACTAACCGTCTCAGAGGATCCTCGACAAAAAGATCACAAAGCCCAGTAATTTATGGGTTAGGACCCTCTGATGACTGCTCGATGTTGCAACAACTACCTTTAGTGCTCTGCTTATTAGGATCAATCGATTGTGGCTGGGGAGCACTGGTATCTTGTCTTGAGCTCATAAACACTATCATTTCCTCTTTCATCTTGCTCAACCGGGTCTCTAAAAGTGCATCAAAAGATGCTTCAGCCTCGGCCTTTGCTTCTGCTCTTGCAATGGCCAACATATTCTCCAATTCCTCCATAGTCACGATGTTTGAGGAATAGTGTACGGGGGCTCCAAAGTAATCCCGTATCCCTACCCCTCCTCCAACTCCCATGACACGGCCTGGATGCTCGTGTTTGCCAGTAGCAACTGTGAGGATGTCATTCCTGCCCTCCGACTTAAAAGATCCCTCAGCTTGTTGTTTTCTAAGTTCATCCTGTAACATAATACAAAATAACAAACGTAAGTAATAATGTACGTTTCTTATGTAATTAATTACAATAACGTTATATACTTACAATTCTTTCACCAACTATACGAGATTGTTCACTCGTATAAGTCCCACTCCTCTTTTGGTGGGCAAATTGCCATTTTTCTTCCCGACGAATCGGAGATGGCAGAGAAAGAAGAACAGAAGGATCGGATTGAGATTCTTCTTCCAATCTCTTCCGTTTGGTCGCCAACAAGTCTCTTTCAGCCTTTGCATAACCCCCACGAGACATTGTATGAGGGCAATCATTCTTTCTACCACTCTCTTGTGCTTTTTGCCTTTTTGCCTGCGAATAAGAAATGATACAAAAGGAAAGTGTTATAATCAATTAAGATAATTGCTAAGTAAATAAAATAAAAAATAAGTCAACTAACCAAAGATTCAGGAGTAGTCCGAAGCCTAACAAATTCTTCCCAAGTCGCTTGATCAAGAAATGTATACGTGCTGCACGGATTAGGACGAGGCTGACCATCTTGCACCTCAATATGAATGTAATTGTTGGTCAGACTTGTCTTAAACTTGCTCCAGCGCTCATAACAATACGTCATCGTCTTGTTGTACAAGATCTCACTCTGAGGAACGTCGTAGGTGAGCTGAAATGCATGCATTGAAGGAGTAAGTGACAAATGAAGTGACATTTAATAATAATTAATTACATACAGAAGATAATTGTATACCTGAATAGTGTCCCAAATATGCTGCTTCACCTTTGGATCGACATTTCTCCACTCCTCTATCAAGATGCTCGGCTTGTTACGTGCAAGGAGGCCGACGAAACTCCTATATCGTTGTGCATTAGGCCCGATTGGTTTCCAATGTCTATCAAACTCAATCGGTATCTTTTGGCCTGCACTCCGACTGAGGGAAACATCTGTCAACCGTGTGGCACGTCTACCACCCCTCCGTACAGACTGGCTACTGCGCTCACTACGACCCTGGCTCGGAGCATTGCTAGGCTCGCCCTGGTTAACACTAGCTGGCTGACTCAGAGGTGTATGAGGTGGCTGATCCTCTGCACTAGGACGCTGGGGATCCGTCATTTGCCTATAACGACAACAAAGAAAGATAAATCCTAAGCTATGACATGTGAAGACTATATCGATAAAATAACTAAACATATTCTTCAGATAATAATCATAATCATAATTACTTTAGTTAGTTAATGTCAAAGTAGTATCATAAAGAGATATCCTCCCATATTCCCTCGTGATGATCATTTCTTGTGCCGTGCGCATTATCTGCTTCATCTTCTTCGTTCAGTTCTGGTAGACCCCTGGAAAAAGAAGGAGTCTCAAGAAGATCATAATTTGAGTGACTTTTCTCGTCAATATCAACGACCCTTTTTCCTTGGAGAGCTACAGACCATATTTTATTTGCCTGATCAGTGATATAGAACACTTGTTGCGCCTGATCTGCCATAATGAAAGGTTCATCTCCAAAACTTCTACTATTCAGATCTACTAATGTCAATCCTAACCTATCGATCTTCACACCATTATTGACATCAACCCACTTGCATTTGAAAATGGGAAATCTAATTTTAACATAGTCAACCACCCAAATCTCTTCAATCACCCCATAATAAGGTATGGCAGCCAACGTAGGGTTCTTATCTTTCGAACTAGAGAAGTGCATAGATTCAGCCACTAATACAACACCACTGTTCTGGACGGTGCTCTTATCATCTAGGGACTTCGTGTAAAAGGTATAACCATTGATCACAAATGAAGTCCAACTTATGACATCAACTTCAGGACCACGTGCTAACCAATTTATTGTATCAGAAACACATTCTTCTCCGTCAACCTTTTGTTTGAACCAATGTGCGAAAGTTCTGTTATGCTCCCTGATTAACCTTTGTTCGCTCATTCGACTATTTTGTTTCCGTACAATTTCTTTATGGGCATTCATGTAATATTGAACTTCATCAACATTGTTCAAGATGTACAGGTGGACTTGTTGCAATTCATCAGCATCTATGCTCTTTACTGTTGCCCCGCGTCTACCCCCTTCTTGATCATAACGCTTAGGAAGGCCAATATGTCGTACATTTGACAAATACTGTTGACAAAATTCCATAGCTTCTTCAGAAACATATTTTTGAACAATAGATGCTTCAGGCCGATTGGGGTTCTTCACATACCCTTTTAGTATTTTCATAGTTCTTTCGATCGGGTACATCCACCGGAAATAGATAGGGCCACACAACTTTATCTCCCTCAC
Organism: Inga laurina; assembly: GCA_963855925.1. Lineage (NCBI taxonomy): Eukaryota > Viridiplantae > Streptophyta > Magnoliopsida > Fabales > Fabaceae > Inga > Inga laurina. Next base: position 4,903,795 of record OY979707.1, read on the forward strand.
TAGATGAACAACCAAGTGTGCCATGATATCAAAAAAGGACGGAAGAAAAAGCTTCTCAAGCTGGCATAAGATAATGTATCCTTCATTTTCCAATTCCTCCAATCTTTCCGTGTCAATGACTTTACAACAAATGGCATTGAAGAAGAAACAAAGTCTAGTCAATATGTGTTGAAGATCATATTCGGCAATGCCTCGAATAGCTACTGGGAGTAGTTGTTGCATTAAGACATGACAATCATGAGACTTTAGCCCTATTAACTTCAAGTCTTTCATCGATACAAGCTTTTTAAAATTTGAACAATACCCTGAGGGAACTTTAGCGCCATGTAAACACTCACAAAAGCTTCTTTTCTCAACCTTAGACAAAGTATGAGCAGCTGGAGGACAAAATGTTCTATTACCGTATGGCCTTGGATGTAAATCTTCTCGTATTCCCATTTCTTGCAAGTCTAATCTTGCCTTCACGCCATCCTTAGAACTTCCCTGTATGTTGAGCAGTGTCCCAACGATACTATCACATACGTTCTTCTCTACATGCATGAAATCAATACAGTGTCTGACGTCAAGATTGCGCCAATATGTAAGATCGAAGAAGACGGACCTTTTTTTCCATATATTTTTCTCATTTCTACTCTTTGATGACTTACCAAACATAGTATTGATATTTTTCACCTTTTCATAAATTTGCTCCCCAGTCAATGCCTCTGGAGCATCTTCAAACTCTTGGCCACCGAAAAAAGCTTTTTTTAATCTACGATAAGGGTGGCTTTGTCTTAGAAATCGCCTATGCCCAAGGTAAACCGTCTTTCTTCCATGTTGAAGTTGATGGTAGCATGTGCCTTCTTCACATATCGGACAAGCTTTGTGGCCTTTAACGCTATATCCTGACAAGTTCCCATATGCAGGGAAGTCATTTATAGTACAAAAGATCATTGCTCGCATATTAAAAGTCTCCTTCTTGTTCGCATCAAAAACATCGACACCTTTATCCCACAACTCTTTCAAGTCTTCGATCAAGGGTTGTAGGTAAACATCTATGTCATTTCCGGGTTGCTTTGGTCCCGAAATCAACATAGACAACATTATGTACTTTCGTTTCATACATAACAAAGGAGATAAGTTGTAAATTACCAACAGAACAGGCCATGAACTATGTATACTGCTTAGGCTACCATAAGGATTCATACCATCTGTGCTAAGCCCAAGCCTGAGATTCCTAGGTTCTTCACCGAAGTTAGGAAATAATTGATCGATTTTCTGCCATTGAGAAGAATCAGCTGGATGCCGAAGCTTTCCATCAGAAATCCGCTCATCTGCGTGCCATCTCAAATTTTTGGCATCAATTTCATTAGCAAACAGGCGCTTGAACCTTGGAATGATTGGAAGATACCACAACACTTTTGCAGGGCCCTTATTTGATTTATACCTCGGAGTTTCACATATCGGACATTGCTCCTTCTCTTCATGATCTTTACTATACAATATGCAATCATTAGGGCAAGCATGGATCTTTTTATACTGCATCCCTAGTGGACACAGTATTTTCTTAGCATCATAGTATCGACAAGGCAACACATTATCATCAGGAAGCATATCTTTAAAGGCCTCAAGCGTTTCTGAAAAACTCTTGTCGCTCCATCCATGCCGTGCTTTCAAGCTTACCAATTTCAATACAGCATTCAGCAATTGGTATTTTTTACACCCCGGGTACAATGGCTTCTCAGCATCACTGCACATATTACCATATGCATGTGATTGTTCAAAAGCCTCTTCTCCTACATCACGAATAATGTCCTCTATCCGATCATCCATATCCATGTCATTATCATCACAAGTCACTTCCCCCTGTTGAGATGCACTTGGCATTTCTAATTGTTCACCATGCCATACCCATACTACATACGTCTTACAAAACCCTTCACAAATTAAATGTGTATATATATCTGCAGCACTTAATCGCTTCTCATTCAAACATTTTACACAAGGGCAATAAAACATTTCACTATCATCATCGGCATTTCTTTTTGCAAAGTCTAAAAAACCCTTGACCCCAACATCATATTCAACACTCGTCCGTTTAGCTTGTATCCAACTACGATCCATATATTCTAACACCTTTTATTTGTTTTGTACTTTTTCCCTGGAAAAGGTAGGAGAATGTTGAGAGCATGCAATCATTACACCCAAGTACATAGTGTAACTAGAAGTAAACAAAGAATATCGTGATTTAGAGTAGCGTGTGAGGAAAAAATGGAATGAGGGAAAGTGGAATAGAGAAGGAGTGAGGGAATGAGGAATGGAGGTGGAAAGAGGAAGGAAAGAATGCGCTTTCGTCAGAGAAAGTGACTTGGATATATATTCTTTTAAAGTCTAACGCCTGCACACGCTAGATCCATTATTATATTGTTTGTCCCTGGATATATTTTTTAGGGTGACTTTGGTCCTTCGACTAATAATATCCAAGCAACACCGTTGAAAACTTCAAAAATTCAGCACACACGAGGAACATAATAGAAAATGAATGGAACTACCTCAACAATAGTTTTCCCCTATTACTAATGATCAAATTTGGACAGTTGATATTTATAATATTCAGCTGCACATAGCATTAAAAAAACTTGACTCTTATAATACAGATAGTTCAATCTCAAAAAGACAAATCTAAAATCCATCAAATACTACAGTTCAATCTCAAAAAGACAAATTTAAAATCCATCAAATACTACCCCTTCATTTTCATCCAGGCATTTTTTTTTGGGGCCAAACATCCATTTATTTTCTCAAACCACAAATTAATTGACTACATTAACCCCTCTCGTTATATATATAGATACATACAGATTCCCTCACACCGATTCTAATTAATTCACACTAACACTCTAATCAAACTTGAAATGTAAAAGCTTACTTATCTATATATATATAGCCCTCTTATATCAGTGAACCAATGTCTGGATGGGGTTGTACAATGGATGAGAATGTTGACTTTCTCACCCGAGGTGCAACAACAATTAATTTTGCTAAACCAAACCAAGACAGGTAGTATAGTTCGTAGCTAGTAGTTGATAGTTCTATACTTGCCTCCCATTCTCCTCTCTGCCTATTACCGTCTGCCTAAGAAGACAGAAAAGGCCATAACAAGAAATGGAATATGATAATCGCATGCCAACGAAAATGAAGGTATCAAGTTAATTCGCCTAGACCTGAAATCAGGATTAAAGACATGAAGACAGTAAAACAGGGGAAATTACCAACTGCGTGCTTGTAAGCTGTGATGACAGTTGCTGGCGGTGCTGGAAATAGAGCCAGATCTGTGATGGTGCCGGCCCGGAAAGAGATTGACGGAGGCGGAGGGATAGAGAAAGAGGGCGTCGGTGATGATGGGAGCTTGAGTTACGGTGGAATGGAAGGGAAAAGACGGTGGAGATGGAGTGGAAGACGGATTTGGGAGGTGAGAGAGAGGTTGACGGTGGGGTTAACGGTGGGGTTAATCGGTGATGGTGGCGGCCCAGAAAGAGATTGACGGAGGCAGAGAGTGCGTCGGTGACGGAATGGAAGACGGATTTGGGAGAGTGCGTCGGTGATGGAAGACGGATTTGAGAGGTGGAAGACGGATTTGACGGAGGCGGAGAGTGCGTCGGAGTGAGTTGATTTCAGAAATTTGGGGAAAGTTTGGGGAAAGATGGCGCGCGGGAGCTGAGGTTGAATTTTGGGGACAGTTTTAAGACCGGTTGTGAGACAACCGGTCTTAAAAATCTTTCATTTTAGACCGGTTCTCTAGTAACCGGTCTTAAAAAGATTAATTTTTAGACCGGTTATTACAATAACCGGTCTAAAAATTAATATTTTAAGACCGGTTAGTGTACAACCGGTCTAAATTTTATTTTTTAGACCGGTTATTATAATAACCGGTCTCCCAAATTCTTTATAATTACGTAAATGCCACCGCGCATTTCTTTTTAGACCTCATTTACTATAACCGGTTTAAATGTGCCGGTCTAAATCACCTTTTTTGTACTAGTGAATATAAAAAAAACATAATAAATGCTGCGTAAAAGTAATAATACACACCTTATAAAAAAAAGTAATAATAAACACACGAGAGGGAAAAAAAACTAACTCCTTACTTGTTTCAGATACAAAACGCAAATTAATTTAAAATACAAATTTCTTGACTATTTTGCTCTCATAAATTTTGTTAATTGTATTTTTTAAATATATTATTATATTAATTAGAAATAAAAATTCCATTATATTGACTTTTTATACACATTAATAAAATGTTGGGATGAGAATGAATTATCCAATTAGAATTAAGATGTAATAATTTATATAATTTATAATTAAAAAAGTACAAAATGATATATAAGAGTAGAATGAAAAATTAATTATTACCACTGGACCCCTCCTCTCCTCTGGTGAGTGGTAAACCAAACAAGATTCATTAAAAAAACTCCTTCCTTCCTTTGCATCTAACAAAACCAAAGGAGGTCACCCCTCCACTCAAACCAAACAGGCAAACACACTCTTCTCCCCGTGCATATATATATATATATATAAAAGGACATTGAAATGGAACTGTGAACGGAGTGAGGGTGCCAATTTCACAAGAGGGGTCCCTCCGATTTGAAATTATTGACTGTGTCGCCTTGCTTTCTTAACTTGCCACAGGGTAGGTCTTGTTGTTTACTCCTTTGTCCTATTGTCCTTTTCTGTCACGCTCTGTTTACGTATTTGGCTATTATTTAATTGGCTTTGAGTTTTTGTTGTGATAAGACTAAATATATATATATATATAGGAATGATATGAATGCACTGTACAAATTCTGATTTGAACCACATGCTTCATTAATGTCAACTTCTGCCAGCTTCTCTTCTTCATGCCTTGGGAAGCAAGTTTTGTAGGATCCAGAGCTAACAAACTGTATATAAGCTGATGTATATATGAGCTCTTTTAAGTCAAGCACAACCCCAAACTATAACACTTTTATCATTATTCAATTGACCTACGTAGAGGTACTGTATGTGGATGCAAATATCGAAGAGTCCCCTGTATAACAATGGTGACATGAATTTCAGTAAGAGGTATAAGTCTTAAAGCTATAAAGTCAGCTACTTTTACTCTAAGATTATGATCTAAAAGTATGTTTGTAGGTTTAATATCTTGATGAATATATAATTGGAATGGAAGAAATTAAAAGAGTGTCAATATGAAACAACTCCAGCAGTTTGAGCGGCTATTCTTAATCGAATCTCCCATAGAATAGAAAAAAACTCATTTTTTAAAGGATCTATGTGGTCAAGAACCATGCTATTGTCCACAAATTCATATACTAACAAAGGGATGTCCATTTCAGGAAAAGAAACATGCGGCTGTTTAAGCAAACGTTGCTCTCAAACAATGCAATTTATGCCCAAACTGTTGCCACCCTTGGATCCATTCAAGTAGCTAGTGTTCGATTACAGGGTACGCGTGTTCAGTCTGAGTCTGCTATGCTCCTTCCCCAACGCTGGAGTGCCCCCGATCCTCGGTGGTGTACCTTAAATGTAGGCGGAGCGTTTTTCAGTATGACAAATCGTGCAGGATGCGGTGGGTTATTTCAGAACTCGGAAGGAAGATACCTGGCTGGTTTCATGCACAGGCTGGATCAAGGGGATGCAATAACGTCGGAACTGTGGGCATGTTTATTGGGTCTGAAGCTAGCATGGGATCGTGGAGAACGGCAGTTGATAGTTGAGACTGACTCGCATGATGTTATTAAAAGGATTACCAAGGGTTGTTCGGATCTGCATGGGAAGCATAGCTTGGTGGGGGAGATTTCGGACTGGCTGCAACGAGACTGGAATGTAAGATTTCGGCAGGTGGCTCGGAATGCAAATGAAGCCGCGGATTTCTTAGCTAAACAGGCACTCTCACTCGCACCTGGGCTAGTTTCCTTTACTGGGAGTTTTGAAACTCTAGATCCATTTTTGAGTATGGACCTTATGTGCTGTAGGGGTTAGATTTGTTGGCCACTTTTATCAAAAAAAAAAGGGATGTCCATTTCAAGACAACATCCCAAAGTTTGACAACGTGCATGAGTCGATGGTTTATTTGGAAAAGCACAAACACTTCATTGATAAAATCCTTGATTTATCTAGGATCCCTCCTACTTTAGACTTCTTATTGGCAACAAGTCTCTTTTATCCGGTAATATACCATTATAAACTGTGCCTTGAGCCGACAACCAAGGATTCTACATTCATCAAATTGTTTGTGGCATTCTTAAGCTCAACTTCTGTGAATAATTTGGTTTTGCTAGTGGGTCCTTGATGTTGTGAAAGTTGTTGTAACAACATGTATCTTCCATTTTGCTCCAAATTTCTCTAAGTTGTTTCGGAGTTCTTTGCTTGTGTGCCCAACATGCTGTTGAGGTCAATGTAACGACAACCAACAAGCAGGCTACGCTAATGCATGCAAGCAATGTAGTACAGCAATGTAGTACAACATATATATATGATACTGAATAGGAGAAAAGGTTTTGAATTTTAACCTAAACATTTGTAAAGATTATAATTCTATGTTCTTTCCAAATTATCTCCTCCAATCCAATATAATAAATGAAGCATCCCTTAAATAAATTAAAAAAGGTGCTTTGAATATGGGAAGAAAATTTTAATAAATAAATTAAAAAAAGTGCTTTGAATATGGGAAGAAAATTTTAATATTATCAAATGGGACAGAACTCAAATTATCGGACTAAGATTACTTTGGTATTTCTAAAATGAAGGGCTTTTAGAATCCCTTCACAAGGTAATAAGGTACCTACTAAAATAATCATTCCTGTTTATTGAACAAAGAGAAAATGATCCCCCATATGTTAAGAAAAATAGAAAAACTATTTTATATTAACAGAATTTTTATTTTTAAAAATGATTCCAAACAATTAAAATAGAATATCACCATTATTTGCCCATAAGATATTAAAATATAGCTCGTTTTATGTAGAAATAATCCAAAGAAATAAGAAAAAAAAACATTTGGGGAGTGGGTTAGAAATAAGGGGCAGCAAGTAGGACGCGGCTCAAGGCTATGTGCATTCAACTAGCCATGGTTGTGGAAAAGAAAGAAATTACCCTGACATCCATCGGGATGGTACGGATTTCCCTCAAAGCAAGATTTACATTTGCAAGTGTATCCAGTTCCATAACTGGAATCCATACAATTTGTGTTGGTTTTGCAAGCATATTCTTCAACATTACCTGAAGCAGCCTGACAAGTAACATTCGAAACAGTTCAATCTAAGACAAGTGGAGCCCTATCAACGCAAATGGTCGGGTGAGAAACTAAACCAACCAGTTTTGGCAATAAAAGCATAAGTATAGTTGTTGAAGGCCAACATGCTGGTATGATCGGTGACATTAGATGCCACAAAACTGATGTTGTTCATTCCCTTGGGAATATGCACTCGGCAACACCCAGTCCCGGAACAAGTTTCATCATTAATCTCTTTAGGAGGAGGTTGGTCACATAACGCAACACAGCCACTGTAATAAGTGAAGTTGGTTTGAAAACTAATTAGGCCCAAAGCATCGCAACCAACACTTAGGAACTTGTTTTGGGTGATGAAAACATTGAAGGTTTAGTGTAAAGAGAAAGATCTTGGCCTGATCAATTGTAACAGCCTTTGGAGACCGACAAGGAGATTTTCATTTGACTTTGTTGGAGGGATATGTTGGAAACTATGGGGTTGTTGTTGAAGTATAACGTAGGTATTTTTTTGGAGTTATCACAAGTGAGATTGAACAGCCGATCCAAGAAACAGTTTTAAGAAGTACAGGGCTGTATCCCTGCTCCGAATGGATATGGAAGGGAAAATAAGAACCTCTAAGATATTATTGTTAATCCTTAAATTAAAAAAAAAAAAGAGTACAAATACGCCTTTATATAAGTTAGCCTGAGGATAATAGACTGACCCTAGAATCTAATTTAATATAATCAAATCAAAACATTTAAGATATAATCCCAAAATATAATATTCATATATAATCCTAAGATATAATAAATATTAACTAATAAACATCAAACCTAATGATAAAATAATAATTAACTAAATAATTTGAAATATCAAATGAGGAGCACGTGTGTGGGTCTTGAAGCCCTATTCAACACTCCCCTTACTTTAAAGGGGCACCAAACATGTCTTTTTTAGAACAAAGTCTATGCTTCTGCAAAATCAGCATGCTTTTTTTCACCTTTTTGCTTTGCCTAGCCATTTGCTTCCTTATGTTCAAAATTTTTTTCACCAATGGCATTGAATAGGACTTCTCGTTTTGTAGATTTTTCTACCCCTAAGGAAGCAAGTAAAGCTTTGAATGAAATGAATAGAAAAATTATAGGTGGAAAATCTATTTAGGTTGCTGTGGTCCAACAGAAAGAAGAGAGGAAGGCCCTGCAGGCTCATTTTGCTCAATTCTAGGCACCTGTTAGGTGGGACCTCTTCATGCTAGAATTTCTGGATATCATCTTGGGGCACCTAGACTTGCCCCTCAACAGTTGTACTATAGTCAGGGAACACCTAGTCTGATAACACCTCAGCCATCTAGATTTGGTTTTCAACCGCAATTCTTGCCTGGAATTTGTCCAGTATTGCTCCAAATTTTGTTATGCCATACTTCAAAGACAGGTTTAGCCTAGGCAAAGGGTTAGTTTTTGACAGGGTAAAACTTTCAACATGTGTAATAGAAACAAATGCCGCAATGGAACTCCAACCAAGGGTTTAGATATATGGGCAACAATCAAAATGGCATTGCAAGGCCTTGTGAAACTAATGATGCCATTAACCTTTTATGATTCTAGGGTTATTTCATCCCTTGTTGATAATCTGTTACCTGGCTCTGATACCATGTTAGGTTTTGAAGCAACCTAGCTTTGATACTATATTACATTTCGAAGAATTATATTGATGCAGAGGGAAAATAAGAGCCTTTGAAATATTAATGTTAATCCTTCAAAAAAAAAAAGTGTACAAATACACCTTCATATAGGCAAACCTAAAGCTAATAGACTAACCCTATAATCTATCTAATTTAATTTAACCAAATCAAATGAAAATATCTATAATATAATCCTAAGATATAACATCCATATATAATCCTAAGATATAATATGTAAACCAAAGGCAAAGAACCTAAAATAATCTAAATAATCAGTCAATTATCATTGATGGGTAGATCTTTTATTTATAGAATATTAAGAGTATATGTATACAACACACATAAACTATACACAATAAGCTTAGTGGGCTAAGGCCCATTTACATATAACCTATTACAAGGAATCGAGCCCAACAACCTAACACAAACACATATTATACTAATCTTAACATCCCTTCAAGTTGGCGACCATACAAATTGATGGTTCCTAACTTGAGCAGAAAACGCTCATAATCCTCACACCCAAGAGGCTTCATCAAAATATCCGCTAACTGATTCTTTGAACACACTTGTTGCAAATCAATAACCCCCTATTGTAATTTTTCACGTACAAAGTGACAATTAATCTCAATATGTTTTGTTTATTCGGGGAACACCAGGTTGCTAGTAATGTGTATTGCTGCTTTGTTATCACAATACACCTTAACCGAAGCTAAATCTAGAATGTTGAGATCCTGTAGCATGCGAGTAAGCTAAATAACCTCTGACACAGCTAAAACTAAAGCTTTGTATTCATCTTCGACGGATGAATTAGAAACCATATGTTGTTTCTTTGACTTCCAACACAAGGACTAGCCAAAATTAAGCAAATAGCCAGTCACAGACCTCCTAGTGTCATGACTAGCGACCCAATTAGAATCTACTTAGCATTCCAATGCATTCTTCATTTTAGCAGCAAGTAAAACTCCTACACCCAGGAAAAATTTGAGGTAGTGAACAACTAGAATAGTAGCTGCCATGTGGGATTTACAAGACGTGCTTAAGAATTGACTCAAAGCTTGCATGGAAAAACTAATGTTAGGTATAATTGTAGTTAAATAACACAACATACTTACAATTCACCCATATGTTGTAGGTTCTGTCAAGAGAGGGTCCTTCTACTTGTTTCTTTTATTCTTGTGCACCCTATTAGCATATGAAATTGGGTTCTAGGGTTCAAGAGCCAACTGAGTTCCACGATTCATAGGGACCTTTAATGGCTTTGAGCCACTAAGTCGAATGTATGATATAAGGTCAAGAGTGTACTTCCTTTGGTTGAGAACAATGCCCTTTGATGATCTTGCAAGTTCCAAACAAAAGAAGTATTTAAGATCCCCTAAATCTTTGATCTTAATACCATGATGCAAGTGATTCTTCATCTTAGTTATCCCGTCCATATAATTCATGATGACTAAGAGGCCGTTTGATTCAACCCCATTGTAAGCCTACAATGGTAATCATAATTGCATTACCAAGAGAAGAGTGTTTGGTTACTCTTTAGCATGGTAATAGGGTTTGTCATGGTAATGATGATTACCAAAAAATTGGTAATTCTCATTCATATCTCCCCTCTATGAATCCTCATTACCATCCCATTGCATGGTTAAAAGAGTCCAATTTACTTTTTAGTTTCTTGTGTCTTTGTTTCACTTATCTCATTTCACTTGCCACATCATACCACAACTGCCACCGCCACTATCTCCACCACCTCCTCCACTACTGTCACCTCCAGCCCCTGCCACCACCACTACCTCATCCATTACCATCACCTCTACCCCTGGCCTCTGCCATTATCTCCTCCTCCTCCACTACTATAGCCGCCACCCTTACCGTTGCCATCACCACCACTACCTCCTCCTCCACCCCCGCCACCACCACTGCCTCCTCTGTTACCGTCGTCGCCACCACCACTACCTCCTCCTCCTCCTTCGCCATCCCTACCACCCACCCACCGCCACTACCACTACCTCCTACTTCGCTGCCACTGCCCGCCCATCGCCACCACACTACCTCCATTACTGCCTATTGCCACTACTACTACATTCTCCTTTACCACCACCCCCATCGTTGCCACGCCACTACCTGCTGCCAACTCTTAACTATTTTTTCTACAAAGATTATATTGAGTGTAAAATAGAGTTTATGCAATATATTAATTTTAAATAATTTTTAAAATATTAACTCATTGCACCTTGCTTAAAAATCAAACCAAACATTACCCCTATAATTAATATTGCATTGCATTACCATTGTATCACATTGTACTGTACTGCAAGGTGTAATAGTATCGAACCAAACGGGCCCTAAGTCATCCACATAAGCCAACACTAAAGTCATATTATTTCCACCTTGCTATATAAAAAGAAGATAGTAATATTTACTTTGTCAAAATCCCCCTCCAAGTAAGGCTTCCGTGAGCTTGGCATTCCATTGGCAGGATGCTTGCTTAAGTCTACACAAAGATTTATTTAATTTATAAACTTTATTCTTACCAAGATTGTTAAATCCTTGTTGGATCCTTATATATACCTTCTTAAGTAAATCGCCTTGCATAAATGCATTGTTGACATCTATTTGAAAAAGATTGTTGCAAGTGTGAGGATATTTCTCACATTCACCATCTTCACAATCGGAGAGAAGCTTTTGAAGTAGTATATACCTTCTTGTTGGTTGTAACCATTATCCACAAGACGAGCCTTATACCTTTCTACTTCACCATTGGAATCATACTTGATCTTAAAGACCCCTTTGCACCCAATAGCATGTTTTCCCTTGGGTAGATCAACAATGTCCCAAGTTTTATTTTGTTGTAATGCCTTCATTTCCTCTTGCATCACATCCATCCATTTGGGGTCTTGTGATGCGTCGTAAAAGCTACAAGGCTCAACACCCATATCAGTAGAAAGTAGCAAATCTTTATAGCTAAGGGATACATGAGTATAGGACATGTACTTTTGGATAGGATACCTAGAATTTACCTTAATTTTATATGTAATTATTGTTTCTGTTAAATAGATATAGTCATTAAGCCAATTAGGAGTCCTTTTGTCCCTAACATGAAGAAATGGCTAAATGCTTATCAACACAAACTACTATTTCATTACTAGGTGAATCATTATCCAACCATCCTGGGCTAAGATAATCACCAACTGCAAGATGTCTAGAAGTGGCAACAGATCACTACAACCAATAAAAAAAAGGTCTAGCCTTTAGGAATGTCCCATCGGCTAGTACAACAAAGAGGAATCCTTGAAAGGAAACTTACTTTCATGAAAAACAATATGCCTACTTACAACCATTATGTGTGTAGTGAGGTTAAACAGAAGCTAATCCTTTTGATTTGGTGGATTGCCCATAAAGACAAAAGGTTTAGCTCTAAGCTGAAATTTATCATGCCCATATGGATTAGAAATGAAAACTAGGAAACCAAAATTTTAAGGAAATGCAATCCAGCTCCTTCCTTTAAATCAAATCTTATGGAGTCTTATATCCTAGATTTTTTGTTTGCCATTTAGCTTACTGTTAGTGTACGGGTCACAAGTAGTATAAAAAGTTGTCATTCCCATGAGAACAGAGACAAAATTGGGCTAATTACTGCAATTATGTGCTTAATTAGGTTGAGCAAAGTCATTTGAAGTATTTCAATTTGAAAGAACAATTTTGGTTTAAAACAAACTAATTTGGGAGAAGCAAAACAAAAGTTGATTCTAACTTCAAGAAAATAAGGCTCTAAGACCAGTTCTCCCCTCTACATTTCATGAGACCAATTAATTCCCTCTCAGCTAGCTTTAATGAAGAATGAAGTGTTTGTCTAAGATTCAAAAGTATTGGAAAAGCTTTCTTAAGTAAAAAACAACATCTATTTTCAAAGAACTCATTCAATCTTTTGCAACAAGCTAGTGAAAATAGTCATTAAGACTCAATCTTATAATAACAATACTAGGTTAATAGGTAAATCTCTTTCCTATTCAAATATGAATTTCAAGACTAACATGACCTTATCCAAGTTCTTTAAACAAGAAGATCTCTCTCAAGCATCATTGATTAGGACTTTTTCGTGCGTTAGCCTTATGGTCCATAATCAAAAATTAACCAAGGATTGCTTATAGGCAAACCTAGGATCGTTCTCTCTTTTCAAGGAGTCTTTTTTTTGAATCCTAAGTAATCTAGATGTCATGCAAATGCAATGAAAGCAAAGGGATTTTTTTTTGGATTTTTGTTGAAAATAGATAAATGTAAAATTTAATTAAAATCCTAAAGCTACGATTTTTTGTCTTTTCAAATAGTGAATGGAATGGAATTGGAAATATGAATAATAAAATGAGTCTTGGTAGCAAAGTTAATGGCTTTCCTAGCTTCTCAAAATATTTTGGGAGTCAATTTTCATCAAATCAAATTGAAAATCTTAAGCAATCGCATTGAGTCCAATCTAACTAATTAATGACTCATCTTACGATCTTATTCATAGTCATCTGTTAGATAAATTATTAAAAACCACTTGATGTGTGTTTAAAAATCATTTAATGCATTTGCTTCCTCTTAAATGAGAGCACAATCGCGACACTCAATATGAATTAACTTAACTACACACTATAGTAATCACATACAATGTATAATCTCATTAAAACATAAGGAAATAAATTCAATACATAATCCAAGAGTATCAAAGCAAAATTCAACACAAATGTTAACCAACAAGTGCAAATAAACACTCATCCAAGTCCCATAAATATATATATATATATATATCAATATAAAATCAAACTAAACATATCACAATTAATACATATAATGAGCTAATGGAAAACTAATCAACTCCCATTTGTAGCACATTGAAGCTCTAACAATTCTTCACCACCAAGAAACAAGAGTATTAGCCCCTCATGCAATTAAGTACAGCTGCAACTTGTCAAACAACTAAAATCCATGAGAAATTAAGTGTTGGCTGAATCTAGAGTAGAAGGTGAGAAAAGCATGTCTATCGGATATCTTTTGCAGTGGCGAAGGTAAAAGAATGTAATGGTTGTTGTTAGATGAAGGAGATGGGCTATTATAATGGCAGTGGAAGGAGAACCATGAATGAATATGGAGATGGAGATAGAGATGGAGAAGATGCTATGGTGAAGGAGGCAATAATAGTGGAGAGGAAGAAGAGGGTCTATCAGTTTGGAGAATGACCAAAGGAATTAGGAGCTATGAAATCAAATGGTGAAAGAGAGAGGATAAGGTAGTGATGAAGAGAATAGAGAACATTAGAAAATTCAAGAACTCACCGAAAAACGCATGAAGCCACCAGCAACTTCACAAGGACTAAAAATCCATGGAGAAAGAAAGGAAGAACTGAATCTGGAAGTGTTGGTAAGAACAGAGGTGAGACCGTGGTGGATGACAATTCCAGCGACGGAGCTCGGTTGAGTAAGGATAAGGTCGCCGAAAAGGAGCGACGATGATGAATGGCACTATTGTCTCTCCGTCTCTTTCTCTCAATGAAGAAGCTCCAGAGTTCGGTGGTGCTGGTAGTTTGGAATAGAGGAACTTCCAGCAAAGAAGAACCTCTGGTATGGTCCTGGAATCTCACCTCCTTGGTTTAAGGAATTCGCTAGTGATAGTGGATGAAAGAGAGAAGGTCGCTGGTGATCTCTAAAGCTCCCAACTCTCTTGTATCCGTGGCATTGCCTCCCTGTGATCTCTGCTCTCTCTCTCATTACCGACACTACTGCAGAATATAGATTCTGTTACCCTAAAAGACGTCCCTTTTTAAAATAGGGACATCTAAAACATAGGCAGTGGCAATTTTGTAATTCTGTGTGGGAACTAGGTAGCTTTAGACGTCCCAAATTGAATTTGGGAGGTCTAAAGTTAAAAAAACATTTAGACATCCCAAATTTCATTTGGGAAGTTTAAAGTGGGACTTTAGACCTCCTAAATTGAATTTGGGATGTCTAAACTAAAAAAAATTGTTTTTTTTATTTTAGACGTTACTTTAGACGTCCCAAATTGAATTTGGGAGGTCTAAAGTCCCACTTTAGATGTCCCAATTCCTTTTGGGACATCTAAAGTGGGAATTTATACGTCCTTTTTTTCAATGTGGGACGTCTAATGTAATTTAAAAATTTCCTTACGAGTTGTATTAAATATAAGAGACACTCGCCCCTTATATTAAATAAATGGACTATTTCCTTCCTCTCTCTCTTTCTCTCACTCCCACAACATTTTTCAATTTCTCTGAGAGGAGTTGCAGAGAAAGACCTGTAATACCCCGACTTTTGAGACTTAAGCTTAGAGAATAAGCTTGAGATTAGTGGATTGCTAAGCCCCGGTTTAGCAAGATCCCAAATTGCGATTAAGGGTTAATGACTCCAAAAGTGGATGTGGTTAGTGATAAATAACCCTTTTGGAGAATATGATGTGCTTTGGCACTCGAATATGATTTGTGTATGTTGTGAGCAGCACTGAAACCCTGTATTTGAGTTCAATTGTGGATTAACATCAAAATTGGCTTAGAATAGAGGGAAGAATTGAATAGGTTATTGTGTTGGAAATGGTGTCATAGTGTGTTTTGATGTCATTGAAATTGGTTTGGAACTTTGGAATGGAAAAGTTGCAATGTTAGGTTTTGAAATGTGAATTGTGTTGACATGTTGAGATTGTTGTGAAAACATGTCAATGAGATGTACATTTGATTGATTTGGTGTTTCCAATGGATTCCTTATAAAAATTTATGTGGGAATGATGTTTGGTATGAAAATGGAACCATTGGAAGCAAAGATGCAAAATCTGAAATTCTGTCCAGTGAAACTCTATTCTGGGCAGTCAGTTTGTGTGAACGTTTTGAATGACCAAATGGTGTTTAAAAATTCTGAACCTTTCCAGTCTTAAAGTTCACATCCCAAGCTTCAAAATAGACATATAATTTGTGCCATTTCGTTTTGTGAGCTAAGGATATGACAGTCCAAAGTTTTGGATAGAAACTGAACTCTGTTTTGCGGTAGTGATGAGTTTTATGTAATTCTGGAAGTTTGTGTTAATTTTGGGTAATGGCCCATATTTTTCCTATAAAGAGGACTTAAATACCTTTCATTTCGATTTTTCTAGAATTAGTTATGATGTTTCAAAGATTGGGCAGAAAATCTGTCAGAAAATCTGAAAATGGCAATTTTGGAATTATGACATCATCATAATTAAAGATGACATAAGCTAAATGTTATAAATTCATCATCCTCTTCCTACATCAGCCAAAAACCGTGCAGTACCAAGAAGAAAGAGAGAGAGGGAGTTTTAGAGAGAGAAGAGGAAGAAAACTCGCAAGGTAGGTCGATTTCTTCGGTGAATTCTTACCTAACGTGTATATTCCTTCTCCTAAGCTTCTCTTCTATATTATGTAAGGTATTTGAAGCACAAATCTTGGTGTTTTAAAGTTAGGGTTTCAGCCACAAGAAGGAAAAGCCAGAAGGAAGAAGAGGTAACTTCCTAAACTTTGTATATTGACTATTCTGGCTGCTGTGGACAATTTAATCGGTGAAATTTTGCCGGATTGTCTTTGTTTGTAAAATTTGGAAATGTTGTGTTAGTAGTGTTATGCTACCAAAATTTGTACTAAATGGTAGTTGTAACCTAATGGAATAGTCAATAAAGTGGTTAGGAGTAGAAAGGAAAGCATTTACGGAGCCGAAACCGAAAAACCCCAATTTTTGCTGGGAAATTGAGAATTTCAACCAAGCCTAGTTTGGACTGGTTAGAGATGGATTTTCAATGATTTGATGATTTCATTGAGTTCAGGAGCGAAAATTAGATGGGGTTACAATTGGTCACTTTTTCAGAAAAGGCCGAAAAAGCATAATTACGAAAAACACCCCTGAAACCCTTAAAGTGGGGTTGCCAAGGGTAAATTTGTAAATTGACATTGAATTTGATAATTCTGAGTCCAAAAATGGATTCCTTGGGTGAAAATATGTCACAATAGCCCATGTCAAAATTTCAAGAAAAGTATAGCCGGACTGGGTATGGCAGGGCCGGGTCGGGTCCCCCGGGGTATTTTACTAAATTTTCAATATAGCCTCATATAACCCCCAGAAACACTATGGAAGTGTCTAAATAGTATATTTGACATTGTAGGATCGAATGTGAAGCCCCGAGTTGCTGGCACGCAAATCGAGAAGAAAAGACTGGAGGAAGGGGACTTACCTTACTTGCATGTATTTGATATATTTGCTTGTGTAGTGATGTATGTGATTGCTTTACTTGATTGTGTGGAGCATATTTGAATAAATGAAGCTCTGTTTCTATTTTGCTGTGGCCATAGTTTTGTTACATGAAACATTGAGCATGCAGAAATGTCATTATGGGGCATGTATCTAGATAAAGCTAACATGTCATACACATAGAATCTATCATGCATGCATTATGGTATCTGTTACCTACTGAGATTCTCTTGAATCTCACCCTCCCCTACCAACAATTAACAGGGTAAGTGGCTCGTGGAGGGAGCGGCTAAGACTCCTTTGAGATAAGAGTTGGTAGTTGTTATCAATAAGTTGTGAAGACTATATATGATTCGGTTGAATATATGGTTATGAATTTGAGATAAGATTGTGTAATCCCCATTTGAAGAATTGTAATGGGCAATTGTGCCCTGTGTATCTTTAGCGAAGGTATGTACCCGGGATTGTCGGGATGATTATATTGTGCACTTTGATATTTATATGAATGTGATTTATCTTCACGTAGTAATTGTATTCAAAATGTGAATATGAGACCAAGTTAATTCGATTTTAAAAGGTATTTTTGAACACCCTATCTCAAGGATGGGATTTTAAATGAGTTTTGATTATTATTTATCTCTATTTCATTTTAATCACGTATTTTGGATATAATTACGGAGGGAGTTACAAGACCCACATTTTATAGATTCAAATGGCTTTTTCCTTCAATGTTCTCGCCATCCTCCCCCCTCTCATCATGCCCTTTGGTGCCCCTATTTGCGACAATAACTCTCTCTTTATCATTTCTCAAATCTTACATGCTTGCCTGTTTATTATTATTATTATATAAGTTTCTCTCTTGTTTCACAATCAAATTTGGAATAGTGCATCTGGGTAAAAAATGGATTTTTGAATTCTAAAGTTTGACTAAAAGAAGTTTGAACAGAGCTAGCAAAGTGGTGGAAATGTGGTGATGCCAAAAAAAGGAAATTCCATAGCCAAAAAGAAAATGGAGAAAGCTAGCATTTGCGTTCAACAAAGCTATTGCAGTGGATTCTTGTCTGGAACTTGTGTTTGCTTCCGTAATTGATGACCTCAGCATCTACAGGAAATTTGAAATTCAAATGACTTTAGACGTCTCCTTTTTAAAAAAGGAACATCTAAAGTGGAGACCTTAGACGTCCCTATTTCAAAATTAGGACGTCTAAAGTCTTACTTTAGACGTCCCTATTTCAAAATTAGGACGTCTAAAGTCTTACTTTAGACGTCCCTTTTTCAAATTTGGGACATCTAGAGTAGGACTTTAGACATCCCTTTTTTTTAGGGACGTCTAAAGTCCAACTTTACTACACTCCTCACATAGACGTCCCCCTATTTTTGGAAGTTAAAAATGCCAAAATAGGGACGTTAAAACCCCTGTTTCTAGTAGTGCGATGAAAGGTAATGGTGGTTGAGGGAGGGCTGACGACGGTGAAGAAGACAATGATGGTGTCCCTCCTTCTCTCCTCTCAAGCTCTCTCTCTGCCCTCTGCGGTGCACACTTCTGCTCTAAGCTCTATCCCATTAATATGTCAGGTTTGTTCTCCCCTATTAGGTCTCTCACCAACAGCTGAAGGAAGCTTACCTAGTCTCGGGTCAAAACGCAAGTTTTTACCAGGGACTACAATTAAATTTTTAAAAGTTTTAATGAAGGACTAAACTGATAATTCTGAAAATTTTGTGGGCGTAACTAAAATTTTTAAAACTTATAGGTCATTTTCTGTAATTTTCCCTGACCCCTTTTTCCTTCACATATATGTAATTTTCAGAAATGTTAAGGCTTTTCTGTAATTTTTCCCAGTCCTAAAAATATTAATCTGGCCTCTAAAATCACCAATTTTTTCCCAAAACACCTGCAATGCAAGATTAAGCACAATGTAGCATCAAAAGTTCAAGAAATCGTTTGTATAAATAATTAACAAATATGACAATTTTGCCTCTAATTACACTCAATTCAATAAAAATGTCCCTAATTAAAGTAGTTCCTAATAACGCAAAAATGCTTCAGAAAATACATTAAAAATCCCATTTTTATTATGAAAAATCATATAAAAATATGGTTCAATCAAACATCTCATTCAACAAATCAATCCAAGTGGTGGCCAAACATTAAGAAGCATGAAGCATAGAATAAAATCAACACATAATACTTCATTAAATGCTAGAAAAGAGAGAATAACATAGTCTCTTAATCCATATAGAGGTTCAAAGTAACCCTGGAATGAAAGATTTAGCTATTTATGTCCAAATGTAAAGAAAATTTAAACCAAACAATTGCATACATCATAAACTAAGTAGAAAAGAGAAGAAAAGTGAAACAGTAACAAAGTAACAGACAAGTAGGTGTAGTGGAGTGTTAGGTGGATGTGCTTTTCTTTATTCATTGCATTTCTTTTGCTTTATCCTCATCATTATGCTTAATTTCATGATTATATTCCCTTCCTAATTAGTATAAATAGGAGGGCTTAAGGCTTTGTAAGGCATTCAGAATTGATTAAGAAATTGAGTGTATGGTTTCTGAACCATTTGGCATAAGAGCATTGTTCCAGAGGCAGAGAAAACGAGAAAGTGAGGAATAGGATTGAGAGAAAAAATGTTGGAAAAATAGGGTGTGCGAATTCCATCCTACCGACGGATTTTCAGAAATCTGACCCTGCCATCATCTTCAGAAGGTCCTAAAACTCAAGACAAGCTTCGGCCACCGCCGTGAACCACTGTCACGCGCCCTCACGCACCACCTCTGTGTCCTACGAGTCATCAACAGTGCTCCACGCGCTGCAGAGGTTGAAGACGACCCACGTCATCGTCTACGTCAGCAGAGTCTGACCAGTCAACGACACATCATCCAATCACTGACCACCACGTGGCATAATAGCCACGCCATCATCGTCATCAGCCATCGGCCACGTCATTAGTCCAGTCAGCATCTACATTATCCGTCAACGCCAAGTCAACCAATCCCTGACTGATACGTGTCACTCTAGCCACGTCAGCATAATGGTCAGCCAGAATTTTGTTAAAATTACATTTTGTGCCCTAAATTCTTCCAAAATTAAATTGAGGCCCCTGAACTTTCATAAATTATATTATGACCCCAATATTCTGTCAAAATTTCATTTCAGACCCTTGAACTTTTTGAAATTACATTTTGACCCCCATATTCTGCCAAA
Source organism: Inga laurina (assembly GCA_963855925.1). Taxonomy (NCBI): domain Eukaryota; kingdom Viridiplantae; phylum Streptophyta; class Magnoliopsida; order Fabales; family Fabaceae; genus Inga; species Inga laurina. The sequence continues at coordinate 4,924,160 of OY979707.1, forward strand.
ATTACATTTCAGACCCCTGAACTTTCTGAAATTGCATTTTGACCCCATATTCTGTCAAAATTACATTTCAGACCCCTGATTGCCCAAATTTCCTATTTTACCCCTGACTTTTTCATAGACACAAATCCTTCCCCTACCCTTCTACCTTGTACCTAATAACTGCGTACTTAAGTCATAACCTGTCAAACAAACTACAAAATGCCTCTAAGACGCAGAAATAGACACGAGATTGAGATGGAGGAAATGAGACGCCGGATTCAAGAACTAGAGGCCACTATAGCAGAACAGCAAGCCTTGCTTGAAACTCATAGGGACCACTCAGAAGATGATTTGAATACCCACAGTTCGTCATCCCCTGACTACCGTCATCAGCCTCGACAACAACCATTCCGGCTTAATGACATTAAGGTAGACATTCCTGAATTCAAGGGAAGACTCCAACCGAACGAATTCATTGATTGGCTACAAACAGTTGAACGAGTCTTTAAGTACAAAGAGATTCTAGATGAGCATAAAGTTAAAATTGTCACCATCAAACTGAAGAAACATGCCTCCATATGGTGGGAGAATCTCAAAAGAAGGCGTGAAAGAGAAGGAAAGAGCAAGGTACAAATGTAGGCGACGCGAGCTCTCACTTAAGTTTCTTCCAGAAAATTATTATCAAGATAATTTCTATTAGTTACATAATCTCCGCCACAAGGCTATGTCTGTAGAGGAATATACCAGGAAATTTGAGAAACTTATGATGAAATGTGATATACAAGAAAGGGAGGAGCAAACAATAGCTCGTTATCTCGGAGGGTTAAATACGAACATCGCCCATCCAGTACAACTCCAACAATACTGGACTCTGGACGACGTCATTCGTTTAGCCATCCGTATCGAGAAGCAGCAACCCAGAAGGCCTCCGTACCAACCATCCTCCTCAACCATAATTCCTTTTGATGGGCATAAGCCACAAATGTATATCATCCTAACTCTTCAAGCATGCCTCCACCTAAGGCTACTAGGGAATTCAGCTCCAAAGCACTTAAATGTTTTAAATGTCAAGGGTTTGGTCATATCACTTCTAACTGCCCTAACCGCAGAGTTGTCACCATTATTGAAGGAGAAGCTTCTACAGTATTTGAAGAAGAAAGGGAGCCTATGCCTGAAACAGAACCAATATTTGATGAGGAGCCAGTATTGATGAGGAAGTTACTCCTGCTGATCACGGTGAATCACTTGTGATTAGGAGAAGTCTGCATACAACAACTACGAAAGAAGAGCCTTGGCTACGTAACAACATTTTTCATACTTGTTGCACTACACAAGGTAAAGTCTGTGACATCATCATTGACAACGGAAGCTGTGAAAATGTAGTTTCCAACTATATGGTAGAAAAGTTGCATCTACATACGCACAACCATCCGTGCTCTTACAAGCTCCAATGGCTTAATCAGGATAGCGAGGTAAGAGTTTCAAAATGATGCCTGATTACTTTTTCTATCGGTAAAAGGTATCATGATGAAGTTTGGTGTGATGTTGTTCCCATGGATGCCTATCATCTTCTTCTGGGGAGACCTTGGCAATATGATCGACATGTTCTGTATGACGGTCACGCAAACACATATTCCTTCCAAAAGGATAGTGTGAAGATCCAACTCGCTCATTTGCCACATGATAAACACAATAAAGGCAAAAATGAATCTAAACCATTAGTGTCTTTAGTCGAGAAGGTGACCAAAACAGAAAGCCAAGTAATGGGTTTTCTTCTCTTGCTCGAGGCAAATAACAGAACTGACATTCCACTTGAAGTGCAGCCATTATTAGATGAGTTTCCTGATGTAATTCCAAATGAAATGCCACCAGGATTACCACCCATGTGAGACATTCAACATTCTATGGATTTCGTTCTAGGAGCAGTAATTCCTAACCGGCCAGCTTACAGAATGAGTCATCAAGAAAATGTTGAAGTTAAAAGCCAAATTGAAGAATTGCTGAAAAAGGGATTAATCCGAGAAAGTGTCAGCCCTTGTGCCGTACCAGTACTCCTAGTCCCCAAGAAAGATGGAAGTTAGAGAATGTGCATAAATTGCCGTGCAGTCAACAAGATCACAATTAAGTATCAGTTTCTGATACCCAGACTTGATGACATGCTCGACCAATTATATGGCTCTACTACTTTCTCTAAGATTGACCTTCGTAGAGGCTACCATCAAATCCAAATTCACCCCAGAGATGAATGGAAGACAGCTTTCAAAACTAGAGATAGGTTGTACGAATGGAATGTGATGCCATTTGGGTTGACAAATACTCCTAGTACATTTATGCCCTTGATGAATCAGGTTATACACCCTTTCATTGGCAAGTTTGTTGTTGTTTACTTTGATGACATTCTTATCTACAGCAAAAGCCTAACGGACCATTTGGAGCATTTACGATAAGTGTTGCAAGTTCTTTGAGAGCAAAAACTTTATGCTAATTTGAAGAAGTGTACTTCCTTGACAAATGAAGTCATTTTTCTAGGCTATATTATCACTGCACAGGGTGTACGGGTTGATCCAAGCAAAATTGAAGCCATTAACAGTTGGACAACACCTCAATCCATCCAAGAAGTCAGAATTTTCCACGGATTAGCTTCCTTCTATAGGCGATTCATTCAAAACTTCAGTTCCATTGCCGCACCCCTCACGGATTGCATCAAGGGAGACAAGTTCCAATGGACAAAGAAAGCTCAGAAAAGTTTTGAAGAACTGAAGAAACGCTTGACAGAAACTCCTGTGCTAGCCCTTCCTAATTTTGACCAAGTGTTTGAGGTCAGTTGTGACGCCTCTAACACTAGAATTGGTGCCGTCCTGAGTCAAGAAAGCCATCCAATTGCTTTCTTCAGTGAGAAGCTTAATGATGCTAAGCTCAAATATTCTACCTATGATAAGGAATTTTATGCCATTGTTTGTGCTCTACAACATTGGAGTCATTATCTCCTAAATAAAGAGTTTATACTCTTTTCTGATCATGAAGCCCTCAAATATCTAAACTCTCAGCAAAAGATCAGTCTTAAGCATACGCGTTGGAGTGAAATATTACAGTCTTATCCGTTTTTGATAAAACATAAGGCTGGAATTTTAAACTCAGTAGCTGATGCTCTTAGCCGCCGTCATGCATTACTATCAACAATTCAAGCCAAAGTTATTGGGTTTGAATGCCTCAAGGAGTTATACCAGGATGACCCGGATTTTCGTGGAATGTGGGAGGCGACTACAGGACAACTTTTCCACCAATATTACAGACATGATGAGTTTTTATTTTGAGGAAAAACCCTGTGCATCCCTCAGTGTTCTTTGTGAGAGGCAATAATTTGGGAAGCTCATGATAGAGGTTTAGCTGGTCATTTCAGTAGGGATAAAACAGTTGCTCTAGTCAAAGAGAATTTCTACTAGCCAAGACTTGAACGAGATATCAACAGGCACATACAGAGATGCAGAATATGTCATTTGGCCAAAACCAAGGGTCAAAATATGGGATTATACATGTCGTTACCAGTCCCAGAAGCACCATAAGAAGATGTAAGCATAGATTTTGTGCTGGGATTACCACGAACTCAGAGGCAGAAAGATTCTGGCATGGTGGTTGTGGATCGATTTTCAAAGATGGCCCATTTTATTCCTTGTCAAAAGACTAATGATGCTGTGCAAGTTGTTGAACTGTACTTTAAAGACATTGTTCGTCTCCATGGCATTCCCAAGACTATCACGTCTGATCGTGATGTTAAGTTTCTTAGCCATTTTTGGAGAACTCTCTGGAAAAAGATGGGTACTAAACTTCAGTTTAGCAGTGCTAGTCACCCTCAAACGGACGGACAGACAGAAGCTATAAACAAGATTCTTGGCAATCTTCTGCAAAGCTTTATTGGAAAGAATTTGAAGCAGTGGGATCTTATCCTTGCTCAGGTTGAATTTGCTTATAACAATTCAATCAACCAAGCCACTGGAAAGTGTCCTTTTGAAGTTGTTTATGGCACTCGACCTCTCAATCCATTCGACCTGATTCCTTCAGCTAGCAAACAGTATTACAGTGCAAATGCAGACCAAAGGTCTGAAGAAATCAAGAAACTACATAAGCAAGTCCGAGATAGGATCCAGAAGCAAAATTTGAAAATTAAAGCACACAGGGACAAGCATCGAAAGCAGCAAATTTTTAATGTAGGAGATCTGGTTTGGATACATTTGAGGAAAGAACATTTTCCTAAACAGCCAAACGCCAAGTTGTCTCCTCGAGCAATGGTCCATTCAAGATTATGCAGAAAATTAGCAACAACGCTTACAAAGTGGAATTGCCAGGTGCCTACGGTGTTTCAGCCACTTTCAATGTTGCAGATTTATCTCCGTATATTGATGACGATGTCGATTCCAACTCGTGGACGAGTCCTGTCCAACCCCGAGAGGATGAAACAGTAACAAAGTAACAGACAAGTAGGTGTAGTGGAGAGTTAGGTAGATGTGCTTTCAATGGATGTGCTTTTCTTTATTCATTGCATTTCTTTTGCTTTATCCTCATCATTATGCTTAATTTCATGATTATATTCCCTTCCTAATTAGTATAAATATGAGGGCTTAAGGCTTTGTAAGGCATTTAGAATTGATTAAGAAATTGAGTGTATGGTTTTTGAACCAAAAAGTGATGAAGAACTAAGAATGGAGGCCCAAAATCTCTTCAAGATCAACCACCAATCAAGCTCCCAACACCTTTAAGTCTTCTCTTCAAGCTCTCACCTTGCTCAAAACTCATTCAAGAAGTCTAGAATGGTTCATTTTCAGTTCATCCCTTTAATAAAAGCCCTCAAAATTAGCTTCAACAAGTGAAAGACACAACTGTACTTTTTCTACGTTCGCCTCGGTGACCATGTTAGTTGCTGAAGAAACTGACACAATAACTCGTTTTTTTGCCTAGTCAACTTGGCATCATGTTAGTTGCCTAGGCATGTGCCACAAAAGCTTTGATTTTCCTCAATTGCCTCGGCTACCATGTTAGTTGCCGGGGCTTTTTGCACAAAAACTCTAATTATTGTTCACCTTAGAACCATGTTTGAGGCTTTTTGCACAATTGTTCTCTTTTTAATTTAGATGTTTCTTTGTCATCTCCCTAACTTTAATGGCCCTTTTCTAGGTCAACTATTTTCTCTACGTCTTTCTACAAGAGAAAGAGAATTTAAGTTCTTCATATGATTTATGTGCAAGAATTTCTTTAACTTTAGCTTGATACTTTGACTTACACATTTTCTTCTATAAACTCTTTCTATGGACGATTTGGATCCAAAAATGGTTAAAAAGAAAAGAAAATATGCTGGAATATTATCAATTTCTTAAAATTAACATTTTTAGATGGGGTTCTATTAATTAAAAAGGCTACAGTTTTCACACTTTCACCCCAAAAATTAAGTGACACACCTGATTGGATGATAACAGCTCTAGCAACATTTAATAAATGCCTATATTACCCTCTACCACACTATTTTGTTGTGGTATGTATGGACATGTAGTTTCATGAATAATTCTCTTACCATTCAAGTAGTTTTTAAGTTGTTGATTTACAAATTGCAAACCATTATCACTCCTTACTCATTTTACAATAGTAGAAGATTGAGTTTCAACATAGGCAATGAAATTTTGTAAATGCTGAACAGTGTCTTGCTTATTGATCATAAAAAATAACCAAGTACATTTGGAAAAGTCATCATAACTAATATAATTAACTAAATAATATGAAATATCAAATGATGAGCACGTGCGTGAGTCTTGAAGCATTACTTAACAAAATGTCCACTTATCTGCATTTTTGTTGGGACAACTGCTAGGGATGACTGAGCTTCAGTTGCTACCATGGGTGCAGCTAAAAGAAGACTAATAAGAAAGAGCAGCTTCTTCATTCCCATGATTTTCATCATCACTTTCTTGGTAAAAGACAAAGAAAATAAATTAAAAATGGAATGCTGGCTGGTGAATAGTGAATTCTATAGCTTTTGTAGGCAAAAATTAAAGCCTGATAAATATGTCTTAGATAAAGAACAGGAGGGAGTATATGTTTGTAACGTCGAATTAATAAAAATATTCAAGGTGCATGTGTACGTGTATGTACAAGGTTATAATTAATACTCTTTCCGGTTCTAATTATAAGATAAAGTTGATTTTTTTGGAGAAATTAATGAAGCTAATTAAATTACTTTAAAGTACTTATATTTTTTTCCTCGAAACTAATTAATTTGACTAATAAACTAATAAATAATTTAAGAATATATAACATATGATATGATTAAGTAACTTATTTAGCTTCTTTAATCTCTTAAAAAAATCAACTTTATCTTATATTTAGGACTGGACGTAGTAATTAATTAATTAAGAGGCGGTGAATTCAATGATTGCAATGTTTGAACAATGAGGCAGGATAAGATCATTAGACTAAACGCATTTGAATTGCATATAAATCATTATCAAATATATCCTCGTCAAGTTTGAATTTTCGTTATTATCTATTTATCTTATGTTTTCCCCATCTTTTTAGTTACTTCCTCCGGTCCTTAATTAAGACATAATTGGAGAGTTGATATTGGTCATAAATGTAAATATATTTCCTATATTTGTCAATCTTTTCCTAGCCCCTAATTCGCCCCTATTACTGTTCTCATAACAATAATCAAGTGAGAGAGATGGAGAGAATTAAGGAATTGAAGATGATTAAGGTGTTTTAGTTAAAGTATGTCATATTAACTAACTTAACTAGTTTCCTTAATTTAATCAAATTGGGTAAGTAGATCTTATATTAAGGACCGGAGGGAGTACTTAATTTGGGTTATTCCAAGTGGAGTCATTTCTATAATATGTATTTAAACATCTACTAATTATCATTAATGGTATGATAATATTTTTATATAATATTAAATCATAATCATTAAAACTTAATCTAATAGTGGATACATTAAATAGAGAGAAAATGGAAAGAGGAATCAATAGAGACATTCATCTCCCCTAATAAGCCACATTATCCATTTTTGATAACCAAAAGTGTACAATTAGTTCTTTAATTTTCCAGAAGATTTTACTTTGATATCTTAATTTGATAAACTATAATTTTAGTCATCTAACTCTAATACGGTTAATTTCATTCTTGCCTCTAAAATTTTAAATGTTGATAAAATATTCTTAAATATTGACATATTAATATTAATTTTCAAAAATGACAATGATAAAAGAAATATTATTTGAAACTTACTACTAAAGAATTGAAAAGATACTTTATAAATTTAAGGGATCAAATTGGATCATGTATAAAAGTTACAGGATTGTTATCCAAATTAAAATAAGACAAGTGCTCGGTGGAGCCGGATCAGCACCAGTTTAGAAAATCGATGGTGAAAAACATCTCTTTTGATATTCTCTAACTCTTCTTTAACTAGCTCAAATAATTTGGAAGAATCCTTAGTATCATGTTGCTCAGAAATTTAAAAAACAAAGAAAGAAAGCTAAAAGCCTATATGATTGGCTAGATAATCAGCACATTTTTTTGTTTGCGATAAATATGCTTAATTTCTACTTTCCAAAAGTTCCAAAAAATTTTTTTTTTAATATTATCATCCAGTATCCGTTTCAGCGCTCGTGGCTTCTCCCACCACAAGTGTCTCCTCTGGGAGACGAACTCAAAACTCAAAAGGATCTAGCAAAACCTTACACCGCTAGGCCAACTCTATGTTGGTGTTCTCAAACATATTTTAATTTGTTGTGAAAGCAAACGACAGAGATGTGCTTGGGCTTGTTCTATTTATATCTACATGTTTGTCGACTTCTGCCCATTCATCCTTAGTTCTTCTCAAATTTTTATGTACACATGACGATACAGATCAAGCCAAAAAAGGCAGTTTATAATAAAGTCAAGAATTCAAGATGACAAATTCTATAGAAAAGACTTTATGATCGAAGAAAAACCAATACACATATTTTATTTGTTGACAGACTATCTAGTTTACAAGAGCAAAAAGAAAAGCTTCAACAACTCTGAAATGGTTGAAAATCCATGATTTACAATCTAGCTAACTGGACAGATAATCACGACATCCATCAAAGTGCACTATCAACATAAATTAACATCATAAAAGGTTTAAAACAAGTAAAAGCCATGAAACAATAAGGACTGATGACAAATATAAACCTGGTCTCCATTTGATCACTAACGCTATATTTAGATGGAGAAAAATGTAAGAGAAAATTTGGTGGAGGGAATATTAAGAAGAAAAACTTCTAAAGATGTAAGGAAAATTTACTATTTTTTTAGAGTTTTCCCTCCTAACATTCTTTCCTCCCCAATTTTCTTCCCATCTAAACTAAGGGTAATGATCATCGTCCATCTGCAATCTCCAATGCAATCTCCTTCAGTATGGTTCCATAGGAAGCTGAGGTACTAGCACCATTTGCCGGCTCAGGCACATGACCAAGTAAGTATTCACTTTCTTCTGACATGAAATCTTCCCCTTTCACCCAAGGATGCTTTTCCAATGCAATCATACCTTCTAGCTCCGTTGCTACTTCCTTCATTGTGGGTCTTTTCTCACCTTTTACTCTTACACATCTCCTTGCCAACAAGGCTACTTCTTTAAGCTGATGTTCATTCTTTTTGTTTAACACTCGTTTGTCAAGAATTTCCAGCAAACGATCTTCTTTCATTGAAGACACAAAATACATTGCCAAATATTTCTCCTCCACCCTGCTGAATTCAACTGCTTTACTTCCAGTGAGTAACTCTATAAGCACGACTCCAAAGCTATAAACATCACTCTTCTCATTCAGCTGACCAATGTGGAGATACTCTGGATCCAAGTATCCTAGAGTCCCCCGTACAATAGTGGTAACATGGGTTTCATCGATAGGAACAAGTCTTGAAGCACCAAAGTCAGACACCTTTGCTACAAGATTATGGTCTAAAAGTATGTTGGTAGATTTAATATCCCGATGAATAATCGGAATGGAAGCATAAGAGTGTAAATATGAAATAGCATTAGCAGTTTCTGCAGCTATCCTTAATCGGGTCTCCCATGGAATAGAAATCTCATTCTTCAAAGGGTCAATGTGATAAAAAAGAGTGCCATTGTCGACAAACTCATATGCCAACAAAGGAACGTCAGTTTCAAGACAACATCCCAAAAGTTTGACCACATTACGATGATTGATTTGAGAAAGCACAAACACTTCATTGATGAAATCCTTAATTTGTTTTGGATCCCCTCCTACTCTAGACTTCTTAATGGCAACAACTGTGTTGTCCGGTAATATACCCTTATAAACTATGCCTTGTCCTCCACGACCAAGGATTCGGCTTTCATCAAAGTTGTTTGTGGCAATTTTAAGCTCAACTTCTGTAAATATTTTTGTTTGAGCAGTACTATAGCCTTGCTGTTGCGAAAATTGTTGCAGCAATAAGTCTCCTCCATTTTGCTGGAAATTCTTTTGTCTGAGTTGTTTCAAAGTTCTCTGCTTGTGTGCCCAGCATAATGTGAAGACCAGTGTAATGACAACTAACAAGGCGACACTCACGCCTGCAAGAAATGCCTTTTTATTTCTAATTATCTCCCCCAATATAATATCCAAAATGAATCACATGCCTTAAATTTATGTAATTAAATGATTCAGAAAAAATTAAATAGTAAAATAGAACAGCTAGAGACCATCATATATATATATATATATATATATATTCTCACCTAATGCAATAAGAATAAGAAAATTATGATGATTGGATCGTTGTGGAGTGATGCAGGCAGTTCCATTAATGTCAATGAATCCAGGTGGACAAGAACAGTTGTGGTAACCAGGATAATTGTGGCATCTCCTTGGCATAGGGCAGATATTGGGTATGGCACACTCATCGATATCTGAAATTAAGAAAAGGAGAATAATATACCCTTATTCTGATCTTATTATTTCCTTTTTTATATGTCTCTTTAAGGTCTTAATAGATATAGGTTAAGAAATATTATGTCATTTTTCTTAAAAAAGTAATTCAATATATGCCTTCAATTTATATCTTAGTGCTTAATGTTGTTTTTTAAATAAGGGTATAATTAAAAAATGGCAATGAACATTGTTTTGAATATCAAATAGACAAGGAAATAAAAAAAAAAGTTTCCTTCAAAAATGACATAAAAAATTAAAATAATAATTTTTAGTTAATAAAATATAGGGGGAAATACACAAAAATATTCCAAATATGAAAATCCCAGAACTCTGAAATGTTCTAATCTCTACGAAGTCTCTATAGACCAGTTTAAAATTAAATTACGAAGCTAAATTACTAAAATGCTCTTAATCTTAAATAAGAAAAATGAAAAAAAGAAGTGACAACTATAATTAGAGCAAAATTGGGTCATTTCACACAAAAGACTTGGTACAAGAATAGTTGTCTGTAAGGATTTTCATAGAAATTTCGCAAGTGGTACATGAGATGTATCTACCTATAATTTATATACATAAAAAAGGAAATGGCCGGTTAGGAAAAATTATTATTGAAATTATAGAATTACCGTGACATCCTTCTGGATGATATGGATTTCCCTCAAAGCCAGATTTACATTTGCAGTTGTAGCCAACTCCATAACTAGAATCCACACATTCTGAGTTGGATTTGCAGGCATAATCTTCTTTACCCGAAGCAGTTCGACAAGAATCTTCCGAAACAGTCCATTTCTAGGACCACAGGGACCAGATCATAGGGAAAATGTCTCAGATAATCTAGTGAGAAATTAAACCAGTCACGTTTCACAATCAAAGCATACGTACAATTGTTGAAACTAGACACGTTGGTATGATTAAAGAGGCTTTGAGCTACCATATCGATGTAATTAATTCCTGCTCGAAAATCCACCTCACAACAACCTGTCCCAGAACAAGTCTTATCATCATTCATGATTATATCTCTTGGAGGAGGTGCGCCACATCTGGCCACGCAACCAGTGTAAGCAGTGAAGTTGCTCTCCAATCTCATAAAACCGAAGGAGCCGACCGCGTCACAACCAATGGTTACGAACTTGTTTTGGGAGCTAGAAATGGTGAAGGCACCGGTGTTGAGATAGTAAGGAAGAGATGCTTGTGATTGGTTGTAACAATCCTTGGAGACATCCATGGAGATTTCAATTTGACTTTGTTGGAGGGATATGTTGGAAACTGGCGCGTTGAAGAAGTATAACTGGGATGTGGATTTGTTACAGGTGAGATTGAAAAATGACAGATAATCTAAGAAACAGTTTCGAGAGGTACCAGGTTGTTGGCCTACACCAAATGGATATGGGATGGCCACATCTCCGCATTTTTCGGGACAACCTGCAAGAGATTGAGCTTCACTTATTGCTGCCATGGCTGCAGATAACAGAATAATTAGAAAGAGAAGCTTCATGAGCCCCATCGATATATGCAGTAGTTCAGCTGGCTGCTGAATATTGTATGCCTTTTATTGGAAAATTCTATAAATAGGTCCTGTGTGTTGCGCTTTGGTTTAAGTAAGCGACAACATTTGTTGACTTATATGCAAGTTCTTATAATATGCGTGGGTGGGCGGGTGACGGAAATTGGAGGATGACTTTAATAGATGCAACAAAAGTAAAACTACACAAAACGTAATACATTTGTTGAAGTGACACAAAGGTTATTTATTGAGGAAGACAGATATATACTACCTCCGGTCCTAAATATAGGACATAGTTTGTAGTGCAAATTACACTACAAACTATGTCCTATATTTAGGACTGGAGGGAGTATAATATATCAACGGTCAATTTTTCAAAAAAAAAAAAAAGGATTTTTTTAGTTGAAAATCTTAAAATCTGAATCATTGAATTTCTATTTGAATTGTGTGTATCTCAGTGCAATGATTAGTTCTTATTATTGCTTATCATTACAATGAGCATTGAAACTAGTACCCATATGATTATATCCATATATATGTGGATCGACTGGAAGACTATTAGAATATAAAGGAAATCCACGTTGATAAATTAAAGAAGAGATTGGAGGTATATAATGTAAGAAGTGAGTTTTAATTATCAAATAGCTTAAATTATTTAGATAGAAACACAACTCTAACATACATCTGTATCTAAAACTCTAACATAGTATCAAGAGTTCGTTTTGTGACACCACAGAAAGAGTGCATGCCCCCATTAATTCATATTAAAGAGGAGATTAAGGGTATATAATGTTAAAGACTACTGTAATATATAAATGTATCTAAAACTCTAACAATGACCAATTCTGCATAATGAACAAGCTCTATGGAAAGACAAGCAACCCAAGGTAAGTTCGTATGTGCCCTTCGTTGTCAACTGTCATTTTTTTAAAGTTTTTAGTAAACAATAAAATAATACTACTTCTGATGTTTGATATAAGGTCCCGTTGGTTGTACAATTTACACTATAAATAAGATTTTAAATTAAGGACAAGAGGTAGTGCTATGTTTGTATTTGCGCATTAATCAACTCTGTTGCATCATGCAGATAGAGAAGATAATAATAATGAGCTACAGGATGTGGCTGGGAGTAAGATTGAGCTTTCACAAATGCTTGAAAAGAAGACTTGGACCCATTCAAAGTACACGCACAGTCATTACTGGTGCAGGTACGAACTTACTAAATTATTAATGGGATGTTATATTTTAATCTCTATTTCACTGAATTTTTATAATTTAGAAAATCCTAAATAATTTTTATTGTAAAAATTTAATTAATACTTTGATGAGTGAGAGAGTTAATTTAATAGTATATATACTTTTCTTAAAAGTCAGAGGCATACATTTGGAATATTCAGATAAAATATAATTAACTGTACTAAATTTAATAAATATTTCAGTAATTTTAATAATATGAAATATTCACTCAACTACAAGTGTACAAGCCGTATCAAGTAATAAAGAGTGAGTAAGATATTGTTTCTAGGAGGACTTGGTATCAACAATGCAGTTTAGCAATGACTTCACACTTTTACTTAAGTTGAGTGAACACAATTTGAATAAAAAATAGGAATAAAAGCTAACTAAAAAGAAAAAAAAAATTAAATCTAACTATAATTAGGACTAAAGATAAGGGTAATTCTATATTTAAGTGGTGACTTAGATTATTATAATCTTGATTACTTCTTAGTGTCTAATTTCTCCCATTAATTGTATTTAAAGTTATATTTGCTAGTCTAGGACTCTTATTTACCTAAAAGTGTCTTTTAATTCACTAAAAGGCGTTCCAATTATGTTAATCCCTAACTCCTTAGATGATTAGTGCTTAATTTGATTAATTTAAGTATAAGTCTAATGAGACTATGTAGGGCCGGTAGGTATATGTCTATCCTACAAGCAAATTAAGTTAGAAAACTCAATCCTACATGATTCATTTGAAGGTCTATTCTAAATTCCTCATATTTAGGCTCCTTTAGAGTATCAAAACAATTTCAATTAGATGTCTACTGTTTCAAATCAACAAATATAATATTAAAGCAATTAATGATAAAAATTATCATTCACTATTCCATAAACAAACTAAATAATTCAAAATCAAGGTTTAGTTATATAAACTAAACATTCTCATGACTAAAATAATAGCTAACCATAGAAAAGATAAACAGACAAAGAAAGAAGAGAAGAGAAAGAATAAACAAAAAACTCTGCTAAATTTTCATCGGTGTTGCGCTCTTCTACATTTTCAAACTTGAATCTCCCTCTATTTAACTTCTTTCCTTGTTGTCACTAACCAAGAAAATAGAACACACCTCCCTCTTGCCACACCTAACATATATAGGTATATATTGCCTCCCCGCATGCGTTTTTATCATAGTATCTTGGTTTATCTCTTTTTTTTTTCACTACTACAGGTTTCAAATACTACTACCCTTATAGACGTCCATATTTTAAAAAGGGATGTTAAAAGATAGAGGCAATGACATTTTCATAAATAAAGATGGGAAATGTGAATGTTAGGCATCCCAAATTTGAATTGGGACGCCTAAAGTAGAGTTTAAACATCCCAAATTTAAATTGGGACGCCTAAAGATTCCCACAAGCACCAAAAATTAAAAACTAAAAAAGTTTGACTTACTTTAGGCGTCTCAAATGGAATTGGGATGCCTAACGTCCCATGTTTAGGCGTCCCAAATGGATTTTGGGACGCCTAAAGGTTGTCATGCACATATTCTGACATGTGTCCTTTCACCCCCATCCCTTTACTCTTTTACTTTGACCAACACCAACTCCCTCCTTCCTTCATTAAGACCATCGCCCTTTCACCCCCACTCCTTTACTCTTTTCCTTTGACCAACACCAACTCCTTCCTTCTTCATTAAGATTGTCGCGCGTTCTACTTCTTTACTCTTCCTCCTCCCTTCTTGTCTTCTTCTTCAACTTTACTCTTTCTCCTCCCTTCTTCCATTGTAGGCCCGACGATCCACACCCCTCCTCTACACCTTCTTAAATTTTCCTCCACGCACACACCACCTCCTTCCATTTACTCTTCATCGTCCCTTCTTCCATTGTCGACGCAAAACACGCCCACCACCTTGTTGGGACCCAAAATGGTTTTGGGACGCCTAAAGTTAATCCTTTAGGTGTGCCAAATGAGATTTGGGATGCCTGTTAACTTATAGAAATCAAGAGTATTCTAGCACATTTTCTTCTCTTTTCACCTATTTTTGGGTTCAAATTGTGCATATAAAGAGATTATGGAAGAAAATGTGATAGGATATAATCAAAATCAAACTTTTGTCAAACTCATGAGTTAAATGCAATTAGTTTTGGTTAATTATGAAAGCTGAAGAGCTCATGAAGTCTTCCTCCTTGTAGGTGGAAGATGACAAGTTGTAAAAGCTCACAAAGATCATAGGAAGATGTGAAAGGAAGAGAAGAATGCAAAAGGAAGATGAAAAAGGAAACTATGAAGGAGAAGCTTGCAATTGCTATGGAAATGTTGTAGCCAAGGCAATGCAAAACTACCTTTTAAGATGGCCCTTCTGTCTGCCTGTTGGCTATGAAATCCGCTATAGCCAATGTCATAGTGAAACCACCTGAAAAAGCCTTACTTATGTCTTATGACAATTCGCTATGGCATTTGCTGTAGCAAACTCATGGCGAACGCGCGAAACTGATGTTGTGTGTTTTGAAAACTGAAGGAAAAAAACCCAATATAAAGGCATGGGCTAGGTCGAAAATGGTAGTTCTGGACTCCTTGAACATCTTGCCTGCTAGGGTTTGGCATTTTGAAGAGCTTGGAGCTTGAGATTGGGTTGAGAAAGGATTTGGAGCCTCAATTCTTAGCTTTTTCTTGTTCTTCTCTCCTTTGTCTTTATTTTGCTGATATGGATGATGATTGTGTGCTGAGATTTTGGCATATATTGATCATGAGTAGCTAGAACTCCTAATTAGGATTACTTTTACCCATTGTATGGATTGAAACTATTGGATTATCTTGCTTTTGTTGGTTAATGATTATATGTGCTGATTTTTCTCTATCCTTAATGCTATCTTGTGCTTGATCACCACATGATTAAAGTTGTTCAATTGGAAGATACTTGAGAGAGCTATTTTGATTGTAGAACTTGAGAAAAATCATGCTAGACTTGAAGTTTAGGGATTAAATGGATGGTTTGTTGTTAGAATAGAGATATATCTAACAACCTAGCATAGTCAAGAGAAGGCTTGCTTTGGAAAGATGATTTTCATTAATTGTAAACAAGAGATTGAATATTTTTAATGAGGATTAAAAATCAATCTTGACTTGAGAGAGCTTGATTGATGATTTTAGAATCTTTGACTAGCATATAGACTCATTTAATCAACATAAGTGGATATTTGCCTAGTTTTATGAAATACAATGGGGAAGAAGTAATCCTAAGTTAATATCTCTTGAAGTTAGCCCAATTTCCCAATTTTCACTGTTTTCCTTTGTTATTTTCATCAAACTTATTTATTTAACTTGATCAATTTCAAATGATTCCATTCAACCTAATTAAGAACATGGTTAAATTAGTTGACTCACTTTTGTCATAGTCCTCATGGGAACGATCTTGACTTGTCACTTTATTACTTGCGACCCGTATGCTTGCGGAAGCTAAACGCAAACAATGCCTAAAGGCATCCCTGCGCATGTTAGAATTTCTGACATGTGCATCCCCTTCCCCTTACTTTTTCAATTTTTTCCACTCTTTCCTCATTCCTTTTTCCCACACCAACACTCTAGTGACTCTCTTTTTCTTCATTCATTCTCTTCTCTTTTCCCGTCCATGACTTCTCTTCTTTTTACTTCATTTCTTTTCTTCTCTTTTCCCGTGAGTCTTCGTCTTCTCTCTTCTTCCTCCTCCTTTCTCCATTGTCGGCGTTCACACACCTCCTTGCTCTCCACCCCCTCCGACATTCACACACCTGGTCCACCTTCTTTCTTTCCCTCTAACCTCCGGCGTAGCTCCTCCAACGTCTTCTCTCCACCTTGGTTGGGCACATAGACACCGTGGAGCTTGGATACGTCTTCTCTCCTCCAACGTCGACTACCCTATCCCTCATTTCATCAGGTTTTTGTTCTTTTTTTTTAAATATAAATTGACATGATGAAGAATTAAGTTAAAGGGAAAATCCTATAAAAAGATGGTTGAATAAATCAAATTTTAATTTAGGGGGACTTAACAAATTATAAATTAGGTTACGTGATACAATTAGGGATTTAGAAATTGAACTAAATTCATGCTCCTTAATTGATGTATCATATATCCAGACGACTCAAATAAATTGATCAAGAAGGAGAAAAAACTCCTAACTACATGAATCACACTAATTGCCATACACACGCATGCACATATAGAACCAGGCTTAACAACACTCACATTCACAAACATGGACATAAATTTAGGAATTTATTATACCATGGAATTGGAAAGCAATAGCTCCACTTCTGTAACAAAATAACTATATGTTTAAAAGAACAAAAAAGAAATGATATGAAATACAATAATTGACTTTGCTTTGGGCCTGAGATCACCAACCTTAGAATAACGAACAGACTTGTGATTCTTAATCTCATGTACCAACAAGTATAGAGAATGGTTTTCAAGAATTCAAATTCAAATTCTACCTATTTTCTTGTGTTCTTGAACGCCAAAGGAAGCACTGACTTCGACTAAACATAAAAAAATTGGTGCCACAATAATTCAATGACACAATTATAAATTCTACCCATTTTTTGCTTCTATGATTTCAAAAAGTGTGAGAAAGCTTTTCTGTAATTTTTTTTCCTTCTTGGTCAACTTATATGAGTCGCCTATATATATTCAACTAAGGGGCATGAATATAATTTGGTCCAATTTATAATTTGGTAAGTTAAGTAACCCAAATTAGAATTTAATTAATCCAAACGTTTTTTAATAGGATTTCTCCTAAGTTAAACTTGCAATATGAAATTATTATAATGTTTTCGATTTATTTATATGATTCTAGTTTCTGGAGTGATTTTTTGTTTTGATTGGTTCTTTTTTTTTTTTTTTTTTGTTGCGAGAATCATAAACTCATTGTTAGTAGTTATGCTTGACTAATAATGTCTTTGTTTTATATATGTTTGGAGCTTGGAAATTGGGGGAAATACATATGTATATTATAAATAAACAGAGCTTTTGATGATTGACTTCGATGAAATGAAACAAAGTATTTTTTTTTTCTTTTGTGCTTGGGATGTCTTACTTTTAAGGGGAAATTCTGCCGAATTTTTTGTTGAAAAAAAGGCAATCCCATCATATCGTTGACAATTGTTCTAAACGTGAGTGTTATTGGGAATGGCTTCGGTGGTAACAAAATGGATCACAGTTGGATGAATACTTTGAGAACTAGTGAAGAATGAGAGAAAGGGGTGGAAGAGTTTATTGAATTTGCTAGAAAGAATGCTCCAACAAAAAATGGGAAGTATTTTTGTCATTGTGTCAATTGTTTAAATGAGAGTCGATGGGATGTTGATGTCATAAAAGATCACCTACTTTATGATGGAATAAATCTGCGATACACAAGGTAGATATGGCATGGTGAGGAAGTAACAGATTGTCTGTCGTACAAGAAGGAAGATGTGGATGTCATAGATAAAGATAGAATAGAGAAAATGATTCACGATGTTGAGGTAGAATCCTTTGCACAATCGCAAGAGTATGACAGCCTGTGGAGTAATGCAGAGACACAGTTGTACCCTGGGAGTAAGTACACGCAGCTGACACAAACATTGCATTTAGTTAACTTAAAGGCAACTTGTGGGTGGACCGATAGTAGTTTCACATTGCTACTTGAATTATTGTGTGATATGTTTCCAGATAATAATGTACTTTCAAATCGTATATATAAGGCCCAGAAAATACTATTTATAATGGGTATGGAGTATAAAAAGATACATACTTGCCCTAATGACTGCGTACTATACAGAAATGACTATAAAGGTCTTAGTGAGTGTCCTAAGTGTAAAACTGCACGATACAAAGTGAAGAAAGATGGTGGTTATGGCGATGGGACAACTAAAAGGCAACCTTTAAAGATTATGTGGTATCTTCCAATAATACCACATTTTAAATGTTTGTTTGCGACTACAACAAAAGCGAAGAAGTTGATATGGCACTCTGATGAGAGAATATCTTATGGAAAATATCTTCGGCACCCAGCTAACTCTCCACAATGGCAAAAAAATAGATGAAATGTTCCCTCAATTTGCTAGCGAGCCGAGAAACCTTCAGCTTGACCTTTGCACAGACAACATCAATCTGTATAGAACTCTTACTAGCACACATAGTGTGTGGCCGGTTCTCCTTGTAATATACAACTTGCATCCCTAGCTATGTATGAAACACAAGTATATGATGCTTTCTATGATGATTTCTGGACCAAAACAGCTGGACAACGATATTGATGTCCACTTGGTGCCTTTGATTGAGGACTTGAAGAAGTTGTGAGAGGAAGGTGTAGATGTGTTTGATGCTTATAAGGAGTCCTTCAAGCTACATGCAATGATTTTCACAACGATAAACGACTTACCTGCGTACGGAAACTTATTAGGGTATAGCGTGAAGGGTCATAAAGCATGCCCCATATGTGAAGCAGACACACGCTTCCATCAACTAAAGCATGAAAGAAAAACTGTCTACCTTGGCCATAGGAGGTTTCTTCATCGATTCCGCCCGTATCGTAGGCTAAGAAAATGTTTTAATTACCAGAGCATGGAATGGCTCCAAAGGCATTAACCGGAGAAGAAGTTTATAGGTAGAACGTATCGATGTCACTTTTGGTAAGAACCAGAAGACTGCGGGTGAGAAGAACATATGGAAGAAGAGATCCATTTTCTTTGATCTTCCATATTGGCGTTGGTTTGACGTGAGACACAGTATTGATGTGATGCATGTGGAGAAGAATGTTTGTAATAGCCTTGTCAGTATGCTTTTGCACATACCAAGAAAGACTAAGGATGGGATTAGTACAAGATTAGACCTTGTTGATATGGGAATAAGAGCACGGTTACATCCACAACTAAGAGATGATGGTAGGAGGGCATACATGGAGCCAGCAGCTCATACACTATAAAAAGCAGAGAAAAGAAGTTTGTGTGGGTGTTTGCATAACATTAAGGTGTCGCAAGGGTATTCCTCTAATATGAAAATATGTGTCTCAAAGGACAATTTGAAGTTAGTAGGAATGAAGTCACATGATTATCATGTGTTGATGCAATTACTATTACCGATAGCTATTAGAGGCATAATGAAAGATAAAGTGCGAACCACTATAAAAAGATTGTGTGTTTTCTTCAATATTATCTGTAACAAAGTCATTGACACTGAAAAGTTGGATGAACTGGAAAATGAGGGTTATATTATTTTGTCACAACTAGAGATGCATTTTTCTCCTTCATTTTTTGATATAATGGTGCATTTAATAGTTCATTTGGTAAGGGAGGTAAGACTCTGCGGTCCAATTTACCTGAGGTAGATGTACCCTTTCGATCGATACATGAAGATCTTAAAAGGGTATTCTAAAAATCCTTATCGACCAGAAGCCTCAATAGTAGAAAGATATGTAGTTGAAGAGGCTATGGAGTTTTGCAGAGATTATATGTCAGGGAAGAAGGAACAATCTTGGCATGAAGAGGGGAGAAGCAAGGGAATACGAGGACTGAAAGTGAAGAATATTCCTCGTGAAGAGGTGTTGCAAGCATACTTGTGTATTCTGAATAATATGGAAAAAGTTCGACCGTACATAGATGAACACAGAAAGACTTTGAAGAACAAGAATCCAAGGAAGAATGACATGTAGATTGCTATTAAGCAAAACAAGACATTCATAGAGTGATTCGAGGAAAAGGTTTCGCATGAGACCGATGTGTCTGAGACAATCGAGTGGCTGGCTAGGGGGCCTTCGTTTCAAGTCATTACTTGGAAGGGTTATGATATAAACGGCTATTCTTTCTATACAAAAGAGCAAGATGACATAAGTACCATGCAAAATAGTGGGGTGATGGAGAAGCTAAAGCCATGCACTTTTCCAGTTCGAGAGACAAAAACCCCATATTAGCATTCATGGCCTATTATGGAGTTATGGAAGAAATATGGGAGATTACATACATGTTCAAAGTTGCTTTATTCAAATGTAAGTGAGTTAGCAATAATGCTATGATAATAGATAATCACTTTGGATTTGTCTCAGTCGATCTTCGAAGAGTTGGCTATAGAGATGAGCCCTTCATTCTAGCAAGCCAGGTGAAACAAGTGTTTTATATCACAGATCTTACAAGCAAAAAAATGTCCATTGTACTTAAAAGTAAAAAATAGAAGTATGGTGATCCGACCTTCAACCTTGACGACACACTACCTTTCACAACAACTCCACCTAGAACAAATGAAGTAGAATTGATAGAAGATGAAGAATATGCTATAAGAAATGACCATGGTGAAGGAATATGGGAAATAATATAGAGTAAGACCTTAACTTATAAAAGAAAACTGTGTGTTTTTTTGTTTTACTCCTGCTTAATTTATTTTATTTTTATTGCAATTTATTTACGTATCTGACGATGCTTTTTGTGTTAACAGGAATATGGACAACTCTAGTGACTCATCACAAAGTGTTGGGGATAACGAAAGGCTTAGAGATGACGAAAACCCTAGAGATAATGAAAGGCCTAGAGATGAACCCGTTGCAAGAAGGGTTAGAGGCTGTACAAAGATGGAAGCATTGGTTGCACCTCATAAACATCAACAAGAAAGGCTACATATAGACTTAAATGCCAATCTGAATCCAGTTGGTCCTAAGAAAGACCATTTCATTAGCTACTTAGGATATTTGGGTCGAAGTAAAGTGCGCATTACCTACGATAATTGGAGATTGGTTCCCCAAAAAAATGAAAGACATGATTTGGCAAACACTTACGGTATATAAGTTTTGATACATCTATGATAATTGTAGCTTTATTCCTATTGCTTCAAATGTAATTATCTTATGTCTTACCTTGCAACAAACATACGATGTCCCAGATACTAAGGAGATGTACAAGCACTAGATGGGGGAGGTTCGTCTACACTGGAAAGGTTTCAAGAACAAGCTAACAATGAGGTACATTCGAGGCAAACTTAGGGGTCAGGATCCATGTCAGTACTATTCGTATTTGTCTCCAAAGGACTGGAGGTTGTTTGTGCCATCACGGGAAGATCCTCAATTTTTTGAAAGATTTCTGTCATAATGATATAGAGCTTTTGATTTTGATATCATTGATTTGTTTTTTTTTCTTTTCATTCACAGGAATTAAGTGTAGTAAATGCACAAAGGCAAATAGAAAATAAATATCATCATTACATGTCTCGTAGTGGTAATCGGAAGCTTGAGTAGTAAATGATGCAAGAAGAGTCAGAGAAAATGAAGGAAGCAGCAAAATCAGATCCTAGCGTTGTTATCTAGGCCCTGGCACCTCCTTTACGTCACAAAAAATAGAAAGCAGGGAGGATTAAAGGTGTGAAGTACTTAAATCCGGCTGTTGCTGATGTTGCTGCAAGGATTGTAAGTAGTAATACCATAAGTACCTAATTTTTTTTCATATCAAGAGTAGTTTCGATACATTTACCATAAACTGTATACTACAGGATGAACTAGAAGATCATAGTAGCCAAGATTCGTTCAATCCAAGTAGACGATGGACATCTTGTCAACGGCTATTAGGAAGGCAGATGACCCTAGTCGTGTTCGAGGAGAGACACGGGGAGTTAGTGCCACGAGGTAATTTGGACGAGACTCACGTTATTCGTTACAAGCTAGACCTAGTATAGACCTTGTGGCCAAGCTTCAAGAGGAAGTCAAATGAGAGCTTGAGGCCAAACTTCGTGACAAGCTCCGATAAGAGATGCTACCAGAGCTTCAACTTGAAATAATTAAGATATTCGAATCGCATAGGGCAAGTGACGAGCGTAGAACTCAGGAATCCTCGACCTTCCCTAGCACTAAAGAAAGTTACAACCCTCTGGAGGAACCACTTGGTGACCTTTCTCCTACTCCAGCATCAGGAGACCCTTCCACCCTCTATTTGGATGATCCATTGTTGCGTGTTGCTACTGATGCTCTCGTTCACACACGTGCTACCACCCACCATCATCAGCAAATTCTGCAGGATTTTTGTAGGGTGAATATGACAAGTGTTAGAGAGGGGGAAGAAGGTACAGTCATCCCTGTTCCTGATCCAAAGGTTCGAACGTTAGGTCAGGTGATAAGATCTTTCATCCTTTGGCCTCACAATCTTATTTGTTCAAGGGCAACACCTCCAATGGTAGGCATTACCTTACTATTACTAAAGATCTGTTGGTATCCTAATAACAATTTATTTTTTGATGTTCTAAAAGGATGACAAAGATTCGGAAATGACCCTACTTAGCATAGCTACAACAGAGCTACAAAGGCATTAAACAGGTTGACTTGAAGATACCTCAAGGGATTGTGGGCCTTACATTGAAGTATCCCTACATGATTGACAATACAGATCTCAAGCAGTTTATCATGTTGGAGGAAATAGATGTAGGATGGGTGAAATTTGCCATCCGGTAAGTTTTTTTTTCAATTTTTCATACAATTCGTGTAGTGGTTTTTTGATTTCATACATTCAATAATTCATTCGTTATTTTAATTCTATTATAGCATCTTCCACCGCCTCCTCTGCACAGACATGGAAAGACCTGATTTGTATGGATTCTTATGTCCTGCGAATACGACAGGGGATACCAATACAATGGCGGCAAGGACTCACTATGTGGACTACGCAATGGGAGAGACCAAACTTCGTTGTTATTTAGCACCCATTGTTCAACGGTTCGTATTTTCATTTTTTCTATTTAAGATGTTTAATAAATAATTGCCTTGTCATCTAACTTCATTTTAATTTGTACATGTTGTTATAGTTACTACTGGAGTTTGTGTGTTATATGTCCTTGCCACAACGTAGTCTATTGGTTTGATCCCTTGTGTAAAAGGCCAGACAAAGATACAAATCCGTCTTCGACACGTAAGTTATTTTATTTGTATTTTATTGACTCTTAAAAAAATAAATAGTTCTAATTTTTGTTGATTTTGATTTTCATGATAGTGCGACTCAAACATATAGAGTCCTAGGCGGGTCACGCGAGGATAAAGTTGTTAGATACCCAAAGTAGTTTTATCAGCAAGTAAATAGTTTCGATTCTAATTCTTTCATTGACGGTCATTTTAGATATACCTTTATTGATTTTAACAACCAATTGGCTTTGATTTAAAGTGCCTTCGACAACCTAGCAACACTGAATGCATATATTATGTTATACTTTATATGTATAACATCATTCAAAGTGAAATTATTAGCGATTTTGAAAAGGTAATCGCTTCTTCATCTCAAATGATAATATTTTTGATGTTGTGATTGAAATGCTAATTAATTCATTTGCTTGATTAATTTCATCAAAGCTTATTTTCTAATTTTCAGATTTTTGATAATGAAGATGCCTATCTACATGAAGACATTAATTTGATTAGAGACCTTTTGGCTAAACATCTTCTTCAACATATAGATTAGTGAACTTTTTATTTATATTAGTTAGTAGTTGTGTGATGATAGCGTTTTGACACTTTCTAGCTGTTATTGTACATATATAGTAGTATGTTGTATGAGTTGTTCTTGTACGTATATATACTAGTAGTGCTGGATATCCTAACCATTTTGTAACGGATATTGTGGTTTATGAATCCATCTTTTATTCTGTTTCTGCAGTTTGAATTTGTGGGTAATGTAGAATATAAATAATCATTTTTTAAAAAAAAAATCAAACCTTTTAACATCCCAAATTGAGAATTGGGACGTCTAAAGTCTCACCACAGGGGGACTTTAGACGTCCCTATTCAGAATAGGGTCTTCTAAAATCCTCACTTTAAATGTCCCTATTTTAAATAGGGACGTATAAAGTCCCACTTTAGATATCCTTTTTTTTTAGACGTCTTTTCTTAAAATATATTATGCCCCCCACATAGACGTCTCCTAGTTTTTGGACGTTAAAAGTGCTAAAATAGGGATGTTAAAACCAGTAGTGTTTTATTGATTATCATATAATATAGATGCATTATATTAATATTTTGTTTTCACTTGAATCTTATAATATCTCCTGCAAAATAAATTAGGATATAAGTAGATTTTATATTAAACTATCCTTTATCCTATAATTAATTAAAAACTAGAAAAATATATAAAAGATAATTAAATAAGTATAAAATATTAATAAATTTAATCAAACATATCTCATAATCTACACTTATTTAATTATAAAATATATGCTTATCAATTATTACTAATTAGTAAGATAATTCATTGGAGATATTTCTTTTATATTCATACAAGAATATATTCAAAAGGAAGAAGGGGCTAAAATCTTCCAAATTCGTATTCATATTAATGAATATATTTGTCAATTTCAAATTACTAGAAGATGTCAACAAGTTGTTGTGTGTGCGTTTCTTAATTAATATGGGTTATTTTTCCAGGGGATCCCATCAATTATACCAAGTCATTTCTTTTTTGATACTACAAGTCATTTCCATAAAGTCTTCACCTAACCATTAAAGTAATATGAGTCATCATTTTCACCTGATCTAATCAATTTCACCAAATTGTTTACAAATCGCAGAACTAACTTTATAATTAAATTAAGCAGAATTAATGTATTGAACTCTAATGTTACTTTAGTGATATATATGCACCATTGTCCATACATACAGAAATTTTCAACATACAGCCTCCACACGTCTGCATCAGAAGTTAATTAATTCATATTGATGAGAGAATGATTCTCCACTCTCTTCAAGTAAGGCCGAAGGATCAAATATATATAAAAAATTCATATTGAGAACTTGCCACAAAGCTACGAGTGAGACTGCTCTGGTTGCATTAGGGCTAATTGAATATAAACCAGCTTTACATTCTTCATTTGCGGAGCCTACTCAAGCAAACTGCTTTAAATAATAAAAAGTACGATTTTGTTTTTTAATTCTACTCATTTCTAAAGGGTTAAATAGAAATTCTAAAATTTCTCAATAGTATCTTTTTCCATACAAAATAATTTTTCCATTAAAAATGAAACAAATGGGCTCTTACATTATTCCTTCATTAACTGATTCGCGCTTTTTCATTGTATTAGACAAAACATTTGCATTCTTCTTCCTTTGGGGATAAAAACAAAACCAGAGGTTTAGGAGATTTACCTTGATGAATGTTGAATTCTTGGTTGTGGGGAGAACAAAGCACAATTTATAAGTCAACCTTACTTACCTCACCATAACTAAGGAATAGGATAATATTCGAATATGTACATATTGCCTGTGCCAATGTAATATTTCCTCCTGTGTTTAATATAAAACGTCATCAAGAAAAAAAAATCTCAATTCATGTGATATATCATCACTTATTCCGTCGATAATAAGTTTTTTCAAAAATATTTCCCTATTATGATTTACTATGAAAATACTTACCCTCAAAAACCCCATTTTTCATACAAAAAAACTGGAAAACCCCCATTTAATACGATAAATTTGGAAAACTTACAAGCCAACAAAATATGAAGAGTCATATTAAAGTATTAATTATATTAACAAAATTGATAAATAATCATTAATTATTTTTTAAGTGACATATACTTATGAACTAAAGAATTTTTCTAGGAGTAACTTATATTGTAGGGTTAGAGCAAATAAATAAGTAGAAATTTGATTAGGTGATAATGAGTTTCTAGTAGCTCATCACCCTAATCTGCATATAGATGAGGTTTATTCAGAATCACCGAATCGTTGTCAATTATGTGAGGTATATGAGCCAATCCATATGTTTAATACTCCATTTGCTGCAAATATAGACCTTTTTAATTTGTTCCTTTTTAAAGAAAACTAAAATGATGTAAATTAAATGTTTGCCACATAGGATTAAATTAATACGCATTGTGTGTACTTTTATTAAAGAGAGTATAGGCCATGTGGTGCACTGTGTGGAGTGGGGACCTATAAATTTCACAACAATTGTAAGAAGCAAAATAATACAAACTGTTTATATTCAATCAGCAATTACACAACTAACAAGTTTGCCCCGCAGCTTTGTGGCACGTTCTCTTTTGACGTGCTATAGGGTCATTGGTTCGAAACTTGGTATGGCTTGATACTTTCTTTGATCCTTCAAATACAAAACGAGTTACTCCAAAGTTCCTCGCTTTTGAGGATATTTAATGCCAAGGCCTTCCACTTTTTTGGCTTTTTTAAACCATATTCCAAGCGATTAAATACATTTTCTTTTTTCACTCTCAAGATGACTATTCTAGAAAAAGATTTTAAAGCATTTCTCAATACTGTATAATTAAAGAAATTGTCATTTATTAACCCATTTGTATAGAAAAGAAATGCCAAAATACTTGCCCGAATCAGAAATTAAACTAACCTAAAAAGAATCAAGTCTTCCCCCCAAAATATTAATTTTAAGAGCTTGGTTGTATTTAACATTTGCCAAGCAAAATATTTTTGTTTCGGGGCAAGTTTATTCTGAGACTTAAGAGAGCTTCATCTATAGGCACTCCCCTAAAAAGAATCAAGTCTTCCCGCCAAAAAAAAAATACAGAGAATTTAGGACCTCTAATAGATAGCTTGAGGGCTTTTTCAACTACTCATGTTACAAGCATTTTAATTATTTAACTTAGCCTCTCCAACTAGACTAAGTAGGTTTCTTTGGCTATAATAGACAACTTACCGAATACGTATTTTTCATTAAATTAAACAAACAGGATAAATTGAAATTTAATGTAAATTTAAAGGACCAAGTGTTTACCTTATCCTATAATATTATCTCGACTTTAACATCCATAATTATGCATTAAAGCCCATATGAAGGAGTGCCCTGAAAGCACCAATTGAAACGGTGCCATTCTTGATTTCAAAATCAGTAACTTCCCTTTGGATGAGACTAAGATCATGTTCCAACAAGCTTGGTAATGAATCAAAAGCGAATGTGTTCGTTTGGAATAGCTTATTTTTGGACAATAAGTGTTTATAAATCGTGATTCATGATATACGAGGTAAGTATGTGAGAGGAGTTTTATCTCGATTTACGTAATAAGTACTTGTTTAGACAAAATAAGCCCAACCAAACACTCTGTATGTTCACTATATGTACTTTTCTTTGTATACAGATTTTGGAATAATTCACAAGCCATCCTTTTCATATCTTGAAAACTGAATCATACCAAAGGCTTCAGACAACCCCAAAAAAAAACAAACCCGAAGTGGCTTGTACTCTGATCCAATGCGAGAAGCCCAACTTACTTGCGGTCTGTTTCTGTTTCTGTTTCTTTTCTTCATCCGGCGGTACATATGAAAATAAATAAACAATACCACATTTGGACCAGTCTCCCACGTAGCTTCATGGCACGTTCTTTTCATAGACGTTCTGTGACGTTTCGGTTTCGAGGCTTGGTATTACTACTGCTTCTGCTCCTTAACCCTTAATATACTATACACTATGAGGTGCTGCAAAGTACCTCTCTTTTGGGCCGCACCGAGCCCAATACGTTCTTCCTGAATCTTAGCCTTCTCTCAAAAACACAACTATATATAATTTATAAATTGAGCTTTTCTGTATGTTTTTTTTTTTTTTTTTGCCCAAAATTGAGCTTTTCTCTTGGGCTACAATATCCAAGCATCAAAATTATGTTAGTTTTAGAAGTAACTAATACTCTACATATTCTCCTATTGCTTAATCTAAGACCTAACTAATTAATTTAAATAGATTATAAATATTAGTTAAGTTAGTTAATATGATATTTTTTTCTAAAATGTCATAATCATCTTTCTTAATTCTCTCGTCCTTCTGCTTAATTATTGTTAAGGGAATATTAATGGAGCTAATTTAGGAAAAAAATGTATAAAAATGTGAAATAGATCTTATATTTATGATTAACATCAATTTATTAATTAGATACTATATTAAGGGCGAGAGGGAATAATCCTTTGTCTCCTACAACAAAAAGATACCACATATCGATATTTTTGAAAATAAAATATTAAAAGGTTAAGGTTCATCCAACATCCTGAAGTGTTTTTCTGCGGGTATCTGGTGACCTAAAATATTTTATGGTGCACCCAACATCTTATAGTATTTTAGAGGTGTTGGATGTACCATAAAATACTGGATAAACCTGAAAAAATACTTTAGGGGGCACTTTAACCCAAAATAAAAATAGAAAGAAACAATGGGGGCCAGATTATATTATAGGAGATCAATCCTATATTAATTCCCACCGGTCCTTCTTGCTTATAACCATAGTATAAATTAATCAAATTAATCTGCTTAATTAAAAGATTACTTTAAAATTAACAAAGATGTTTCCGGTACTTTGCAATGCTAAAAAAAACAAAAACAAAAAACAAAAAGAATTCATGAATATTAAGAATAGGATTACCTGTTGATGCTCGTTGACAATTATTTCTGGATCATCTCTGCTGCCCCATTTGTCTGGACGCATTATATTCGAATTTATGCCCTTGCTTCCAGTGGATTATTTGGCATTTCCTTCAACTATCAATTATTCAACCAACAAAACTCTTCAAACACGCAACTCTGAAGAAGTTGTTACATGTGTGTGTTGTGAGCATGGTTAGGGAAACCGGACCGGACCGGCCGGTTCGGACCGGAACCCGGCGAACCTGCCAGTTGGCCGGTCCGGTTTGGTCACTGGGTCGCTACTGTAGCGACTCGGTCTGACCCGGATAGAACCGGATCAACCCGGGTAGCGACCCGGCTGACCCGCCGAGCTGTGCGGGTCGGCCGGGTCAAAATTTTTTTCCTCTCCAGCTTATGAAACGACGCCGTTTTGAGGGGTTTTTTTTTTTTTTTTTTAAATCGAACAGATACATCCATCATCGATTCATCACTTCAGCGCAGCATTCTCATTCTTCTGAACCGGCTCCCTCCTTCCTCGGTCGAAGAAGCCTTTGCCCTAGCGTCTCTGGCCTCTGCTTCTTCTCCACTCAGCGGCGCACTCCCTCAAATCCCAGATCAATATCGACGCTGCTCGTCCGCTCCGCCGCTCCGCCGATCCGCCGTGGCTCACCGTTTCTTCTTCTATTTTCTGTTCAGCTCCGGTGGTTTCCGTGGCTTTCTGGTATGTATTACATTTTTTTGAGCGAAAGGGAGTAGTTTATTGCATTATTAGTGAAGAAGTGAAACTGAAAACTCATTGCTCTGTGTTCTTCAAAAAGATTATGCTTCAAAATTTGGTTTGGGGGGGGGGGGCTGAAGATCGATTTGGCCATTTGGGTGCTTGAGAAAAATATATGGGATGATTGAATCGATTGAAGTTTCTAATAAGATTGTTTGTATGATATTTTGATGCTGGAAAGATTATATCCGTGTATATATATATGCTGTATATATCTGGTGTATATATCTATTTTGATGCTCATGTATATATATATGCTGTGACATGAGGAAAGTACTCTAAATTATTAAATCATACAAAGGAAATGTCTAGAGGTTTTAATAAAATGTTGGTAGAACAGTGAGCTTTATGATTGGATTAATACGGTATAGTATGTTTGGTAGAAAATTCATTGAATTATTGAAGAGAATTCTGGAATTCTTGTTTCTGAAAATGTCAAAATGATATAAGATATGTGTTTCTTGCAATTTACAGTGAACTCGGTGTTTCTTGTTTGCTTTCAATTGTTAATTGAAAAGACCCTGTATTTGGATTTGCCACCTTATTTGCTCATGGATGTCAGAAGTGGTGAAGGAAGTGATAATCCCCCCACCACCACTGCCCCTACAGAAGAGTCTAGCAACCCCCTTAACCCAAATGTCTCTAATCCCACAGAGTCAACAGGAAGTGTCAAAAAAACTGATCCTGCTTGGCAATATGTGTCTGTCAAAAAAGAGGGGAGAGTTAATGTTTTTACTTGCCTCTTATGTGCATCAAGTTACAGGGGAGGTGGAATTAATAGGTTAAAGCAACATCTAGCTGGTGTAAGTGGTCAGGTGTCTTCTTGTAAGAAAGTATCTCATGATATACGTGCTAGAATGAAAGAATCATTAATAGAGGGTGCAAAGAAGAAACCTATTGCTAGTGACAATGTAGAAGAAATTGATGATATGGAAATTGAAGAGCCAATAGATTCACATCCACTTAGGACATCCAATGAGAGTAGTGGCACAAAGAGGAAAGCAACTGGGGCTGGGAAGCTTGACAAGTATTTTGCTGCTAGAACAACCCCGGGTGCTCAACCAAGCATCAAAAGTGCTTGGGCAAGTCAAGAAGCACAACATGCTGCTAAGGTTGTTATTGCTGACTGGGCTTATGTGAATTGCATTCCGTTTAATGCATTAAATTGCCCTTTGTTTCAAAAAGCCGTTGATGCTATTGCTGCCATTGGTCCTGGGTTTAAGGCCCCTAGTGCTCATGAGTATAGAATTACCTTGTTGCAAGACCGTAAAAAAGAGTGTCAGTTATTGATTGATAGTTATCGAATTAAGTGGAAAGAAAATGGCTGTACACTAATGGCTGATGGCTGGACTGACGTTCGACAACGTACTTTGATTAATTTCTTAGTATATTCAGTGCAAGGCATGGTGTTTGTGAAATCAGTTGATGCCTCAGATGTAGTTAAAGATGCAAAAACTTTATTTTCTTTGTTCAATGAAGTTATTGAGTGGATTGGCCCTGAGAATATAGTCCATGTGGTGACTGACAATGCCGCTAACTATGTAGCATGCGGCAGACTGATTAAAGAGAAGTATAAAACCATTTATTGGTCTCCCTGTGCAGCTCACTGTTTAAATCTTGTTTTGAAAGATATTGCTTCCATGCCTCATGTGTCTGATCTTGCCAAAAAGGCATCTAAAATCTCTATCTTTGCTTATAATCATATGGTCTTCTTATCATGGTTACGGAAAAGACCTGGTTGGAAGGAAATTGTACGTCCTGGTGCTACAAGGTTTGCCACCACATTTATTACCTTGCATAGCATCTTTTTGCACAAACATGACTTACAAGCTCTAGTTGTTGATCAGCATTTTGTGCAACACAAATTGGCTAACAGTGAGCCTGGGAAAACATTTTGTGCAATCATCCTTGATAATCGGTTTTGGAACGAATGTTTTCAAATTGTCAAGATCGTTTCCCCGATTATTAAACTATTGAGAATTGTTGATTCTGATGGCAAGCCTTCCATGCCTTATGTCTATGAAGGCATGCAAAGGGCTAAAACAGCAATCAAGGAGATGTTTCAGAATAAGGAGGAGCTGTACAAGCCATACACTAGCATTATTCAGGCTCGATGGGATAAACATTTAAAGAGTGAGCTTCATGCAGCAGCTTATCTTTTGAATCCTGCCTTCTTCTACAATGCAGAACTTGCTACAATGAACAAATTAATGCAATCTTTGATTGATGTGTTGGAGGCCCATTCACATGATGATATGGATCGTTATGTCACACTGATGCAGCAAATGAGTGTCTACCGTGATCGTAAAGAATCTTTTAATAAAGTTTCATGTGAAAAAGCTGCCCAAAAACTAAATCCTTGTAAGAAAGAAACTGAATGTTTAATACATATTCGATGTTTCATACTATGTTTAACTGAATGTCTTTTATTTAATGTAGATGAGTGGTGGATCTACTATGGTGGTTCAATTCCGGAGTTGCAACAGATTGCTATTCGTCTACTTAGCCAAACTTCTTCTTCTGGTTGTGAA
Organism: Inga laurina; assembly: GCA_963855925.1. Classification (NCBI taxonomy): domain Eukaryota; kingdom Viridiplantae; phylum Streptophyta; class Magnoliopsida; order Fabales; family Fabaceae; genus Inga; species Inga laurina. The sequence goes on from OY979707.1 coordinate 4,956,441, forward strand.
AGAAACTGGAGTTTATTTGAGCGCATCCACACAAAAAGAAGAAACCGTTTGGAGCATCAAAGGCTCAATGACTTGGTTTTCACAAATTACAATCTGAAGTTGAAGTATAGGTAATCTTAAAATTTATGACTTAATTTGCTCTTAAAATTTACTAATGTTGAACTTCTTCCATTTTGGCATTAAAGGGATACATTGGCAAAGAAGAAGGAAAGTTACGATCCGATTGATTTTGAATCAATAGATAAAGTGGACTTTTGGGTTGTTGAAGATGATCCAACTCCTGAGTTTGATAATCCAGATGTGGCACATTCTGAACTTGAAGAACTTACAAGGAATTATGAAGGTTTAATGGTTTATTAAGATTATATTATATAATAGTACATAATTATGTTTTCTTCTTCACAAAACTATGAATATGAAGAATTTAATTCATTTCAATATTTTATATGTAGGTGATGAATATGTGGTCATTCCTGAACTTCCATGTTTGAATGCTGATGATGATGTTGGTCCTAGTAGTTCTGGTTTTCCTCCTTCAGCTACACCTCCTGATGTTGCAATACCTGCAGATTTGAATGCTGTTAATGAAGATTATGGAGTTAATTGATGATTAGTTAAGTATTTAAAGGATTATGGGTGGAAAAAACCTTTATTACTGTGAATTTGTTTTGGTTATTGCTTTTGATGTTATTGGATTACAATTTGATACTATGATGCTCATTAACCTCTATGGAATTTTTTTTAATCCTCAAATTGTCTGACTCCCGGGTCGACTCCGGTCTAACCCCCGGGTCAACTCCGGTCTGACCCACTGACCCTTGACCCACTGTCTCGACCGGTTCAGTGCCCGGTCCGAGTTTTAATACCTTGGTTGTGAGAGTATCATGTCATTTGTAGTTTATAATTTTTTTTTTGTATAAATACCCCCACCCAATGTTTAGTAAAAAAAAAAAGATAAATAAATACCATTTCAATTCTCAAGACACAAAAAAGTTTGCTAACACATTAAATTGACAAAGAGGTGATTTGGGGGCGAGTTTGGGTTTAAAAATGTTGGTAATTTTACTATAATACCTTTCAAATTTTTAAATAAAAAAAAAAAGAAAAGAAAAGAAAAGGGCACTCTCACCAAAACCCTGGCTTCACTGGCATCCTCTGACTAAGGTGTGGAGGTAGGATTTGAACCCACCCCACCTTGGTTGTCCAACAGACTTGGTTCCACAATTTTTAAGAAAAAAAATTATCTTACCCCCCCCCCCCTAAAAAAACAGAAGCCACTTGCGATGGAGGTTCGGTGGCCGACCAATGGAGGTCTAGTGAGGGTGCCTTTTTCCTTTTTTTCTTATTTAAAAATTGAGAACATTATGATAAAATCACTAACATTTTAAGATCTCAAATCCCCCCGGGCCCCAAATTACCTCTTTATCATTTCAATGTGTTATAAGACCTTGAGGTTTTGGGAATTCAAATGGTATTTATTTATCTTTTTCCCTATTTAATATTATCATTACTATTTTGTGGGGAAATTAGGCATGCCTCAACACTCAACCGCTTCCCTATATTTTTAGAGAAATGAATTATTTTGGCAAACTAATATAATATAGTTAGGATATTCTTAAACCATTTTGAAATGTTGAATTCTTGTAAATAATTAGTATATTATGATTTTTCCATATTATAAAAATTATTTTAATTATTAAAAAATAAACTAACAATATATATTACTTCCTTTGCTTCTTAGTATACAAGCTTGATAACTAATTTATAGATATTAAGAAAATTAGTTAAGTTTGTTATTTCATTTGAAATAAATGTTGGTTAGTTTTCCTAAAATAATCTCTTTAAATAATTATGGCCCCTTAACATGTGTAATCCACAGTTATACTTTGGAAGGAAAAAAAATTATAAATTTGTGAGACAAATTGATTGAAATATTTTATATATTCAAGAGATGAAACCTCACCTCTCAACTAGTTTCTATACTTTCTTCAGACAAAAAAAAAAAAAAAAAACTAGCTTCTATATTTGAAAGAGAAATCAGAAGAGGAAGCATTTTTTAAACCCAAAAAAAAAAACCAAGTTCTTATATTGATCGATTTACAATCTTCCTCATCATTTAATTTTCTTGGAAAAAAAGAAAGAAATTAAAAGAGGGATAACATGAGGGATAGTTACCACTTACCAATATCTAGCAACTAGCAAGTTGGCAAACTATTTGATAAAGATGATAATAATCCAACTGCAGCATGATAATCTTTCTCTCCTACATTTTGTTATTTGTTAGATTAATTCTTTCATTGATTGAGAATTTGTCAAGCTATTTGTTAATTTGTGCATGTGATTTCATGTGTGGCTTTAATAATGAATGATAAGGATTATGGTACTTAATTATCAATGTTTTTTGTGATTTATATTGAGATATTAATTGCAACGGAACAATGTAGTAAAAGTGGAGTTGCATATTAAGTTTTTTAAAAAAAAAAGCATTATTGGGTTGCGTGCCATGTCAATTCAAACTCACATATGTTTAGCCAAACCCATTTGTCACGGGCTATAATAGGTACTCTCTCCGGTCCTAATTATAAGACAAAGTTGATTTTTTTGGAGAAATTAAGGAAGTCAATTAAATTACTTTAGAGTGTTTATATTTTTAATATCCTTAGATTATATATTAGTTTATTAGTCAAATTAATTAGTTTTGAGAAAAAAAATAAAAATATAAATACACAAAAGTAATTTAATTTGCTTCCTTAATTTTTCCAAAAAAAAATCAACTTTATCTAATAATTAGGACCGGAGGGAATATTTGACAAGCATTGACTAGCCTATGTCAATTAAAAAATAAATAATAGGGTTGTGGGCTGACCATCAGGTAGCCCATCCAACCTATTACAAAGTCTTACAATATGAAACTTCACCTCTCAACTAGTTTCTTTCTATGTTTTCTTCGGCCCAAAAAAACAAAAAACCAGCTGGCTTCTTTAAAAGAGAAGTCAGAAGAGGAAGCATTCTTTAAACGAAAAAAAACAACCCCTAGGTTCTTATATATATTGATTGATTTACAATCTTCCTCATCCTTTAATTTTCCTGGAAAAAAGAAAGAAATTAAAAGAGGAATGATATGAGTGATAGTTACCAATATCTAGCAAGTTGGCAACGAGGACACCTTTGGGAAACATACTAAGCAATCGCCGATCACAATGCGTGATTCATCCAATCTGACGATGATTTTCTCTCGCCGCCACAATCAACGGTACGCCGATCATTATTATCACCACGATCAACTGCACAACAAACATATTTAGCAAGGATGACGGTATATATTGAAAGATATATGCATGGTTTTCCTCCATCAATGTTTTCTCTCTTATGGGGAGCTAGGGGAAGCCTTTCAGGCACACAAATAAATATATACGTATATATATATATATATAGAGAGAGAGAGAGACTGATGATGCACACATACATATGTGTCTGTTTTTTTAATGATTATAGTGTACAATTTAATTTAACCAGTGGGGTATGTTTATTAGAATATAAAGATCTCCCACATTGATTAGTTTAAAGAGATTAAAGGTATATAATGTAAAAAAAATGGAATCTTATCAAATAGTTAAGCTAATTTAATAGAAAGACAACCCTAATATATAAAAAAGGTTGTAAGCATCTATTTTGCCCTGGAAGTTGTTATAGTGAAGTATTTTTTCACTTAGGAGCAATGCTATCCTGAAAGTTTTCAAATCGTAGTAATGTTGTCCTAACAGTAATTTAGGTTAAGTTTGATTAATAGTTAACCGAATATGTTAAGCTGGCAACGTGAACAACATTGAAGAAAAAGAAGTTACATATGGAGGAAAAGCTTACAACAGCCAAAGAGCAATCCAAGAAAAGATTCAATCACTAGATGCATAACACACTAATGATGATTGTTGAGAAAAAGGCCATCAAAAACTCTCTGCTGGTGTACCTTTAGTAACGCCAAGATAGACAAGTATTTCTTTGATCTTCTCTTCATCCACACAAGATGCTTTCACTTCTTTGATTTTCTCTTTGATTGTCTCTAATCCCTTAGACATGTTGCATTTGTTTTTAAAAAATATTTATTTTTAAATCTAACTTTTAAAAAAATGAAGTGAAAAAATTTACTTATTTTTCAAATTTTTTGTTTCAACTTACGGGTAAAATAACCAGGGTGAAATTACTATAATTTGGAAATTTTCATGTCGATATTGTTCCTGAATGAAAGCTTCTTGAGCAAATTTGCACCTAAACCTAAAATAAAAAATAACATGGATGACGCTTGAATTGTCAGCTCAACATATTTGATCAACTAATGGTCAACCTTAATTAAGATAATGGCCAGAGCAAAATTACTATGATTTGGAAACTTCCAAGGTGACATTGCACCTCAAAAAACTTCCAAGGAAAAATTGCTACAGTTTGACAATTTCTAGGGCAAAATAGACCCTTAACCTTATGTATAAACATCTATAATTGTTACACCCTTAGCTTCCAAATATATCTCGAATACACGTTTATACGTGGTTTATCTAATGCATTAATTTTTTCCACCTAATATCACTAACCAACTATAAAACTTTCTAACCAATAAACCAACCTCTTCTAATTAAATACTTTTATTGATAGTAATTTTGATATTTTTACAAGAAATAACTTATAATTTAAAATAACATCATCAATTTATATAAAATTGTTATTATGTGGCTATAACAAGGATGAGAGGGAGCATTTGTTAGGAAAGATTTACCATCGTAGTGGTCCTTCCTAGCAAGCTTGACTCGGATTAGTTGAAGTCAAATTGAACTAGTTTTTGTATGTGGAGTGGTTTTGGCCAAGGTATTAAAACTCAGACCGAGTATTGAACCTGTCGGGGTACTGGGTTAAGGGTCAATGGGTTAGACTGGGGCCAAACCGGAGCTAAACCGAGACCAAACCAGTGAGAAATTGAAGATTTTAGGTTTATAATATGAAATTCTAAAGGAAAAATTAATTTTTTTTAAATTGTAACCCAGACCAGACTGGGAACAAGACCGGTCTACCAGCCGGTTCGCCGGTTTTTGGGCTGGACCTACCGGTCCGATCCGGGTTACACAACCCTGATTTTGGTAGAAGATGGATTTGTGGCATTTTCATGTTTGTAGAAAAAGTTTATGTTTGATAATAATTTCCATGAAACTTGTTGTTTGCACCACAAATGCATAGGTCGCGCCAAGTAAAATAAAATGATAAGTAAAAATCGTTCACATGAGATTTGATTAACAAAATGGTCAAGCAAAAGACTTAGTGAATTCAATTAAGTTAAGCCAAAACAAGTGTTGATATGGAAAGAGAATTTTGAAAACTAATTTTAAGACTAGAAAGTGATAAAGGCAAAATATTCTTTAACTTCAAGGATTAAATGGAGTCTAAGATTCTTTCTCCCCTTTGTACTTTATAAAACTTAATTAACTTCTTCTCAACTAGCACTAGTGAAAAAATAACTTTTTAGACTGGTTGTGTATTAGGACTTGTTACAACAGGTCTAAAAAGTGTGTTATTTTTTAGACCGCAACCGGTCTTAAAAGTATGACTTTTATCAACACTCATTTCCATTTCGATAATCAAAAAGTAATAAAGACAAGATTCCATAGGCATACAGAAAAGTATAATTATACTAATAAAAGTATTCATTCACAATCCCAACGTCGTTCGTCAACAAAGTATAGAAAATACAAAAATACAGCGAAAATTCTAATGTTTACAGGATTCCCTAAAATATCTTAAACATAAACTAGTTATAACAACCAACCTTGACCTTGCCTCGAGACATGTGTCAATCAGTTCTTGGCATCTACGCCTTTGCCTTTCATCCCATTGGCACCTGCTGAGATGTTTATTTTAAAATAGGGTGAGATTATGAAGAATCTATGTAGAAGCATGCTATCGTTTATAGAAAATGTGAAAAGTACATATGATATGTGCCAGGTATGCACCAATTAATGAACATTATAAACATATCATCTGTATGTATACATGTGTAGGGTCCAGCCCCATAATCTACACTGGTTGGATTCTCACCAGCTCCCAATGTAAGTACCCTTGGCACTAAATGCCTCTCTCTATGCAAAACATGTTGATTAATAAAGCACATTTACAAATGTGGCATTCACACAAATATATAACTATGGCATGATGTATGAAGGATAATGTCCCTACCTCAAAGTTCTTTTAACCCCTTTTTAGTGTGCCTCATAAAACGTGTCACTTTCGGCTTCCGACTTGGTCCTAAAATATTAAATGTACAAGAAATAGGTCATAACATGTCCAAGTATCATTTTAGACTATTCCATAATGTTTCTTGTGGTTATATTAGCCTATGGTGAAAATTTACCAAAATACCCACGGGACCCTGGTCCGGCCCCTCCGTACTTGACCCGATGACATGTTTTTTTAAAATTTTGACAAGGGCTAACCTGACATATTTTTGCCCAAGGAATCCATTTTCGAGCTCAACATCACCAAATTCAGCGTCCAATTATAAAAATACCCTTGACAGCCTCAATTTAGGGTTTTAAAAGCGTTTTCGTAATTATGTTTTTTCGGCTTTTTCCGAAAAAGTGACCAACTGTAAACCCACCTATTTTTACCTACTGAATCCAATAGAACCATCTATTTCATAAAAATCCATCTCCTTCCCCCAGAACAGTGCTGGCCAAAAATTTTGAAAAAAAAAAAATGAAAAAATGTTCTTTTGTGTTTTAGCTTCCAAAACTTGTACTTTTCTACTTCTAATCCTTTATTAACTCATTTAAACACATCTTAACCATGATTCAAAGAAATTTATGCAGCATAAACCCTTAGGGTTAGGGCTTTCCAAATTCACAAACTTGACAAAAATCACAAAAACCAACAACAATCACAACACTTCATACTAGTATAGATTTGAGTTTAGTACCTCTTGAGCTTCTTGGATCCTCTCACTCTAGGCGCCTCCTCCCTCTCTCCTTGATCTCAAAGTGTGTCTTCACCACCATGAATTTCATGAAAAGAAAGGTTTAGAAAAGGTTTTTCATGGAAAAATTGCAAAGAAATGCTTAAGGAATCACCCCTTACCTTAAGCTCCTTCTTCCTTCTCTCTAACTCTTCAAGCCTTCTTCAAGCTCTCTCTCTCTCTCTCTCTCTCTCTCTCTCTCTCTCTCTTCTCTCCTTATGTTGGACAAAATGAGGAAGGGAAGAGGAAAGAAAAAGTGCTTCATAAACATCTCCCTTTACCCTACACTATTTGATTTCATCAAGGTATATGATGGTAACAATTGTCACAACCCATACCTCCTTCACATTATGTCATACTTACTCCATTAGGCTTCTAATTGGTTTTGAACTAACTTCCTCCCTCTTGGTTAGCATAGAAAGCCATCCCCCCTCTCATGCTCCACTAACCAAAGAAGTGAGGTTAGAAGATTTTAATTAATTTTTCTTATATTTTAGTTTTATATATTCAGGCATAATGATATTTTTTCATTTTTCAACAATGATAGTGTAATAGTTTGTTTTTCATTTTGTATTTTATATTTTATCCTTTATGCTCATAATTTTTTTATTTACTTGTCATGTATTTGCCCAAAAATTATTTTTTATTCATTAAAATCTTCCGTAAGGCTCAATGTTTATCTTGAAGTTCTTCAGTTTTATTTGTTTCCAAGTTTCAAAATTTTTAATTAGATTTTTCCTTAAAAAATCTCCTGCTTTAATTTTTAAATATGACTTAAATAGTTTGGGTTATGCATTTGCGCTAGGCGTGGTTTATTAACCTTAACCTTTTGAAATAGTCATATTATTAAGCTATGCGGAATGTGCACTACAAAAAATTCGTTTATTTGTAGCAATTAAAATGGCGTTTTTATAGTGATTTTAACCATTAGAAACGACAATAATAGTGGTTGGACAAACCATTACAAAACATGTTGTTGCAAACATTTTTGTAGCGGCTCTTATGCATGTCAACATATCCACCACTATATTTGTAGTGGTTGATTCCAACTGCTACAAGATACGTCTGTAGATTATATATTATGGGAGTATCTTGTAGCATTAGCAATTTGCTACAACTATCATTTCAATTTCAAGGATTATATATTTTTGAAATTTTTTTGTAGCAGTTGGATATGGCAGGAAATGAAATTTGAAAATTTGACGGCAACATTTATAGCGATTGACCAACCACTACTAATTAATTTTAGAAATTTGTAAATATAGAGCCAAAGTGGTTAAGGAACTACTATTAATATTTAATGAAATTTCAACTTGTTCATCCTCAATACAAGGTCTCTATAATTGACATATGCTTCATACTACTACAAAAGGCACTTTTAATGCCCATTTTTATACCCTTTAGATGACTGTTTTTAGGGGCACATATATGTGAGTTTGTGAAAAGTTTTAAAAAAGACGACCGTTTTAAAATAGTTGTTGTAAGAGACTTACAATGACTGTTTTTGCTAAAACAATCATTGTATGTTGGGCATAAAAGATACAATGACTGTTTTTGCAAAAATAATCATTGTATCTTTTGACTTAAAACGACTGTTTTTACAAAAAAACATGAAATTTCTAATTCCGTTGGAAAATTTTTTCCTTGGCAAAATTTGCCACAAAAAATATTCCATAGCAAATTCCGTCTTTTGCCACGGAATTTCTGACGAAATAAGTCTGTCGCAAATTTTCGACAGAAATTTTGTTAGAAATTTGCAACAGATTTGAATTCTATCTGAAATTGTGAGGGAATTTCCAACAGAATTGTAATTTCCGATAGAAAAGAATTCCATAGAAAATTCCATGTCAATCGTTAAAAATTATTATTCTTAATTAATTATTATTATTTAATTAAATTTAATTTTAAAAAATTATTTTTAAAAAATTTATTAATTATTAATTAATATTTTTAATTTATTTTTAAATTATTATTTTATAATTTCTAAAATATTTTTAATTTCCAATCATAGATTTTGGTCCCTGTATCTGCAAAATAGTCATATAAAAATTCCTTTATAAAAAATAAAATTTATTAGTTATTAATTAATATTAATAAAAAAATTTTGGTTAATAATTATTTATTAGTTATTAATTAATTTTAATAAAAAATTAATTTTAGAAATTAGACAAAAATATAGTCATATGAAATTTATTTAAGATGTAAAATTTTTTAATTTGAAGTTAATTTATATTAAAAATTATAAGAATATATAAAATTATTTTATATTATTATTACATTTATATATAAGAAACAAATATATATTTATAAATAATTGATTATGTATAACAAAATTATATATATATATATATATATATATATATATATATATATATATATATATATATATATATATATATATATATATATATATATATATATATATATTGTGTAATATAACACAAAAGCAGTCGAGCTCATCCGGTAAGGCATCGCGCGCGTACGAATGAGGTCGTGGGTTCGAACCAAAGAAGACCAAGTTGAGTTGCATTTTCAGGAAAAAAGAGGCTGCAACACGTGGCGGATCTGGGTGTACGTTGTTATTAGCAACAGAATCCAGTCTGTCAGAAATTCTCAATTCCATAGCAAATCCCATCGGAAATTTAGTGTTTTTTTGTAGTGCGTTGTAACCCTTTTTTTTTAAAAAAAAAAAATATTATTTATTTTTCTCCCCCTCAGTATTGAAAAACTACCAATTTCTAGATAATTATATTTTGAATTTGAAAAACACTCAATTAAACAATACCATGTCTCTCATAAAACAAGTAACAGAAAGCTAAAACCATAAAAAACACTCTTGTTAAAAAATGCATCATATGAATGTCATAAGGGTTTGAACAAGGCAATGAAAACTTCAGCTAGCTCAATTAGGACTGGGAGGGATTTTTCTTTAAGGAAAATAATCTAGCTCTATACAGAAGTTGTCAGCTCTTTACAAAAGTTATGAACCCAACGTTCTTATTTTCATATTGGAACCAAATACATATTTAAAAAGATTTTGTTAGGCACTCCCCAGTTCAGCAACAAAGATTATGCAGAATCAAAATTCATTTGCCACACAGACTTATGGTAAATAACATGCAAATATCCACATCAAATTACAAATATTCTAAAAATAAAACAAGTGACACAGATCTCCAAATGACAGCCTTACTTGCTCATAGAAGAAATAATCATTAAATAATTGCAGGATGAGCTTTTCCCACATCATACCAATCTCCACACCCTTCTGGACATCCTTCAAGCCATTAAAAGCCTCTGCATAGGACTCCTTCAGCAAACAGTTCAACAGTATAAGGGTCTCGTCCATATCCTATATGTACAATTAGTCAATTCTAGAGACTCAAGCAAATTTTTTTCCCTCCTTCAAAGACTATTGTTTTTCCTTCATGCCTATAAACTGATCCAAACGATATACTATAACATTCTTATCCACAAGTTAACAGGAACCTAAGGAACAGATATGCAGCCAATTTCCATTACTATATCCAAATTTAATGGTGTTTAAAATATTTACTTCACATATATCAAAGTGGAGCAGCTAAACCTAATAAAATAAGAAATATATTCCAATTTATAATTGATTGTCATTACTTTTTTCAAAGTTCACTATATATCTGCAGTGCAAAACAACGTTCGACGGGTTTCCTATCAAACTTGACCCTCATTATCTATTCACCTAATTCTCATGCTTTAGAAATAGACAGAAGTACAACTAATGGGTTATGAAGGTATGGCAATCAAACTTAGGATTTGATGCAGCATATAGAGAGATAATCAAGACTTGGCATTCACATATTAATTAAGAGATGATAACATGAGAAAGAAAATAAGAACAAGCAATGCTAAATGTACTCAGTGGAAGCATCAAGTGCATTAGAATACGACAAATTTGCAACAATCTTGCATGTGAGCTCAAGATGCATAAACTAATTTTGATGTATACCTTCTGATTGGACTTGCACATGTGGGTCAACCACTTAATTAGATATACCCCCAGTAGAATTTACGGACTTATAGGCAGATCCTAACCGAAGCTCATTCAAACTTCTGATAGCAGAATCCAAATCATCACCACATTCTTCAAGTGCTTTTTCAAGAAGCTTGCATGAACATTGCCGAAATGATTAGAACTAGAAATATTACCAAGGCATATAAGCGAGTAATAGACAACGTTTGAATAAGTAAATAACACAGTTCCTTACATCAAGTTGAAAAAAATCACGTTAACACCCACCCACCCAAACAAGCAAGAATCATGATATTCTACAAATTAAATAACTAGAATCATGTTGACAATTCATATTTATACAGGTCTAAAATAAAACATTAAATTAATCCGACAAAGTCTACAAAAAGTTCACATATTTATATTTCTGTTGGCAGCAAGCCCCACTCCATAAAGGATTAAACTATTTCATGAAATTTGCCAGAGTTAAATGTTTCCTGAAATCAATAACTCTACTCTTGCAAATCCAATAATACTTGAAATTTACTTTGTGCTATATAAAGCATGACCTTAGCATTTATGGTTCCCTGTGAGATAATAACGATACAGAGATTCAAATAACCACTCCTTATTCTACCACACATTATATTAGAGATATCGGCGTACGTACTTCTATATAGCGAATGAATATGAATGAGTGATTGGAAAGGCCGATAACGGAAAAGACTAATCCATCAGATAAAAAATCCCTTAAATGGAAGCTTGATCGAAATTTTTTAGAAGAAATTTATCAGTAAGGGAAAAATCAAACGCAAAAAACAAAAAGAAAACCCACCTGCTTGTCCTTATCAAGAAATAAAGCACTACGGTGCTTGATGAGAAGCGTTTGAATAGATGGAAGATTAGGCGAAGTCCTCGGGGAAGAGCATCGAATAGGAGAAGAAAACGAACAATGAATCCTCTTAGAAATAGGTAGAGACGATGCAGGTAGGTGTTCAAAATAGGTGGTGATGATCCAGGAGGAGGTCGGAGATGACACTACAAAAAAAACATCAAATTAGTGATAAAATTTAGCGACGGAATTTACTTCACTAATTAGTTTAGCGACGGAATTTGTTCCATTGGTAAAAAGAACGTTACTAATTAATTAGGGACGAAATTTTAAATTCCATCGCTAATTTGAGACAGATTTAGCGACGGAAAATTCTGTATCTAATTAGAGATGGAATTCACTAATTAGTGACGGAATTTTCGTTTCTAATCCGTCGCAAAATATTTTTCTTTTATATAATTTAAATTGTCACATGTCCTCACAACGAGCCTCCACATGTCCCTTGCCGGTGGCCACCAAGTGTATCCACCGCCCGCCACATGTCCTCGTCAGCCACCACCACCTCGCCTCCGCCCTCCACATGTCCTGGTCAACCGCCACGTGTCACCCTCTATCATGTGCCACGTGTCCAAGTCACAAATTGGTTGCATTTTGTAACCAAGTTGGGATTCGAAGCCTTGACCTCTCATGCGTGTGCCAGTGCCTTTGCCAATTGAGCTAGGAAGAACCTATGTAATTTAAATGCAAAATCATATATATATATATATAAATATTTTGCTTTGCGAACAAAATTAAAAATACAAAATTTAATCTATTATTAAATATTTAAATTTATTTTTCTTATTTATTTTATGTAAATGTTCTACCTAAATTTTTATTATTAATATCTTTTTTATTCATTTTATGATATATTTTATTTTTTGTTTGCATTTATAAAATTTTATTTTTATTTTTATATAATATATTATTAAAAATTCAAATATATTATATTATAATTTCAATTTCAAAAATAAATTTGAATTTATAATTTTATATTTATTTTAATATTTATATTATAAATTTATAATAATTTAAAATTTAAATTACTTAACAAATTTATATTTATAAAAAAATATAATTATTGAAAAAATTAATTAATTGTGATGGAAATTAGAGACGGAAAAATTCCGTCCTAATTTTTAATGACGGAATTAGAGACGGATTAGTGACGGAATTTAACGACGGAATGTGATTCCGTCGCGAAATTAGTGACACAAAAATTCCGTCACTAATTTTTAATGACGGAATTAGAGACGGATTAGTGACAGAATTTAGTGACGGAATGTGATTCCGTCGCTAATTTAGTGACGGAAAAATTTCGTCGCTAATTTTAGAGACGGAATTAGGGATGGAATGTGATTCCGTCGCTAATCCATCACTAATTTAGTGATGGAAAAATTCCGTCTCTAAATTCCGTCGCTAATTTTAGTGACGGAATTTGTGAGGGATTAGGGACGGAATAAAATTCCGTCGCTAATTTTCAGTTTTTTTGTAGTGTGATTATGAAGGTCCATCCGGGATCGGAGATGGAGGTGCGAGAGAGACCGAAGGAGAAAAGAGGCAGAGACATGACTTGAGAGGAAGAGAGTGTGCTTTAGATGAGGTTTTCAATAAGGTTTCAATGACTGTTTTTAAAACCAGTTTGAAAGTACAATTTTCAACAACTGTTTTTATAAAAACAGCCATTAGAAAGTTAGTCAAGATTTTAAAAATGTCACCGCCTCCTTTTTTACTTCTGTTTTTCTGAAAACGGACGTTAATTAGTGACGTTAAATGTATTATTTATAGTAGTGTCTATTAATGGAAAGCGAGAATCATAAGGAGTCATGAAGTCATAGAGTCTCATAACCCAGTTCATATGCTTTTTCATGCTCTTTTTCTCCATCATACCACCTATCTATATACTGCAACTTGAAGAGTACTCCTTTTCTATAAGGATATGGAAGAAGGGATTCTGAGATTCTACTCATAATTCCTACGTATGAGACCCAAATCATGAGGGGCTCATCATCTTCCATAAAAGTTTTCCATATGGAATTCAAATCAATTTAGGGAATCACTTGCCTTAGGTAATCTACCTTGTTCTTCATGTCCACCTTATCAAATATGATATGCTCGATAAGAATTTCTGGGAATGTGGTATTTGGAAAACTGTAAATGTAAGGGATAGATTTGATCTAACTTGTTTCTAAACAATCTCTTTTTGTGAGCCCTAACTCTAGAAACTTTTCAGCCATAAACTGGACAAGCCTATTGGCCCTACCAAGGAAACGTCCAACAAAAGAGACTGATATAGTTCTTTTGCCACGAGTACTAGAATTTACTGCCTGAATTTGAACCATAAGGAACATTTCCTCATCAATATTTGGTGCCACTTGCTTTCATTTATGGAGAATTATGTTCGCATTTTGTTCTAAGGTTTTAGTGATAGTGAAAACCGTCACTACAAGTGGAACCTAAACAAGTTTGATTTTCCACGACAAAATAATTCTAAAGCTTCCACCTCCTCCACCTCTAATTGCCCAAAATAAGGCCTCTCCCATGGCTTCACTGTTAAGAATCTTGCCCTTAGCATCAACAATGGGGGCATCGATGACATTGTCAGTGGCAAGTCCATACTTTCTATGCAGAGAGCCATAACCACCTCCAATAATGTGACCACCAACACCTACGCTGGGCAAACGCCTCCAGGGAAAGCATGGATTGAACTTTTTTCAGATTCGGTAATAAACTTCTCCAAGTGTGGCACTGACTTCAACCCAACACTGTAAAAAAACAATGAATTTCCATGGCAAAATCCGTTGGAAAAGTTTATGACTGAATTCATTCCATGGCAAATTTTGCCATGAAATTAGCTATGGAAAAATATTCCCTGGCAAGTTCAGTCGTTTGACACAGAATTTCCGTGGCTAATTTTGCCATGGAATAATTTCGTGGCTAATTTCGCTGCAGAATAATTTCAGGAAATATGGATATTGGAGTGAATATAATTTTGGGTTTCGTCATTGAAGATTTGAAGGTAGCAAGAACCCTAGATTTTGAGCCTTGGATTCAAGGACTGAAGTAAAAGAAGCATTATTTTGGGGAGTGGAAAATGGGATTGGATTTTGATAATTAGCCTCAAGACATTGGGTGAAGAGTTCTGGAATTTGGATTGAGGAAGTTGATGAAACCGAAAGTAACAAAAACGCTAAAGTGAGCAATAATAGCGAAGTTGGATAACCCATGAGTTTAGTATATTTCATTTTCACGTAATCCTGCTTTTTTTTCTGCGCTTAAAGCAGCATGTTATGTCCGCTTATATTCACAAATTGTGAAACAGATAATTGTGGTGATGCACGTCTAGTTGAGCTATGACTAAGTCATCTTTATGACATACATTTTGTGGACGTCGACATTGTAGACTATGATTCCCTTGTCATTTCCTGGACTGGTATTACTCAGCCAAAACAAATTGTTTTTCATTGTTTTTTCCTTGGTGTTTCCAAATTGAATTCTTTCTTGTCTTTTTTTTTTCCTGCCTATTGAATTCTTTTTTTGTCGATACTATAGCCTAAGCTTCTATTATATTATATTCTCATTGATTTCAACTATAACGTATAGCCATACCTAAAACGCATTGTTCCGTATCGCATATAGGGCCCATACATATTGACCAAAAATATTATGGATATTTGATTTTCAAAGTCAATATTTTTTACTTATGTTATTTTTCGGTCTGGTTTGACAAAAATCATTCCTTAATAGTTTTCTTTCTTTTTGTTTTTTTTTTTTTTTGTTTTGTTTTAACTTAACGTGCGTATAAAGCCATTGACGAAAACAATTGTTTGACATAAAGCCATGCAAACAATTGTTTCTATATTTTGCAATATTTGGGTAAACAAATATATTTCATGTGGCTAAAAATTTATTCATTTTTTGTTAAATAATACTTATAGTATTTAATATAAAATGTGTGGTTTATTGAAGATTTCTTTTTTTAATACCGTAAATGATGTGAAGTCTTGATCCCTATAATCATGGGAAAATCCTTAATAAATCCAGTTGAAATAACAAAATCCATAATCAGTTTAACAAATTCCTAAAGAGACTAAGAGGCTTAATTATGTATTTATGAATGTAGTTAAATGACTAAAGTGCCCCTACATAGTTAAAATTAAATGTAGATGTTGACCTAATTTTGATCTTGATTATTTAAGCTGGATTTAATGGGTTTTAATTGCAATTCTTACAGCCCACGTAAAGCCCCTCGGTCTCTCAAACTTCTTGTTCTTTTTTTTCGTTCTTTTTTATTCTAATTTCACCATAAATTCTTCCATCATAATAGCAAAAAGAACATAGCTCATCGCTCTACCAGTTGCTCAGGAAAAAAAAAAAAAAAAAGAGGAGCAATGACCAGTGTCAAATTAAGGTGACGGTAACATGTGAAACAAAAAAGGAAAAAAAAAAAAAAACACTATTCCCACCATATGGATGGAGTAGGCACGTCAGAAAGATGATTCTGGGGGAGGTGCTGTGTGAGGAACAAAAAATAGAATGGGGCAATGAACCAGTTACGATATAAATTTAAAGGTTAATGAGTCAATTGTGGTTTAACCAGTGATCAGACTGGTCATATTAAAATATTATAATTTATTAATGGTATAATATATATATAGATATATTTTTAAACTTATATAGATAAAAGTAAAGATCTTTAGAAAAAGAATGCTTAAAATCTATTAGTATTAGTTATGATACATATACTTATACAATGATATCTCCTTTCTTCTAATCATTATATCATTTTAAATAATTTTTTTCATCATTTTCTTCTTCTTTTCTTTAGATTTGTTATTTCTTTACCTACTTTTCTCTTAATCTTGGTCTTCAACCTTTCATTTTTTAATCCAAAATAGAACGAGATAATAGATAGAAAAATAAAATAATTAAAAATAATAATAAATAAAAAAATCCAGTCCAACTAGTAGAACCCCCGATTTTCCTGGTTTTAATTGGTTCAAACCGGTTCACACTCTGATGGTTGAACTAGATCGGACCATTGGCCGGTTCATGATCCAACCAATTGAATCGGCCGGTCAGGTCCGATTTTTTGTTCTCTGATGCTATGTATCGGAGGTGGAGAAAGGAATTTGGAGGATAAGCACCTTATGTCCAAAGGATTAAACTGTTTAAATAAAGCAAGCTGAGGGAGGACTTTACTTAGGATTATGGGAATTTGTAAATAAATCTGGTTGCACCAATTAAAATTAATTAGGTTTACACTTACATTATATTTTCCTTTTTAACTTAGGGGGGCATTTTGGTTATTTAACAATATTCATAAATTCTAAATTAGGCCCCTAAGCCTGATTTAATTGAGATTTTCCCTATTATCATTTGCTCTTATTTATTTATTTTTGCTTTCTTTAAATTCATTAACCTTTTCTTCTCCTTCCGCGCATTATGTGACATCTACGTCCTTATTATTTGAATTAATTTTTCCCTTCCCATTTTTGATTTTTCTGGTACTTAGAGAGAATATGAGTAAATCTTCTTTCCAAATTCTATTTTCTCTAATAACAAGTAAATTTAGAGAAAAAGTTATCTAAAATAAATTGAATACGTATAAAATATTTGTAAATTTAATATAAGTTATCCCAAAATATAAAAATAAAAATATTATATTTAATTATATAATATGCACTTAACAAACTCACAAAAGAATATGAAAATTCTCAATGTGAAAATCCCAATTAAATAAGACATAAATACAAAAATTAAAATTCAAGCTTATATTTTTAACAAATTTCTAATATTTTAAAAGAAAATTTTAAAGTAGATGTAGGCCTAATTTTATTTTTAATTATTTTATTTAATAATCATTTTATTATTTTAAATTCACATATGAGAGTTTTATTTTGAATTTATAAATGATAATTTATCTAAAGATAAACTTGATAAGTACGTATTTTATAATTAAATAGACATATATTTTATTTTTTACCCCCACAAGTCCACATGTATGTCCCTTTAAAGTATTCGGGAGATTGGAGTGATGAGTATTGTCGCATATATGAACCTCTTTTATGTGGGTCTCAGTGGAAGCATTCCTCGCCAAATAGGAAATATCTTTGCTTTTCTCTATCATGGTAAGAGAAGATTGATCTTTGTAAGGAAATTAAGGTTTGCTTGACCAAAGGTAATGATAACTAAGATCAGTAAAACTAATCATGATTGGAGGGAAATAACCATAGTTAAAAATAACTTTAGTGTTCCTTTTTGGTGATAAAAAGTAACTATAGCGAAAGAAAAGTAATTATACCTAGCTAAACATGACCATGGCTAAAGTGGACAAACGGCAAGGTTGGTAAATAATATCACATGCAAGCCTAAGAGTGGGAGAACAAAATTAATCCCAAAGACAAAGATGAAAATGCAAATGGGACGGCCAAGATCTAACAATGAAAAGTAAGGTTAACTACTTTGAAAAAATGAGTTGTACCAACCAAAATTTATTATTCTTCCTATATCATTTGGTATAATATTTGGCTTAGGGAAGAAAGACTCGTTTATCCATGTGTTGAGGTGAACTTTTGGGGGTTAGAAATGCATTGGGTGGAAATGCCAAAACAATGGGTAAATAATGTACTCCACTAAAAGACAAATTTGACAGCTTTTCACATAGTAAAAGTTAATATTAGAGACTGACACACAAAAAGAAAAAAACACAGCTCCAACAACCAGACGGCCAGACCTGCGTTTTCATTTTTGCTTATGAGGAGCATGAGACAATGAGAAATATTTCCTCCGAACTTATTTATAAATATTTTTTTTTTATTTTACAAAACAAATTGATAATTAAAAACAATAAATATATAAAAAATGTCATGTTTTTCTATATATCCCCCTATTTATGAAAAGAGTATAAAAAAGAGAATAGATAAAAAATATAAGAGATAATGAGTATAAGGTATGAGAGAGAATGAGTATTTAATAAGGGTAAAATAGGAAAAAGAAGCTTACATTTTCAGACAAAAAGTGAAAGTTACTTATAAAAAGGATCGGCCCTATGAGAGAGAAAATTACTTATAAATAAGACCGGAGAGAATAGTTTTTTTTTTCCGCCTCTACACATTTTGTCTCTCTATATATCTTTCGGTCGAAACATATGAGAAGATTATGTTTTGGAAAAGCCCCATGCCACATAAAAGCTTGAATGAACAGTTATAAAAACATTAGTTATCTTTTTTAATTACATCATTCCCTCTCCTTCTTAGTCAACTTCCTAAATACATCTTATATTAAGGATAGGAGGCCACGGAGTATATGTATCCATTATATGTGATCATTGAAAAATGTGAAGCATAAAAATGTCACGCCCTTATCTCAATTTCAACCTTTTTCAGAGTATTTTCAAAAAACGATATGCGGTTCAGCAGGCAACATAGGAATAGCACAACTATACTGATAATATGTGCTTGATTACATAAATTCCCCATAGGGGTTTGTACATGATACTTACTATTAAGGTAGCTGCATAAAACTACTAGGGTGTCTAAACTCATCCCAGTGAAACGGAGACATATTCCTAACTTCGTTCCGCCACTGCAATCCTCTCGTGTAGTTCTCTGTATTGTTGTTTGCATATCTTCTATCGTCTCCTGTCTAAATTGTTGGTGGGGGAGGGTGAGATTCGAAAGAATCTCAGTACGAAACAGATACCATAATGAATGCATGATTGATGCTATGTATATGACATGTTAGCTTTATCTAGATGTATGCCCCATAATGACATTTCTGCATGCTCAATGTTTCATACAACAAGACTATGGCCACAGCGAAAACAGAAACAGAGCTTCATTTATTTAAATGTGCTCTACACAATCAAGTAAAGCAATCACATACTTCATTACACAAGCAAAGATATCAAATACATGCAAGTAAGGTAAGTCCTCTACCTTAACCTTTTTTCGCCTCGAAACGCGTGCCTCGATCTACGTGCAAACAACTCGGGGCTCCATATTCAATCCTACAATGTCAAATATACTATTTAGACACTTCCATAGTGTTTCTGGGGGTTATATGAGTCTATATTGAAAAATTATTAAAATACCCCCGGGGACCTGACCCGATCGTACCCGGCCCGGCTGTACTTTTCTCGAAATTCTAACTTAGGCTATCCTGACATATTTTCGCCCAAGGAATCCATTTCCGTACTCAGAATTACCAAAGTCAATGTCAAATTAGGAAATTGCCCTTGACATCCCTACTTTTAGGGTTTTAGGGGCGTTTCCGTAATTATGCTTTCTCGGCCTTTTCTGAAAAAGTGCCCAACTGTAACCCCACCTAATTTTCCCTCCTGAACCCAATGGAATTATCAAATCATTGAAAATCCAACTATAAGGCCCATTTATCATGCTGGGGGAAATATATGGGTTTTTAGGGAAAAATCGAGGTTTTTCGATTTCAGCTCCGTAAACACGTTTCTTTCTACTCCTAACCACTTTATTGACTATTCCATTAGGTTACAATTATCATTTAGTACCAATTTGGGCAGCATAATCCCTAGGCCAATCCATTTCCAAGAATTGAAACCAATGGCAATCCGGGAAAATTTCACCGATTAAATTGCCCACAGCAGCCAGAATAATCAATATACAAGAGTTTGGAAGTTACCTCAAGCTCCCGCTAGCTTTTCTCAAAGTGGCTGAACCGTAAACCTTGCTCCCAATGAAAATTGAGCTTCCCAAACCTTAAATACATAGAAGAATAACTTAGGAGCAGAGTTATACGCATTAGGAACCAATTTACTGACACTACTACAAAAAGGTTGAAAGGTGGCGCACATTTTGTGGCACTTCTTTAAAGAAGTGCCACATCTGTCTTTTTTTTCTTTTTCTTTTTCTTTTTCTATTTTATTTTTTTTAAATTTTGGGTACCAACTGTAGCGTTTGGTGGACCAGATGCCACAGCTGGTAGGCCAACTGTGGCGCCTGCCAAGGCAGACGCCACAATTGGGTGCATCCTACCAGCTGTGGTGCCTGCACTACTACAAAAAGGGTAAAAGGTGGCGCACATTTTGTGGCACTTCTTTAAACAAGTGCCACAGCTTCTCTTTTTTTTTTTTTTTACCTCTATAATTTTTTTTTTAAAATTTTCGGTACCAGCTGTGGCGCCTAATAGATTAAGTGCCACAATTGAGGAGGCCTAGTGTGGCGCCTGCCTACGCAGGCGCCACACTTGGGGCCATAAAAGCAGCTGTGGCGCCTAACCCATCAAGCGCCACAGCTGCAGCATTGAATTTTTTTTTTTTTTTTAAATGTGGGCATGTGTGGCGCCTAATTAAATAGGCGCCACACATGCTAATGTAATGTTCAGCTGTGGCGCCTAATGCTTAGGCGCCACAGCTGAAGAGAGGAGGCAATTGTGGCGCCTAATTATTTAGGCGCCACAATTGCCCACATTTAAAAAAAAAAAAAATTCAACTTCTCTTTTTGACCACAATTATTTCATTTCCCGCGTAGTGGTTTTGTGTCCGCCCCCCATTCCTTCTCTTTTTGACTACTACTCCACTTTAATTATTTAACTACTCTCTCCTCCATTAAACTACTTTCCCTTTCTCATCTTCTTAGTGGATCCGTCGACCCCCTCCCTCCATTTCCTATCATCTTCACACTAAAAAACACACCCACACGCTCACTCGTCACTCAAGCTAGCATCACCAACGTGGTCTCCCACTCCCTGCGCTGGTCAATTAATAGATTTGTAAGAAGAAGACTATTTCATTCTAGCTTGCTTTGTTTAAATTTTTTTTTTTAGTCAAGATAAACCGTAATATAACGTTTGCCTTTATGTTCCTAATTTAATAGGAAAGAATGAAAACCTAGCTTGTTTCGTTTGCCTTTTTGCTTTGTTTAAATTTTTTTGCCGACAAGCTTGCGTTTTTTAGTAATCTTTTAATTTACTTAATTAGTTGTTGATGTACTGTGTTCACATATCAAGTTCTTGTATTGTGATATTTTTTATGTTAGCTTTGGAGAGTATTAATGTAAGAACATTATTGTTGGGGAACTTGAATTTTAAATATGAAAATTATATATATATATATAATAGGTTGAAATATAAAATAGAAAGATTGACAATTTGTGGAGATGATAAACACGAAATCCACTCATTTTATATAAAATTTCACAATCAGGAAGCATAAAAAAGAGCCACAGGAAAAAAAAGAAGAAGAAAAAAGAAAAAAAAAAAGACCCTATTGTGGCGCTTGCTCAAGCAAGTGCCACAGGAGGGGGACCTCCTGTGGCGCTTGCTTGAGCAAGCGCCACAATAGGGTCTTTTTTAAAAAAAAAAATTTAAAATATTGTGGCGCTTCCAAGCGCCACAGCTTTTTTTAGTGGCATCTAGATATGTGGCACTTCTCTAGCGCCACAGTTAATGCAATTATAAGCGCCACATCTTTACTTTTTTGTAGTAGTGCTGAAAAATCAAGCGCCATAGCTAGTTGTATAATAAATGAATAAATAAATAAATAAATAATTTACCAGCTGTGGCGCCTGGTCTTCTTCTATATTAATAAAAAAAGAAGGCTAGCTGGCTCGTGCCTTTATGGTTCTAAAGCCTTGTAGTTTTAGGCGCAGGTATTGCCAAAAAAAAAAAAAAAAGACCAACTATGGTGCCTGGAAATCCAGGCGTCATAGCTGGTTCTATTAAATAAAAAATTTTTTGGCACATGTATTCAAAAATAAAAAAAAATAAAAAGGGACCAGCTTTGGCGCCTGGAAATCTAGGGGCCACAACTGGTTCTATTAAATAAAAAAAAAATTTGTCAAATGTTAAGCTTATATAAAAAAAAATTTGACATTTTTAATGGATTACATTATCCACTTCCCACTAATCACAATTCCCCCCGCTCCTACTCTTATCTTTTTTTCCCTTCCCGCACAGTGACCCCCTTCCTTCTCTTTTAATTTATTTTGACTCATCCCACTTTAATTATTCACTCCTCTCTCACTTTCCCTTTTCATATACACTACAGCTTCTTGTAGTGGACGACCGTCACTCCCCTCCCTCCATTTCCTATCATCTTCACACTTAAAAGCACACCCACATGCACACAGGTCTTCATCATCGAATCCACTTCTTTGTTTTGTTTCAACTGCCATCCCTACTTCTCCTCCTCCTCACTCAAGATTGCGACACCAACGGGCAATATGGTCCCCCACTCCACTGCACTAATCAATTAAGCTTGTAAGTTCAACGTGCTTCTTCTTTTTTTTTAATTGGCATATAATTTTTGTAATTTTTTATTTCAAATTGATATCTATGTTCTAATCTGTGTTTAAAAAGTGGAGAATATATATAATATTTCAAAAGAAAAGAACAACCAAAAGTGGACCATGTCTCGTGATGCCTTTAGCATGTTGATAAAAGATATCTTTACATATCCGGAGTACTTGATTTCAGATTAGGCTTAAGCAATTTTAACATTTTTGCCTGAAAAAATTTTTAATTTCAAAAAACCTTATTTTAGTAATTTAAAAGGAAATAGTCTAGTCCATACGCATGATTAAGAAAAATATAATATTTGTATCATAATATAAGTTTCTTTAACTTAACTTTTTTGCCAACAGTTTCTAGTTTCACACTGGCCTCAATATCTTCAATTTTGAAAATAAATCTGGACAATTAATATTATTTTATAAATTAAAATAAAAAAATTTCTTTAGCTTAATTTTTTTTAAAAAAAAATTAAGTGCTGTGGCGCTTTCAAATGCCACAGCTTCTTTTAGTGGCGTCCAGATATGTGGCACTTATCTAGCGCCACAGTTAATGCAATTATAAGCGCCACGACTTTACTTTTTTGTAGTAGTGCGAAGAAATCACTTACCTTTGTAAGTTTTTCCTCCTCTTTTTCTCTCTCTAAAATCTGAACGTTCTCTCTCTCTTCAGCTGCTGTTTCACGCCAGAAATGAGCTCAAGAGGAAGAGGATAATGATATATTATTATATCATAATTTACTTTAATTTTCCAAATTTTCAGATTTTTACAAAATTTTGGCAGATTTCTGCCCAAACTTTGAAAAATCATAATGAATTCTACAAAAATAAAATTAGAGTGACTCCAAAGCCTATAGAACCCTTATTGAGTCCAGTTTCAAGGAAAAATATAGAATTTTGCTTAATGGAATCACAAAATTCCCAGAATTTCATTCTTTGCATATTGTTTCAGAAATTTCACAGTTTTTCTGTGCTGACTTCAAAAATTCATATCTTTTTGTATATAGCTCTAATTGAGTCATATGACTTATCAACTTCAAGCTTAGGATGTCTACTTTCATCCTGTAAAATTTCATAATTTTTTCTCATCATTTGATCATTCTAAATCACATGACAAGCTCATTATCTCATAGACGATTTCACCAAAAACATAATTATATTCTCCAAAATTCACCATTTTACTTTCTTAATACCCCAAAGATATATAAATCATTAGGGGATAAATTTGGGCTCATGCTAAATTGGGGCTTAACAGACCACTTAATTTAGGCTTATTTCCAATCTTCCAATCCTAAATTTTGTGGTGTTACAAAAAACACAAAGCATTATTCAATTCATTCGTGCTTATTAAAATAGTTATCCCTTATTCTAACCGAAATCACTAACAGCTTTAAACACTGAAGTCTACGTAACAGTCATCTTTTGAATTTATCCATTTTTCATTCTGTCTTTAAGACACCACTAATAAAGCCATTCACACATTTTTAGTTTATGAGAATAAATTAATCATTTTAAACTCTTTTAACACAAACTTCAATTAATAAAAAGTATTTTAGAATGTTTACTAAAATATTATTAAAAATGTTAAAAAAGTAGTTAAATTTATAATGTAATATATTTTTTTATAATTTTAGGAAAACCGAGGGAGATCAAGAGTATTGCTATGAAAAAAAATGATGTTGATAGTCACTGATCATTTGATGACAGATAAAAAATAAAACTTACACAATGTGAAGACTTTGAAATGGGAGAAAAAAGTTTATTTTATTTGAAGTAAACATTACGGTGAGGAATCTTTTACTTTTATTTTGTGGACAATTTGATTGAAAAGGCATTTGGCAAGAGAGGGATGGATAAGAAAATTTTCATTTAATTTTCCGGAGATTCAAAATTTCCTATATATCTGTATTGAATACTATTTTGTTTTTGTCATATTTTGTCCGAGTCTTTGGGGTGCCTGATTACCTATGTAATTGGGCGATAGATGTATACTTTGAATTATATTATATCAAATTTATAATTATTATTTATGTATTTATTTTATTTTATATATATTTCCCCTAAATCTAATTTTAATGGTAAAAAATTAATATTTCTACAAAATCTATTTATATATCTTTTATTTTGTAAATAATATGATCTTGAAAGCATGGGACTTCAACTGTGATTTTCTCCAAAAAGCCAAAAAAAGATGAAGACACGTGGCGAAAGATACTTCTAGAGGCGGGTCACATGTTATAACTTCTGTGAAATATTCAGAGATCTGATTGGATGGAGTTCTGAACCATAATATAATCTCATCGAAGAACGTATAGCTTAGTTCATTATTTATTAATAACCAATAGAAGCACCAATATGACCATCCCTTTTTTTTTTTTGGGCGGAAACCAATATGACCATTCAAAGTGGCTTAATTTTAATTAGGAAAATTTCATTTAATCCCAAGAATGTTAAAAATAATTAAAATTTTAAGTGAATTATGCATAAGTGCATTTCCTTTATTATCAAAGTCATATAGGTCATAAATGTGCTAGAGCATCGAATTGGAACATTCACTTTTAAAGTTTTGTTTTGTTATTCTTCCTTAGTCTTGATTTGTTTTGCCCAGAAGTGCAAATGGTAAATGTGGGGAAGTTTATTACTTTTTACTTGTGATTGAAACATTCACTTTTAAAGTTTTGTTTTATTATTTTCCCTTAGTCTTGATTTGTTTTGCCTAGGAGTTCAAATGAAAAGGTAAAGAAGGCCTACTTCAGGTATAGTGAAAGGAACAACATAGGATTTACATGGATTTAGTTTTTTTAGCCATTCAATTTATTAGACCAAAGGGAGGTTGATGAAAAATTAGAATTAATAAACTTAATAACCTAATTGAGACATGGGAAACCCTCAAACTCAACAACACTTATTTCACTAGAAAACTCATAATGAAATAAGTGGTGGCTAATTAAATTCATTAAAAACCAATCACAATAGTTTAAGATAGTTTTGGAAATTATGTTCACAATTGCCTAATTAAACAATTTGACAATTAATCACCCTAATTAAACAATCAAGAGATTAAACACAAATTGACAATTAAATTAATAACGAAAACTTAATTAATAATATAATTGACAATCAAAGGGTTTGCAAACAAAAATCCCAGCAATCATTTAAAAACAAATCAAATCCAAAATATCAATTCTATCCAAACCAATAATAAGTTTACAATCTAAAACTAGATTGTTCTCAATTAATACAACCCAAAATCATTTAAAACTAAATAATCTCAAGTCTTGAATTAAAAAGATAAAAAGAAAGACACTCCCTTGTGGCCTTCAAGTGTAAGACCCTAGGCTCTAGCTTCCTCCATGCTCGTCCCAAATTGCCTCCCAAAAAAGCTTAAGCTTCCATGATATTTATCCTCACTCCAAACTTCCAACCCGTCACAGCCATTAATGTAAATATTAGCAAGGGTTTGATGATGTGGGTGTGAGGAAAGAGAGGAAAGAATTGATGAGTGGGCACGTGGTTGTTGAGTTGATAATATATGAGGATGATGGATGGTAGATGATGGGCAATTAATTCCTTGCAGATGTACATGCGTGGCTGTGAGGAGAATGAATATGAGAGCAAGTGAGGGTCAAAGAGAGAGGGACGTTCGGCTCTCAATGAGAGCGTGTCTTCTGCCTCGACCCTTTTCAGCGAGTGCGTCTCCGCCTCCCTCTCCAGCGTCAGTCGGTATATCCTTTATGTTGGCGGCTAGGTTAACTAACGGAAGGAAGAGAGAGTTTTTTGGGATCCAATCTTAAGCCCATTAAAATTTAAGAAGTCTAATAAAATTCAACCATTGGATTCTCTTTTAACTTTCAAGAAAATTTCTGTACCGTAGGATATTCTAATATGCTTTTCCTTGTCTTGCAAGAATTAAATAAAATCGTGATTTATCATATAATTGAAAATATTATCAATTACAAGATAACAATTAATATATTAAAATTTTCAGCCCAATAACATCATAATCAACTCAGATTTATATTATTTACTAAAATTGGCTAACTATCCAAATATTATCTAATAAATCCAAATTAACCTAAAATAATCTCCAAAATAAATGAATAAGGTGAGATAAAATATATTAAATTTAGGATTTATCAGTGATAGTCCTAATAAAACCTTAACCTAAGCTTTAATTTGCTATAAAATTTTACGACCACAAAGTCATCAAAGGCTTCAAATTTTACAAGACAAAATATAATATTTATAGTTTCAAAACCAATGAGATTTCACAACTATAATGAACTTGCAATAAAATACCAATTTTCAAAAGGGTAGTTTCAAAATTGTAATATTAAAATTATGAATTCTAATATAATCGTTGTCAATTGAGTTATTCAGTTGACAGATTCAAAAGTTTTTTCCTCCTTCTAATGCAAATTAAATTAACATTAATTTTGAAGGGTAATTATACATTTGTTATCATAAAGTTATGAATTTTAGTATGGCAGTTGTCAAAGAGCCGTTCTTGTGATAAAAAAAAAAGTTTATTCTTCTTCAAATGCAAGCGCTAGTAAATTTAAAAAGGGTAATTGTAAATTTGCTCTAATGAAGTTGTAATTCAAATATGATAGTTGTCAATCGAAATGTTCGCCTGAAATTAAATAATAAAAGATTACCGTTGTTGTTATTCTTATTGCTACTACTATTATTTATTGGTAAAATAATTATGGGAGAATTACACTGTAGTCCCATGGAAGCTAAAATACGAAGAAACGGTCCCGGGAAAATCTGAAATTACCCTCAAGTCCCAAGGGACCATTTTGTAATAAAATCCATGTAAAAAATGTCACAATTGCCCCTGTCAGACAAACAACAAAAAATGTGATTAAATGCTGTGAATGACGCATGTTACGTCCGGAGAAGGCGGGAAAAAACGCAGCGAAGATCAGCATCCATGGATGAAGATTAAGGTAGGGATTTCATAGCATCCATTCTCTTGTCTTGATTAAGCTCCACATGACTCACATATTCTGTTTAGTTGGTAAACATAGGTTTAGGTTTTGTTGAGTCATTTTTGTTTTGATCATGAAAATGGAAAAAGTTATGTACTTTTGATGGGTATTGTCCTGTATATGCTTGCAAATTAACAAGGAAGATTTATTAAATGCAATGGATATGGTTTAACAAAGTTTGCATTGTGTTTGGGTATGATTTTGTATGCTCTATTTTTGGTGTTATTAGCTCTGTTTTTTGGTGTATGGTGATGTGTTTCTGCAATATAAGAAGTAAGGAATGAAGATGTGGATCAAAGGTTTGGGGCTACATGACATGATTTTCGTAGGAAAAAAAAGTTGTTAATGCAAGCAGCGATAGTTGTCAATGGAGGCGCCTTAAGTTGTTAATGACAACTAGAGGTCATATTTAAATGATTTTTGTGACAACTGAAGGTTTTTTTTATTGATATTTGTTTTGGTCAAGATTTTTGTGGGAATTGTCCTCTATATGCTTCCAAGCTATAAAGGAAGGTCTTGTAAATGCAATGGATATGTTATGGCTAAGTTATCAATGCGTTTTGCTATGATTTTGTGTGCTCTGTTTTTTTAGTCATTATGCTCTGTTTTCTGGTGTACGGTGGTGTGGTTCTGCAATAAAACAGGTAAGGAATGAAGATGAGGGTCAAAAGTTAGGGGCTACATAACCTGATTTGCGTAGGGAAAAAAGAGTTGTTAATGGCAGCAGCGATAGTTGTCAATGGAGGCTCCATAACTTGTTAATAACAACTAAGATCATATTTAAATGTTCTTTCCTTGTGGTGTAATGGTGTTTGGAATGGGGCTGAAAAGTTTGGAATGTTTTTCAGTATTTTGTGCCGTTTTCAGTCATTATAAGTGGGATTTAATGAACAAGGTGTGAAATATGTGTGGTTGGCGGTGTTGATTATGTAGTAAGAAAGTGTTGTTAATAGGGGCTGTGGCATTTGTTACTAAGACTGCTGACATTGTTAATGACAACTTTTTTGTGCAGTAGACAGCAGAGATGGCTACGACGTCCGGCAAGATTCTACTATGTTTCCTTTATATAAGAGGAAGGTTTGAAGTTAGTAGAGATGGTGATTTAACATATGTTGGTGGAAGCGTCAGATCTAGAACCATTAAAGAAGGAACAAGTTTAGAAGAGTTTAAAATAATGATATCCTCCATTGTGGGAAAAGAGAGTGGAGGACTTGTTATGAAGTTCACATTGCCGTGTGATAGAACAACATTTGTGGACATAGTAGATGATGAAGCAATTGAACATTTAATCAATTATAGCGGAGAAAGTGGGCATGTCTATGTAGATGAAGGACAAAATGCAGATGATAATACAACGGCAATAAGGGATGATCGAAGTGATGAGCAATATGTGTAAGTGTAAAATCGTTATAAGAAAAAGCTTGTGAACGAATGCAAATGAGCTTGTCATTAGTAACATGTTTTACTTTGCAATGTGGTGCAAGTTTGATAACTTGTCAGAAGGTTGGGATGGAGGATCAGCCACTATGTCTATTGAAGATTCTCTTGCATTGCAATGCGCTTTCCAAATGGTGCCAATGTAACCCCCTGCCTCAAATAGCGTAATTATAATTCGATATTACGTAATTAAATTGGTTTAGAGACCGTCGAATAGTTCAAAACTCATTTAGAACTCCCTGTGAAGTAGGGACTTTATAAAATTTTCAAAACTTCTTTCCTATTCCGATCTCAAGTTCAATTATCGAATATAATCACCTGTGCAGTTAATTCACATTCATTCATATCAGAATATCTAATAGCAATCCCGGCAACCCCCGGGTTCCATTCATACACAAAAAGGGTTCACAACCTCCATATAGGGGACTACACAACTTCGTTCAACTATTCTTTACAACCAACATAACATACAGACACCCTGTCCAACAGGTTTAACCAACATAACCAAAATAAATGTCCCTACAGGATTCTAACCGCTCCGGGTCGTACACTTCTCCTTAGAGCCACTCGCCCTGTCTGAAAGGTTAGTTAAAGGAAAGAATGAGATTCAAGAGAATCCCAGTAGTAACAAAACATTTATACCACACATAAACACACAGCATGTAAGCAAATCATCATACAGCAGCAGCACCACAAATCACACTCCACCCTCATCCCCTTTCTCCGCCGGGAAGGCACACCGCCTAACCCGAACCGTTGTTAGCTACTCAGGGACTATTGGCATGGCAGTGCATACATATAGCCTTATAGCCCATACAGCTATTCGGATTTCACAAATGGCCCGTCGGCCTCCACAAATAGCCTTTCGGCTCACATAATTCACATATATCACACCTCATCCTCATCCCCTTTCTCCGCCGGGAAGGCACACCGTCCTAACCCGAACCGTTGTTAGCTACTCAGGGACTATTGGAATGACAGTGCTAACACAAATCCACAGATGTCGCAGCATACGAATTCATTACAAATCAACGATATAACACACATACAATGCATCATATATGGTACAAAAGAAAAGTCACTACCTCGTTCCTTCCTGACGTTTGCAGGCTCAGTGGGCTCACGAGGACGGCAAATGTCGAATCCTATAAACCAAAGTAGGGACAATAAATCAATCTCTTTTCCAAGTTTCCTAATTTCATAATACTTAATGTTGGTTCTCATTTAGACTCTTTAGGTGGCTATTAGAAGCCTAAACATATGCCCAAAAGGTTGGGAAAGGCTCTACCGAAAATCACCTTTGAAAAGTGCAAAACACAAATTTTTGGGTTTGGGCCGCGGCCCACAATCCTTGGGCTGCGGCCCAAAACTGCCCAGAAACACTTGGGCTGCGGCCCAGAATCCTTGGGCTGCGGCCCACGGCTGTCCAGAGACGCACAGAAACATTTGGGCTGCGGCCCAACATCCTTGGGCCGCGGCCCAAGAAAATCCAGTTTCTGGCTGAACTTCCAAAAATCATAACTAATTCAGGAAAAATCGAAATGGGGTGATTCCAAAGCCAAATGAAAGCTATTTAAGTCCTCTTTCAAGGAAAAATATTGGCCATAACTAGAAATCACCACAAAAGTCCAGATTTACCAAAAACCTAATGTTATGCCAAAACAGGGTCCAGTTTTGATGCCAAACTTTGGACAGTTCAAACTCCCAGCTCAAAAAGCGCAATGACACAAAGTTTGTGTCCATTTTGAAGCTTGAGATGTGAACTTTAAGACTGGAAAGTTTCATAATTTTTCAACATCATTAGCCCAGTCAAAACGTCCACACCATCTGACTGCCCAGAACAGACTTACATTGGATAGATTTTCCAGATTTTGTCAATTGGTTCCAATGGTCCCTAATTTCAAATCACATACTATTTCCACACAATTTGGCTCAAGGAACACATTGGAGCCATCAAAATGACCATATTCATTATCCATTTAGACATGTTCCACAGAAATTTTAACATGTCCACACAACATGCACACAATCCACCACAATGCAACTTCCTTCCATTCCAAAATTCCAAATCAACTCCCATGGCATAAAGACACAATTTAACACCACATTCTACACAACACCCTAACAAATTCAAGTATTCAAATTAGGTCAATAATCAGGGCAAAATTCGAAATCCTCAAGACCAAGCCAATGACCATAACAATTATACCAAAAGGTATCAAATATTCACTTCAACTTCTTCCCAAAGCCATTTCTTTGATTCACCAACTTTCAAATTCCCACAAGTTCTCAAACTCCACCAATCAAAAATATGAAACCATAGGAATAAAGCTCTCAATCCCTTGAACAATATTAATAAAGGTGAGTTGAGCATTTAGGGACAAGACCTTACCTAAAACTCAAGCTCCTTCTTTCCCTTTCTTGCTTGTTCTTGGCGAAAATGGAGGATGAGAGATGAAGATAATTCAGTTTTCTCTTTGTCCCATGCACACACACACACAACCGACTTTAAGAGTGGGAGGGAAGAGAAAAG
Source organism: Inga laurina (assembly GCA_963855925.1). NCBI lineage: Eukaryota > Viridiplantae > Streptophyta > Magnoliopsida > Fabales > Fabaceae > Inga > Inga laurina. The sequence goes on from OY979707.1 coordinate 4,988,519, forward strand.
AGTTGATTCTTTGACTTCAATCCATGGACCATAGCTTGCCACTTGTCATGATCCCTCTTCACCCTCACATGATCTCACATATTCCCATCCACACTTGATTTCACCTCTTGATCTTTTAATCTTAGCCATTGATCTTGATTACCAAGGAGTGTTCTCAATGGTATCTAACCAGTCGGTCGGTAAATTTACCATTTTGCCCCTGATTGTCACAATGCTAAATAAACCATCATCAAACACATTTGCATCATAATTCACATTATTTACTTCAAGAGTGTTTAATTAGCATTAATTACAATTTGGGATATTACAATTCTCCCCCCGAAAATTAAATTTCGTCCTCGAAATTGTTACATAACTAGAGTCATAAACTCCAGATACCGCCTTCGCATATCTTCCTCCGCTTCCCAGGTTGCCTCTCTTTGAGTCATTCCCTTCCAGATCACCTTCACATACGGAATGCTCCGGTGTCTGAGCCATCGCTCCTCTCGATCAATGATTTGCTCTGGCTCCACCGCATAGGTAAAGTTGTCTTGTAGCTCAACTTTTTCATACTCAACTATGTGAGATGGATCCGGTTGGTACTTCTTCAGTTGGGAAACGTGAAATACGTCATGGAGTCTGCTCAAGCTTGGGGGTAGGGCTACTCGATAAGCTACAGGCCCAATCCTATCAAGGATTTCAAACGGACCTATATATCTCGGGCTCAGCTTCTTTCTCTTGATCGCTCGCCCAACACCCGTAACTGGTGATACTCTCAGAAAAATATGATCTCCAACCTCAAACTCTAGAGGCCGTCTTCTCTTGTCAGCGTAGCTTTTCTGTCGACTCTGCGCTGCAAGCAACCTCTTACGAATAATCCGAATCTGTGCAGAGGTTTGATCAACCAAATCTGGCCCATAAAGTTTTCTTTCGGATAACTCATTCCAGCATATTGGTGATTGACACCGTCTTCCATACAATGCTTCATACGGAGCCATTTGGATGCTCGCATGATAGCTATTGTTGTAGGCGAATTCAGCGAGTGGAAGAAAACGATCCCAACTTCCTTTAAAGTCGAGAACACAAGCTCGCAACATATCTTCCAGCGTTTGAATTGTTCTCTCAGATTGTCCATCCGTTTGAGGATGATAAGCCGTACTGAATCTCAGTTGAGTACCCAAGGCTTCATGCAATGCTTTCCAGAATCTTGAAGTAAATCGTGGATCTCGGTCGGAAATGATATTCTTCGGTATGCCATGGAGTTTCACGATCTCACTAACATAAATCTCTGCTAGTCTGTCAGGAGAATAACCAGCATTGATTGGTATGAAGTGGGCTGTCTTTGTTAGCCGATCCACAATTACCCAGATCGCATCATAGTTCCTGATCTTAGGCAAGCCCACAACTAAATCCATGGTCACGCTTTCCCATTTCCATTCTGGAATCTCAGGACTCTGAAGTAAACCAGGCGGTCTCTGGTGCTCAAATTTTACCTTCTGGCAAGTGAGACACCTCGCCACATACTTCGTCACATCACTCTTCAAACCCGGCCACCAATAAACAGATTTCAGGTTATGGTACATTTTGGTCATACCAGGATGAAGAGTATATCGACTCTTGTGTGCCTCATCTAGAATCTTTTGCCTCAACTCCGCCTGAAGTGGAATGCAGACTCTTTTCTGATAGCGAACCAATCCATGAGGCGATAGATCATAGCCCGGAACTTCTCCCCGTTCAATTCGGGCCAGATTGCGCCGTATCCAGCCATCTTGCCCCTGAGCTTCTTCAATCTCAGTTCTTAGATCACTTTCCTCTTGGGAAACAGTGTAATTGGCACAGATGATCTGGTTTGTCAAATTCAAATCACGAAAATCTTCAATCAATTTCTTCTCTTGTATCATCATAGCTGCAACGAGCACGGTCTTTCGACTAAGAGCATCAGCGACTACATTTGCCTTACCCGGATGATATTTTATTTCCAGGTCGTAGTCCTTAAGCAATTCCATCCAGCGGCGCTATCTCATATTCAGTTCTTTTTGATCATACAAGTATTTGAGACTCTTGTGGTCGCAATACAGTTCCACAGTCACACCATACAGGTAATGACACCAAATTTTCAAAGCAAACACAATGGCCGCAAGCTCCAGATCATGAGTGGGATAGTTCAATTCATGAGGTCTGAGCTGTCGAGAGGCGTAGGCCACCACACGTCCCTGCTGCATAAGGACACACCCTAATCCCTGCCCATTGGCATCAGAATACACAACATATGTCAAACTGGGATCGGGCAAAATCAACACAGGTGTCGTAGTCAACCTCTCCTTCAGCTCCACAAAACAGTTTTCACATTTCTCATCCCACACAAACGGCTGATCCTTTCTCGTGAGCTTGGTCATCGGCAACGCAATACGGGAGAAATTTTGGATAAATCTCCGATAATAACCAGCAAGACCCAGAAAACTGCGTATTTCCGCCACAGATTCTGGCCTCTTCCAGTCCAGTACTGCTTCCACTTTACTAGGATCCACAGAGACCCCTTCTTGCGAGATAACATGGCCTAAGAATTTCACTTCTGATAACCAAAACTCGCACTTGCTCAATTTAGCATATAATTGTTTCTCACGCAATATATTCAATACAACTCCCAAATGATGCTCATGGTCTTCCATACTCTTGGAGTATATCAGAATGTCATCGATAAACACAACAACAAACTGATCCAGATATTGTCGAAAGATACGGTTCATGTAATCCATGAAAACCGCAGGCGCATTGGTTAGCCCAAATGGCATCACTAAGAACTCATAATGACCGTATCGGGTCTGAAAAGCAGTCTTCGGAACATCCTCTGCTTTCACTCGCAGCTGATGATACCCTGACCTTAGATCAATCTTTGAAAACACACACGAACCAGAGAGTTGATCTAAAAGGTCATCGATTCGGGGAAGAGGGTACTTGTTCTTAATAGTAACCTTATTCAATTCTCTGTAATCAATACACAATCGAAGACTCCCATCTTTCTTCTTTACAAACAACACTGGAGCTCCCCAAGGCGACACACTGGGTCTAATGAACCCTTTCTCAAGCAAATCTTCTATTTGTTTCTTTAACTCCGCCATTTCGTTTGGGGCCATGCGGTATGGGGCCTTAGATATAGAACCAGCTCCAGGAATAATGTCAATTGGAAATTGAACTTCCCTCTCAGGAGGCAATCCATTTAGATCATCCGGAAATACCTCAGGGAATTCATTTACCACGGGTATATCACTCAAAGTTTCACCAGTTTCCCCTTGCACTGAGAAAAACACTACATACCCCTGGCAACCCTTTTTAAGATACTTTTCAGCTTTAGCCGTAGAAAGAAAATTCATACCGGCATTCACAGCTTCAACCCTCTGAGAAACAGGATATACTATCCTCTTGTTTACACAATCAAGCAAAACATTATTTGCCGTTAACCAATCAAAACCCAAAATGACTTCCAATTGGTAAAGCGGCAAACATATCAGATCTACAACAGATTGGTGCCCTTCCACAGTTACGACACAATTCAAGCAAGCTTCTGTGGTTAAGGCCTTAATACCCATTGGAGTTGACATTACTAGGTCAAATGGTAACTTATGTACATGCAATCCCAGGCGCTTCACGCAATCATAAGCAATGAAGGAGTGACTTGCACCTGAGTCGAACAATGCTTGCAACAGATGGCCATTAATAGAGATTTTACCTTGTATCAACTCAGGAGATTTACGAGCCTCCTCGTGAGTCATTGCGAACACTCGGCCCTGTGTCTTTGGTCTCTGCTCGACTCGCGGTCGTTGACAATCTCTGGAAAGATGTCCTGGCTGCTTATGGTTAAAACAGATCATTTCGCCCCGACAATTTTGGCCATAATGCGATTTGTTGCAGCGTAGGCATTTCCACTCAGTCACAGCTCTTTGAGGTTCACGGTCTCGGGGCTGATAGGGCTTCTTATCACTGCCCTTGAATGAAGAGAATCCTTGGCCTTTCCGCTTTGGGGCGGCATTACCCTTACTGGGTTCACCACGGTGGCCCGTAGCTCTGGTAGGATTCAACTCCCTCAGATTATTCTCCGTAATTCGACATTGCTCCACAGCCTTGTTGAACTTAGTGAATTGGTTCGTAACCAATCGCTTTCTCAATTTTCGCCTCAGACCGCGGATGAGCATATCAGAACTCCATTCTTCATCATCTTTAAACCGGAGGTAAGAGGAGTACCGAGCCAACCGGACAAAACGGGACAAATAGTCATCAAAGCTCTCTGTATCCCCTTGTTTGATGTTGAGAAATTCTGTCTCCTTCTCGAGCCGCACTGATTTGGGAAAGTATTTCTCGTTGAACTCTTGTTGAAACAGTTCCCAAGTCAATGGTGTTTCATTGCTCTTCAATGTCAGGGCGATATTCCGCCACCAACGATCCGCGTCCCCCTCGAGTTTATACACTGCCAACCGTGGCTTCACCTCCTCTGGGCAACACAGAACCTCAAATATCTTCTCCAGTCTGTACAACCAATCTTCGGCTGCCTGAGGGTCAAACCTTCCTCTGAACGCCGAAGGCATATGCTTGCAGAATCGGGTGACCCAATACTGAAGGTCTTTTTCCTCCCTGGGTGGCATCCCATATGATTCCTGATTCAAGGTAGCACGAGGTGGGGATTCCAGAGGTCGTGCTGATCCTTCTGCAGTGTCCTCATGTCGAGTCTCTTCTTGAGTCTCCTCCGGAGTGGATTGAACCGGACCTTCCTGGTTCTTCGCCTTCTCAGCTCTGAGCTCTTCCCTCAGTTCAATGATCATATCTCTCTGATCCCGAATTAGACCCATAAGCTCTTGCATTGCATCCGGTGGGTTTTCATTAACAACCTCCACCTCAGGGTCTACACGCGGAATTCTGGGGCGTCCTCTAGTTTTCTTCATTCTACAAACAACTTGCCCCATCAGTTTAGCAGAAATAGTATGCACTTATAGTCACAACACTCTTTTATATATCCATATCAATATATCATACACGTGCATACTCAACAATCATTCACAGATAATCTTCTATCCCTACTACTGTCTAAGGGATCTATCCTAGCAAACTCTACCCTTGCCAGGAACTACAGCTCTGATACCAAAATGTAACCCCCTGCCTCAAATAGCGTAATTATAATTCGATATTACGTAATTAAATTGGTTTAGAGACCGTCGAATAGTTCAAAACTCATTTAGAACTCCCTGTGAAGTAGGGACTTTATAAAATTTTCAAAACTTCTTTCCTATTCCGATCTCAAGTTCAATTATCGAATATAATCACCTGTGCAGTTAATTCACATTCATTCATATCAGAATATCTAATAGCAATCCCGGCAACCCCCGGGTTCCATTCATACACAAAAAGGGTTCACAACCTCCATATAGGGGACTACACAACTTCGTTCAACTATTCTTTACAACCAACATAACATACAGACACCCTGTCCAACAAGTTTAACCAACATAACCAAAATAAATGTCCCTACAGGATTCTAACCGCTCCGGGTCGTACGCTTCTCCTTAGAGCCACTCGCCCTGTCTGAAAGGTTAGTTAAAGGAAAGAATGAGATTCAAGAGAATCCCAGTAGTAACAAAACATTTATACCACACATAAACACACCGCATGTAAGCAAATCATCATACAGCAGCAGCACCACAAATCACACTCCACCCTCATCCCCTTTCTCCGCCGGGAAGGCACACCGCCTAACCCGAACCGTTGTTAGCTACTCAGGGACTATTGGCGTGGCAGTGCATACATATAGCCTTATAGCCCATACAGCTATTCGGCTTTCACAAATGGCCCGTCGGCCTCCACAAATAGCCTTTCGGCTCACATAATTCACATATATCACACCTCATCCTCATCCCCTTTCTCCGCCGGGAAGGCACACCGTCCTAACCCGAACCATTGTTAGCTACTCAGGGACTATTGGAATGATAGTGCTAACACAAATCCACAGATGTCGCAGCATACGAATTCATTACAAATCAACGATATAACACACATACAATGCATCATATATGGTACAAAAGAAAAGTCACTACCTCGTTCCTTCCTGACGTTTGCAGGCTCAGTGGGCTCACGAGGATGGCAAATGTCGAATCCTATAAACCAAAGTAGGGACAATAAATCAATCTCTTTTCCAAGTTTCCTAATTTCATAATACTTAATGTTGGTTCTCATTTAGACTCTTTAGGTGGCTATTAGAAGCCTAAACATATGCCCAAAAGGTTGGGAAAGGCTCTACCGAAAATCACCTTTGAAAAGTGCAAAACACAAATTTTTGGGTTTGGGCCGCGGCCCACAATCCTTGGGCTGCGGCCCAAAACTGCCCAGAAACACTTGGGCTGCGGCCCAGAATCCTTGGGCTGCGGCCCACGGCTGTCCAGAGACGCACAGAAACATTTGGGCTGCGGCCCAACATCCTTGGGCCGCGGCCCAAGAAAATCCAGTTTCTGGCTGAACTTCCAAAAATCATAACTAATTCAGGAAAAATCGAAATGGGGTGATTCCAAAGCCAAATGAAAGCTATTTAAGTCCTCTTTCAAGGAAAAATATTGGCCATAACTAGAAATCACCACAAAAGTCCAGATTTACCAAAAACCTAATGTTATGCCAAAACAGGGTCCAGTTTTGATGCCAAACTTTGGACAGTTCAAACTCCCAGCTCAAAAAGCGCAATGACACAAAGTTTGTGTCCATTTTGAAGCTTGAGATGTGAACTTTAAGACTGGAAAGTTTCATAATTTTTCAACATCATTAGCCCAGTCAAAACGTCCACACCATCTGACTGCCCAGAACAGACTTACATTGGATAGATTTTCCAGATTTTGTCAATTGGTTCCAATGGTCCCTAATTTCAAATCACATACTATTTCCACACAATTTGGCTCAAGGAACACATTGGAGCCATCAAAATGACCATATTCATTATCCATTTAGACATGTTCCACAGAAATTTTAACATGTCCACACAACATGCACACAATCCACCACAATGCAACTTCCTTCCATTCCAAAATTCCAAATCAACTCCTATGGCATAAAGACACAATTTAACACCACATTCTACACAACACCCTAACAAATTCAAGTATTCAAATTAGGTCAATAATCAGGGCAAAATTCGAAATCCTCAAGACCAAGCCAATGACCATAACAATTATACCAAAAGGTATCAAATATTCACTTCAACTTCTTCCCAAAGCCATTTCTTTGATTCACCAACTTTCAAATTCCCACAAGTTCTCAAACTCCACCAATCAAAAATATGAAACCATAGGAATAAAGCTCTCAATCCCTTGAACAATATTAATAAAGGTGAGTTGAGCATTTAGGGACAAGACCTTACCTAAAACTCAAGCTCCTTCTTTCCCTTTCTTGCTTGTTCTTGGCGAAAATGGAGGATGAGAGATGAAGATAATTCAGTTTTCTCTTTGTCCCATGCACACACACACACACAACCGACTTTAAGAGTGGGAGGGAAGAGAAAAGAGTTGATTCTTTGACTTCAATCCATGGACCATAGCTTGCCACTTGTCATGATCCCTCTTCACCCTCACATGATCTCACATATTCCCATCCACACTTGATTTCACCTCTTGATCTTTTAATCTTAGCCATTGATCTTGATTACCAAGGAGTGTTCTCAATGGTATCTAACCAGTCGGTCGGTAAATTTACCATTTTGCCCCTGATTGTCACAATGCTAAATAAACCATCATCAAACACATTTGCATCATAATTCACATTATTTACTTCAAGAGTGTTTAATTAGCATTAATTACAATTTGGGATATTACAGCCAATAGGAACACCTGAAATGAACTCTACAAAGTGGAAGGATCTTATAATCGAGGAGGGACAAGTTTTTGTCAATGCGGATGGCCTTCGACAAACATTATACAAGTATGGCATTGCCCACAAGTTTGCATATAAATATGTAAAAAAACAACAAGGAAAAGATCATCGCCAAATGCATGGTTGATGGATGTCTATGGTACTTGGGAGCATATTCAATGGGTGAACGACAAGATACAGAATTCCTTACTATAAATGAAGGTTGGATATGAAGGTTGGATATAATATGGCTTGGTATCCCACTTTCATTTATGGAAGGTTGTAATGAGTTGTAAATTATGTTGTCAATGTATGGACCTAAAGTTATCAGTGTATGCCCATGGAGTTGTTAATATATATTTATGCAGTAATGTTGACATTTGTGTAAACCACTGTCATGTTTTGAATGTTTCAAGATGATGTAAATTTTGTTGTCAATGAAGGGACGTCAAGTTGTCATTGTAGGCCCATGGAGTTGTCAGTGTATGCCTATGGGGTTGTTAATTTATATTTATGCAGTAATGTTGATATTTGTGTAAACCACTGTCATGTTTTGAATGTTTCAAGCTGATGTAAATTTTGTTGTCAACGAAGGGACGTCAAGTTGTTATTGTAGGCCCATGAAGTTGTCAGTGTATGCCCATGGAGTTGTTAATGAACGCCCCTGGAGTTGTCAGTGAAGGCCCCTAGAGTTGTCAATGAAGGCCCCTTGAGTTGTTAATGAACGCCCCTTTAGTTGTCACTGATGGCCCCTAGAGTTGTCAGTGAAAACCCCTTGAGTTGTCAACGAAGGGACGTCAAGTTGTTATTGTAGGCCCATGGAGTTGTCAGTGTATGCCCATGGAGTTGTTAATGAATGCCCCTGGAGTTGTCAGTGAAGGCCCCTGGAGTTGTCACTGGTGGCCCCTAGAGTTGTCAGTGGAGGCCCCTTGAGTTGTTAATGAACGCCCCTTTAGTTGTCAGTGGAAGCCCTATCAATTGTTAATGAACGCCCCTAGAGTTGTCAGTGAATGCCCCTAGAGTTATCAGTAGAGGCACCTTGAGTTGTCAGTGGAGGCCCCTTGAGTTGTTAGTGGAGGCCCCTTCAGTTATCAGTGGAGGCCCCTTGAGTTATCAGTGAAGGCCCCTAGAGTTGTTACTGAACACCCCTTGAATTGTCAGTGAATGCCCCTAGAGTTATCAGTGAAGGCCCCCAGAGTTGTTACTGAACGCCCCTTTAGTTGTCAATGAATGCCCCTAGAGTTGTCAGTAGAGGCCCCTAGAGTTGTCAATGGAGCCCCTAGAGTTGTTAGTGGAGCCCCTCGAATTGTTAACACACTTATGCTGTTATGAATTGTCAAGTGAGTCTCAGTGTGTGTTTGGTTTACCTTTACGACTTACGAGGTGAAACCTAGGTTTGGAAAATTCTGAAACACTCACGTAATGGGTTGGTCCGATGGCAAGCGATGCAGTACGATATGGTGCTTATTAAAGAAAAGCTGCTGAGACAATGAAAAACATGCATATATGAATAAACTAGAACCATCTCTTGTATTTCACCTTCATTTCATAAACTAGAAATTCAACTAGGCTACAAAGTTTCAACAACATACTAGGACGCGACCATAAAAAAGAAAACATTACAAAGCTTCTTTTTCCTTTCACTGAATAAACAAGCAGCTTCTTTGTGTACATAAATTGCCAATTCAAATAAGGCTACAAAGTTTCTATAACATACTACGAGGCGACCATTACAGAGAAAAACAATATAGAGCTTCTTCTTTAGTGTATAAATGGCAAAATGAACATGACTACAAAGGTTAATGTTAATGATTGTAGCTCCAAATAACAAGGCATGTTCTTCAGAGAGGTGACTGCTAACTTCTGCACAAGGGATGGCCAGCAATCAAGTCACATATTCCAGCTTTATTTGGCTTCAAATTTACAGGTCAAGTACAATGGTAGGCCAGTCTTAGCACTTGAAATGGAGCTTTCTTTGCTATATCAGTTGTCAGTGAGAGGAGAAGAATCAGTCATCCAGAACTGGAGTCAAATGCATTTGTGCCTGTTGAAATTAAATTTAATGCTTACTATCAAATTTGTCAAAACGTAGGAATTCCACAATTTGCAACATCAAGCAGAGACTCGCCAACACCAAAAACATGCATTGCTAATACAATTCTTATACACAATATAATTGCTGGTTATTAGAATTGTCACCTAAATAATTCATTCACTCAATAAGACCTCAACATGAAAAATAAAACATACAAAGGGAATGAAAACTTTAGACCTAAAATAATTTGCCAGTAGCCACTATGTAAAATCATCATACATCAGAATGGAAGGGAATGAACAATAATTGAATATGTTAAAATCCAGATTTCAAAACCATGAACCAAATGAGTACAAAAAAAAATCTTCCACAAAAACATAATAAACATAAGGTTTCAATTTTAGTTTCCTTTCAGTTCTTCACTTGTCAATGTGCTCTTGCAGAAAATGATAGATAATTTAGAAACATTATGTATGGCAGATTTATATATGTTGCTGTTTGTGAGGTACTCCCTCGACCCTAATATAAAATAAATTTTGGGAGTTGATCCTGGGCGTATATACAAGATATAATTTTTATATTTGTTAATATTTTCGTAATTTATACCTATTTATACTCCTCAATAGTAATCAAGGAGAAGAGGGAAGGACGGAACTAAGAAAGATGACTAGGGTGTTTTAGAAAATACATCTCATATTAACAAACTAAACTAGCTTCCTTAATCTAATCAACACTAGGCTTATTTGCAGTCTAATCAAACAATCCACAAAGTGATTATGCTTTCATCAATATCACAAAATTATCAGTATCTACTTGAATATACATTAGGCTTATTTGCAGTCTAATTTATTCACTCAGGGCATACCTTTGCCTCAACCTCAGACAACCTTGTTTGGTGTATTGAAAGTTTTGACTCAGCCTCTGCTAAATCATGAAGTTGCCTTAAAAGTTGGCCGCCACCCCTGCCACAATTAGCCTATATTGTCAAGCTAAATTACCTCGTTATAGTAGTGTATAAAATGATAAAAGATATTCAGATGTTGATTGACTAGCCTATACTGTGAAGCCAAATTACTTAGCAGTATTGAAAAAGATAGAAGACATTCAGATGCTATGACAGACCGCTTCACTTATATTGTGGAAAACACAAATCGTGTAGAAAATATAAAATTTTGCAAATGCGTCAAATATTATCTGATTTTTATTATGAAGCTCTTTTTGGAAGTTTAAGCCCTGATTTGGATTGGCTTAAAAGAGTACATTTTGTTTTCAGATGAGTACTCCGTACTGCACAAAATCACTTAAAATAAGGGAAACCAAACTCCTCCTTATAAGATACATATGCAAAATCCAAAGATAAATCAATGAAAGCAAAGAAGTGTCATACTTTCAGCTTCCACCAGTCAAAAGACCACTTGGCTGCAATATGTATCCTTCAAGAGTGACACTGGGGGTTCGAATCTCCCGATTAAATGCGACCTAGTATTAGATCAACAGAGTAAAAGAAAAACTGAGCTTCTCTATAGGTGGGTTAGAAAAGGTCATATGGATAATACTGAACACCTTTTTAAAATAATAACCATCAGAATAACAGAGGAGAAAATAGTTGCTCAATGCTCATTGACAAAACAAATAATCAAGTTATCATGAATTTATAATCAATAATAGAGTGCAAAGAAGAACCAACAACAGCAACAAAGCCTTATCCCACTAGGTGATGTCAGCTATATGGATCACATGACATCATTGTTTTATAGCCGATACTAAGCCTAGGTAAAGGAGAAGGATTGTGTTCGGCCCCAACAACCAACACAAAACCCTGTCGAATCTTTTATGAACATGGATCAATAAAGAAATAGTGCAAAGAAAAACCAAGATTATAAATATCAAATATCCAACGTATATAAGAAACAAATAACAGTCAAGTTTTTTGACCAGAATGTAAATATAATGTCCATGAAAATCGGCAAACATGATCATACCTCCTTAGTAGCATCAGTGTTTTTGCACACAAAGGTAGAACCAAATACATATTCCATAGCACTCTGTAACACATGCCAAATTTAAAAAACACCAGTGATATTTAATATTAATATAAAGTGAAAAGAAAAACTAATAATGCATTTAAATTATCCACAAATCTTATTTTACGTTTTTAACAGCAAATCAGATACAATAAAATAAAGTTTGACCAGGAGATTATAAGAAGAACTTGAAATAACAATAAAAACGCTTTCAGCTCCCATGTTCTTACTTGTCCAAGATCCTAAATGATTTCAAAGAAGCATACCTTCAATTCTTCTTCATAACCAACCAAAGAAAGTGCCAGCTCAGCATTCTCCTCACCAACCTGGAATTAAAGTAACAATAATTTTCAGCAAAGAAATAGTTAAACAATCATGAACCCAAAATGTACCAAAAGAAATGCTGTGACTAACCAATCTTGAAGCAGCTTGTTGAATTCTAGAGGGAACAGTATGGGATTGAATTTTGTTTAAAGGTATAATTGTCACTCTTCTTCTTAAATCACCATTCTGCAGTAGTTGTTTTCCAGTATTTTCTGTGTCAACTACAACATTGAACAACTTTCCACCAGCAGTAACCTAAAAAAGATCAGATCAAAAGTGTCAATATATAATTTTCTACTTAAAACTTGGGTATAAAGACGCCAACTTGTCTAACCTCCAGGGCGGTCATTGCAGACCTGTCCTTTACTTTGATAAGTCTGGCAACCACACCTTTCACCTTTGACCTATCAAAGTTCTTGACTGGGTCACGGTAAGTAAACTCAACATTTGCTAATTGTGCTGAAAGCTTGCGTATTTCATCCTTCCACTTTTGCACTGACTCCATCTCAGATGCACGCTCCTTAAGTTTGTTTAACATATATTTTTGTTTAAATGAAAGCTAGAAAATATTTGAATTGTAAAGAAACTAGAAGAAGAGATGCATGTCCTACCTTTTGCAAAGATTCCATCTCACCATCTTTATAACTAAGAGACTCCAATTGCGTCTTCACAGTCTCCACACCTTTCTTTCTAGCATTTAGCTCATGTTCTACAGCATTTAGCTCATGCGAAACTCTTTCTTGAACTGATGAATCTTAGCTCGAGCATGAGCCTTGAAGAAATCAAGGATCCTCATCCACACAGTATGAGACGTCGAACAACCAACAAGACGAGGAAGCATAGAGTCAGAAACAGTAGACTGAATGCATATGGAAATAGACAAGCTAGAATGCATATGTAAATAAGTTGCAGGAAATTTATGTTTAGCCTCAAGTCAACCATGAAACAGAGATGACTTCTTGCTTTTCTGTGAAGGTTTGAAAAAGAATTAGCAAAAGTGAAGTAATACTGAAAGGATTGACGAAACCAGACCAATTAGCTAGTTTGAAGCTGGCTAGTCTGCAGTGAATGTATTCTTTTATATATGTCTTAAGTCTTGACCCTTAATGGATTTCAAGACATTGTTCTATAATCCATCTACTCATTCCTATGCTTGATAAAGAGCTTTTTCTGTTGTGAATTTTTGATTAAGATCAATAAATTCTGATGTCTACGAATATGAAGAATTCACCACAAGATTTCCAAAAAAAAAAAAAGCAAAAAAACTGATTTTTCCAAGATTAACATATTTGAAACTGGCTAGAATAATCAACAAGCCTAACAGCTACGCTAAACAGCAACCAGAAGCAATAGGCAAGAATAGTATATACAAATGAAAAGAGATTACTAGAGAGATAAGACCTTCAAAATTCGAATCTCATTATCGAGTAAACGAGAAGCCCGTACAACGTCGTCAATGGCCATTGACGCCAACTGGCCATCTTCGAAGCCGCTATCCTCTACCATGGCTGTTGCCATTGATTAACAGTGGGGCAGAAAAATTGAGAGGCGATGAAACAAAGGGATTATCAAGAATGATCAGACTCCGAGTGTGAGAGGACGAATTGGTGAGATGTCCAGGGGAGGTATATTTGATTTTCTAGTTCTGAGAACTTTTTTACCTAAATCAAATTTTGAGAATTGGGATTATACTCTGGGGTATTTTGGACTTTTAACATTTCTAATTTATTACAAAATGGTCCCATGGGACTTGAGGGTAATTTCAGATTTTCCTGGGACCATTTCTTTGTATTTTAGCTTCCATGGGACTACAGTGTAATTCTCCCAATAATTATTATAATTATCATTATTATTTTATAAGAAAAGATTATCAATGTCCTTGTTGCTATTACTATTATAATTTAACAGGCAAAAATTCCCCCGCACTTTGCGCGGGTGCATCAACCACATAGCGCGGGTGCATTAACCACATGACGTATAAGCATAGACGGACCTGCTACTCATCCAATGTGACAAGCAGAAGAACAAACTCAAAATGGAATAATCTTCCTCCGACTGCCAACAACATTACATTACACACTACAAAAAAAAAGGTATTTTGTAGCGGTGGAATTGTAGCGGTTATATTAAACCGCTACAAATTATGGTATTTGTAGCGGTTCTTACCTAAACCGCTACAAATTTGTAGCGGCAAGATTATTTGTAGCGGTTTACTAAAAAAAACCGCTACAAATTTGGCGTGAAATTCCCGTCAAAACTTGTAGCGGTTATTTTGTAGCAGTTAATGCACAAAAACTGCTACAAAATACCAACACAAGATGTTGTAGCGGTTATAGGGACAATAACCGCTACAAAATACCAAAAGTCATACGTTTGTAGCGGTTATTACCCCTATAACCGCTACAGAATTTAAAGAGTCCAGACATTTGTAGCGGTTCTAAGCAATAACCGCTACAGAATTTCAAACGTTGTGAACATTTGTAGCGGTTATTGTAAAACCGTTACAAATAATTAAATTTGTAGCGGTTAGAGTAGCGGTTATTTTAATAACCGCTACTAATATCTGGGCTATTTATACCCCCCTCCTCCTTCATTTCTCCGTTTGCCCATTTTGTTTCCTGAGATTTCTCTGAGTGATTTCTTCGAGATTTGAGCGTTCAGACGTCTCTATAGGAGTTTTTGGTCAGTATTCCGCAGTATTCGCACTTGAGGTACGTATAAAACACGTATTTTTATTTATTTTTGTATTTTTGTTATATTTTTGCATAATAATGGACTAATATTTTTTTTTAAATTTGTACAGTTGATATGGCTTCAGGACAGGATAAGGGGAAGGCCCCTCAGGTCCCCAGACCGACTTTACGGGGTGGTAGCAGCCGGGCAGGGGGCAGCGCGCAGGCAGGGCTACCGCGGCATCTCAGCCCATCCCCCCACAGGTACCGCCGACGATCCCACAGGCGACGACCGAACCAGAGGTGCCTGAGGTGGAGGGGCCAGAGATTAGCGTTGAGGACTTCCTCAACGAGGAGGAGTTCGAGATCCCGCTTGGTGGGTTCAGGGAGATGGAGTAGTTCCTCGATCAGGAGGACGCTCGGGAGCAGAACAACCCACGAGGGTCGTCTTCGCGGTCCACTGGGTTTGAGGTGCAGATCGAAGGTAAATTACTTTTTTAATTTAGTAAGTTATTTATTTAAATTTGAAATGTTAACTTTGAATTATAATTTATCTAACGTGCGGTCAACTGTGCAGATGAGCAGGGGAACGTGTCGACGAGGAGGCTGGATGTGACCGGTCTGAACAGCATGGACCGGTCCCTGCGAGTTATAGTGCCATGGAACGAGGGCACTGACCAGCCGATCCACAATGGGGATCACCTGCTCAACCGCTTCCTGAGCGACCTGGGATCGAATTGGATGCGGTTCCCCCTTTACTTCCCGACGTGGAGGCACATTCCGAAGGGGCCGAAGGACCAGGCTTGGGAGGAGGTGGTTCAGGTAATTAAAACTATTTAATTAATATTTTTTTTAATTAATTCTATTTAATTATTTTTTTAAAATTATGGTTTTTATAATTATTGATATTTAAATGTATTTTTTTCAGCTGCGGTTTGCCGTCTGGGCCAACCAGAAGAGGTACGCCCTCATGAAGATGGGCGACGCCTGGAGGAACAGGAGGAACCGTCTCTTCCACAGTGTGGATGGGGATGGGACGATGCCTCTGGAGCAGCTGCAGGAGAGCGTCCCGGACGGCGTCCCGCCGAACGACTGGGCGCGTTTCGTCCAGTTCAGGAGGAGCCCTGAGGCGCAGGTAATGTATTTATTAGATTTTTGATATATAATTTTGTAATTGTTAATATTAAATTATAATATCAATTTAATTTGTATTTAATTTTAAATTATAATACATTTAATTTTTTTTCCAGGAGCGTGCTCGGAGGAACGCCGAGATCCGGGCGCAGCAGACGATCCACCACACAGCAGGATCGAAGACTTTTGCTGTGACCTACAGCGAGCTGGTAACTTTTCAAGTGCTTCACTTACTTTTAGCTGATTATTTCATAACACTAATTGTTTTGTAATTGTTTCAGGAGACGAGGGCACAGCAGGAGAACCGTCAGACGGACTATGCGGAGCTGTACGCCATCACACACAAACACCGTGACGGGACTGCGACCTCTCAGCAGGCAGAGGCGGCCATTGTAAGTAATTTTAGTATTATATTTTTCATAAAACCAAGTTAATAATGAAAAATGCTAATTATTAATTGTTTCATAAAATGGCAGGAGCGGATGCAGCTGTCGCAGGCTGAGCTGCGACAGACCCAGCCTGAGGAGTCACAGGGGTCAGTGGACCCGACGGCTCCTTTGAAGGCGGGTCTGGCTCAGGCTGAGCACCCCGGACACGTGCGGGGTATGGGGATAGGCGCCAGACCCAGCATGGTCTACGGCAGGAGCTCCGCCTCTGAGGCTGACAGCTCTAGAGGGGTCAGACGTCGGAGGGACGAGTCTATTGACCAGCTGCGGTCAGATTTGGAGATGACGCAGCAGCAGCAGCAGATGCAAGCGCAGCAGCAGCAGCTGCTGCAGATGCACGCAGATATGATGTACGCTCAGCAGACGCAGTGGCGTGAGATCGCGAACACCATGCTCGAGGGAGCATGGAGTCGCCTGTTCCCGGACGAGCAGCATCCAGCAGTTCCCCCTGTCCCTCGCTACGTCGTCCCGAGTACTACTCCTCCTCCTACTGCTCCTCCTCCTGCTGATGACGATGGTACGGTTCACTCTGCGCAGCGGCCTGATCCAGTAGCATCTGAGGGAGCCCCACCTGAGGGAGCACCAGAGGATCAGCCCCCAGCTCCTTAGTTTAGGACATTTTCTTTTGTTTAAACATTGGAAATATTTATGAGTTTTTATTTCAGAATTTTCTTATTGTGTTTTATATAATTATATTTATATTATTAGATCGCGTTGAAATAATTTATATCTAAATTAAAAAAAAAAAGTATATCTATATTTGTAGCGGTTTTAACTTAAAACCGCTACAAATATGTATGTTTGTAGCGGTTATTATTGTATAACCGCTACAAACATATATATTTGTAGCGGTTATAAACTAATAACCGCTACAAACATACATATCTCTATTTGTAGCGGTTTAACTTCAGAAACCGCTACAAATATGTAGGTTTGTAGCGGTTATGTTATGTATAACCGCTACCAATTAGAAAAATATTTTTATATTTAATGTCCAACGGCTTTAATATTAGTAGCGGTTTTATTAGTGTATAACCGCTACAAATATATTTTCGTAGCGGTTATAAAATAATAACCGCTACACATATATATTTGTAGCGGTTTACCTTCATAAACCGCTACAAATATGTACCTTTGTAGCGGTTATGCACTAATAACCACTACAAACACTCAAATCATTTGAATTTTGAAATTTCCCGCCTTTGTGCACATTTGTAGCGGTTATGTTATGTATAACCGCTACAACTTAGAAAAATATTTTTATATTTAATGTCCAACGGCTTTAATATTAGTAGCGGTTTTATATATGTAACCGCTACTAATACTGAACAAGTACATTTTGAATGTCCCAACAATTAACGGCTTGGATATTCGTAGCGGTTTTATAAATATAACCGCTACAAAATTATAAATGTTGGAATTTCTGTAGCGGTTGGTGTAGCGGTTTGATAACCGCTACAAAATTATAAACGTTGGATTTTCAGAATATAAGGTTCTAAACATTCATCATTATCTTCTCACTCATCTTCTTCTCTATACTTTCTTCTCTCTCACTTGTAGCTATGGATAAATCATGGATAAGGTTGCCGCGCAATTCTCCTGAATATTTGTACGGATTAAACAGTTTCTTAGATTTTGCATTCACTCACGCCAGCTGTAACGGCAAGATCGTCTGTCCCTGTCGGAAATGCAAGTTCAAGAAGTGGCATGCACGAAATGTTGTGAAGGAACATTTGCTTGTGAAGCCTTTCCCTGAGGAGTATACGTTCTGGGCAGTTCATGGTGAGAAGGCCGGCATTAGATATGACGAGGCTCTTCCTCGAAGTTCTCAAGTAGGCGTTCAAGTAGATAAAGATGATCCTGTGAATGATGCTGTGCGTGATGCGTTTGGATTTCAAGGCGACAACTTCAACGAAGAAGTGCACGGCTCTGAGCCGGCTTTTATGGGGAATGAAGCAGCTCGGGATTTTTTCAGCTTGATGGATGAGACAGATCGTCCTTTATATCAAGGTTGTCGCAGATATTCTAAATTATCTTTCTTGATCAAATTGTATCATATCAAGTGCTTGTGTGGGATCACAGATAAGGGAATGTCGATGTTGCTCGACTTATTACAAGATGCATTCCCCGACGCCGAGATTCCCACAACCTTCTACGAGGCCAAGAAGATTATCAACAGGTTAGGGTTGAATTATCAAAAGATTGATGCGTGCCCAAATGATTGTATGCTGTATTGGGGAGACGATTCCAGCAGGGAGACGTGTAAGAGATGTCACACATCGAGGTACAAGACAATTCGGAAGGGGAAAAAGCAGAAGAAGAAACCTGCAAAGATTCTCAGGTACTTCCCTTTGAAACCTCGTCTGCAAAGATTATTTATGTCGTCTAAAACTGTTGAGCACATGAGGTGGCATGCCGTTGATAAAAACGAAGACGGTAAATTAAGACATCCGCGGGATGCAGCTGCTTGGAAAACGTTTGACAACGACTTTCCAGATTTTGCGACTGACCCTAGAAATGTTCGGCTTGCGTTGGCGACCGACGGTTTCAATCCTTTCGGGAATCTTAGCACAAGTTACAGCATTTGACCGGTAGTCTTAGTTCCCTACAACTTACCCCCCTGGATGTGTATGAAACAAAGCTCTTTCATTATGTCTATGATCATTCCAGGCAAAAAAGCACCGGGCAATGACATCGATGTGTATCTCCAACCGCTTATTGCGGAATTGCTTGACCTGTGGAATGTCGGCTTGGAGACGTACGACGCTCACAGCAAGACTTTGTTCAACATGCATGCAGCCTTGATGTGGACGATCAGTGACTTTCCTAGCCTTGGCACATTATCTGGTTGGAATGTGCATACTGGGTCGGCGTGTCCAGCTTGCAATTTCGACTCTGACGCATTGCGCCTTCCCCACAGCCGAAAGTGGTGCTTTATGGGGCATCGGAGGTTTCTCGATGGAACGCATAAGTTCAGATTGCAACGGAATCGCTTCAATGGGAAACCAAAGAAAAGAGGACCACCTCAGACTTTGTCCGGTACAGATATCTTACAGCAGCTTGAGCGTGTTGACTTCGAGTTTGGAAAAAGCGACGATTCAGCACAAACTCGCCAAAAGACGCGCAGGACTTCGGCGCCTCAGCAGTGGAAGAAGATAAGTACTTTCTTCACGCTTCCGTATTGGAGATCTAATTTACTTCGCCACAGTCTTGATGTAATGCACATTGAAAAGAATGTTTGCGACAATGTGCTGTATACGCTGCTTAACGAACCCGGCAAGACAAAAGATCACCTTCAAGCTAGGAAAGATTTACGCGACATGGGAGTTCGTGAAGACGCTTGGCCAGATGAGCATGACAGATTTACACCGGCAAAGTTTACCCTCACAAAACCGAACAAGGATGTGTTCCTCGCGACGTTGAAGAAATTAAAAGTTCCTGATGGGTATTCAAGCAACATTTCTCGATGTGTCGACTTGCAGGCTCGAAAGGTTGCTGGCCTGAAGAGTCACGACTCACATGTTCTTATGCAGCAGTTACTCCCTCTGGCTATAAAGAATACACTTCCTCCCGATGTTTCCATCGTTTTGGTGGAACTTTGTTCTTTCTTTCGGAAGTTGTGTTCTAAGGTTTTGATCGTTGAGGAGCTCGATCAGCTGCAGTCGAAAATCATTCTTACGCTTTGTCACTTGGAGATGATCTTTCCTCCGTCCTTTTTTACTGTGATGGTTCACCTCACAGTCCACCTCGTTCATGAAACAAAGCTCGCTGGACCAGTACAATATCGTTGGATGTATTCGATTGAGAGGTACTTATTTTAAATATGTGCTTTCATTTATTGTCCGTATTTAATGTTTGCTGGTCGTCCTTTTCATCATTTTATATCAATTTTCTCTTATGTACTTCGTAGGTTCCTTGGGAAATTAAAATCTTATGTGAGGAATAAGGCGTGGCCAGAAGGTTCTATAGCTGAAGGCTATATAGGGGATGAGGTGCTATATTTTTGCTCAAGGTACTTTGATGATCTTGAGACGGCTTTCAACCGCCCGCCTTGTGTTGACGATTGTCCGGAACCTGCACCGACATCAGGAGAATTTATCCCTCGTGTTGGTAAACCAGTTGGAGCAACTGAGAACTTCAAACTAACGGCAACTGAGAAGTTCCAAGCACATAGACATGTCTTGATTAATTGCACTCAAGTTGAACCTTTTGTACGGTAAGAATTGTACACTCACATGTTATTCGATCTGTATCTTTCGTAACATTTCTCATTTTCATTTCACTAACGCCTTTCCATTATTAATTGCAGGGAATTTAGAAGTCATGTGAAGCGTCAGCTCAGGATCCGTACACAGACATCCTCGGAAGTTGATAGGAGGGTCCACAGAGAATTCCCGAGCTGGTTTGCGCGTAGAATACTAAATGACCACAACCCACACTCACCAGATTTCAGAGCTCTCGCAATCGGCCCTCTTGATCATGCAAAACGGTTTACAGCATATAATGTCAATGGTTTTAAGTTTTGCACGGTTTCACGGGATCAAGGATTGCAAACACAGAATTCGGGTGTTTATGGCACATTTGGGACAAGGAGTTATGCGAGCAGCAGTGATGCCAACATGCAGTTCGGAGGCGTCCCTTACTATGGCAAGCTTCTTGATGTGGTCGAGCTTAATTATCAGGGCCGTTTCACCGTGACGCTGTTCAAGTGTTTGTGGGCAAATACCACTACTTCTCGGGGACTGACAACTGACGACCTAGGGATCACATCAGTCAATTTCTCACGGCCGATTCATACTGGTATTTCTCAAGATGATGAGCCGTATATTCTAGCTTCAGAGGCACATCAAGTTTATTATGTCGAGGACGAGAGGCATACGGATTGGCACATGGTCATTCATTTAAAGCCAAGAGACCTTTACGACATGGGTGAAGGCGATAACATCGTCTACGAGAGTGAGCCATTTCAGCCAACTGATTTTGAAAACTACTTCCCTGAAGGCGATGACAATTTACCTCTACTGCGGTGAGTTTTTTAAGTCCACGTCATTTGAATTACATTTTTTAAATTTAATAATACATCAATAACAATAATTTTTCTACAAAATTTCTGTAGGGATGGCGACGATGAGTGATCAAATTTAAAAAAATGCAAAAAATTTCTAAAAATAAAATGTAAAAAAAAATTTAAAAAAAAATTAAAATAATATTAGTAGCGGTTTTTTAACCGCTACTAATTAATAAATAACCGCTACTAAATAATAACCGCTACATTAACCGCTACAAATAACACTACGAATAATAAACCGCTACAAAAATATACATAACCGCTACATTAACCGCTACAAATAGTACGGGGATCCCTATAAATACCCTTACTACAACTCATTTCAAACACTCCCTAATTTCTTTTCACCTTACCTTTCTTTCATTTCCTCTCATTCACAACTTCTTTCGTATGAGTAGAGGAGCGGAATAATTTTATCAAATATGGTAACAAGATTTTTATTTTTTTTTAGAATACTTCTTTCCTTTCTATAAAATTTATTCTAATCATCTTTTTTTCTAGATATATCATAACTGTATCTCATTTTCATCTATTTTTCATACACAATTACATTATATTATAAAACATAATAATTCCTTATTACCTACCTATCCTTAATAAATATTATTGAAACTACGTACCTTTGGAAACAACCATCTCGGATCTTTGCCATCTCTACGTTTGCGTGGACCGCCAAGCGCTCGATACGTCATGCATGCCCTATCATTAAAATGAAAATCAACATAAATTAGAATAATTCATTAAGTCAAGAATCAAGAAGCAATGAAATACAAAAAAATAACTTACTGGTTGAAGACGCTTTTAGTTTCTTTGTCTAGTCTTCTATTTAAGGAATCAAACCAGTAAACAACGTGCGACCGAGGACAGACAACACACAAACTCCAGTGATAACTATCACAACATATACAGATTAAAAAGAAGTTAGATGGCAAGGCAATTATTTATTAAAAATCTCAAATACACAAAATTAAAATACGTACCCTTGAACAATCGGTGCTAGATAACAACGATACTCGTCCTCTGCCAATGCGAAGCCCACATAGTTCGTCCTTCTTTTCAATGTATTCCCAATCCTTGTCGTATGTGCAGGAGACAAGAATCCATATAAATCAACTCTCTGAGAGTCAATGCATATACGACGGAAGGAGCTATAATAGAATTAAAATGATGAATGTATTAGCTAGTTAAAATCAATTTAACTAAATGAAGGAAAAAATAGGAAATAAAAAACTTACAGGATTGCAAATTTTCCCCATCCAACATCTAGCTCCTCGAACTTCATGAATTGTTTAAGATCTTGTTTATTAATTGTGAAGTGATACTCTGTTTCCTGGCCCACAATCCCTGGTAACAGTTGTTGCATCAACACATGATAATCATGGGACTTCATTCCTACTAACATCAAATCGTCCACTGACACACACCTTCTCATATTCGAAGAATATCCTTGTGGTACCTTAATTTCATGCAAACACCCACACAAACTTCTTTTCTCCGCTTTTGATAGTGTATGCGCTGCTGGCTCTATGTATGCCCTCCTACCATCATCTCTTAGCTGTGGATGTAACCGTTCTCTTATTCCCATATCAACAAGGTCTAGTCTCGCATTAATCCCATCCTTGGTCTGTTAGATCCCAAGTTTTGATGATAACAATAACTCAATTATGTGCAAAACATGTTTTTAGAAGGTTAAGAAAAGTTTCCAAGTTACCAAATGCATATTTGATGTTTTGCTGATATCTGCTGTGAATTTGCACTTGAGTGCTCGAGCAGGATGTTTGTGCTCGAGCAGAGATCTCCTTTGCACTCGAGCAGGTGTGAGAGAAAGCTAGAAAGTATGTACCCGAGAGGAATTTTTCTTTTGTGATCACTAATCACTCGAGCACACATGCGAGTGAGGGTCTGCGAGCACTTGGCCGAGAACAAGTAATGGCATGCTTCCTTTGTTCACTCGAGCAGGGTGCTGCGAGCACTTGGCCGAGAGCAAGTAATGGCATGCTTCCTTCGTTCACTCGAGCAGGGTACTGCGAGCACTTGGCCGAGAGTCATGAAGTTCATAGGAGTGCAAGTGTGCTCGAGCACACCCGTTCATGCTCGAAGTGACACATCAATGCTTGCAAGTGAAAATTCATTCCCTCTCCAAATCTGCTGCAAGTGCTTGTTCAAAAGGTATAATTCTTGAGAATATTCTTCTCACTCGAGCAGAGGCATTGTGCTCGAAGTGAGAGCTCAGATCACTCGCGAGTAAAAATTCTATCCCTCTGAAAATCTGATGCGAGTGATGATATTGAGAGCATATTCCCTGAGAATATGCGTCTCACTCGAGCAGAGGTAAGTGTGCTCGAGTGAGAGTCCATTTCACCCGCGAGTATAAATTCTCACTCTTGTCAATAAGGTGTGCGAGTGATGACCCGAGAGGACATTCCCTGTGAAAATTGCAAGATCACTCGAGCAGAGGTTTTGTGCTCGAGTGAGACCTCACTTCACCCGCTAGTGAAGATTTTGTCTCTCTGATTTTCTATGCGAGCACAACCCGATAACAGAGGTATATGAAGGAAAATAGGAGATCACTCGAAGTGAATCTTTCATGCTCGAGTGATGCCCTGTTTGACCACCGAAAATGATAAGTATCACAACGTTCATTCCGAATATAGTTTATTATTGTTTATTCATATCATCATTACTCTTTATCATTGTTTTGATTATTTTAAAAGTATAATACAGGAATATAAACGTTGGAATTGGACCACATGAGGAAAAGTCAAGCAACGGCAGACAAAATGATTATATACACTTTGTCACCAACCACACTCAGATTAGTCAAAACATGCGCATGTCTGCCATTAATTTCAAATGTCCCGCTCCACAAATGAAGAGTTTCCAAACGGGCAAAAACTGGAGCAACTATATATACAGAGATTCAAGGAGAACAAAAACAACAACGTAGCACATGAATCCATAAGCTCATACTAAGTTTCTGCTATTCATCATTTTCCTCTGTATACACATTGATCTTCAGTGTTTACTCATTTGCTTTGTAAGAGAGTCTTCATACAATTCAAATTATATGTTTATGTGATCTCAAGGTATTGGGACCTTGAGAGGGTAGTTTTTCCTTACGAGAGAAGCAGTTGAGAGAATTCCTTGTTGAACCTTCCATTCATAAGTCTTATAAGATACAAGCAGAAGAGAACGTTGCTGCTCGTAAGACTTACAGAGGTGTAAGCAGGAGAGAACGTTGCTGCTCATAAGCCTTGTATACATAAGCAAGTGAGAAAGGTCATAGGTTGTTTTTCTGCACGTAAGACTTGTCGTAAGGGGGAGAGAAATTTCTTAGTAAGAGAATATTTCTGCTCGTAGTCCGTTTAAGGACAATTGTTGTCTAGTGGCGTTCTGAGAGCCCATTGAATCTTGGAAGTATAGTGAAAATCTCAGTAGGTCTTGATCTCTGAGGACTGGACGTAGGCCTTGTTGTTAGGCCGAACCAGTATAAATCTCTGTGTTCAAATCTTCTCAACTCTACTCTATCTACTATATTTTTCATATCACCACATCAAGCGAAAAATTTATAACATCACCCAATTCACCCCCCTCTTGGGTGAAGCTTGCCTCTTACATTTGGTATCAGAGCCTCGTCTTCTCCGAAGAGCCTAACAGCTTGAGAAGGATCCGTCAAATGGCAACAATGGGTGAAAATATCCTTCCTGATGGAGCCTCAATCACTAGACCTCCTGGTTTTGCTGGAGAACATTTTTCGTTCTGGAAAGCCAAATTCAGAGTGTTCGTGATGGCCAACGAGTATGGATTGTGGAATGTTATACAAGATGGTGACTATGTTCCAATGAAGAAAATCGAAGATAGAGCTGTTAAAAAGAGCCCAGATGAGTTTGACGAGAATGACAAGAGGTTAGTAACATTAAATAGCAAAGACATTTTAATGATACAGAGTGCTCTTAGTCAAAAAGAATATTTTCGTATATGTACTTTACCTACTGCCAAAGATATGTGGGATGCTCTTGAAATTGCTCACGAAGGTATATCTGGAATTAAAGAGAATAGAATCAATACTTTAATTACAGAATATGATTTATTTCGTATGAAATCTGGAGAAAGTATATCAGAATTTGAACTAAGGTATACTCATCTTGTTAATCAATTATCTGCTCTTGGAAAGTCGTTTGATCAAAATTCCCAGGTAAGAAAGATTCTTAATATTCTTACAAAAGAGTGGGAAGCAAAGGTGACAGCCATCGAAGAAGCCAAAGGAGAGTCTATGGGATCCGTAGCTGCTCTCTTTGGAAGTCTTTCTGAATATGAAGGTAAGTTGAGATTCAAAAAGGAACTTGAAGAATTCGATGATAAAAAGAAAAAGGGAGTTGCACTTAAAGCTATCAAAGAACAAGAAGAAACTTCCGAGAATGAAGATGTTCCTAGTGATGATGAAATGGGAATGATCGTGAGAAAGTTCAAGAAATTTTACAGAAGAGGACAAAGGAATTTCAAGAACTATCAAGGTGGACCAAGCAAGAAAGAAAACAAAGAACAACAAATAGTGTGCTATGAATGTGGGAAACCAGGACACATCAAATCTGAATGCTTCAGAAATAAAGACAAAAGGAAGCAGAAAAAGAAAGTATATATATCATCTATTTGGGGTGATAGTTCGTCAGACGAAGAAAATGACAACGACGAAGTAGCTAATCTATGCTTGGTAGCTAAGGAAGAAGAATCAGACTCTGAGGTAAGTGACTCTGAACCCTCTTATGATGAATTGTTATCTGAATATAATGCATTACATACAGAATTCATCAAAGTTGCTAAAGAAATGGTTAGTTATAAGAAGAAAGTAAAAAAATTAGAAAGTAATGTCATATCATCATATGAAATGTGTAAAGAGAAAGATAAGAAAATAGAAGATTTAACAAAGATTATTGAAAAGTTTACTAAAGGAAGTGAAACACTCAAGGTCATTTTAAATTCTCAGAAAGTTTCATTTGATAAATCTGGAATTGGATATAATGCTATGCATAATAAGAATAAAAAGAGTAGTAGAGACTATCTTAAATATTTTAGGAATTCTGTGCATACATCGAATCCATTTGTATCATGTAATTATTGTAATAAGAAAGGACATTATACTTCATCATGTTATTTCAAAAAGGGACAGGTTGTTGGAACATATAAATGGGTTCCGAAAGAGACACATATTTCAAGTACTAACCACAAAGGACCCAAGAAAGTGTGGGTACCTAAAACCTGATCATCTTATTCTAGGTATGTCTCAAAGCATCTCGAGCGAACAAATGGTATATTGATAGTGGATGTTCGATACACATGACTGGTGACAAAAATAAGTTCACCATGTTTGAAACTAAAGAAGGAGGAAAGGTGACATTTGGAGGAAATCAATCTGGACGTATTGCTGGAATTGGTGAAGTAGGAAGAACCGATGGCATTCAGATCAACGGAGTATATTATGTTGAAGGATTATGCCACAATCTCTTAAGCGTGAGCCAAAGCACTGACAAAGATAACTGGGTGATTTTTGACTCAAAAGAATGCTTGATAGTAAGCAAGAAAGATCTACTCCTAAACAAAGAAACTATCAAAGCAAAGATCCGAGCTCAAAGGGACGGTAATTGTTATACTATTGATTTAAATTCAAATTCTTCTGAAAATTGTTTTCTTAGTCGATCAGAGGAAAGTTGGTTATGGCATAAGCGTTTGGCTCATGTCAATATGAATCAACTTGACAAATTGATTAGAAAAGATTTAGTTGTAGGCCTTCCTAAACTCAAATTCAAAGACGACATGATTTGTGAAGCATGTCAAAAAGGCAAACAAACTAAATCTTCTTTTAAAACTAAATATGAAATTTCTACTTCAAAACCTTTACAATTACTTCATATGGATTTGGTAGGTCCTGCAAGAGTAAAAAGTTTTGGAGGAAATTTATATACGTTAGTAATTGTTGATGATTTTACAAGATTTGCATGGACTATATTTATTGCCTCAAAAGATGAAACTTTTGCTGAATTTATTATGTTTGCCAAAAAGGTTCAAAATGAGAAAGGTATTCCTATTGTCTCTATTAGAACAGATCATGGAGGAGAATTTGATAATCAATTATTTGAAGATTACTGCAACGACAAAGGAATAGATCACAACTTCTCAGCCCCGAGAACACCTCAACAAAATGGTGTAGTAGAAAGGAAGAACAGAGTGCTTACAGAAATGGCAAGAGCATTACTTAATGAAAAAGAAATATCACAAGTGTTCTGGGCAGATGCAATGAGTACTGCATGCTATATCTCAAATAGAGCATATATTCGCAAATCTCTTGGAAAGACACCATATGAACTTTACAAAGGAAGGAAGCCAAACATTGCTCATCTTCATATCTTCGGGTGTAAGTGCTTCATTCATAACAATGGTAAGGAAAATTTAGGTAAATATGATTCTAAGTCTGATGAAGGTATTTTTCTAGGATATTCTAATAGAAGTAAAGCTTATAGAGTTTTCAATAAAAGAACATGTACTATTGAAGAATCTATTCATGTTGTGTTTGATGAAATTGAATCTCAGACAAAACTTAATGAAGAAGAAGAAATGGATTCAATCAAGAAAAACAAATCCATTTCAAATCAGGATGATTTTGAAACAAATGATTTTCAAAATATAGAAGATATCGATGATCATGCTCAACCTAAAGCATGGAGACATATGAAAGATCATCCAATTGATCAAGTTATAGGAGATATTCATGAAGGTGTCAAAACCAGAAATAGAATCCTTAATGAGGTAACTTTTTCAGCTTTTATTTCTGAAATTGAGCCTTCTAATATAGAAGAAGCTTTATCTGACAATGATTGGGTGATTGCTATGCAAGAAGAACTAAATCAATTTCAAAGAAATCAAGTTTGGGATTTAGTTCCTCGACCTAAAGATCATACGGTTATAGGGACTAAATGGGTTCTCAAAAACAAGCTTGATGAATCAGCAATCATTGTGAGAAATAAAGCAAGATTGGTCGCCAAAGGCTATAATCAAGAAGAAGGTATTGATTATGAGGAAACATATGCTCCAGTGGCAAGATTGGAAGCAATACGAGTAATCTTAGCTTTTGCTTGCATCAAAAGTTTTAAACTTTATCAAATGGATGTAAAAAGCGCTTTTCTAAATGGTTATATTATGGAGGAAGTATATGTCGAACAACCTCCTGGTTTTGAAGATGAAACAAAGCCTGATTATGTTTTCAAACTCAAGAAAGCATTATATGGTTTGAAACAAGCACCCCGAGCTTGGTATGAAAGACTAAGCAAATTTCTTCTTGATCAAGGTTTTGTCAGAGGCAAAGTTGATACAACTTTATTCATCAAACATAACAAAAATGATATTCTAATAGTTCAAATTTATGTTGATGATATTATTTTTGGTGCTACTAATGAATCTATGTGTCAAGAATTTTCTAAGATTATGCAGGGAGAATTTGAAATGTCCATGATGGGAGAATTGAATTTCTTTCTTGGACTTCAGATCAAACAAAAGAAGAATGGTATATTTATATCTCAGACAAAGTATTTGAAAGAATTATTGAAAAAATATGGATTAGATAATGCTAATGGAGCTGATACTCCAATGAGTTCTACAACATTGTTGGATGCTGATGTAAAGGGACCGAGCTTCAACATCACAAAGTATAGAGGAATGATTGGTTCATTGCTCTATCTTACAGCAAGCAGGCCAGATATTCAGTTCAGTGTAGGAATATGTGCAAGATATCAATCCAATCCTAAAGTATCTCATGCAGAGACAGTAAAAAGGATTTTTAAATATCTAAGAGATACTTCTGAGCTTGGTCTGTGGTATCCAAAAAGAGGGAACGAGTATTTGATGGCATATTCAGATTCAGATCACGGTGGATACAAAACTGACAGGAAAAGTACCAGTGGTCAATGTCAATTTCTCGGAGGTTCTCTAGTGTCATGGTTCAGCAAGAAGCAGAACACAGTGTCATTATCTTCGACTGAAGCTGAATATATAGCTGTGGCAAGCTGTTGTTCACAAGTGCTTTGGTTAAAACAACAACTTCAAGATTTGGGAATTTATTTAAAAGAAATCCCAATCTATTGTGATAATACTAGCACGATAAGCTTGGCAAAGAATCCTGTACAACATTCAAGAACAAAGCATATAGACATTCGACATCATTTCATCCGAGATCATGTTCAAAAGAAAGATGTCAAAGTGGAATTCATACCAACTCATCTTCAACTTGCGGATATTTTCACAAAACCAATTGCAAAAGAGCAATTCCTCTATATTCGAAGAGAATTAGGAATGGTTAATCCTAATGAGTTGTAAGTTTTTTTTTGTTAAAAAGGTTTAATTAAATAATTATTTTGATGATAACCATACTGACTTTAGCATCGGAGTGGTCAAAAATTGTTTTTGCAGGATTCTCACTCGAAGCACAGAGGGTGCTGCTCGAGTGATGAGCTGTGTCACTCGAGCACAAGAAGCTCTGCTCGAGCACAGCACTATTTATGATACTCTGCTCTTTGACATGAATAACAGAGGTTAACAGAGGAGTTAAGAATACCAAGAGAATATATCAGAAATAACAGTGAGAATTGAACTCACTCGCGAGTGAGGAATTCTCACTCGAGCATGATATGAACATGCTTGAGGTGAGGAATACCTGCTCGAGTGAAGAAGAAGAATCTCTTTGTAAAAGCTATTCAAATCATGGTTACTCAAATGATCTTGGAGGATTTGAGTACAAAGATGCAAAAATATGTCAAGAAATTCACAATCCAGGTACGTTTTAATTGCTTCTTTATTTTTCCAGAAAATCACTCGAGCACAGATAGAACACTTGCGAGCACAGTATGAACATCACTCGAGCACTAGGGTTCATGCTCGAGCACTGTCACTTATATCAGTTACTGGGGAGCTCAAAACGTCGCACTTCCTTCTCTCACTCGAAGTGCTCTCTCACTCGAAAGACACAACTCTTCACCTTCAACCGTTCTCTCACCATTCAATCACGTCTTTCTGCTTTAAATCACCGTTACAACTCTTCAATCTTCCATAAAAGGTGATTTTTACCTTCTGCATTTCTCATTCAAACCTTAATTTCGTTTTTCTCTTAACATTCGAAATTTGTGCGTTCTTAATTTTCTTTCTTGTTCTCCAATGGCAAGAACCAAAACACCTTCTATTCCTCAAAGATCCCATTCTCCATCTCCTACTCAGTCTGCTGGCAGTAAATCGGGTACCCCAGAACCAACACCTCCATCTCCTAAAATTTCATCTTCATCGTCACCTCCTCCTAAACCCAAGACCAAGAAGAGGACTCCGGCTAAGAAACCTCACCCAAAACCTCGAGTTTCAAAGAAAGACCAACCTCCTCAAAAGAAACCAAAGGGTGTGGCATTCAAGGAACCTATAATCACCCGGTCTCAATCCAAAGAGGTGCAAGGAAAAGGGAAGAAAAAGGAGTCAGAGCAACCCCGATCATCTTCTTCCTCTGATGATTCCTTAAGTAGACAACTCCGGGAAGCAATTGAGAAATCCAAACTTGACAAGATAGTTGGGCAAATTGCTTCTCAAGTCGGTGCTTCAAGTTCACATAAAGTTAAGCAACCCAGTGTTTCTGCCTCTAGAGCACCCTCGGCATCACAAGCACCAGTGGAAGATCAACTCACTAGTCCTCCTGAGGGATTCAATGTGACAGAACTTAAGGCAGTATCTCAACAGGTATATGATGATGAATTTAAGCATAGACATTTCTGCCCTGTAGTGTATGTGGATTTGGATTACTTGAAAAATAACTGTCATTTGGACTTGTACCCTTACCTTCAATACTATGCTCCCTGGTTAGAAATCCATTTGCCATATTCCCCCACTGTTGTAAAGACATTTTATTCCAACATGAAAATTCATAATATCATGTCTAGATCCGGTGATTTGATTGAAGAAGCTGTATCTACAACCATTAGAGGGAAATTCATTATGATCTCTGCCAAAATCATAAATGATTTACTTGGTTATGTGGCACCTCTTACTGATCCACCCTTTTTCTCTGCCAATGAAACCTTTAAAATTTTAAGACCTAAAGACCCAATTGGCCCTCTTATTTTCAAGCCTATTGAGATGCCTGATAATCACAGAATCCTTCATTACATTTATTCTCGGAGCATAGTCAATAAATCCAGGAACTTTACCCACTTTGCTCAAAAAGATTACTATCTCTTGGCTTCTTTGGTTGCTAAACAACAAAGGAATGTAGGGGAGATCATTTTTAATGAAATGAGAAGGTTTAGATTCTCTTCAACAAAATCTGCAACCATTCCTTATCCTCAACTTGTTTCCTTCATCTTGATGAAAAACAAAATTTGGTATTTGGAAGGAAAAGAAAGGGTCCTTATCTCACGGTTTGGTAAGACTCAATTAACTCACATGGGTATCAATCTTCCGGTGAGTCGGACCAAAGCCACATTAAAGAGGGAAGCCACTCCATCCAGAGGAGATGAGGCACAATCATCTGCACAAGGGCCTATTCCTCCTCCTTCCTTTCTCAATGCCTCTTTGTCTAATCATCTGACTGAGGTAATTAATCAAGCTGTATCAAGTTTGAAGAAGGAGTTGGTAGATGAATATGAGAAGCTTGTGGAGAAGATGGAAACACAAGTCATTAAATTGGTAGACCAGGCCAATCTTAACTTTGAACTAATGTTCAAAACACAAGATGAGATGTCACAGAGGATCACCAATATGGAGACTTTCCTGCACTCACATTTTCCCTCCTCGTCTTCCGGGGTGCCTCCAGAGACCACTCATACCTCACCACCTCATCCACAGACTCATCCACAGACTCATGTACTTTTCACTGATCTAGAATCTAATGTCGATGTTACCTTTGATCGGTCGCCTTTACCACAGCCAACATCTCCTTCTGATCCGCCTATTGACCCTCTCACTGCCATGGTACCTTTTGTTCCACCTCCACAGCCCCCCTTTTGATGTTGACAAAACGGGGGAGAAGGGTGTGTGATGTTTTCTGAGCTTCTGAAGGGTGTATATGGGTGTTTGGGTAGATTTCTGTATTGGGTAGGATTTGATATGTATGTCATTTTGAATTACAAGTTATTATGCTTTTCCAAGTTTAATGATATGGTTCAAACTTTAAATTTCAATATTACAAGTTATTAAGTTCTTATTAAGTTATATACCTCATATTATGCTAATCTTGGTTGTTAAGTGTCCAGAGGAAACAACATTGCAAGAAAAATTTGAATTTGAAACTTAAACATGATATGCATTTGGAAACATTGAAGAAATTTCAAAAATTTTCAAAATCAATCAATTTCTTTTAAATCTTCATCACAAAGAGTTTTGTCATCATCAAAAAGGGGGAGAACGTTAGATCCCAAGTTTTGATGATAACAATAACTCAATTATGTGCAAAACATGTTTTTAGAAGGTTAAGAAAAGTTTCCAAGTTACCAAATGCATATTTGATGTTTTGCTGATATCTGCTGTGAATTTGCACTTGAGTGCTCGAGCAGGATGTTTGTGCTCGAGCAGAGATCTCCTGTGCACTCGAGCAGGTGTGAGAGAAAGCTAGAAAGTATGTACCCGAGAGGAATTTTTCTTTTGTGATCACTAGATCACTCGAGCACACATGCGAGTGAGGGTCTGCGAGCACTTGGCCGAGAGCAAGTAATGGCATGCTTCCTTTGTTCACTCGAGCAGGGTGCTGCGAGCACTTGGCCGAGAGCAAGTAATGGCATGCTTCCTTCGTTCACTTGAGCAGGGTACTGCGAGCACTTGGCCGAGAGTCATGAAGTTCATAGGAGTGCAAGTGTGCTCGAGCACACCCGTTCATGCTCGAAGTGACACATCAATGCTTGCAAGTGAAAATTCATTCCCTCTCCAAATCTGCTGCAAGTGCTTGTTCAAAAGGTATAATTCTTGAGAATATTCTTCTCACTCGAGCAGAGGCATTGTGCTCGAAGTGAGAGCTCAGATCACTCGCGAGTAAAAATTCTATCCCTCTGAAAATCTGATGCGAGTGATGATATTGAGAGCATATTCCCTGAGAATATGCGTCTCACTCGAGCAGAGGTAAGTATGCTCGAGTGAGAGTCCATTTCACCCGCGAGTATAAATTCTCACTCTTGTCAATAAGGTGTGCGAGTGATGACCCGAGAGGACATTCCCTGTGAAAATTGCAAGATCACTCGAGCAGAGGTTTTGTGCTCGAGTGAGACCTCACTTCACCCGCTAGTGAAGATTTTGTCTCTCTGATTTTCTATGCGAGCACAACCCGATAACAGAGGTATATGAAGGAAAATAGGAGATCACTCGAAGTGAATCTTTCATGCTCGAGTGATGCCCTGTTTGACCACCGAAAATGATAAGTATCACAACGTTCATTCCGAATATAGTTTATTATTGTTTATTCATATCATCATTACTCTTTATCATTGTTTTGATTATTTTAAAAGTATAATACAGGAATATAAACGTTGGAATTGGACCACATGAGGAAAAGTCAAGCAACGGCAGACAAAATGATTATATACACGTTGTCACCAACCACACTCAGATTAGTCAAAACATGCGCATGTCTGCCATTAATTTCAAATGTCCCGCTCCACAAATGAAGAGTTTCCAAACGGGCAAAAACTGGAGCAACTATATATACAGAGATTCAAGGAGAACAAAAACAACAACGTAGCACATGAATCCATAAGCTCATACTAAGTTTCTGCTATTCATCATTTTCCTCTGTATACACATTGATCTTCAGTGTTTACTCATTTGCTTTGTAAGAGAGTCTTCATACAATTCAAATTATATGTTTATGTGATCTCAAGGTATTGGGACCTTGAGAGGGTAGTTTTTCCTTACGAGAGAAGCAGTTGAGAGAATTCCTTGTTGAACCTTCCATTCATAAGTCTTATAAGATACAAGCAGAAGAGAACGTTGCTGCTCGTAAGACTTACAGAGGTGTAAGCCGGAGAGAACGTTGCTGCTCATAAGCCTTGTATACATAAGCAAGTGAGAAAGGTCATAGGTTGTTTTTCTGCACGTAAGACTTGTCGTAAGGGGGAGAGAAATTTCTTAGTAAGAGAATATTTCTGCTCGTAGTCCGTTCAAGGATAATTGTTGTCTAGTGGCGTTCTGAGAGCCCATTGAATCTTGGAAGTATAGTGAAAATCTCAGTAGGTCTTGATCTTTGAGGACTGGACGTAGGCCTTGTTGTTAGGCCGAACCAGTATAAATCTCTGTGTTCAAATCTTCTCAACTCTACTCTATCTACTATATTTTTCATATCACCACATCAAGCGAAAAATTTATAACATCACCCAATTCACCCCCCTCTTGGGTGAAGCTTGCCTCTTACATGGTCTTCCCTGGAATGTGCAAAAGTGTACTGACAAGGCTATCACAAACGTTTTTCTCCACGTGCATTACATCAATACTGTGTCTCACGTCAAGACTACGCCAATATGGAAGATAAAAGAAAATTGATCTCTTCTTCCATATGTTCTTCTCACCCGAAGTCTTATGATTCTTACCGAGTAAGACATTGATACGTTCAACCCGACTATAAACTTCCTCTCCGGTTAATGCCTTTGGAGCCATTCCATGCTCCGGCAAGCCGTTAAAACGCTTTCTTAACCTACGATATGGGTGGAATGTAGGAAGGAACCTCCTGTGACCGAGGTAGACTGTTTTTCTTACATGTTTAAGTTGGTGGAAGTGAGTGTCTGCTTCACAGATCGGACATGCTTTATGCCCCTTCACACTGTATCCTGAGAGGTTTCCGTACGCAGGAAAGTCATTTATGGTGGTGAACAGCATTGCACGTAGCTTGAAGGACTTATTCTTATACGCAACAAACATATCTACACCTTCCTCCCACAACTTATTCAAGTCCTCAATCAAAGGCACCAAGTAGACATCGATATCGTTTCCTGGCTGTTTTAGTCCAGAAATCATCATAGAAAGCATCACATACTTGCGTTTCATACAAAGCCAGGGAGGCAAGTTGTATATTACAAGGAGTACTGGCCACGCACTGTGTGTGCTATTAAGAGTTCCATACGGATTGATGCCATCTGTACACAGCCCAAGCCGAAGGTTTCTCGGCTCCCTGCCAAATTCAGGGAACATTTCATCTATTTTCTTCCACTATGGAGAGTCAGCTGGGTGCCGAAGATATTTTCCGTCGGATATTCTATCATCCGAATGCCATCTCAACTTCTTCGCCTTTTTTGCAGTGCCAAACAAATGCTTAAAGCGCGGTATTATTGGAAGATACCACAAAACTTTTACAGGTTGCCTTTTAGTCTTCCCATCGCCACAACCACCATCTTTCTTCACTTTGTATCGTGCGGTTTGACTCTTAGGGCACTCACTCATGCCTTCATACTCCTTTCTGTACAGTACACAGTCATTAGGGCAAGCGTGTATCTTTTTATACTCCATACCCATTGTAGATAGGATTTTCTTGGCCTCATATATACGATTTGGAAGTACATTATCGTCTGGAAACATATCACACAACAGTTCAAGCAGCAATGTGAAACTACTATTGGTCCACCCACAAGTTGCTTTTAAGTTAACCAAATGTAATGTTCCTGTGAGCCGTGTGTACTTACTCCCAGGGTACAACGGTGTCTCTGTATCACTCCGCAGGCTGTCATATTCATGCGACCGCGTAAAGGATTCTACCTCAACATCATGAATCATTCTCTCAATTGTATCTTCATCTATGACATCCACAGCTTCCTTCTTGTGTGACGGACAATCAGTTACTTCCTCACCATGCCATATCCACCTTGTGTATCGAAGATTTATTCCATCTCAAAGTAGGTGATCCCTTATAACTTCAACATCCCGTTTTCTCTCATTTAAACAATTGACACAGGGACAAAAATACATCTCATTTTTTGCTTGAACGTTCCTCCTAGCAAATTCAATAAAGTTTTCAACCCCATTCTCATATTCTTCACTTGTTCTCAGAGCATTCATCCAACTATGATCCATTTTATTACCACCTATGCCATTTCCATTTACACTCAAGTTTAGAATAATTGAAAACACGGGGAATTGCCTTTTACACGCATGTTTTTCAAAATTTTGGCAGCATTTCCCCTTAAAAGTGAGACATCCCAAAATCAAAATAACAAACCATCTTAGCTTAATTTAAACGAAACTAAACTTTAGCTTCTACCACAAAGTACTAAACATCTCAAGGGTACTTGTTTTTTAACTTGAAAAGTGGGTCTTGTGGTCCTGATATAAGAACATGGTTATGTTGGTATGGGAAGGAGAAGCAGATGAAACAAATTAATTCACTAGAGATTATTTTCTTACTATTTAACAACAACAACTACAACAACAATAAGAACAATAATTATAACAATAATAATTTATTTCTTAAGAACTCAATTTACCAATTTCTTAATTAAATATGTTTTATGAAAAATATGAATATCTACTAAGTAAATAAAAAATATGTTTATTCATTATATTCTAATTGAATGATAAGTAAATATGCTTGTTCAATTTTGTCAAATAATGAATATATATATATATTAAATACAATTATATATACACTTCAGCAGCCCCAAATATGCAGGGTAGTATACATTGCCTAGTGTCTGGCCTTGCTTAGTACTTGGCCTAGCTTGAAGATGCCTGAATAATTTATGGGTTGATTTTTTAGTTAATGAGAATTTCATGTTTCTCAAAGCAATGGAAAAAAGCAAAAGATTAAAACTTGATGTGGTACGTCTTAAATTCAGCAAAATAGCAAAGATAAAGCTCAAGCACAAACCACACTTAAATTCCAGCACAGAACAAAGGCATTTTCCTAATTATTCACAAATTCATTCACAAGTTTAGTTTTAGCTAACCTGAAGCACAGAACTTTAGAGCAGATGACCCACGGTGGTAAGAGGAGGCCGACTGTGGAGAGAATGAGAGAGAACAGTGCAGAACCAGTAGAGCAAAGATGCAACGGTCTGGATGAAATAGAGGCTAAGAAGGAACAAGAAGAAACAGGGGAGAGGATAAATGGCCTCGCGTATTCAGAAGTGATGAAGGTAGGAGAATAAAGCAACAAGCACGGGAAAGGGGACGGAAATGAAAGAGTAAAGTAAAAAGAACAAGAAGCAAGGGAGAGGGGACGGAAGTGATGAAGGAGAGGGAGACTAAAGCAAGTGCACAGAAAAATCTAACACTTCACATGCACTGGTCATGTCGACCAGTGCATTAGCTTGAGCCTAAGACGTCCCCAATTGGTCTGGGGACATCTAATATAATCTTTAGACATCCCCAGATGGTCTGGGGACGTCTAATGTTAATCTTTAGATGTCCCCAGATGGTCTGGGGACGTCTATTGTTAAGCTTTAGACGTCCCCAGGCCATCTGGGGACGTCTTAAGTGTGTTTTCCCCCCTTCATACGCTTTTCTGGAGTCTTTAGACGTCCCCGTGTTTGTTGGGGACGTCTAAAACAGTCTTTAGTCGTCCCCAATGAACATGGGGATGTCTAAAACACATTCAGGCGCTAGATTCAATTTTTTTTTGATGAGCCAACCTTTTCAACTTTGATTTATAATTACACATATGCCACCACCCAATATTTTGGGCGTCCCTTTTTCAAAAAGGGACGTCTTTTAGGGACTTTATAAGTATATTCTGTAGTAGTGCAACTTACATGAAGCATATTTGTTGTACTTCTATCTTCCCATCAGCATGTGCATACACAAACTTACATGCAATATACATCAATCGCCAAAACTGCATCATATGGCATAAATAGTCAAATCTGGTACACATATGCTTTCCCATGAGAAAAAACGGATCTGCAATACGAACTCATGAAGTCGTATATAGGAATGTTGTAAATAGCAATTCATCTTAATTGCAATCTCTATCCAATGGATTAATCAAAATGAAGTCCAAATTCATTTCTGTTTCAGCTTGTAGAATGTAGATATCAATATAATAGTCATTTCAATCACAGTGGGCACAGAGTACACTGGAAGCTACATTAAGTCAGGTCAGTGTAATTGTCAATAGAGTCACGAATCTTCAAAATCTATGGTGCAATGTTTACAATATTGTGATGTATTTACAGAAAGTCATGTCGAAGATATATGGCAGACCTTAAAATTAAAGGCAATCTCCTTCATGATAATTTTCAAACCCCAACTTAAAGACAAAGTCATGTCAGCCTATAATAGACAGATCCTACACATTGTGCTGCATTTACAAAAGGTGAATGGAAAAACCTTGATCATGACACCTTGATTGACAGGCATTGTAGTTATGCTCAGTGATATCATAAACAACTATATAGTCCATCAACATTTAAGGGATTGCAATACCTTGTAAATATCTTATACTAGGAAAATGACCCCTCTTCATTGAATCTACTTTTTCTTTAGTTCACTGAGAGCAAATAGAAACAACATATGAGTTAAGAAGGCCTTACATGGAAACCCATTAAAACCACAATTAATAGCAGAGAACCTTCATTTTGATATTCTCCAAATTAATTAAATGGTTGAGTGGTTAATACCTAATTTTCATGAGTATAAATCAAAGGCCGTTTACCACGTACTTTGTCAATGTGCTAGGTACAAACGAAATGTAAATATCAATAAGTGACTTACTTTAAACTATTTAATTAATTATTGACTAATAACACCACTCAGAATTAATAGACCTTCAGAATAGACATAAAACAAAATGGGTCTAACTTTGATAGCCCTTTATTTTGAAGTCAATGTTGCAAGATATAAGTCCACTTTCACATATTATGTCTATCCAGTCTATAATATGTAGAAGCTACTTAGCCAACAAAGCCAATGAAAATCTTCACTATGAAACATAGCAACAACGTATTTTAAAATATGTTAGTTCAATATTTTCCAAATGAACTACATGATACAAAAGATATTATGAGAGCACCTATTGCAAAACTATTAAGAAACTGATTTCAACCTACACTTGTATAATTTATTTAATTATTTAATTGATAAGGCATATATTTGTTTACTGAAAAGAACATAACCCATAAAATTTTATCATATGACTTGTGAATGAGTAGTGTATAGCCCCTACCTTATTTTTTTTATCCTATCAAATCAAGGAGAGCAAAGTATAAGTCCACTCTGACATACAACAATATATCTATCCAGGCTCTAATATGTAGAATCTAGTAAGGCAACAAAATCAATGAAAATCTTCCACAATGCAACATATCTGCACCGAGATTTAAGGGATTGCCACCCCTTGTAAATGGCTCCTGCTAGGAAAATGACCCCTCTTCATGGAATCTACAGAAGATATTATGAGTACACCTACTGCTTAACTATTAAAATACTAAATTCAACCTACAATTAGACACAGTATTTAATTGAGAAGGCATATATCTATTTACTTAAAATAACAAAACTCATAAAATTCAATAATATGACTTGTAAACTGGTAGTGTATAGCTTCTACCTTATTTTGTTGCGTATTCCCAACATCAGAACTCTTCTTCCACATAGATCAGGGTTGTCAAAGTAAAATGATTCGTTTAAACCTAATCAGTACGACTCAAAAAACCCTTATTTACAATTACTGAACACATGCTTATTCGGAAGTGGCATACTATATCATGGTACACATATACCATATCACTACCTGACTAACAATTAGGAAATGGTACACTATCAGAAAATGAACACACTTGCAAAGCTCCACTCAGTAGTATCATCAGGGGAAAATATGTTTGCATCATGCAAAATGGGTAAAATATTGAGGAACCATATTCATACTTTAAAAACTATATTTGTGACGCTGTCTCAGCCCTGAAAATTTTGTTTAAAGCATTCTGATAGACTCTTGAATACACTTAAGGTAATTTAAAATGAACTTTCCCTTTTATAATGTAAGTATTTGACAACAATGGCATTACTTTATCATAGTCATATGGTAAGCAGTTCATGAGACCTTTGAATATTATAGGCACCTTCTTGTAGGTAAATATCATTCATAACAAAAGGAGTTACATCACAGAATATCCATCAAAGGTCTGATACAGCAACATTATTTTATTACATAGGCATTAGACATTAGGCATTTAATATAGTGAATTTTCGCAAGTATTGACATCATGGTCATAACAGACATCATGACCATTAGTCATAAGGCATTAAGCATTTAAAACATGTCAGGAGAGAGTTGGAACAGTTCAAGGGCAGGTAACTATTCATCCCTACTCCCATGTGGAACCGTCTGCCACCTACTTCATTAGCTATCATAGTCATATACTAACCCTTCTGGATAGACTGTACACAGTATAAAGCATTTAGAACAGATCAGTGAGAAAACCTTGATTATGACACCTTGATTGACCAACATTTAAGTTGACCTCAGAGAAGGTACAAAGAATTACATACTACACCAAGATTTCAGGGATTTCCATACCTTGAATAATGCAGAAAAATGACTAGACTTCATTTAATACCCTTTTCCGTTAGTGCATTCTGAGTAAATAAGGAAGAAAATATCAATTCAAAAGCCTATGT
Source organism: Inga laurina (assembly GCA_963855925.1). NCBI lineage: Eukaryota > Viridiplantae > Streptophyta > Magnoliopsida > Fabales > Fabaceae > Inga > Inga laurina. Next base: position 5,029,684 of record OY979707.1, read on the forward strand.
ATGAAACACATTGAATCAAACTTTAATAGCAGAAAAACTTGATAGACTTATTCATCACTTCACTCAAATGCCTTTTGGTTAGAAACATATTTAAAGCTCATTGTACAGCTACCTACTGTAATCACAATTGTTTTGGTTGTCTGTTGACATTTAATCAAACACCCTTTACCATTTTCTTCCAAATATTTCACTAGTATGAATAATATTTTATTGATCTAAAGAAGTTCATATTCTTAAGTAATTAATAATATATGGTAGTGGGATGGATGCAAGAAAAATTAGTGAAAAATGAAAATGGGGCAGAACAATTTCTGAAACCTAATAATAATAATTCAAAAATATCCATTATTCGTCTCTTTACTTGAACGCCTTTTGGTTAGTAACATATTTAAAACTCATTGTACAACTATCTATTGTCATCACAATTGTTCTGGCTGTCTGTTGATGTTTAATCAAATGCCCTTTACCATTTTCTTGCCTAATAGCACTACTCAGAATGTGTGGGCCTCCATACATACAAAAAAGGAGCATAGTTTTAAGTTTGATACTACAATATACATAACGCATTTTTGAGTTGATAACAACATGAGTTAAAATGTCTTTTGGTATTATATTGTACCAGATTATAACATCATTGTAAATCTGCCCACTGAATTCAGTATTCAATTTTCTATGATGGATTATATGCCCGTCGAAAATCCAATTGTGTACAAATTCATAACTCATTACGGAATTCCACTTTCAAACTAATATTATACTACTTAAAGAATATATCTACAACAACACTTCTTCAGATGACCTCATACCAAACATATAGTCATTTCAGTCACAGAGGACACAGAGCACACTGCAAGTCACAGTAACAAAGCTAGGTCTAATTGTCAATGTAGCCACAAATTTTCAAAATCCATGATGCAATGTTTAAGTACAACAATACCCATTATACAAATAAAAAGAGAGATTTTCCTACCAAACATTGGACTTCCTATTAAATCAAAGAGTAAGATATAAGTCCACTTTCACAGACATCATTACCACCATCCAGTCTATAAATTTTAACAATTACCTAATCCAGCCCAACTTTAAGGATTTGAATAGCTTAGTAATTGCATGATCTACCAAAAATGACTACCCTTCATTAAATCTACTGGTTGCTTAGTTTATGCTGATAGAACAGGAACAAAATGTCAGTTAAAATGGTATTGGTTAGAAACACATTCTATCCAAGTTTTCAATAAGAAAATGATCAAATTCTTGATGGTCAAATCCATAAGTTAGTATTTCTATCCTAGTAGATACAACTTAGCATTAGTGTCCACATCTCGCAATTAAGCTCACAATGTAAACAAACAACAACCTGATGAACATTGATAAAACTTAACAACTAATTTGACTTATATAAAAGAACCTCAACTCAACATGTGCATTCACTTGTGACATGCACTTCAGTTGATTATTAGTTTATTAGTCTGCAAGGGATTAGACATTATGATATAGTCTTAAGGCATTATTCACACTCATTAATCAATAGGCATCTTAAACATATCAGAAGCAGGTTGGAACTGTACCTTATCAAGTAATCATTTATACAGAAACCCCTTCCAAGGCATCACATTCAGAAACTACTTGTCATATCATGTAACCCCTTCTGCATTTAAAATATATCAGGGAAAAAATCTTGAGCTAAAATCATTAAATGACATGCATTTAACTTGGACTAAGTTAAACTATAACAATTACCTACTCCAGCTGAGCTCTAAGGATTTGAATAGCTTAGTAATTGCATGATCTACCAAAAATGACTACCCTTCATTAAATCTACTAGTTAATTATTTTATAACAACAAAAATTATGAAGCAATGATGATATTGGAAAAAATTCAGCATGAATAACCACAGCTAGCAATATTAAAAGGCAACCAATTTAATTCAGCATGAATAACCACATCATATTGCAAAATTGTTGCTATGACCATATGTAATATTGCATATGAAACAATCATACCAGTGAAAATGCAGATATACATTGAATGAGTGCTGAAAATGAGTGTTCCAACAATATGGGACAGACTTGATTGCTGAATATGATATAGTCTTAAGGCATTATTCATTAGTCATTAATCAATAGGCATCTAAAAAGGTCAAAAGCAGGCTGGAATTGTACCATACCGAGTAACTGTTCACACAGTATCAAGTATGGATCATCTGTACCTCCTACTTCTTTAGACATCAAATTCAAAAGGTACTTGTCAAAAAAGCATAAAATTATTGTTTTAGGTCAAATGAATAAGGTAATTCATTTTCAACATGGTCAAATCAACTAAACTAATAAGAAAGCTTCAATTTTTGATGTACAAATAGAAAAGCAGAGTCAATTCAACTTTTTACTCCATGTAAGTAACATGATAGTAACAAAATCAAATGATTAATAACTGATTCATTAAATGTATATTCAGGAACCCCTTTCGTCAATTTTACCTGCACATATTAGGAAAGAAAAGAAAAATAAAGCCACGATAAATAGCTAGAATTTCAACACCATTTGCTCAAGATACTATCTTCGTTACTAACAACTATGTTGACCAATTCACTGAGAATTGAGCTCCAACCTGAAACACATGTGCCACTATCGAGCATATTGATACAATATAAACTGATAAAAATATCAAAATAGGCTGACCCGTGTTCTGGATCAACGACCATGAATTGCATAAATCTAGAAACCAACCATTCAAAAAGACCAGCTGGAATATCAGAAGATTCAAACTTGAGCTGGCATACAAATACCTAGATATCAACAGAATATACCATCAAAAACTGCACACCAGAAATGAACAAAAGGCAGAAGAAAATCAAGGAATTGATTCATACCTGAAGGGGACATTTTTATAAGCTACAGAAATCAAAGCTCTGGTCTCCTTCACAACCTAGCTTTCTAGGTATGCCTGCGACGTCGTCTCTGACTTGCCTCCGTTCACTGCCACTGCAAGGGCTTCTGCCCTTCAATCCTTAAGATCAACATCTACCTAGCACAAAGGAGATGATGGCAGCGGCAAGCAGAATCCGAATCAATGTGTCATTGAACTGCTCAAGGATCAGACTCCAGATCGACTGACCTTTGTGCTTCTCCTACTCATTCGAACCATAGATCCGACGGCGATTCTCAACCACATTAGAACTTAAACCCGCGATTCTTAATTTTTTTCCACTACCAGAGACGGAATGAAGACCTCGTTGGCTTTGGTTGAGGAAATGCTTCACACCCACTCCTACTGAATGGCTCACAATGAAAAAAGTATATATATGAAGTGACGTTGTACGGTGGAGTAAATGGCTTCACCCACTTCTAATGAATGGCAGACAGTGAAAAAAACAAATATGAAGTGACGTTGGAATGATATTTTGTGCAGGAATTACCTTTTTGCAACTACGCATTGTACATATATTGAACGAAGCCAACATGTGAAGAAATGGCTTGGCACTAAAGCCGACACTGTTGTTGTAAATAGTGAAATGTGAGAGGATAAACAGTAAAATGTAAGCATTGGCTTATTCTCCTATTCCTCTTAAGTATATATTGATAGCATCATCATCATCATATTGGACTAGATACTAATAAACATTAAGGTGTAGCCAGCCATGAGGGAATCCCGAGTCTATTATTATCATAATATTGGACCGATCAAGTGATAATAATATCTCTGGACCCAAGTTTCTTTCAGCGTAGTCCCAAAGTAACCTCTACAAATAACCATTTAAACATTATTAATAAGTTAATTAATGGAACTTGACCCCTAGATCAATAAAATACTAGAACACTAATTCATTTTCAAACTCCTCATATGCACTGTTCAAACATATATGAATCGTTGATACTAATATGCTCTGTCGCCTAAAGATGCTTAGTTAACCAATTCAATGTTAAGAAGCCTCAATCGGTCAATTATTTAAAGATTTAATTTGAAGGATAGAAATTTCAAATATATAGGATGAATTTTGAATTTCAATAGTTATAGCGATTGTGTTCTTCTCAAACTAATTCTCATTTACTGTATTTCTATTTTCTACTTTCCTTCAGCAAATAATTTACTCACTCCCTCTTAGTAATCAATTTATTTAGTAATAAGAGAACCTCTCTTTGCTGGTGAAATCCAAAAAATAATTAGAAATTATATTACAAATGATCTCATATGTACTTGTGAGATGCTATGAAATGTGCAAAAATCCTTTTATAATCTCATCATCAAAGCAAAAATATTTTGTTTTAAAGTTCTCTTTTAATAACACAGCCAAACTTAGGCTTCTCTGACTTGAAATACGTGCCACTTATTGGGTTCTATTCTGATGGACGAGGCCAGCGGCCGGAAACTTCCGCCGAATAGAGTATTGGGATCAAGTATTGCTGCTGGAAGAAGGTTGAAAGCTAAGAAGGGAAGCACTGAAAATTCATCAACACCTACTGAAGTATCTACTGCAACGAAGGAATAGGGTCTGAATACAGAGGCGAAAGGAAATGAAAGCACGATGGTCACGACAGATTTGGACTTTTCTTACAAGGATTCGTTGTTAGGATTTAAGAGATCAGATTTCAATGGCATTGCTTTTGGAGGTTCATGCAATGAGGGAGACTCATCTCTGGCGGACTTGGTGGATCAGTCCTGGGAAATTCCTGAACCTTCAGAGGAACTCAAGAAGCTTATGGAGATTTATCCTACTCTCCATATGTCTTAGGAAGAGTACAATAGATGGGCAAGACCATGGAATAATGCGCTGATTATCACTACTCTGGGCATAAGAATAAACTTCTATAGACTAAAGGAACACCTATGCAGGATTTGGAAGATTAGGAGCTTTGAATTAATTGACCTCCCAAACAATTATTATGTGATTAAATTCAATGACCCAGATAACTGGAGAATCCACTACAGAAAAGTCCTTCTTGAAGGTCCATGGACGGTAGCCCAACACTCCATTCTTGTGCAGAGGTGGTCGCCTCACTTCGATCCCTTCAGCAATCCCTTGGGTCGTGTGGCAACATGGGTCAGAATTCCTCATATTCCTCTTTTGTGTTACAATAAAGAATGTATGTGGAGATTAGGGGATTTAATTGGGAAGACTCTAAAAGTTGACATGAACACTATCGCTAACCTGGAGGAGGATGAAGCCAGAATCCATCGTGGAAGATATGCTAGGTTATGTGTTGAAATTGATCTGCAAAAGAAGTTGGTCCCACGGATTAGCTCAACAACCAATCTCTTCAACATAGAATATGAGGGCCTTGGTCTCATTTGCTTCTCCTGTGGCAGATACGGGCATAGGAAGGAGCAGTGCCAGTGGGGGCTCTCTCAGCAAGGGGAGGCCACGGTTGAGTTTCTGAATCAGAATAGGGCAGCTGCCCCCAGCCGGCCACCGGAGCAGTAAGTTCTTCCGGCGAAAGAGGATCTTTTCGAGCCATGGATGCTGGTTCAGAGGTCGGATAGAGCATGCCCCACGAGGAAGATGATGAATAGGGGTAGAGAGAAAGCTCGAGGTCCCTCGGAAATTACCGTGGGAGTAGCTTAGGTCAGATCCGACCTGTCTAGGTTTGCTGTTCTGGCAGACCCAGACCAGGATGTAGGCGATGACTTCGAGACGTGTTTGAATTCTAGGAGCGGAGAGATGGTGCTGAAGAGCCAGAATCATAGATCTCCTGCGCCCAAGAATAGACACGGTCAGGGGAAGTTGGTGTCTGACAAGGTGGACTTCAACCGAATAGAAAAAGGCTTCAACATGGATGCTAAGAAATGGACCCAAGTCAAGAATAAAAGCAAGGCAAAGTCCATTGTAGTTGGAGTGTGTGACGAGACCCAAGGTAAGAATAGAAGCAACGGAAAGTCCATTGCAATTGGGGTGAGTGACGTGAGTGACGTAGGCCAAAACTTGGAGATGGGCTCAAGCAAAGTAGAGGACGTGCATGCTCCAAGAAAGTCAAAGCCTTTTGGGACCCAACGTGTGCACCAAGTTGTTAAAGGTAATGTGGAGATTTCTGGGCCTTCTATTACCAAACAGCACGCACAGCCAAAGAAGAGCATGGTACCACGTGGAAGGCTCAAAAATCTGGCTTTGGTATGCCCAGGTGAGGCCGTGAAGGGGGTCAATGATGAGAGTGCTCTGGACTTGAATAGTTTGGTGCTGCCATCTTCGAAATCAAGCTCTGGGAGCTCCGGACAGCAGGGGAAAAACACAGAGATGCTATCTACGTCTCAGTTGGTTGTGGAGGTCCTTCTGGAAGGCAAGCCACCGGACGGGTAAGTTTTCTCGCTTTTGTTCCAGTCCTTTCTTTTTTAATTATGATTATTTCATTCTGGAACTGTCGTGGGGCAGGAGGTAGAGTGTTCCCATGAATTTTTAAAGATGTAGTTAACAAGTATGGGATTAATATCATGTGTCTTGTTGAACCTAGAATCAGTGGTAATAGAGCTGAGAAGGTGGTCAGGCTTTTGGGTTTCACTGATTGGATTAGGATTGAAGCTACTGGGTATGCGGGTGGTATTTGGGTTCTCTGGAACAATCGGGATATCTTGCTAGATTATGTTACATCTAGCACTCAACTCCTCCACTGTAGAATCACTGATAAAGGAAGTCAACACCAGATGTTGGTGACTTTTGTCTATGGCGATACTAGTGTTTTTAAGAGGAGGGCATTGTGGTCCGATCTTCAAGCCATTAGCCAAAACGTCTCTTCCGCTTGGCTCGTTCTGGGGGACTTTAATTCATTCCTTGATCCCGAGGATAAAGTAGGTGGTGCTACTCCTCTAACCAGCTCTATGCTTGATTTCCAGAGTTGTATAAATGCTTGTAGGCTATGTGGCATCCTTGTAGTGGGGGATCATTTCACCTGGGAAAAATCTGGGGTCAAGGAGAGACTAGACTGGGTGTTTGGTAATTTTGATTGGGACCTTCAGAATCCCCAAGCTAAAGCTTACCATACCCTCAGGTTCAAATCGGACCACCGTGTCATTGTTGTCGCTGATAATTCCCCGGAGTTAACATGAACTTGGTTAGAAGGTTTCAATATCAAGTAGCGTGGTGTATGGAAGAGGGCTTTTGTAATATCGTCAAATCTTCTTGGGAGGGTAAAGACTGGCTTCAAGGATGGCAGGAGTTCACAAAGGAGGCATCAACGTGGAATGAGAAGGTGGTTGGGAATGTGGCAAGGAAGAAAAGAGAAATTATTCGGAGATTAGAAGGCATTGATTGTGCTAGAAGAGCGTCTGGGTTTCAGAACGGGCTTTTCAAAATCGAAAACCAGCTATGGAAACTGTATCATAAGCTCGCCCTGCAGGAGGAACTCATTTGGTTCCAAAGATCGCGTTGCAAGTAGATTAGTGGGGATAGGAACACAAGATTCTTTCATGCATGTGCGTCAACCAGAAGAAAAAAGAGCAAAATTGAAGCCCTTCAGGATGAGAGCGGGAATTAGGTTACTGAAGTTAACCAATTGAGGGGTATGGCGCTTGATTATTTCAAGAAACTATACACGGCTGATACTTTGTCCTCCCCCTTCTCTCCTTGGCCTGCAAATTTCCCAATCTTAGATTCAACCTAGTTGGAATCCCTTCAAAGACAGGTTTCTCCCATCGAAATAAAGAATGCATCTTTTGCTATGGGAGCGCTCAAGGCTCCGGGTCCTGACGGTCTTCATCCCCATTTCTTTCAAACCCAATGGAGTTGGATTGGTCATAAGGTGTGCGATATGGTATCTAACATGTTTGAGAATCCGGGGGAGATTCAAGCAATTAATCATACCAATATTGTTCTAATCCCTAAGATTGACCATCCTCTATCCATTAGGGACTTTAGGCCTATTTCTCTGTGTAATGTGAGCTACAAGATTGTTAGCAAAGTGCTCGCAAACTGGTTCAAAAATGTTATAAGCTATCTTGTGGCAGAAAACCAGTGTAGCTTCATATCAGGAAGACAGGGTGTTGACAATGTCATCCTAGCTCAGGAAGCAATCCACACTATGAGAAATAAAAGAGGCAAGAAGGGCTTCGTGGCAGTGAAGGTGGATATGGAGAAGGCTTTTGATAGGCTAGACTGGCGGTTCCTGGATTTTACTCTCCACAGTCTGGGTTTGAGACATGATTTTGTTAATTTAATCATGTCATGTGTCTCTTTTGCCTCCATGAATATTATCTGGAACGGTGTTGCTTCAGAAAATTTTAAACCTTCTAGGGGAGTGAGGCAGGGGGATCCGTTGAGTCCATACCTGTTTGTTTTATGTATGGAGCTCCTGGGACAACTTATTCATCAGAAGGTTGATTTGGGTCATTGGAAACCCTTAAAACTGAGCTCCGTGGGTCCGGCCATATCTCATCTCTTCTTTGCGGATGATCTAATTTTATTTGGTGAGGCCACCTCCCATCAGATGGAAGTAATAAGGAGTATCATGGAACTTTTTTGTAAGGTATCTGGCCACAAAATCAATCTGCAAAAATAAAAAATGTTTGTCTCCAGGAACATCCAGTTCAATAGGGCTTATGAGATGAGTCAGAGTGTGGGGATTGGGCTGACACCGACCTTGGGAAATACTTGGGTGTTCCGCTCCTGCACAAAAGAATGGTAAAGTTGACTTTTGCCCCTTTAATTCAAAAGGTGAGGTCAAAGTTGGCATCCTGGAAAGGGAGATTTCTAAGCATGGCTGGGAGAACGGTGCTTATCAAATCTGTCCTTTCAGCGATTCCCTAATACCAGATGCAATCAACATTGATTCCTAAAGGGGTTCTTTCGCTCATTGAGAAAATAAGCAGGGATTTCTTTTGGAATCAGCATGAGGACTCTAAGAAACTTCACCTTATAGCATAGGATGTGCTGAAGAAGGCTAAAGCGGAAGGTGGCTTAGGAATAAAGGATCTCCACTACCAGAACAAGGCATTTCTCATGAAACTTTGCTGGGGATTGATCACGAAACCTGACTCTCTATGGGTTAAATGCCTGCGTATGAAATATTCCTGTGGAATGAGTACTATACCTCAGGTGCGGAGAAAGCGCAATCAATCCGCAGTATGGAGTGGTATAGTGGCAGTGTGGGATGTCTTTAAGCAGGGCTTAGGCAGGAAAGTTAAGAATGGGAGGTCTACAAAGGCATGGCAGGATAATTGGTCCCCGATGGACATGCCGCTAAAAGAATACATAATCAATAATGCTGCTTCAGTGGACCTGGATGACTGTCTTTGCTGTTTTGTAACGCAGGATGGCCAATGGGACAGGAGGAAATGGGAGAGCTTCCTTCCTGCCAGGGTGGTGGAAAAGATAATGCTGGTAACCCCTCTGGCCGGATCTAAAGAGGATGGGATTTACTGGCGATTATCTCCGGATGATTCGTTCAGTGTGAAGTCTACTTACAACCATATTTACCACCAACAAGACCTGGGTAACCAATCTCACTGGCGGAATTTATGGCGAGGAGGAACTCCTGAGAGGGTAAAATTCTTTATGTGGCAGGTTTTCCATGAGAAGCTTCCAACAAACCAATTGAGAGCGAGGTTTATTCAGAATATACCAAACACATGTCCTTTTGAGTATGAGAGCGAAGAGAATATTCTCCACATTTTGAGAGACTGTAAGCAAGCCAGGAGAGTGTGGTTTTCTGTTACTAACTCCTTATATCATAGTATGTTTTTCTTTGGTAATTTGCAGGAGTGGTTGCAATGGAATTCCCAATGCTCCCCAGGGAATAGGAGGATGGCTAGGTGGCCATGGCAGCGGGTGTTCAGCACTATTTGTTGGCTTCTGTGGAAGAATCGCTGCAGCAAAGCCTTCGAAGGAGCAGCTGATGATGTGAAGATGATAGTTCAAAAGTGTATGTTTCACTTATTTGAAGGAGTGGAGAATGGGCATTTCCGTCACCAAATATTCCAGATACCCGTAAGGGGGGAAGAATAGTGGAGGCCTCCAGACACAGGTTATGTACGTGTTGATGTGGACGGATCGAGAGACAGTAGGGGGCATGCAGCTTGTGGAGGTGTCATTCGGGACCATCAGGGCACTTGGATGTGTGGATTTCAACAGAAGTTGGGGCATAATACCTCGACTGCTGCGGAAATCCATGCAATACACAGTGGTCTCCAACTGTGCAAGCAGATGGGACTTAATAAAATCAGGCTATATACAGATTCTCTTCAGGCTATCCATTTATTATCGATTGATTGTAGGACTGCTCATCCTCTGTATGACATCATATTATACACTAGATCTCTTATCCTATTGGATTGGGATCTAGAGATCCTGCATGCTTATCGGGAGAGTGTCAGATGTGCTGATCACCTAGCACGAAGGGCTCAGAGGAGCAATCATGTGTTCTCGGTGTTCGACACTTCGCCAGCGGAATGCAATGCGCTTTTTGTGTTAGAGTGTGGTGGTATACTACCGGGTCAATGTTCGATGCATATTTCCTAGCATCTCCTTTGTAAACTTCAAGCTTTGCTTGCCTTAGTACTTAAAAAAAAAGCAAAAATATTTTTATAAAATCATGATCACAGTGATACAACATTCTTGCAATGCTAATAATTTATTTGTTATGCTTATTTGGATCTGAAGCTTTTCTGCATACACAAAAACAACAGAAATAAATTACCATAATAATTTTCACTTCTTTAATCCTTAAAACTATCCAACAGCAACGGAGGGATGCTCTGCTCATGCCTAAACAAATTAGTTGGATCAACCTCAGACTTCACCTTCACCAGCCTTATAAAATTATCCTTGAAATACTTGAATCCCCAAGTGCTTGACCTCAAGAAGCTTGTACTGTTGAACTGGTTCATCCCCAAGTCAAGGTCTCTATAATTCATATACGCTTCTCTTGGAAAGCGTGAAGCATATGGAGTCATGAAGTCATAGAATCTCCTGATCCAATTCATATGCTTTTTCATGCTCTTTTCTCCATCATGCCACCTAACTTCATACTGCGACGAGAAGAGTACTCCTTTTCTATAAGGAAATGGAAGTGTGGATTCTGAGATTCTGCTCATCATTCCTCCGTATGGTACCCAAATCATCGCGGCCTCGTCATCCTGCATGAACCTTCTCCATATGGAATTCAAAGCAGTTTCAGGAATCACTTGCCTCATGAAATCTACGTTAGCTTTCCAGTACACCTTATCAAATATGTTACGCTGGATGAGAATTTCTGGCGATGTGGTGTTTGGAAACTCATAAACGTAAGGCACAGATTTGATCCAACTTGTTTCTAAACAATCCTTTTTGGTCAGACCTAACTCGAAAAACTTTTTGTCCATTAATTGGAGAAGCCTATCAACCCTACCAAGGAATTGACCAATATAAGTGGTTTGTACCGTTCTTTTCCCTTGAGTACTAGAATTTACTACTTGCATTTGAACCCTAATATACAGATCATCATTAAAGTTTGGTGCCACCTGCTGCCATTTATAGAGAATCTTGTTTGCATTTTGTTCTAAGATTTTCTTAACAGTAAAAATTGTCACTATCGGTGGAACTTGGACAAGCTTGATTTTCCAACGCAAAATAATCCCAAAGCTTCCACCTCCACCACCTCTAATTGCCCAAAAGAAGTCTTCTCCCATGGCTGCTCTGTCAAGAATCTTGCCGTCGGCATCCACTATTCGCACATCGATGACGTTGTCGGCAGCCAGTCCATACTTTCTATGCAGAGTGCCATACCCTCCTCCTGTAATGTGACCACCAACGCCTACACTTGGGCAAAGACCAGCAGTGAAGCCATGGATTGGACTTTTCTCAGAAATTTTGTAATAAACTTCTCCGACTGTGGCACCGGCTTCAACCCAAGCTGTGTTATGTGCTATATCAACTTGGATGGTACGAAGCTTGGTGAGATCTATGATCATGAATGGTTTCTCAATGAGAGAAACAAAAGAGAGTCCTTCATTGTCATGACCTCCACTACGCACCCTGAAGTGAATTTTGAGGTTTTTTGCACATATGACAGCGGCCTGAACATGAGAATCCTCTAAAGGAGTGAATATGAATTCGGGTTTCGTCATTGGAGGCAGCAAGTACCTTAGATTTTGAGCTGTGGATGCAAGGACTGAGGTGAAAGAAGCATTATCGTGGGGAGTGAAAAATGTGGTGGAAAATGGGATTGGATTTTGAGAATTCGCCTCCAGACAATGAGTGAAGAGTTCTGGAGTTGGGATTGAGGATGTTGATGAAGCGGAAAGTAACAGAAACGCAAAAGTGAGCCATAATAGGGACCTTGGTGAACCCATGATTTTGGTATTTCACGTAATCCTGCTTTTTCTGTGCATAAAACAGCATGTTATGTCCGTTTATATACACAAATTCTGTACTCGATGGTGATATGGACTAAGGCTCCATTCACATTTGTTTGGTCGCCCGAACTGGTATTCCGCAACCAAAAAAAATTGTAAAGTCCATCAAAGATGTCATGGTTGTTAATTAATGTTCAGAGTCAATCACTTCGCGTCTTATGTTATCTTTCTTTTTGGTTTGACAAAAATCTTTATTTAATCTTTTTGGTAGCTGAACGCGAGGTATAAAGCCATTCAACCAATTGCTTCGATTGTTCAATATTTGGGTGGAAAAATATATATTTGTGGCTCAAATTTTAACCATTCTAGGTTAAATAATACTAATAATAATGCTCATATACTGTTTAACTTCATTAATCTTGTTCATATATACTTATGATTGTTCGTTGCCGTATCCGTTTTCCACAATATTATGTGCTACTACTTCCCACCTCGTTGTTTATTTAACTACTATTTGTTTCTTATATCAGAGATAGTACATGTTGACAACAATTTTCTTAAATAACCTTTGTTTTGATTGTTTCAACTTCTAGAGAAAAAAAACTTGGGAGAATGGCTGAGAGGTCCCAACGACCAAAGAAAATAACAATAAGGTCCCTGCGAAAAAAAATAATAATCATGGGAAAATTCCAATTAAATCTAGTTGAAATAACAAAATCAATCAGTTTAACAAATTTCATAATAGCAAAAAGAACATAGCTCATCGCTCCACCAGTTGCTCAGGGGGGGAAAAAAGGAGCAATGACCAGTCTCAAATTAAGGTGACGGTAACATGTGAAACAAAAGATAAAAAAAAAAACTCATCCTATCATATATATGCTCATTTGGAACAGCGATTGTAGTTTTCAAAAATAGCTCTTCAATCGTGATTTACGGTATACGAAGTAAGTATGTGAGAGGAGTATTGTCTCGACTTATGTGCAAAACCCTTAAGGCATGTTTATTATGGTGTTAAGATTGCTTATAAGTTGCTTTTAACGTAAATCGAGATAAAACTCCTTTCACATACTTATCTTGTATACCGTAAATCACGATTGAAAAACTACTTTTAAACATTCTAATCGCTATTCTAAACGAGCATTTATAGGGCTGTCAATCGCCCAACCAAACAAGCACTATATGGATGGAGTAAGCACGTCAGAAAGATGATTCTGGGGTAGGTACTGTGTATCAGAGGTGGAGAAAGGAATTTGGAGGATAAGCACCTTATGCCCAAAGGATTAAACTGTTTAAATAAAGCAAGCTGAGGGAGGACTTTACTTAGGATTATGGTAATTTGAAAATAAATCTGGTTGCACCAATTAAATTTAATTAGGTTTACACTTACATTATATTTTCCTTTTTAACTTAGGGGCATTTTGGTTATTTAACAATATTCATAAATTTCAAATTAGGCCTTGGCTTGATTTAATTGAGATTTTCCCTATAATCATTCACTTTTTTTTTCTTTCTTTAAATTCATTTACTTTTTCTTCTCCTGCGTGCGCCTGCCTTATGTGACGTCTACGTCCCTATTGTTTGAAATAATTTTTCCCTTCCCATTTTTTATTTTTCTGGTACTTAAAAGAGAGAATATGAGTAAATTTTATTTCCAAATTCTATTTTCTCTAATAACAAGTAAATTTAGAGAGAGAAATATGTAAAATAAATTGAATATGTATAAAATATTTGTAAATTTAATATAAGTTATCCCAAAATTTGTAACTATTTAATTATATAATATGCACTTAACAAACTCACAAAAGAATATGAAAATTCTCAATGTGAAAATCCCAATTAAATTCCACATAAATACAAAAATTTAAATTTAAAATTATACTTTTAACAAATTTCTAATCAAGATAGGAGACTAATTAGGATTTTTTTTTTTAATTTTGTTAAAAAACCATCATGCTCTTTGTAGCTTAAAAGGAAATTTTAAAGTAGATGTAGGCCTAATTTTATTTTTTAATTATTTTATTTAATAATCATTTTGTTAATGTAAATTCACATATGAGAGTTTTATTTTGAATTTATAAATGATAATTTATCTAAAGATAAACTTGATAAGTCCAAACATCACAGGTGTGTGAACTTTGAGTCTTTGGGATGTCTGATTACTATTGTAACTGGGCAATAGATGTATACTTTGAATTATAATATATCAAATTTATAAATATTCTATATCTATTTAATTTAATTTATTTTATATATATTTCTCCTAAATCTAATAGAAACACCAATATGACAATTCAAAGTGGCTTAATTTTAAATATGAAAATTTTATTTAACTCACAAGAACGTTAAACATAATTAAAATTTTAAGTGAATTATGCATAAGTGCACTTCCTTTATTATCAAAGTCATATAGGTCATAAATGTGTTACAGCATCGAATTAGTATATTTCACGTAATCGTGCTGTTTTTCTGTGCTTAAAGCAACATGTTATGTCCGCTTATATTTCACGTAATCGTGCTGTTTTTCTGTGCTTAAAGCAACATGTTATGTCCACTTATATACACAGATTCTGAACCAGCTAATTGTGGTGATGCACGTTTAATTGAGCTATGACTAACTGCATGTTTGGGAACATTTATTTTTTAAATATAAGTACTTATTACGCAAGCTGAGATAAAACTCTTCTCACATATTTACCTCACATATTTACCTCGTATACCGTGAATCATGATTTATAAGCACTTATTATCTAAAAATAAGTTATTCCAAACGAACACTAAGTCATCTTTATGACATACATTTGTGGACGTCACATACTATAGCCTAAGCTTTTATTCCCATTGATTTCAACTATAACGTATAGCCGTACCTAAAACGCATTGTTCCCTATCGGATAAAAGGCCCCTACATATTGACCAAAAATATTATGTATATTTGATTTTCAAAGTCAATATTTTTTACTTATCTTATTTTTTGGTTTGGTTTGACAAAAAAAATTTCTTAATATTTTTTTTTTTAAAAAAAAATTTAACGTGCGTATAAAGCCATTGACGAAAACAATTGTTTGACATAACGTCATGCAAACTAACAAATATATTTCATGTGGCTAATATTTTATTCCTTTTATGTTAAATAATACTTATAATATTTAATATAAAATGTGTGGTTTATTGAAGATTTCTTTTTTTAATACCATTAATGATGTGAAGTCTTGCTCAATATAATCATGAGAAAATCCCAATTAAATCCAGCTGAAATAAAAAAATCCAGAATCAGTTTAATAAATTCCTAAACAGACTAAGAGACCTAATTAGATATTATGAATGTAGTTAAATGACTAGAGTGGCCCTGCATAGTTAAAAAAATAAAATTAAATGTAGATGTTGACCTAATTTTGATTTTGGTTATTTAAACTGGATTTAATTGGTTTTAATTGCAATTCTTACAGCCCAGGTAAAGGCCCTCCGTCTCTCAAACTTCTTGTTCTTTTTTTTCGTTCTTTTTTATTCTAATTTCACCACAAATTCTTCCATCATAATAGCAAAAAGAACATAGCACATCGCTCTACCAGTTGCTCGAAAAAAAAACCAAAGAAAAAAAGAGACGGTAACATGTGAAGGGGGAAAAAAACTCATCCTACCATATGGATGGAGTAGGCACGTCAGAAAGATGATTCATAAATTTCAAATTAGGCCCCTAAGCCTGATTTAATTGAGATTTTCCCTATAATCATTTGCTTTTTTGTTTTTTGTTTTTTTGCTTTCTTTAAATTCATTTACCTTTTCTTCTCCTGCGTGCACCTGCTGCGCATTATGTGATGTCTACGTCCCTATTATTTGAATTACTTTTTCCCTTCCCATTTTTTATTTTTCTGGTACTTAGAGAGAATGAGTAAATCTTCTTTCCAAATTCTATTTTCTCTAATAACAAGTAAATTTAGCGAAAAAATTATCTAAAATAAATTGAATACGTATAAAATATTTGTAAATTTAATATAAGTTATCCCAAAATCTATAACTATTTAATTATATAACATGCACTTAACAAACTCACAAAAGAATATGAAAATTCTCAATGTGAAAATCCCAATTAAATAAGACATAAATACAAAAATTAAAATTCAAGCTTATATTTTTAACAAATTTCTAATCAGGATAGGAGGCCTAATTAAGATTTTTTTTTTTTTAATGTTGTTGAAAGACCATAATGCTCTTTGTAGTTTAAAAGAAAATTTTAAAGTAGATGTAGGCCTAATTTCATTTTTAATTATTTTATTTAATAATCATTTTATTATTTTAAATTCACATATGAGAGTTTTATTTTGAATTTATAAATGATAATTTATTTAAAGATAAAATTGATAAGTATGAATTTTATAATTAAATAGACATATATTTTATTTTTTACCCCCACAAGTCCACATGTATGTCCCTTGAAAGTATTCGGGAGATTGGGGTTTCAGTGGAAGCATTCCTCACCAAATAGGAAATCTCTCTGCTTTTCTCTATCATGGTAAGAGGAGATTGATCTTTGTAAGGAAATTAAGGTTTAGTTGACCAAAGGTAATGATAACTAAGATTAGTAAAACTAATCATGATTGGAGGGAAATAACCATAGTTAAAAATAACTTTAGTGTTCCTTTTTGGTGATAAAAAGTAACTATAGCAAAACAAAAGTAATTATACCTAGCTAAACATAACCATGGTTAAAGTGGACAAACGACAAGGTTGGTAAATAATATCACATGTAAGTCTAAGAGTGGAAGAACAAAAGTAATCCCAAAGACAAAGATGGAAATGCAAATGGGACGGTCAAGATCTAACAATGAAAAGTAAGGTTAACTATTTTGGAAAAATGAGTTGTACCAACCAAAATTTATTATTCTTCCTATCTCATTGTAAAATTTGGCTTAGGGAAGAAAGACTCGTTTATCCATGTATTAAGGTGAACCTTTTTTGGGGATTAGAAATGCATTGAGTGGAAATGCCAAAACAATGGGTAAATAATGTACTCCACTAAAAGACAAATTTGACAGCTTTTTCACATAGTAAAAGTTAATGTTAGAGACTGACACACAAAAAGAAAAAAACACAGCTCCATAATTCTCTCTATGCAACCCCATGTTACTCTCTTTACTTACAACCAGACCTGCGTTTTAATTTTTGCCTATGAGGAGCATGAGACAATGAGAAATTCTTCCTTCGATCTTATTTATACATAATTTTTCTTTTGATTTCGTAAATCGAATTGATAATTAAAAGTAATAAATATATCAAAAATGCTATATTTTTTCATATATATATCTCTATTTATGGAAAGAGTTGTTAGCTGTCTAGCTTTATCCTAAGCGTACGAATCGCAAGTAATATAAAAAGATCGTTCCCACGAGGACTATGACAAAAATAAATTAATTATCTTAATCAAGTTATCAATCAAGTTAAGTGAGAATATTTTGAAAATAATTTTATGTTTAAGAATTAATTGAGTAAATCGAGAACTTCAAGATAGGAGAAACCTATGATTATCTATCCCCTATCTATTTCATGAATTAATTAATTTAACCTCAATAAACAGTCAAATGAAGATATGTATTTATCTAAGATTCAAAGACATTTGATAACGCTCTCTCGAGTCAAAACCAAATATTTATCCTAATAAACTATTCAATCTCTTGTATTAATTTATAAGGATTAAATTTAAACACCAATCTTAATCTGACAATACTAGATTAGTAACTATATCTCTATGATACTAACAAACCATCCATTTAATATACCTAAACTTCAAGTCTAACATGATTTTATCCAAGTTCTACACTTAAATTATCTTTCTCAAGATTAATTTTAAATGAACAAGATAACTAAATGGTGATCAGACATTTAGAGGCGTTAATAGCAAGATAAAATCAATGCAAAAACTTCATTTGATGCAAAAAGAGAGTAAATAAATAATTCAATCCATAAATAGGTTTAAGAAAATCCTAGAACGAGAAAATCAGCTACTCATGTTCATCAAGAAATTAAAACCATAAATAATAATTCAGTTCATATCATAAATTAAGAAAAAGCATGGTTATGATAACCGGACCGGACCGGCCGGTTCGGACCGGAACCCGGCGAACCGGCCAGTTGGCCGGTCCGGTTCAGTCACTGGGTCGCTACTGTTTCGAACCGGTGCGACCCGGTGCAACCCGGATTGAACCGGGTGCGACTCGGCTGACCCACCGGGCTGGGCGGGTCGGCCGAGTTATTTTTTTTTTCCCTCCCAGCGTCGAAAACGACGACGTTTTGTATTTTTTTTTAAAAGTTGAAATGAAAAAACCGACCAGAGCTCGTCGATCCCCCTCGTCCCCAACGATTATTCTCTCATTCCTTCAAGTTTCGAACGTCTCTGCCCTAGTCGTCGCTCGCCGGTGTGCTCTGCCCCATTCTCGTCCCTCGGCCGGTGGCGGAGTCTCATATCCGGCGCCAAATCCTTCGCTCCGTCAGATTTCCTCCCCAAATCCTTCGCGTGTGTGTTCTTGTGGCATTACCTTCGCGCCGTAGGAGTCTGGAATCAGTCCCCAAATCCACTGCTCCGTCGCGTGTGTGTGTTCTGGTCGCCTGTAATGGTCGCCATCGGCGATTCAGGTGGTGGAGGTTGGATCAGTTTGCTTCCCCTTTTCGATTACGCATTTACGTTTTCATTTTTTCTGTTTTCCCTAGCTCTTTGTATTTTGAGTTTTTTGATTAGTGATTAGATTGTGTTGGTTTGGTTTGCATTACATTAGTGATTAGATTCTGTTGGTGTTATGTTTGTTGGATTAGATTGTGTTGGTTTGGTTTGCAACTTTGCATTACATTAGTGATTAGATTCTGTTGGTGTTATGTACTTATGTTTGTTGGATTAGATTGTGTTGGTTTGGTTTGCATTAGTGATTAGATTCTGTTGGTGTTATGTTTGTTGGATTAGATTGTGTTGGTTTGGTTTACATTGTTTTGATTAGTGATTAGATTGTATTGTATGTTCCTTGCAGCCTTGCATCTACGCCTAGTGACATTCAGATTGTGTTGATTTTGCTGGTGGTAGAGAGGGAGAGACATAGCTGACGTTGTTACTGATTTGAGCGGTGGAGATTGATTTCAGTTTGCTTTCTTTATTTCCTTCACCTCTATTGGATTTTTATACTGGATGCACATAAGGATTAATTGTTTTCTTGGTCACTGGTTTGATTGTTTTCTTGCTTGTAGTGGCTGAGACTGTTTCTTGTTTACTTTCTTTTGTTGATTGAAAAGGCCCTGTTTTTGGATTTGCTCCCTTATTTCCTAATGGAGGTCAGAAGTGGTGAAGGAAGTGATAATCCCCCCACCACCACTGCCCCTACAGAAGAGTCTAGCAACCCCCTTAACCCAAATGTCTCTAATCCCACAGAGTCAACAGGAAGTGTCAAAAAAACTGATCCTGCTTGGCAATATGTGTCTGTCAAAAAAGAGGGGAGAGTTAATGTTTTTACTTGCCTCTTGTGTGCATCAAGTTACAGGGGAGGTGGAATTAATAGGTTAAAGCAACATCTAGCTGGTGTAAGTGGTCAGGTGTCTTCTTGTAAGAAAGTATCTCATGATATACGAGCTAGAATGAAAGAATCGTTGATAGAGGGTGCAAAGAGAAAACCTACTGCTAGTGACGATGTAGAAGAGATTGATGATATGGAAATTGAAGAGCCAATAGCTTCACATCCACTTAGGACATCCAATGAGAGTAGTGGCATAAAGAGGAAAGAAACTGGGGTTGGGAAGCTTGACAAGTATTTTGCATCTAGAACAACCCCGGGTGCTCAACCAAGCATCAAAAGTGCTTGGGCAAGTAAAGAAGCACAACATGCTGCTAAGGTTGTTATTGCTGACTGGGCTTATGTGAATTGCATTCCGTTTAATGCATTGAATTGCCCTTTGTTTCAAAAAGCCGTTGATGCTATTGCTGCCATTGGTCCTGGGTTTAAGGCCCCTAGTGCTCATGAGTATAGAGTTACCTTGTTGCAAGACCGTAAAAAAGAGTGTCAGTTATTGATTGATAGTTATCGAGCTAAGTGGATAGAAAATGGCTGTACACTAATGGCTGATGGCTGGACTGACGTTCGACAACGTACTTTGATTAATTTCTTAGTATATTCAGTGCAAGGCATGGTGTTTGTGAAATTAGTTGATGCCTTAGATGTAGTTAAAGATGCAAAAACTTTATTTTCTTTGTTCAATGAAGTTATTGAGTGGATTGGCCCTGAGAATATAGTCCATGTGGTGATTGATAATGCCGCTAACTATGTGGCATGCGGCAGACTGATTAAAGAGAAGTATAAAACCATTTATTGGTCTCCCTGTGCAGCTCACTGTTTGAATCTTGTTTTGAAAGATATTGCTTCTATGCCTTATGTGTCTGATCTTGCAAAAAAGGCATCTAAAATCTCTATCTTTGCTTATAATCATATGGTCTTCTTATCATGGTTACAGAAAAGACCTGGTTGGAAGGAAATTGTACGGCCTGGTGCTACAAGGTTTGCCACCACATTTATTACCTTGCATAGCATTTTTTTGCACAAACATGACTTACAAGCTCTAGTTGTTGATCAGCATTTTGTGCAACACAAATTGGCTAACAGTGAGCCTGGGAAAACATTTTGTGCAATCATCCTTGATAATCGGTTTTGGAACGAATGTTTTCAAATTGTCAAGATTGTTTCCCCGATTATTAAATTATTGAGGATTGTTGATTCTGATGGCAAGCCTTCCATGCCTTATGTATATGAAGGCATGCAAAGGGCTAAAACAGCAATCAAGGAGATGTTTCAGAATAAGGAGGAGCTGTACAAGCCATACACTAGCATTATTCAGGCTCGATGGGATAAACATTTAAAGAGTGAGCTTCATGCAGCAGCTTATCTTTTGAATCCTGCCTTCTTCTACAATGCAGAACTTGCTACAAGGAACAAATTAATGCAATCTTTGATTGATGTGTTGGAGGCACATTCACATGATGATATGGATTGTTATGTCACACTGATGCAGCAAATGAGTGTCTACCGTGATCGTAAAGAATCCTTTAATAAGGTTTCATGTGAAAAAGCTGCCCAAAAACTAAATCCTTGTAAGAAAATTTAATTTTTATGGACATATTAATACATATTCGATATTTCATACTATGTTTAACTGAATGTCTTTTATTTAATGTAGATGAGTGGTGGATCTACTATGGTGGTTCAATTCCGGAGTTGCAACAGATTGCTATTCGTCTACTTAGCCAAACTTCTTCTTCTTCTGGTTGTGAAAGAAACTGGAGTTTATTTGAGCGCATCCACACAAAAAGAAGAAACCGTTTGGAGCATCAAAGGCTCAATGACTTGGTTTTCACAAATTACAATCTGAAGTTAAAGTATAGGTAATCTTAAAATTTATGACTTAATTTGCTTTTATAGAACTTATTTAATATGCCTTTTACTAATGTTGAACTTCTTTCATTTTGGCATTAAAGAGATACATTGGCAAAGAAGAAGGAAAGTTACGATCCGATTGATTTTGAATCAATAGATAAAGTGGACTTTTGGATTGTTGAAGATGATCCAACTCCTGAGTTTGATAATCCAGATGTGACACATTCTGAACTTGAAGAACTTACAAGGAATTATGAAGGTTTAATGGTTTATTAAGATTATATTCTTATATAATAGTACATAATTATGTTTTCTTCTTCACAAAACTATGAATATGAAGAATTTAATTCATTTCAATATTTTATATGTAGGTGATGAATATGTGGCCATTCCTGAACTTCCATGTTTGAATGTTGATGATGATGTTGGTCCTAGTACTTTTGGTTTTCCTCTTTCAGTTACACCTCCTGATGTTGCAATACCTGCAGATTTGAATGCTGTTAATGAAGATTATGGAGTTAATTGATGATTAGTTAAGTATTTAAAGGATTATGGGTGGAAAAAACCTCTATTACTATGAGTTTGTTTTGATTGTTGCTTTTGATGTTATTGGATTACAATATGATAATATGATGCTCATTAACCTCTATGAAATTTTTTTTAATCCTCAAATTGTCTGACTCCCGGGTTGACTCCGGTCTGACCCCCGGGTCAACTCCGGTCTGACCCACTGACCCTTGACCCACTGTCTCGACCGGTTCAGTGTCCGGTCCGAGTTTTAATACCTTGAGAAAAAGAGAGAAAAAAATTAATAAAAAACCAAGTTTAAAACTCTAAATCTCTTTGAATCTTCAAATCCCAGCGCCCAAATCTTTATTCCTCGCTTCGCTCCTCGCTTGATCGTGACTCTGCTTCGCGTCCGACTCTGCACGTCTCAGCTCCTCGGATCTGTCTTGTGTCCCTGCTGTGTTTCCGTCTCCGTGTTCTGTGCCTTCTTTTATCTCAAGATCTTTAGGTTGTTTAACTTGTTCTTGGGGCCCACACGGTTTGGCTAAACTCTATACCTTTCCTTTGTCTTACGTAGCTTTCTTCTTGCTTTTTATCAATATATATATATATTTCTTGATGAATTCTTCTAATAACGATTGCTCTTCATTCACATGATAAAATCTCCTGTAAGATTAAATAGAATATGTGGGTAGATTTTCTCTTAAAATCTCTTATTTTCCCATCATTAATATAAAGATAAAAAAGTATATAAAAGATAATTAAATAGGTATAAAATATTAATAAATCCAGTGAATATATCCAAAATATATATCGATTTAATTATAAAATATATACTTATCAAACTCCCCCACACTAAATCTTTTGCACTCCTGGGCAAAGAAAAGTCGATCTTGAAAATAGGTTGAAGAAAGAAGAGACACAAATTGAATTAACTAAGAAACCATGAGAACTCAAGTAAATATATCTTGGGAACTAACGTACAATATGGGTTGTCAATCACATATAGATAAACTCATATTTAGATACAAAGTTTAACAAGATTAAATCCAGGTAAAATAGTCACACAAGGGTATAAAGTGTATCACTCAACTCACTAGCATATGGGTTATTTTTTGCTCAGTTCACTTGTTCAATCGCCCTACCATAGGCTTGTAATAGTTCTAATTTTCCACCACCAGTTACATATCCATTCAAAAATCAAGAGAACTTTATGGCTTGTAATGTTGAAATATAGGCTACGTGGAGTGGATGATGAATACTAAGTAATATGCATGTAGATCATGTTATACAGATAATTTAATGTAATACTGAAATGTGCGCTATTCTTCAAGATTCAAGAAGGGTATTCTCTCTCCATTCTTTTTTTTTCTTTTTTTTTTCATCTTGAGCTGTTGTGGGTTCCCTTTTGACACGACCCTGCACTTGGGTGATGCAGTACCGGTTACTCAGTTACTCCAACAACTACCTCAAGAGGCTTTTAGCCCAACTCATAGCCCTCTTTAAGTTCACTGTTTGACGCGAATGCCAACATTGGTGATGAAGTGCCCCCAGTTACTAAGTGAGGTCGAGAGAGGCCATTGGAGTTGTGTTTGTTATTTTTTTTGAAATACCTTTCAACATAAAGCACTAATAGCAACAATACCACATCTTGTGATTTAATAACATGAGCAAACAACTGCAATAATGATTGTACATGCATATGAACTTAATATAGATATGATAGATGAAAGGAAAAAATATGATAGACTCAAAGGGGTAGCAATGGATGAAGTATTTGTAGCTTGTGTTTAGGATTCAAGATGAATGCGTCTATCCTATTAAAGAATTGCACATGTATTAGGTAGCAGTGAAAAAAAATAAGACAAGTTCTGAAGAGTAAGTTGAGACAAGTGAAATATCACACTAGAATTGAATGTTTTAGGCTCAAATTTCCTTCCAACATGACTATACTATCTCACCCAATTTAATCAAGTTAAACAATATATCATCATATAAATTGCAATATATGTAATCAACTTTCCTTCATGCAACTAGTAACTAAGCTATATTTATTCAAATTCAACAATCTCAAAATCAAGACAAAGTACCTCTGTTCTCTTCATTATATATTTTTTTAAAAAAATTCATTTAAATTGCGAGTCCTAATTCTCTCCCTCACACTTAAATTAAGCATTGTCCTCAATGTTACAAAAATTAATAAAGGAGAAAGAAAATAGTACTACCCTGGTTTAGGTCTCTGACTCTGATGTGAAGTTATTTCTCTGATATTTCAAAATTGAAGGAGGAAAGAGCGCATAAGTTGGAACTTGTAGCGGCAAGAGGAGCGATCACCCTAGAGCCTGAATAACAATGAGAAAAAAAATAGTAAATGAAAATCAAATCATTGAGTTGCTTCCCAACAAGGGCTAAGTTTATAGTCTTCAGCCAGACTATGGCAGCATATCAAGAATCAACTATTAGAGGTAATGTAGTGGTCTAACAGTCCACTCCACCACCCCAATAGTGCTTCAATCTTTGCCTATTGTCTTTGAATTTCTCTCCACTTTTGCCTTCCAACTCCCCTATGCCTGGATCAAACACTTGAACCACAATGAATGGTCTCGACCAACGGGATTTTAGCTTTCCTAGAAACAACCTTAGCCTGAAATTATATAAGAGCACTTGTTGTCCTGGATCAAAGGTCTTGAATATGATCTTCTTATCATGCCACTTCTTAGATGATTCAAATTGCATTCGTCCTTGAGGATAAGGAATCGATGCATCCATGATAGCTTTGCATTCCTCTATTATAAAGTTTTCTGAATCAACCCCAAGTATCGCAGCTTGAAGTAGGTCTTTAGTCATAACTTTTTCATATTTATTTTGTACCACAAGATCAACCATGTCAATGAAAAAACAGTCCTCTGGAATATTAGGAGATTTAATCAATGGAGTCATATGAAAGGTGACCTGCTCATCAGCTACTCTCATAGTTAACTCATCTTTCTCTACATCAATCAATGTTCGAGCAGTTGCCAAAAATGGTCTCCCTAACAGCAAAGGTAATTCTTTATCTACCTCAAAATCCATTACAATGAAGTCTGCTGGAAAGATGAACTTGTCAACCTTCACTAATATATCTTCAATGATTCCATGAGGTTGAGATAAACTTCTATCAGCAAATTGAAGAGTAACCATCGTTGGTCGAGCTATACCCAATCCCAACTGGTTAAAGACATACAAAGGCATGAGGTTAATGCTAGCTCCAAGGTCACACATTCCTTTTCCCAAGAATTTATCTTCAATATGGCAAGGAACAAAAAAGTTCCCAGGATCTTTTGATTTTGGAGGCATCTGCTTAATGATATCAGTGAAGCTCTTAGTCACAGCAACTGTCTCAAACTCATTGAATCGTCGCTTCTTAGCTAAAACATCCTTCATAAATTTGACATATTTAGGCATATGTTCCAAAGCTTCAGCGAATGATATGTTGATGTGGAGTTGCTTGAATATCTTAATGAACTTCTTGAACTACGAATCTTCTTGATGTTTTTTGAGTCGTTGAGGGAATGGTGGTGGAGGCATATATTTTAAAGGGGAAATGCAGGTCTTCTCCTTATTTTCATCCATTTTCTCAAGAGCAACTGATTGCTCCCTAACCACCTTACTAATATCTGCCTGTATTTCAATTTCTTGCCTATTAGTAACCTCCTTACTTGCACTCGTTTTCTTTCTACTTTGGCTAGGAATGTCAGCTAGTTGCTTTCCACTTCTCAAGGTTATTGCATTTCAATCTTCCTTACCATCCCTTCTAGGATTAGGAATGATGTTACTAGGTAGACTATTTCTATTGAATGTGTTTATTTGAGATGCTATTTGGCCCACTTGTATCTCAAGATTTCTGATGAAAGTATCATGAAGATTAACCTTGTTTATTATACCTTCTTGGCTCTTAAGAATCTGCCTCAGGAGCTGGTTTGTCTTTGAATCACTTTCTCTAGATTTTTGTTGTTGCTCAACACCTGGTGGTGCCATTGGCTTGCTAGCATAATGATTAGGTGGATTCTTACTTGGTCTATTCTTCCAGGAGAAATTTGGATGATCCCTCATACCTTGGTTATAGGTGTTAGAATAGGAATTGCCACGCGGATATCTTTGATTGTTGTTCAAGTAATGGACTATCTCCATAGTATGTGGGCAATCCTCATAAGAATGTGCTTTTCCACAAGTTTCACAAGAGAAGCCCGAGGCCTGGATAGCGTGAATACCCTTAGAAGATGTCCTCTCTATCTTTATTTCAAGTTGATCAAACCTCTTAGCCATAGCTGCAAGTTGAGTGGCAATATCTTTAGATACACTAGAAGCATTGGAAGTATTTGGCTCTTTATAAGTCCTGTACTCAGAGCGTGCTTTATCGGATTATTGCAAAGTGCTAAAAGCAATTTCATCATACAACTTTAATAATTCAGACACTTTCTTCTTGCCAATCCCACTGTTACAAGCATTCTCAACCACAGAAACAGTGGGACCATCCAATCCAGCCCAAAAAGCTTCCAATAACACATAAGTCTTCTGCTCATGATTAGGATAGTTGTTCCAAATTTCTTTGAATCTCTCTCATGCTTCATGAAAGAGTTCACCTGGTTCTTGTGCAAAACCCAATAACTCAGCTCTTTGAACTGCTCGTTTACCCCTTGGAATGAATCTTGCTTTGAATAAAGAAGCTAAGGTGTCCCATGTAGAAATAGAATTAGGAGGTAGAGCTGTGAGCCAAGCTGTTGTCTTTTTATGTAATGACATGGGGAAGAGTCTCAATCTCAGTGCATCAGAAGACACTCCCTACTGTTTGAAATTTTCTCATATTTGAACAAATTTTGTCAAATGCTCAATTGGATCTTCATTCTAATTTCCTGTGAACGTGCTAATCATCTGCAGCATCTGCAGCATAATTGGCCTCACCTCAAAATTTCTAGCAGTAATAGCTAGGAATTGAATGCTAGATTGATAGGTGGTGCTCTCCTGTTCCATATATTCATCCAAAGTGCGATCCATATCCTCATCATTAGGGTGTGCCATGATCTTTGGATTAGGTGATGTTGGTTCTTTTGACGATTCAGATTCAGATTTAAGTTCCACTTCTTCAGAATGATGCTCGTCGTCTAGATTGTTAGAATGGATTACCAGTGTGCCACTCATACGTCGAGAGATACCTGCAAATCCAAACAACAACCGAGGAGTATCGAACTTATAAAAAACAACTAAAAAATAAAAAAAATAAAGAAAAGAAAGAAAATACTCAAATGTGATTAATCACACAATTAAGATAACTAATTCAATGAGCTTTAGCCGTCTAGCTTTACAGCAAGCGTACGAGTCGCAAGTAATATAAAAATATCGTTCCCACGAAGACTATGACAAAAATGAATTAATTATCTTAATCAAGTTATCAATCAGGCTAAGTGAGAATATTTTGAAAACAATTTTATGTTTAAGAATTAATTGATTAAATCGAGAATTTCAAGACAGGAGAAACCTAGGATTATCTATCCCCTATCTATTTCATGAATTAATTAATTTACCCTCAATAAGCATTCAAACGAAGATATGTATTTCTCTAAGATTCAAAGAAATTTGATAACGCTTTCTCGAGTTAAAACCAAATATTTATCCTAATAAACTAATCAATCTCTTGTATTAATTTATAAGGATTAAATTTAAACACCAATCTTAATCTGATAATGCTAGGTTAGTAACTATATCTCTATAATACTAACAAACCATCCATTTAATATAACTAAACTTCAAGTCTAACATGATTTTACCCAAGTTCTACACTTAAATTATCTTTCTCAAGATTAATTTTAAATGAACAAGACAACTAAATAGTGATAAGGTATTTAGAGGCGTTAACAGCAAGATAAAATCAATGCAAAAACTTCATTCAATGCAAAAAGAGAGTAACACTACTATAGAATATACATTTTACGTCCCTAAAAAACGTTCCTTTTTAAAAAAAGGACGTAAAAAATAAAGACGGTGGCATTTTTATAATTATGGGTGAGAACTGAATAGCTTTAGATGTCCCCAATTCAAATAGGGACATCTAAAGTGTGATTTTACAGACTTTAGACGTCCTTATTTGAATTAGAGAAGTCTAAAATTAAAAAAAAAAGTTTTTTTTTTTATTTTAGACGTCCCCAATTCAATTAGGGACGTCTAAAATATGTAAAGTTACACTTTAGACGTCCTTATATATATTGGGGACGTCTAAAGTTTTTAAAATTTTTTTTTTTTAATGAGGGACACCCTTTGGCGTCCCTCATATATATGGGGACGCCAAAGGGTCCCTAACATATATATATATGGGGACGCCCTTTGGCGTCCCCATGTATATGAGGGACGCCAAATGGTGTCCCTCATTAAAAAAAAAATTTTAAAAAAACTTTAGACGTCCCCAATATATATAGGGACGTCTAAAGTGTAACTTTACATACTTTAGACGTCCCTAATTGAATTGGGGACATCTAAAGTCACGTCTAAAGTAAAAAAAATGATAACTTTAGGCGTCCCTAAATTAAATTGGGGACGTAAAAAACAATTCAAATTTTTTCTGACAGTCTTTATTTGTCAGCTTTATACTAGTTTTACATTCATCTTTCTCTTCCCATCGTCGTAAACATAAGAAGAGCCACTACCACTACGCATTTTAACTCTTGCTTCTTCTTCTTTATATGCCCTTTTTACTCTTACTTCTTCCTTTCTCTCTCTTTTTTTCACCGCTAGATCTGCTATGCTTTCTTACCATCTTTTGTATTTTATCTTCTTTCTCTTTTTTCTTTGAGTTTCCCTTCTATTTTATCTTCTAACTTGTGTTGTTATGGCTTGTAGATCAGAACTCTGAAACATGCTTCATAACCACGTTCCCGCTGAGAAAACGAGGTTCATCTCTTCCTGTCGCTCTTCTCTATTCATTATTACGAGAAAATAAATTTTAATAGATAAGTTTTTTGTAATTAATTCCTCTTATTATTTTCATCTTCCGCCTATAAGATTTCAGCTTTGGAGTTATCATTGTGTAGATTTTGGATTTCAGATACTAGATCTGTAATTTTATTGATGAAGATATATGATTTTTGGTTTTAAATACTGTTTAGTTCAGATCTGTAATATAAATGAATTTTTTTTTAAAAAAAGCACTTTAGACGTCCCCACTTTAAAGTGGGGACATCTAAAGTCCCACTTTAGAAGTCCCTACTTTAAAGTGGGGACGTCTAAAGTGCTTTTTTTAAAAACAAAAAAAATTCATTTATATTACAGTGGGGACGTCTAAAGTCCCACTTTAGACGTCCCCAATTTAAACTGGGAATGTCTAAAGTCCAGACTTTAGACGTCCTTTTATCTATGGACGTTATTGCCATCTTTTACTACGTCGCTCACATTGACGTCCCCTTGTTTTCAGACATTAAAAGGCCTAAAAAAGGGACATTAAAAATGTTTTTTTCTAGTAGTGTAAATAAATAATTCAATCCATAAATAGGTTCAAGAAAATCCTAGAACGATAAAATTAGCTACTCATGTTCATCAACAAATTAAAACCATAAATAATAATTCGGTTCATATCATAAACTAAGAAAAAGAGAGAAAAAAATTAATGAAAAACCAAGTTTAAAGCTCTAAATCTCTTTAAATTTTCAAATCCCAGCGCCCAAATCTTTATTCCTCGCTCCGCTCCTCGCTTGATCGTGACTCTGTTTCGCGTCCGACTCTACACGTCTCAGCTCCTCGGATCTGTCTCGTGTCCCTGCTGTGTTTCCGTCTCAGTGTTCTGTGCCTTCTTTTATCTCAAGATCTTTAGGTTGTTTAACTTGTTCTTGGGGCCCACACGTTTTGGCTAAACTCTATACCTTTCCTTTGTCTTACGTAGCTTTCTTCTTGCTTTTTATCAATATATATATATATATATATATTTCTTGATGAACTCTTCTAATACCGATTGCTTCTTCATTCACATGATAAAATCTCCTGTAAGATTAAATAGAATATGTGGGTAGATTTTCTCTTAAAATCTCTTATTTTCCCATCATTAATATAAAGATAAAAAAGTATATAAAAGATAATTAAATAGGTATAAAATATTAATAAATCCAATCACTACTACAAAAAACCAATTCTGTGGCGCTTATAATTGCATTAGCTGTGGCGCTTGCGAAATGCCACCTATCTTAACGCTACTAAAAAAAGCTGTGGCGCTTGGAAGCGCCACAGATTTTTAATTTTTTTTTTAAAAAATAACTTACTGTGGCGCCTGGCCGGCCAGGCGCCACAGGAGGTAAGCTTCCTGTGGCGCCTGGCCGGCCAGGTGCCACAGTAGGCCTATACCTCTTGTGGCGCCTGGCTACAGTAGGTCTTTTTTTTTTTCGCTCTGGGTAAAGCTTCCTGTGGCGCCTGGCCGGCCAGGCGCCATAGTAGGTCTTTTTTTTTTCACTCTGGTTTTTTTTAGCATATTTTTTCCTCATATTTTTTTGGGTTTTTCGTATTGGTTTTTTTTTAAGCATATTATTTCCTCATGCATATATAATTATCCCATGCATATATAATTATAGTCTGCAAGGTTTAATAAGAACAATAATAGATAACTTTAAAATGATACCAACAAATGATTGATTAGCTAAAGTAGTAATGAAAATTGTTATACAATATACTGTAAACCTAGCTGAATGAAATATAATACAACAAATTCAACTTGAACAAACATGCATGACACAACAATTATATTGGCAATTAGAAACAACACAAAAAAAACTAGCTAGTGAATTTAATAGTAAATATAGCTACCTAGGGATTTGCCTAAACACATATTCACACCATTCCTCGATCACTTCATTAACCTGATGGTCTGTCAAAGCGTCACAACGTTGATCTTCATAATACTACAGATATATACAATCAGAGACACAAGTTAGAACGAATTAAAATCAGTAAAACATAACTGTCAGGCACTAATTCAATTTCATTATTACAACACAATATGAAGTGCAACTAAATGACTTACTTTTTGAGGAATAAATGGTTGATCATGCATAATAACATCCTTCATAAATTTCATGATATAGTACCCACAATCATTGTCATTAGGTTGGAAAGGGCACTGCAATAATATAATGCAATATTTAACTCTGTTCATGAATAAAAAGTGTTTACTAACAAAGTCTAAGTAAAGTCAAATATCAATACCTGTATCTTCTTCCAAGGATAGCTAAGGCAGGGGTCAGTAGCTTTAGAATAGTTTAACGAGACAGACGACCGAAATGCAGTCAATGCGCTAACAAAAGAAACAGAAAATGATTACTTTTGTTTATTCAATCACGTTCGCAAATATTTATACATAGGCACGTATACTTACCTACTGATCAATAGCATCATATCAAAACGGTCTTGTGGAAGACCATTTTGCAGAGGATCCACATAATAAATGCGAGGGCCTGAAGGTTCCACTGGATTGATAACGATCAATATCCAATGGCGCCTAAAATATATTTTAAAATTTTTTTTTGAACAATCATGTTATGATAGAAGTTAAACAATAAAAACAAAAATTGTACCAATAATAACTTACCCCGCATTATACGGCACTAAAAATAATGTATTTGCTGTCGATTTCTTGCTAAAGTAATCTTTCAGCTCATTAGACTGCGTAGTCACATCTATTTTACCCTCATGATGACCAACGAGAAAAGGGTTGACAAATGCGAATTGGACCCTGTGTGTATCCATTAAAACGTCCTGGTCCAAATGCCTGGTATAAAACATACAGTGTCATGAGAAACAAAAGAAATGGAACGAGGTATATTAATAACAGTGATAAACGATGATAGTGAAGTACCTTATCCAGATGTTGATAGCCGAAGCACTAACCCAATCACGAGCACTAATAACACAAATTCTGTTGATTTCAATTTTTCCTATTTTCATTTGGGTTTATATAGGATTTTCTCTATTATAGTTTAATAAGATAATACAAAAAATTATTTTCTTACCTCTACAAAATAGCACTAATAACACAAATATATATTTAATACGTGAAATAATATTAAATAAATGATTTTGATTTTTGGAAAACAAATAATTTGAAGAAGTTTTAAAAGAAATAGCAATATTATTAAAAGTTAATTTGATTATCTAATTTCAAGTCACTTGTATATTAATTACTGTTGTTCAAATTTATGGTTATATATAACATATAAATTCAATTTTTTCATTGTTCTTGTAACTTGTTGCATTAATTTCTTAGAACTAGTGAGAGCTAAAACACAGTACACACGCCTACAATGGGGATCGGATAAGTCTCTAGTAATGGGAATATATATGTACACACACGCCTAGCTACAATACACACACGCCTAGCTACAAACAACAAAGACATTTGTATATTATATATAATATATATATATATATATATATAGGTGTTGTACATGTAAAGAGCAAAGAAACAAAACTAGATGGTCCCACAAAAAAAAAATCCTGCCGACAGAGAGAGAGAGAGAGAGAGCGCACGCATAATACATATGGGCATTGTCATCGTGCTCAATAATTTCAGTTACATTATTCTA
Organism: Inga laurina; assembly: GCA_963855925.1. Classification (NCBI taxonomy): domain Eukaryota; kingdom Viridiplantae; phylum Streptophyta; class Magnoliopsida; order Fabales; family Fabaceae; genus Inga; species Inga laurina. The sequence continues at coordinate 5,062,434 of OY979707.1, forward strand.
TATTTTTTTCCTCTGTTGATCGGATGAAATTACATATTATGTACATATCTATTTCTAAATTGGTTTATGTACTAGTATAATAACACCATCCATGAAGAAGATGACTATATATGAGATATAAATATCCAAGCATGCGTGTCATAACAGGGAAAAAAACCATATCAAGCATGCCAAAAAAAAACAGCAGAACAACCTGAAAAAAAAATTAATAAAAACAAAACGCAACTTTAACTTACAGGTTGATCAGGGCAGTGGAGTGGGGGACCACGTAATTGCCGTTGGTGACGCAATCTTCAGTGAGGGAAGAAAGAAATTTGAGCTATCAAATGGAGTGGGGACCAAAATCTTGTAGACAATACAAAGAAAAGGGAATAATAGGGACAGGAGTGGGGTTGGCAGTTGGGATAAAACAAACACGTGTGCTCGTGTGAGTGTCGTTTTAAGAAGTGAAGATAAGAAAATGGAAGGAGGGGGAGAGCACGCACAGATACTGAGCTACATGAAAGTGAAAATGAGAGAGAGAATGATTAAAGATAGTGAAAAAGGTAAAGAAAGACAAGTGGGGGAGTATCACGCGGGAAATGAAAGTGATTGGGGGAGGGAGGTGGGAAACAATATAGGATAAGGGGGTGGGGCGGGGTGGGTTCTGATTGGTGGGGAAGGGATAGAAAATCAAATTTTTTTTTTAAAGAAAAGGGTCAGGGGTGGCGCCTGACCAGGCAAGCGCCACCCCTGAAAATTTTTTTTTTTTTAAAAAAAGGGTCTAGTCAGGCGCCACCCCTGATAAAAAATTTTTTTTTTTAAAAAAGGGTCAGGGGTGGCGCCTGACCACGCAGGCGCCACCCTTAACAAATTTTTTTTTATTTTAAAAAGGGTCAGGGGTGGCGCCTGTCTGGTCAGGCGCCACACCTGACCCAGACGCTAGTGTGGCGCCTGGCAACTGGTCTTAGCAAGTTAAGCCAGGCGCCACACTTAATCATACCAGCTGTGGCGCCTACCCTTTTAGGCGCCACAGCTGGTTAAAAAAAATATAACAAAAATAATAAATGAGCAGCTGTGGCACTTCATTAAGGAAGTGCCACAAAATGTGCGCCACCTTTCAACCTTTTTGTAGTAGTGAATGAACATATCCAAAATATATATCGATTTAATTATAAAATATATACTTATCAAACTCCCCCACACTAAATCTTTTGCACTCCTGGGCAAAGAAAAGTCGATCTTGAAAATAGGTTAAAGAAAGAAGAGACACAAATTGAATTAACTAAGAAACCATGAGAACTCAAGTAAATATATCCTAGGAACTAAATGTACAATATGGGTTGTCAATCACATATAGATAAACTCATATTTAGATACAAAGTTTAACAAGATTAAATCCAAGTAAAATAGTCACACAAGGGTATAAAGTGTATCACTCAACTCACTAGCATATGGGTTATTTTTCGCTCAGTTCACTTGTTCAATCGCCCTACCATAGGAATCTTTTACTCTTCTTTTGTGGAAAATTTGATCGAAAAGGCATTTGGCAAGAGAGGGATTGATAAGAAAATTCCATGATTCTTCTTGTGTCTTAATCAATTGGTGCTATCATACAGTGATAGGAGAAGAAAATTTTCATTTAATTTTCCGGAGATTCAAAATTTCCTATATATCTGTATTGAACACTATTTTGTTTTTGTCATATTTTGTCCGAGTCTTTGGGGTGCCTGATTACCTTTGTAATTTGGCGATAGATGTATACTTTGAATTATATTATATCAAATTTATAATTATTATTTATGTTTTTATTTTATTTTATATATATTTCCCCTAAATCTATTTTTAATGGTAAAAAAGTAATATTTCTACAAAATCTATTTATATATCTTTTATTTTGTAAATAATATAATCTTGAAAGCATGGGACGTCAACTGTGATTTTCTCCAAAAAGCCAAAAAAAGATGAAGACACGTGGCGAAAGATACTTCTAGAGGCGGGTCACATGTTATAGTTTCTGTGAAATATTCAGAGATCTGATTGGATGGAGTTCTGAACCATAACATAATCTCATCGAAGAACGTACAGCTTAGTTCATTATTTACTAATGACCAATAGAAGCACCAATATGACCATCCATTTTTTCCCCTTACTCTGTAAGAATTAAATAAAATCATGATCTATCGTATATTTAAAAATATTATCCAATCATAATATAACAATTAAAATATTATCAATTTAAGCCCAACAATATCATAATCCATTCAAATTTATTTTATTTCCTAAAATTGGCTAATAATCCAAATATTATCTAATAAATTCAAATTAGCTTAAAATAATCCCCAAAATAAATGAATAAGGTGGGATAAAATATATTAAAATTGTGATTTATCAGTGTTTGCTTCCGATGTTCAGCAAATATCACTACAAAAAAAAAAATCACTTTCAGCGGCGACATTTGGCGGCGACATTAAAAGTCGCCGCTGAAGGTGTAACTTTCAGCGGCGACATTGTTTTGT